>JAJTUV010000435.1:0-701705 GCA_021653895.1 Mastomys natalensis | reverse complement strand
CACACACTACACACACATGAGCTGAACAGAGCCCTGTCCTCAGAATCTCACTCTCTCCTCATCTTCTCCCTCCCTTCCACAGGCTCACTGGCAAAACCTCATGCAGGGCCCCCACTCTCTCTGGCCACTCTCTTCTAACCATCCATGATCCATTCAGCAGTCATCAAACACACGCTCTAGGCCAGCCCTTGTGCTGAGTGCTGTGACACAGCAGAAGGGACACTAAATCCCGGAGGCTCATGTGTACGATGGACACAGACAACCCCCCTCCCTGAGATGCACGTCACTCTGAACTTCCAGCAGAGCTTGTGTAGCACTTTCCCCTGGAGCAAATGGCAGAGACCACGGAAGTGGTCATGAACCAAGGTACACAGAGGCCTCCTGCATCACCCAGCTATGGGAGGACCAGTATGAGTTCCAGAGCCTGCAATCATCTGTCCCTGTGTTCAGTGGCCATTTATGCAGATAGGAACACTTTCATGGAAAGTTGAAAAGTTCGTGTCTCCACAGACAAATGTCCCAGTGCTGATGTGTAATGAGGAAAAAGGCAGAAGTTAAGGGAAACGGGATGAAGGAGACATCAGGTGCTCCATCCCAGCAGAGAAGAGCAAGGAAGAGCAAATCCAAGGCTGCTTCTGCAACGGCTCCATGGCAGGACACAGAGCCCACATTCAAAGAGGGTACAAGTGACAAAGCCAGCCTTGGGCCAAGCTTTGCATGGCAGGATCTACTGCAGCTGTGCTGTTTAGTGACTGATGATCATGGTCGGTTGTCCCGACACAAATCTAGACATATCTAGGAATAAGGAGTCTTCCCTGAGAAAACACCTTCGCTTCCTGTGAGCAAGCCAGCAAGGCATTTTCTTCACTGATGTGGAAAGAGCTAGCCCGTTGTGGGTGGTGCCACCCCTGGGCTGTGGTCTGGATGCTGCAAGAAAGCAGGCTGGGCAAGCCATGAGGAGCAAGCCAGTGTACAGCATCCCTCCGTGGCCTCTGCATCACAGCATCCCTCCGTGGCCTCTGCATCACAGCATCCCTCCGTGGCCTCTGCATCACAGCATCCCTCCATGGCCTCTGCATCATAACATCCTCTGCCCTCCGTGGCCTCTGCATCACAGCAGCCCTCCGTGGCCTCTGCATCAGCTCCTGGCTTGAGTTCCTACCTGACTTCCTTCAACTGATGGGCTGTGATATGGAAGTATAAGCCAAAATAAACCCTTTCCTCTCCAAGTTGCTTTTGGCCACAGTATTTATCACAATAGTAGCCCTAACTAAGACAGCCATGGAAGCTGCTATTTACCTGACAGTCTTATTTACTTTTCTATTACTGTGGCAAAACACCATGACCACAGTAGCTTACAAAATGCCACAAGTCTTTTGAAACCTTAAAGTCTGCCACCCCCAGTGACATACTTCCTCTAGCAAGTCCACACCTCCTAATCCACCCCCAAAAAAACACCAACTGGGGAGCAAGTACTCAAATGCCTGAGACTTTGGGCGGGGTTATCTCATTCAAACCTCCCTAGTGGTGTTCTCTTCATTGTACACAGACGTGGAGGAAGGGTGACAAATAGGTCAGAATGCTGTGTTCCTACTGGGGCACCTGAGAGTCTGAGAGCCTTCTCTACTGCAAGTGGAAAGAGTAAGAAGAGGGGACACTCCCATGAACAAAGATGTCCATAACTGTTTTAACCAAAATAACAAACACATTCTAATGTCCAAATACTTAGAACCATGGGGCCATGAACTGAAGGATACACAGCCTCTAAAGCAAAGGTGTCATATATTCAATAGCAATGGGTCCTCCTGAGAGCAGTTTAAGCTGAGAAAATAACAATATAAAACACTGGCTGGAAGCTGCTTGCAAAGCACCCCCCTACCCCCCACCTCATGGAGACAGATGCGGAAAGCGTGGACACGGCCTTAATTTTAGAGAGAGTGTAATTAGCTGGAGGGTTTTTTTTTTTCTGACTCTATTTTTATGGTTGTTGCTACAATATTGTTTGTGCAATTACAAATGCTGAAATCAAAAGCAAACCACTTAAGGACACTCAAAACTAGGATTTCTCCAATGGCACTAAACGGCCATTGATCGAATCAGCATCAACCCTGCAGCTGTCCCAGATCCGGGACCTCAGGATTACGGTGCAGAAGACCGTGCTAGAAAAAGCAGGTGACAGTGCTGTGTAAGCATCAGGACCTGAGTTTGGACCCCCAGACCCATAGGAAACATTAAGTGGGTCCTGTTTATGCAAACCTGTATCCAAACCTGGGATGGGAATGGGGGATAGAGACAGGAAGATGATCTCTGGGGCCTGTTGGCTGCCAGCCTAACGAAAAGACAACCAGGTGCAGATTTGGTGAGGGACTGTCTCAAGGGACTAAAGTACAGAGCAGCAGAAGAAGGCATCCATCTTGCTCTGGCTTCCACAGGAATACACGGGCATATGTACCTGCACACATCCATGCAGAAGCACATGTGAGAGAAGGGAGGGAAATGAATCATTAGATGTACATTAGAGAATCTTCACTACACTAGAAGTGGCCTTTGGATGCAGGCTGGGAGGCTGGGTGTAGTTCAGTGGAAGGGTGTGCTTAGCATGTATGGCGTCCTGGGTATGATCCCCAGAAACATTCACACACAAGTCTCTGAGTGAGATGGGCACAAGAAATGATAGCAAAAGCATAAGAATAGTACTGTCTGAACTCACATAGCGCCATGCTAGGTAGGATGGGCCAGGTGCCGCTGCACTAGCAAGTCCCCATCTCAGTGGCTTAAAGCAACTCTTTGCTTATGCCACAGATCTGCAGGCTGACACTGGAAGCAGGGGAGGAAGTAGCTCTTCTTATTAGTTATGTAAACATCCAAGCATGGAAAGCAACCACAGCCTGAGAAGTCAGAGGTCACTAAGCCAGAAAGAAGGGCAATGGAGGACATCTTCCTCCTGCAGCTAAATAATCCAGTGAGGAAGTGACTCTATAGTTTCTACAAATAAGGTTTGGGGGGACAGGTTCAATAGCTATCTGCCCCCACTTTAAGCTGGGGACCTCAGTGGAGCAGAAGGTACATCCAGTCATCAATCTTCCAAGCAGGAAGGCACAAGTACTTAGCAAAATGCATTAATACCTATCAGAAACACCTCTGCTGGCACTTACCCTGTGTACTATGTGAGCTCACTTATTTAATTCAGGTAGCCACCATACAGGTCTTTCCTGAGATGCGTGGCTGAGTATGGCTATGGGCCCAGGATGAAAGAGCAGCTCTGTCTGTGACAATTTTCTGGCCTGGGACCATGACACTGGGTGGAAGGGAAGAGAAAGTCCTATTCACAGGTGTTCCATGAAATCTGTGGGTAAAGATCCCAGAAGCCATGTGGGTGAAGGGTCATGTGCATCCCATTGTCAGTGGCCTATCGCTGCAGAAAGAGAACACAGATGTGGCCAATCAAGACCCGTTCTGAGACTCACTGTTCAGTTCCTGCCACTTCACACAGCCACAAAACACACTTCCCTGATTTCCTCTCAGAACACACCACCTGCCTTCTGTCCTGCTCCTGCATGTGAGTGGCCAGAGGGCCTGCCACTCTGCTGGTAAGGTGAACAGCCCTCACCCACTGGGTAAGGACTCCCCTTTATGGGTAGCCATATCGTGTCCAGATTATCCTGGGAGTATGTTGAAAGATGTCACCTGTCGTAGCTTCTTCCCCTTCTACGAAACGACCTTGGGAGTGGGGTTCTGCTCTGCCCTGACTTTTCTTCCTGCTTCCCACCAGCTTTTCGATCAGAAGGTATTTCCTTTCTTTTTGAATCTCAGAGCGCTTATTGAAGCTCCTACCTCACCCAGCCTCCAGTGCTACCCCACTCTCCCTGAACAGGAAGCACCCCCAACACCTGCAGGTGGCATGGCCATAGCACACTGCCTCTGTGCCTCGTTCCAGACTCTTCCAAGGTAAGAGCTATCCCTTCTCAACTCAACATCCCAGAGGGGTCTGGGACAGCTTGGTATAGACTTGTGGATATATGGTCGGGTCTTAGTTACCTTTCTATTGTTGTGACAAAACACCATGACCAAGGCAACTTATAAAAGAGAAAGCATTTAATTGGGGGCTTGCTTGCTTACATTTAAACAGTCCAGTTGTAGTCATTCATCAATTACCTATTGCCACAATGGTATGTAACAAACAGCCCCAAATCCAGTGGCTTATCTAAGTGACTTACTGTTGTAGGCAAGTCTACAAATCACATGAGAAGTTCTAATCTAAGCCAGGCCCAATGACTCCTGGATACATCTTTAGGTAGCTGTTACAGTGACTAATGGCTTCCCTAGTCTCACTTGGCTCTTTTGCAGGACCTTGGCCAGAACACCTCTGCTGGCTGTCCACTGCTAAGTGGCCTCCTGTCCTCCAGCAAGCTAATCTAGGGTTATCACCGTGGCACACAAAATTCCAGAAGAGAGCCAGAGTACTGACCAAGACAACTCACAGCTTCAAGAAGTAAGGCTGTATCAGGCTCCAGTTCTCCGAGAGACACTGCGATATTGCGCCGCAGCAGATGAGGAGCAAGCAAAGAGCTGGGCCCAATTTTGCAAGTAATCTAGAAAACCCAGATGGGTCTGCATCTCCGTGTGCATGTCTGCAAGCATGGACTGTGGGGCAGAATGCACGGGAGAAGTAACGTCTGCTTTTTTGTAATGTTTAATTTTTAGACTGCTTCAAGGACCTTCCTAACGTGCCTGTCTGTTTGCCACATGCATGCTTGGTGCCTGCAGAGCTCACAGGAGAGTGTCCCATTCCTCAGAACTGGGGTTATGGATAACTGTAAACTGCTATGTTCTTCTGCGGGAACAAGTTCTCTTAACCACTGAGCTGTCTCTTCAGCCCTAGAAAGTCTTCTAGTCTATGCAAAAGCAAAACTAATCAACCAATAAAACATGTCTGCTTCCATATCTATCTGTATGTGCAAGCATGGGCTAAGAGAACTAGTCTCCCCTCACACACTCCACTTTTGGGGAAGGGTCATGGGGCTCTGTGGCAATACCTGGGACCCTTTTGGAGTCTTTTGAAGCTAGGTCTCAGGGTGCTGGGTATTAGCACCCCAGGGAGCAGCCCTCAGCCAATGATACATAGAATGGAAGACAAACACCCTCACCTAGGGTGGGCCAATCCCAAAGAATGGCCTATAATGTTCTATAATTCCAGGTGTTCCCACAGTCGCTTGTAGCAGTCATCTACTTAACAAATGGACGGTTTGCTCTTTCTTCTCACCTCTTAAAGAAAGAAGCTAGCCTGCACCTTACTCCTAGCCAGAAGCCTAACCTTGGACGTACTAGGAGGCCTTGGGATCCTGGGGCATTGAAAAAACTTTGCAGACCAACGGTCTGGTTTGACCCTACGAAATAGATGCCCATTCCCCCGTAAGCTCCCGTCTCCTGGAGACCAACAGGCAGAACTGCGCCCTGTCCACAGGCTCGGGTCCTGCCAGCAGGAGGGGCTGAGGCTTGGAGACTTAATGAGGTCCCTGGCAGAAGCAAACCTCGCTGAAAATGACAAACGAACAGCATTACAGACTGGTCCCACAATTACTATCAGTTGGCTGTAATATAAATATGCAAATTCCCTGGACTTGAACTTTAACACCCTCTGTAGAGACCATTCATCTCTTTAAAGTATTAATTTAAGTTGGAAAAGGGCTCATACATCACTTCATGTCATTTTGAAAACAAATATTAATCAATTTTACCCTCGGAATTGCTATGGAGGAGGCAGTTCCCTGCTCCTGTAATCCAGGAGGCTGTGGGAAAGATTTACATATTCATCCTGACTTAAGGAAGCTCTGATAATGCAGGTACATCTACAGCCACGGCAGACCCTTATCTACTGCCAGCTTCTGCATCCGGCCCTGCCGAGCCTGCTGCGATGCTGATGACCTTGAGCAGGGACAGTGGGCTCAGGCCCATGTCCAACTCCTTCCTTCCCTGAAAGTCTGGACTTCCCCTCCTTAAACCCAAGAAAAAACAGCTCTGGCTCTGGGGCCTGAAAGCAATAGGCTGGCCAAACTAGTAACCTGAGTCTCCTCTTCCACCAGCAGCGGGTTCCAGGTGCGGAACTGGGAGTATAGGAGGTGGGTATTTTGGGGGTTGGCGTGGGCAGGCGGTGTTTAGGTTCTAGTACTCAACCATTCCAAACTAATGACCGAGGCCACTTCTCTGCCTGAGAAACAGACTTAGGTTTTAAAGATAGCAACTCTTGGTCACTGTCAGGTGGAGAAACTATGAGAAGCTCCCTGGTGCGGGCATGTCTGCGGAGTAAGCACTGGCCTCATGCTGTGAACAAGTATTATTATTCCCACGCAGTGCTTCTCCCTCCTCACCGGCCCCCTCCTTTTACTTCTTCCTGCATCGAGTTGGGGAGACAGGAACCTCCCGCCAGCTGCCCCATCCAACAGAACTTGCCCCCTTGGCACACGATGCACCCCCAGAATAAAATACACATGTGGATGAAAGGATAATAGGCCCCATTCCATGAGACTGAACTGCCAGGGCTTCCCCCAGAGAAGTGAGGGTCCCCCGGCCCCGCCCCCATCTCTAAGAGAGCAGCCTTTAGGTGCTTCTGCATCCGTGCGCTCGGAAAAGCAAGACTGCCCCTCCTTCCTGCTACTGTTCACTGTCCGGCACAAACCAGCAAAGGGTGCATTGCCCTGGGTAGCTGCCGGGAGAGGAGGCTTCTTCCTTCACGTAGATGAGGCACACACAGAAGTATCAGTTACTTTTAACTGAACTATCAGTAACTGTCGGTAACTCTGTTTTCCGGCAGGCATACTCACATGCCCAGGACGGGCTATGCAGCCGACCTTTAACCTCGAAGCAGAGAATTAGCTCTTCCTCTGTGCACCTGCAAGCCGGGCTCAGTTTTTCCCTTATGGAGTGCACGTGCACAGCTGGAGGACCCCGAGGATGGTTCTGTTGACCAGTGAGCATTGTCTACTACCTCCCGGTGTGTCAGCCAGCTGCGGAAGCAGCTGTGGATCCTGGATTCATTCTTCACTTCTCAACCTGGGTAGATTCAGGGGCATGTGGTGACGCTGCCACGAATCCCCACCCAACAGGAATGTCTGAATCTCAGAATTTCTGTCCTCGTGTGCACGCTGAGCCCCATGCAGCTCGAGTCATGTATAAGTGTGTACAATGTAAACTGACCCATGGGTAAGTGTGTGCATAACACAGGAGCCACGTGAAAGCATGTAGTATCCCAAGACAGATAAGGGACGGTAGTGAGTGGCCACACTCAGGTCGTTCATACCTACCATACTCACCGCAGCTCCCCCCCCAACACCGTGCTCCCCAGCTCCTCCGCCTCCTGAGACTGCTGGTAGGCTTTAGATGATCAGGGACTGGGGACCCAAAAAAGGATTCCACCAATGTATCTTGGGCCATGGGTGGAATGTGAATAGAGTGACGGTTGTTAAACTCCATATAAGTGTTGGTTTGTGAGAGCATGGTGGGGGAGGGGGGCTGGTTTGTGTGAGCATGTTGCTGGGGGTGAGGGGGAGGGAGAGAATGACAGCAATAACAGAAACATAGTGAAGGCCAAAGAAAAATAACCCTTTCTTCAAAACACCCTATGTTGGAGTGTTTCCTTCACCATCTATCCCACACTTCATCTATCCCACACATGTTTATTGAGGGGTTAATCAGCTTTGGATAAATGTACAATCGAGAGGCTAAAGGGCTGTGCTGGGGAACAGAGATGGCAGCTCACCTTCTCCAATGGCCCTGAAAGCCTAGGGCAAACACCAGACTTCAGGAAAAGCTACTGTGGAAGTGAGGAGAGCCCCAACCCTCCCCTTACTTCCACCCTCTGTTAGAAGCTACCCTCATCATTATCTCCTTCCTTGAGGAAAGCCTATAGGTTTAGAACTCAGGACAGACGACAGAGTAGGGAAATCCCAGAAACCAGGAGTAGTTTTCAAGGGTAGCACAAATTTATTTCTAGGCAGAACACTGACATGTTTCGGATGTTTCTAGGAGACCTGTCTTGAAGCACAAGCCATATTTCCCAGGAAGGCCAAGCTCTCCTGTCTGAAGAACTCTAGGCTCCTAGAAGTCAGTTACCTGAACAGCAAAGAGCATGGCCTTGGGGTTGGTTTCCCTCTCTACTTCCTCCTCCTCACCTACAAAACAGGACATGCCTCGCCCCTAGCCTCGCCCTACCCGTGTGAAACACCCAAGGCTGTATAAACAGCCATCATCAGAAGGACAGAGTCAGCAGACATTCTATTTTTCCAAAGTGAGATAACCGTTATAGAAATTAGAAGAATTGATGATAAAAAATGTAGAGCTCTTCTTTCTCATTTGGCTGTGCATGAGCCGTGGCTACCCTACACGGAGCTATGAGCTCTCCAGCTGGTGGCAATCACATCCCAGCCCTCTCACCCATTTCCAAGGCTGCCCCAATGTGAACCAAGGTGAGAGTCTTTAGTTCCTGGCTCCTCCCATTAAACACATGAGAAAGCCTAGAGAGCGATTCTCTTGTGTGCTGTATGGATGCATCACCTATCAATTAAAAAGCCTATGGCCTACGGCTTAGACAGGAGATAGAAGGCAGGACATCCGGGGGTGGGGAGCAGAAAGAATTCTGGATAGAGCCAGGCAAGGAAGATCAGCCCAGGAAGAAGTGAGGACATGGAGGTATGGTACCTGAACACAGATGACCAGCCATGTGGCAGAATGCAGGTTAAAATAAATGAGTTAATAGGAGTTATGATCTAGTCAGAGAAGAGCCTAGCTGTATGACCAAGGTATTCATAAATATATTTTTTGAGTCCAAGTCTTATTTCTGGGAGCATGGGCCCGGGAGGAAGAACCTGGATTTAACTTCTCTAAAAGCCATCACATGGTTCCAATACTCACGTGTCCCCTTCCCCTGGCCTAGAGTCTTCTCTAAACTCAGTTTGGGGGGTGCTCCCAGGACTAGCTCTAAGAGTCCCATCCCTCCCTTGCTCAGTATAAGTGGATTTTTAAAGCTGCGTGGGGATGACGGTTTCCAGAGAGGTGGAGACTGTTTGACAGGAGCATTACATGGCTGGTGTTTCACAGTTTGTCTCTTCGGTCTTTTACAGTTAGGGTATTACCAATATTAAGGCAAAGTAGATTCATTTGACAATCACCAAAGGGAAATCAGCGGCTGCCATAAAGCCAATGAAGTTATGACAGCAGGCCCGGGAGGAGTCAGAGCTGGGTAGAACCTGTCAGGCTGCTGACAAACGATGATAAAGTGATCGCTCGTTCCAACGCTCAATGGAAATTGACAAGGTGGGCCTCCCCACCTAATGAACAGATCCAGCCTTTGCTCCAATGAAGTGCGTAGCAAGTTTAATCTCAATGAACATCAAAATAAATCTCCTATGCTTAGGAAGAATACAGTAAGTAGGGCAGGAGGGGTGGCCTCCAAAGAAAGGGCCCGGTGTGCCAAACGGGATGGTATGAAGGCATGGGGGGAGGGAGCTCCCCATATGTGGCATGCCGAGTGTACCTGCCTAAAGACACCTTTGCTGCTAACCCATCAGCTCCTCAGACAGAAACGAAGGCTCAAATGTCACCGACATCACACAGCCTCTCGGTGAGCAACTGTCTCTATGACTTGTATTAAATGTGCCCAGCTCTGGATTCTTATAAAGTAATGTCAGTTACAGAACAATACCAGCCTACCAGACGAGACACGTTAGAGGAACGAGGCGGGTGGCGTGGGGGTGGGGGAAAGACACCCCCTCAGCTACCCTCGGAATACAATGCACCAGCTGCACATTAATAAATATGTAATGTTTGATTAGAAATATGTATAGTATTTTTTTCCCTCCCCAAATGCCGGCTGGCCCTCAGGCGGAAGACGGGATCTGGCCCACACTGTCGGGTTTCTTTCGCTTGCTTTGAAAATACAAACTCAAATGTTTTCCTGTCCCAGCTGTTTCCCATTGTTGCTGTTTATCAGCTTGAAGGATGAACAGTGGAATAAAAAAACACGCTCGAATTTCAAATGTGCCAGTCAGTCACGGCATTGTTCAAAGAAGAAAGCTTAATTGTCTGTGCTGGCAAACTTCTTTTTGGTGAATGTCCAGGTTTTAAGAACAGCTATTCAGCTGTGCAATTTGTTTAATACATGCAGAGAAAAGCATATAAAATCACACAGTTTTCTGGGTAAAAAATTAAATAAGGGGAAAAGAAGAATTTTCGGGGTTTGGGGGTAAGCCACATTTTGAAGTTCTCCACCATGCTCCCTCCAAGACCAGAGTCTCCTGAGTCTGTTTTCTGCTTGGGATCCTCTGAGGCATCCCATCATGGATGAGAAGGGTGCAAACAAACTGCAGACACAGCCCAGGCAGCTGGAACTGCAGACGGATCCACTCAGAGTGCTTCTCTTGCTGAACACATCAACTTCTATTTGAACAGCCTCTGCTTTCTAGGAGCTGAGCAAACTCAGTCAGCAATGTTTAGGGACCATTGGGAAATCAGTTCTGGAATACGGGACTGACGAAGAAAAGTTCCTATGGGTAAGGTTTCCAATGCCAAGGTAGACTTCTCACCTGCTGGGATGAGTACCTCACGTCAAGCCTGAACACCCCAATCAGCCCTCTGTTTGTCAGGGATAAGAGGAGGTATGGTTGCCTGGCTCACCCACTGGGTGAAGCTATATGTGTCCCCAGAAAATGCTGGTCATGCAACTGACAAGGAGCGTGGTCTTCTGCTTATGGTAGAATGAACTCGGCTGGCGCAGCAGGGGAACCTGGCTCCAAGAGGTTTCCAGGTGGAAGCTGGATGTCCTGGGGACAGAAGGATCGTCTAAAACAGCAGTAGGAAAACCACCTGTCCCTTCCAGACTCAGGAATCTGAGTCTCTGATCGAACCCACGTGGATGCCTGCCACCCAGACCTCACCTGTGGGAGGAAGGCAGAGAAATGGGGACAAAGAAAATGCAAAGACTCTGGAAGAAGGGCCCCAAAGTGATGGAAGAAAGGTCTTCACTATCTACCCAGAGGGCAACATATTCCCCTACGACAATTTTTCTCTGTCTCAATTTTAACACTATGGTGTTTTCCTATAACTAGGAAGGAGTTAAGTGTCTGGAAGTACCCAACCAGATACACAACAGTGTATACACACACACACACACACACACACACACACATTTCCAGCATCCTCTCCTCCCTGCCATTCACAGTGGAGTACTTACAGCACCCCAGCCTCAGGTCAGTGACCCAGAGATCTGGGTCTCAGAATGCAGGGTCACCTGTCATGAAAGTTCTCAGCTGCCGTAATCACTAGCATCCTCTCTCATCCCCTTATGTGCAATGTCCTATTAGTCATATCTCCAGAGAACCCTGACGAATACAATACAGAAGGAGTAGAGTGCTGGGGAAATGTGTATTGTCCACAGCCGTCCACAAGACCGTCCACATCTGTTGCCTGCCTTGACTTCACCCCTAGTTCACCCAGAGCTAGAGCTATCTTTTGGCCTTGAGCTTAACCCCTCATGCTCCTCAAGGCCCATAATTTCTCCACTGGTACATGTTTCCTGCACCTTACACTTCTCCCTCCCTTGCTGGCCCCTGCATCTCCATAGAAACATCTTACACCCTAGAATCAGCGAGAAAATGAATTGGATCAATAATACAACAGAAGCACACCCATCGATCAGCGCTGCTCCAAATTTCTCCAAAGGAAAGCCATGTTTGAAAAGGAAAATTGAATCCATACCCACATTGGGTAACCAAAGACTCTTTGTCCATGGTTCCTGGAAGATAAGAGATACATGAGGTTGGGTTGGCTTGACCATGACCAGAACTACTGAGAAAGCAGAGATGGCCAAAGTGGCCTTATGTTCAGTGGAGCAGTGGGCAGAGCAATTAGCAGAAAAATTAAGAGTCTGTGCAGGTCAATTTTAACTGGTACCATGGATATCACCCCTGTACCTAAATTGTAGGCTGGGGTAGTCATGTCAGGTCCAAGGACTGCACCCTAGAAAAAGTGAACCCATTTCTGCCTTTGATCTGCAAGGAAAGGGCAGGAGACTCAGCAACAAGCAAGTTGAAGAGATTTCTTTTTTCCATCTCAGGCTAAGGATCATGTCATGACGTGAGATCAATCCCAGGAATCCTTCAGGCTCCTTCACAGTGAAAACAATAACGAGGACAAAAAGATACATAAAATACCTAGGAATAAACCTACAGAGAAATGCTCAGGATCTACGTAAGGAAAATCATAAAACTTTACGGAGGGACATAAAAGAAGGCCTGAGCAAATGAAAGGTGTGACCACGGGCCTGCATGGAAACACTCGATATTGTAAAGATGTCAGATGCCCTTGAATGAAGCCATAAATTCAATGTCACCCCAGTCATTACCCCCTCAAGATGTCTCTCTCTCTCTCTCTCTCTCTCTCTCTCTCTCTCTCTCTCTCTCTCTGTGTGTGTGTGTGTGTGTGTGTGTGTAACTGGACAGGCTAATGCTAAAATTCACTTTTAAGAGAAAATATGTGAGAATGGCCAAGAAAAAAAAAATGTACAAGAAAAAATATTTGTGAGTCTGATACAGCAGTTATTAGGACAGATGGTAGGATGTTTAAAGAAGCATGAAGCCGACCAATCGGCTTAGGTTGAGAAACTGAGGAAGCGGGCTAGAAGGAGCAGACATAACCTGTGGGCCTAAAGAAAATGGTTTTTCTTTTCAGACTTTACAAACTTGGGCTTTTCAGACTAAATAAAATGGCAGCTCACACCCCGAACTGCGAATCAGAACCCGATGGAATTAAGAAGCTGAACCTGAGGGACCAACCTGGAAAGATGTTAGACAAGAATTCTGCACATGTGCATTGAAAGATGTTATGTTTTAAAATCATGCAAAACAAAATCAAGGGAACAAACTCATCAGGAACTCTTTAGATTCTGGGACTGGAGGCGATGTCCCCATGGTTGAGAACACTCACTGCTCTTCCAGAGAGCTGTGGGAGCAGCTTCAAGTCACTGACCTACTTTGTATTAGAAGTTACTACATGACTAAGTTGTTCTTCCCTGTTGCATCTTCCTTAATGTGTTTGGCAATACATACATTCATATTATCTTAAATAGAAACCAATCTACTGATTTCTGTTTACTTATTTGTTTTTTTGTTTTTCAAGACAGGATTTGCCCTGGCTGTCCTATAATTCTCTCTGTAGACCAGGCCGAACTCACAGAGATCCTCTTGCCTCTGCCTCCCAAATGCTGGGATTAAAGGCATGTGCCACCACGTGCAGTTTCAAATATATATTTTTAAATCTTTTCATAACAAATCCCTAAGTTCATACTGAAACACACGTACCCACCTACTGACACTTCTACATCTGGCCCTAGGCCACAGAAGAGAGGGGACACACCTGTCTTAAAGACTGTGCTTTGTAAAGTGGCAGAAATACTGCTGAGAAAACCCCATGCTGTCACTGCAGATGTGCACAAGAGCCTAGAACACAGAGCCACCTACCCCTTATACAGAAGTTAGCCCGAATAGTGCTAGCTTTAAATTATGTTGGCTGCCCTCTCAGATCCTCTGTCTGGACCTCAGCTGAGTCATTAGGCAGGTAATAGCTCCCTTCTCTGGAGCACTGTAGTAAGCTAACAAGAGACACATATGCCCAGAAGCTAAACCTCAGGACAGCACATGCAGCCTACAGACAATGGCTGACAAATCAAAGGATCCAAAAGATCCTGGTCCCAATGCAGGAGAGGATTACTGGGCAATTTAAGTTTCAGTTATTCCACCACAGCCACAGGCCCTCCCTCAGCCACAATCACAGCCCCTCCCACAACCATGGCCCCTCCCACAGTCACGGCCCCTCCCATGGTCACAGCCCCTCCCACAGCTCTGGTCCCTTACAATGTCAAAGCCCCTCCCACAGCCACAGCCCCTCCCTCAGCCACAATCACAGCCCCTCCCACAACCATGGCCCCTCCCACAATCACAGCCCCTCCCACAACCATGGCCCCTCCCACAGTCACGGCCCCTCCCATGGTCACAGCCCCTCCCACAGCTCTGGTCCCTCACACTGTCAAAGCCCCTCCCACAGCCACAGCCCCTCCCTCAGTCACAATCACAGCCCCTCCCACAACCATGGCCTCTCCTACAACCACAACCCCTCCCCAGGTCCCAGTTTTGGCCACAGCATTTATGTGTTGTTCGATTTACCTCCCCTACTCTATGCTTTCTCCCTCTTCTTATTCTTCTTACTTTCTTCCCTGACAAGATTTATTGAAAGATTTCTGAAAATAACCTCATGAATCAATCACATGCTTCCCAAATCCTTGTCTTGGGATCTACTCCGAGGAATCTGAACAAGAAGAGTCGGTATGGGAGTTTTGCTAGCAAAAAGACAAGCAGAATGCGATTCTCAAGAAGCCGTGTGGAGAGACTTTAGGATCTGTTGTAGCACCATGCAATAGCACTACAGTTGCTGAGATTCCCAGCTGGGCCACCCCCGGAGTGGCAGGAACCCAAGTGACGGGGGTCCACTGCCTTTTGCAGGAGTTTTGGTGCTTGAAAGGCAGAGCAGGAAAGGTTTTGATAAACACTGGAATCAGATGACCACTCACAAACATCAATGCCCTAAACGAAGGGTAATTCCCCTCAGAGCAACCAGTCACCATGAACAATAAGCACCAGCATCCGAGAGCCTGTGGTGGTCAATCTGTCCATTGATTTCATGGGAAGGAGAAGCACACAGGAGCTTAATCAGGCATACACCAAGATGTGTCTATGAGGCTGTTTCCAGAGACAATTAGGCCATTCAGATGCTGACCCAATGAAGCACTTTACCCATTGGTGGTTTCAAACTCAATAGCCCATTGAGGAGGTAGCACTGTAGAAGGTGGGGCCTGTGGGAGAAAGTGGTTCGCTGAGGGCATTTGCTTTGGGGAGATATTTAGCTTGACCTCTTCTTATTACTGCTCTACTCTACTTCCTGTCCACCAAGAGACAAAACACCTTCCTCCTCCATGTGCTCCATTGTCATGATGCTCTGCCTCACTGGGGGCCCAGAAACATGTAGTGAGAATTTTGGTTTCTTAAAAAAAAAAAAAAAAAAAACAGTTATGTTATATGAATATGGTTTTGTAAGAGGCTGCTTCACAGAAGGTGATTGTGATTTGCTTCATGCATTAGCAGGGGTGTGATTTTTGCCAGCTGCAGAGGGTTTAATTATGGGGACTCTAGAGAGGGTATAAATGGAGAGAGGCCCTGTGGAAGTGGCTGCCACCCTGCTGCTGCTGTTGCTGCCACCACCACTGCCACCTCCATCACCATTGCCACCACAGCCACTGCTGCCACAGCTGCTACCACCTCTGCCGCCCCCACTGCTGCTGGTTCATGCTGCTGCTGCATTTGCTATTGCTGGGTTGCTGGATTGCTACGTTGCTGGGTTACTGGGTTGCTGGATTGCTACGTTGCTGGGTTACTGGGTTGCTGGATTGCTAGGTTGCTGGTTGCTGGGTTGCTGGGTTGCTGGGTTGCTGGGTTGCTGGATTGCTGGGTTGCTGGGTTGCTGGGTTGCTGGGTTGCTGGGTTGCTGGGTTGCTGGTGCTGGTTGCTGGGTTGCTGGGTTGCTGGGTTGCTGGGTTGCTGGGTTGGAGATATTCTGATGATAAAGATTGGACTTCCTCCAAGGAACCTGAGGCCCCTTATCGGCAGGAAGTAGTCTAAAGAAATCTATGCCCCTTTCTCTTCTAACCTTCCTTCTTTCCTACCTAGTGTTGAGGGGCTGGAAGGGATTGGGGGCAGTGAGATTGGAAGGGTGGTAGATAATAGAACCCAATAAAGTAGTCCCAAAAGTTTGCCAACAGAAACCATGAGCAAAAAGTAACAATCTTCTCTTTGAGTAGTTCTTTGAGATACTCTGTCACCACAATGAGAAAGGTAGCAAAATTTCCCTGCAACTCAGTCTCCTCCGGCAGCTGGGAGTAGAAGGAGCTGCCAGTCTGAGTTCAGAACCAGATCTCATCAAGACACAACCGTGCTTGGACTGTGACAAGATGGGAGAGATTTTAAGTAAAAAACTCTCCAGATCTGGTGGTCAGGCATAGGCGGGGATTATGGGAGACTGTGAACGTCTCCTGAGAATGCTGGGTTAAAGGGTCAGAATGGAACTCTGTATGCTGTTTGAGAAGGGTACCCTCTCCTTTGACATAGGACTTAAAACCCCAGGAAAGGTTCCAGGAATGGAATCTAATCACAGCCTAATGGACCTCAGATGCTTGGGAAATCTCACTAAAAGAGCAGAGTCGCTGGCACTTCCCATACCCACGAAGGAGGAAAGGCTCCACCATGGTTCAGCCTAACAACCTTTCCTGTGCTAAACTTGGTGTCTTCATTACTTTTCTGTTGCTGTGGTAGAACATTGACCGAAAATAGCTTGGAATGGAAAGGATTGTTTTCACTTCTCAGCTCCACTGCGAAGGGAAGTTGGGGAAGGAACTCAAGGCAGGACCTAGAGGCAGGAACTGAAGCAGAAGTCATGGAATGACTCGTGGGCTCAACTTGCCTTCTTATCTCATCCAGGACCATCTTCCCAGGATGGGACCATTACAGTGACCTAGATTCTCCCACATCAATCTTCAATCGAGAAAACGCCCTACTGGCTTGCCCACGGGTCAATCTGGTAGGAGCATTTTCTCATCTGAGTCTCTCTCTCTCTCTTCTCAAATGACTCTGGCTTTTGTCAAGGTGACAAAACACAAACCATAACAGACAGTATATTTACCAGAGCCAACGATCGGTCTGCGGCTTAGGGTCTGGTCTGATAAATGTGTCCTTTCCATACCATGTCAGTTTTTTAACACTATGATTAAAAAATTCCCACAAATATATTGGTTTACTACAACAGAAAATTATCCTTTACAGTTCTGGAAGCTGAGAGTCTGACACCATAGTATTGACAAACCATGTCCTTCTGGATATCCTTGCCTCTTACAGCTTCCAGTGACAGCCAGAATCCTTCACCTTTCTTGGCTGGCAGACATATTTCAGTGTCTACCCCATTTTCACAAGACCTTCCCCATGGTGGGTCTCTACCTACCACTCTTCTAATGACATAGTTGGGCCCAACCTAGTACAATCTCATTCCAAGTAAGGTCATTGTCTTGGCCAGTGTTCCATCACTGTGAAGAAACATTATCATAGCAACTCTTATAAAGGAAAGCATTTAATTGGGGCTGGCTTACAGGTTCAGAGGTTTAGTCCATTGTCATCATGGAGGAAGCATGGGGATACACAGGCAGACATGGTGCTGGGGAAGGAGCTGAGAGTTCTACATTCAGATTCCTGGGCAGTGACACTAAACCTAGCTTGGGATTCTGAAATCTCAAAGCCCACTCCAGAGACATTTTTTTCTCCAAAAGTTCATCGTCCCTCCTAAACCTTGTCACATAGTGTCACTCACTCCCTGATAACTAAGCATTCAAATGTAGGAGCTTATGGGGACCATTAATGTCAAGCTGCCACAGTCATGTTTGTACATTCAAGTACACACATATTTAGGAGGCAGCACCAACCAACTACACATCCTAACTGTAAATGAAAGGTCAAAATCTCTGCAATTGTGTGCATTGGGTAATAGTAAATCACTATCTGGACAGTTCTCAAAGCACCTGACATCCATTCACTATGCTAATGGAATTTTGTTAACTGAATCATATTAGCAAGAAGGAGCAAGTCTTCTGGAAGCCTTGGTATGAATGTATACACCCCAAACATTGAATGTTTAAAGATCCAGAGGGCATGCGTCAGCAAAGTGGTCTGGGCAATGGAAAAGTCTCTACAAAGTAAACCACACCACCATACTGTATAACCCACCCCTGGTAAGGAGCCTGATACCAGGCAGACCTGCTTGGATTGGAAGATGTATATGCCCGTACTTGGGAACCTGGCCCTGCCCTTTCAGAAGCTATGTGGAGATACTATGGTCTTACAAGGCTCAAGGCAAGAGGGGTCTTTGAAGCAGGGCCAGACTGCACTGTCAGTTTGTAGTGTGGCCCTGTGGCTCAACAGGCCTCATGGCATTGACTTAGAAAACAAGGAGCTATAATTATTTATTTATGCTTATACCTTGATAAATTAGAAACGAGACAGTAAATAAATAAGCAAAGCAGAGGAAGGGAAATAATAAATTGGGGCAGAAATCAATGAAATAATGAAAAGAAGAAACTCAAGGACATGAAGCTCTGGTTCTTTGAAAAGATTATCATAACCAATAAACTTTTCTGCTGCCATGGTAACTCAGTAGCCTAAGACCCTCCATGGAGGTACACTCTTGAAAACCTCATGCCGAGGGTTACCAGGACCAAATAGAATGTATCAGGAAATTGTGGAAAGAAATCTGCACAGCTCTCGGGGAGCTGGAAACTTGGCGGGAACCAAAGCCTCCAGGGATACTTCCAGTCTCCAAGCGAGACACCAAGACATAAATTGGGCTTATCAACACTGCGTCAGGGAGGGGAGGGGTCAGGATGCCCCACCCTCCCTGAGGGTTGATATGTAAGCAATGATGGTGGGGATGAGAGAGACATTTTCTTCAGGGAGTAGCCACTTGTAGGTACAATTCAATGTAGATACACTGTAAATAACTCTCATTTCATTAAGCAGAACACTAACTGTCCTCACAATTGCTATGAGGACAGCAGAAGGGAAAAACAGCTTAAAAAAAAAAAAAAAAAAAAGGAATTGCTTGTCCAATATGATGGTACACTTTTTTTTAACAACTCCAATCTAATTTACCAGAAAGCCACTAGACTAACATGTCACTTTAACATCAAATAGGGCTCAAGAATAACATACAAAACTCATAAATGAAAAAATTGAAAATAAAAATTGTATCTGAGTGTGGTGTCTGAGGATAAGAGCTCAAGGCTGTCCTCAGTGACATAGTGAGGTCACGTCCAGCCTAGACAATAGGAGACACTGTCAAAATATTGCTCCTCCCACCAAAAATAAATAAATAAAACTTTACAAAGAACATTTATAATAGTTTCAAAAACACAAAAGTTATAGACAGATCTAATATTTTTATGAAGAATTTGTGTGCTAATGAAAGGACCCCACAACGGGGAGACCCTCACTCTGGTCCGGGAATAGGCGCACACCCAAGGATACACGAGAGACCAGTCTTGATGCAATCAGCAAAAGGCAGTTTAGTAGCGAGGACCCTCGGGTCGAAACGTGTCCCACGTAGGAGACAGAGGTATCGACCCAGACCTCAGAAAGCTTGGAATTTTTATAGACAAAAGCTGGGGAGAGCGGGAAGATTTGGTGCGGTTACACATGACTGGATATTTTGAACATCAGCAATTTGCGTAGACTAGTTATTTTTGACCATGAAACCTCGGACCACCAGATGGCCCATTACTCATTTGCTTGTTTAGACTTGTATATCTTTGTGTCCTTGTTTCTTTTTTTGTTTTTGGTCACTCTGCCCCTGAAGGGGCTCAAAATTATTATTATTATGGCTAATTTTAACAAGTTGTTGGTGGTCTTTGCTGACCATGAATTTTTTGTTCTATGTCTCAAGATGTTTTTAATTTTTATTCTCATACTAAGAGCTATAAAACACTGTTGTAAAAACAAAAAATCAAGCTCAAATGAATGCAGAGAAACCACGCTCCTCCACTAGGTGACTCAATAAACTTCGGACAAGCACACAGTCCTCCATGTGCTGGTGGGTCTTATGCTATCAGCAGAGGCCCTAAGAGAACAGCAAGCCAACCTCTCCTGGAAAAGGGCAGCTCTCTAGAGTGCTGGCATAGCTTGACCATCAACGGCTCTCCTGACCCTGAGCCTACCACATAGATCACACTGCAAGTATGAATGTGCCAGCCCTCTGGGATCACATGAGCACACAGACATTGGTTTTTCCTCTTTTCTTCTGGATTAAAAATTACTTTTAGTTCTTACATTGAAATCTATGGTCCATTTCAACTACCTTGGGTGTGGTGCAAAGTAAGGGCAAAATTTCTTCTCTCCTGAACTAAAATGCCAATTTTTAATTGTTGACAATAGTGTCATGCCCCCATTCTGCTACAGTGGCACTTGTCAAAAGTCAATTGATTATGCAGATATGTTCTATTTTTAGATCTTTGGTTTTCTTCCATTGATCTATATGACCATCTTTATGTAAATATCATATGTCTTGGTTATGGTATACATTTTGAGTCTGAAATTAATATCAGCCCTCCAGCTTTCTGTTTTGTTTATTCTAGATCCTTCATTTTCCATGTCAATTTAGAAACAAATTGAAAATTTCCATACAAATTTGGATGAAATTTTGACTGGTATTACACTGAATCTTACAAACATGGTTGGGAGGTGAATTAGTCAGGTTTCTCCACAGAATCAGGGTATATGCGTGCATGCGTGTGTGTGTGTGTGTGTGTGTGTGTGTGTGTGTGTGTGTGGTGTGTTTGTCTATAAGGTAGGAAGACATTAGGAAAAAGTATCAACTCCTAGGGCCCAATAGTGAAAAGAGGGGATAGGGTTCTGGAAGTTGCTCTCTGACTTTCACACACAAACCATGGCATGCCCCTCCCTGAAAATAAATAAATAAATGCAATTTTAAAAGCATATGGAAAGAAGAGTTAGGATTGTGTAGGGAAATTTTCCCTAATTATTTGATTGGCTAATAAAGACAAGAAGCAAAGTGCTGGGTGAAGATGAGGAGGTGGGTTTTCTGGGCCCGAGAGAGGAAGAGGGGACGTGGCGAGGTGGAGAGCGAGAGGCATGCATGATGAAGGGCCGGGGAATTGTCAGACCCGTTGGTAGCTTCCACCATCACCATTGGAAGAATTTCCAACATAGAATAGATGATGAGTTTAGGACAATAGATTCCCAGCCCAGCGGTTGTGTCATTCTGGTTAATTTTAAAATTAAGATTGTCTGGTGTTTTCCGTTCTCGAGATTCAGGTGGGCGAGTGAGAGGGCACAGCTGAGTGGCAGCCATGACATCAGGAGAGCTGGATCCTGCATGGTAGGCTGGTGAGGGAGTGATCTCAGAGCTCTGGCTTACCAAAACCAACCAGAGAAGCTGGCAGCAGTCAGTCTCCGGCTACCGCCAGGTGGGGCTAGAAATAGACAGAAATCAGAGCAGCTTGGCACCAAGCTAGTCATGGATGCTTGGATGAGACCACGTTGCTGGCACCTAGCTGGAGAAGGTGTGGGTTATTTAAAATTACACGCTACAGGGGTGTAGGTCAATGACTGACTGTTTGCTTAACATGAGCGGAGCCCTGGGTTTGATTTCCAGTACCAGAAAAGCAATATATTGAGAAATAATAAATAAAGATATGAGCTTGCTTACAATACAGGAAGACCAAGAATCTAACTTAAAACTTTTGACAAAGGAGGCTGGAGAAATGGTTCATTATGTTAATCAGGTAAATGGGAGAGCAAACGTTCCATAGTCCCCAGAGAAAGTTGCCTGGCTCACTAGCTGTAGCAGTGAACTCTGGGCTCAAGTGAGAGACTTGTATCACAGGATAATGTGGAAAACAGCTGAGGAAGATTGCAAACATCAGCCCTAGGCCTTCATTCACACACACACACACATACATATGCACCCACGTGTTCGCATGCACCTGCACACACATAGGAACATACTACATACACAAATTGCACATACACAGACATGGGTCAAAAAACAAACAAACAAAAACCTAAAAAGCTTTCATATCAAGAATGAACAGCAAAAAAATTACATAAAATGGAATTTGAAATACTTAGTTATCCAAATATGCCAATTAAAACCACCATATAATAATAAATCTGCTAGAGAAACATTCAAAATCCTGGTGAGCCAAGAGGCACTCTGGAGCCCTCATAGAAAACTATAAGCCAATCATCAATAGAGCTATGGTTAAGTTATATCACACAGTAGTTCCATGGGTATTCAATCCAGAGAAACAAAAACGTGTCCACACAAAAGTCCTACACCCAAAGACTGCAGATGCATTGTTCAGAGTTTGCCACACTAGACACAATTGATAGTCTACTAACTTCTGCGTGCAAGTCCTATGCTACTTCTTGGCAATAAAAAAAAAAAAAAGAACAAACTGGGAGTCAACACAGATAACTCTCAAAAATATTATGTTCCCACAAATTAGGGTAGACTCAATTTTGACATTGGTTCAAGAACTTGACATTAGTTCAAGGAAATACCAAGCTTCATAACAAGGACAGAAATCAGATTGGTGTCTTCCGGTGACTCGTGGTGTGGAGAGGACATTGATAGAGAAGAGATGAAGAAATTTTTCTTTTCTTTTTCTTTTTTTTTTTTTTTTTAAGATTTGTTTTGTGAATGAGTGCTCTATCTGCATGTACACCTTCATCCCAGAAGAGGGCATCAGATCCCACTATAGATGGTTGTGAGCCACCGTGTGGCTGCTGGGGTTTGAACTCCAGACCTCTAGAAGAGCAGACAGTGCTCTCAACCACCGAGCCATCTCTTCATCCGGAAGAAGTATGTTGACTGAAGGAAATACTCCATCTCTTGGCTTGTGGCTGTTATGTGACATAAATATCATCAAAACTCACTGAGCTGGGACTTGGGAGTGCAGTTTGGTAGCAGAGAGCTTCTCCAGCCTGTGAGAGGCCATAAAAGGCCAATAGACCCGCAAAAGGTGAACAGTTTAATGGCCTAGAACTGGTACCCAACCAGGACTTCACGTGTGAGAGGCGAGCACACTGCCTCCGAGCTTCAGCCCCTCACTGAACTGTGTGATTCTGAGAGTAGTGTTTACTGTGTATGAATTTTGCTTCTAAACCTGGCAAATGTGTGAGGTTTGAGAAGCTTCGCCTACGTGCCAGACTGAGCCGACCTGTTCTCCTGCAGTTACTAATGCTCACGTGATTTTCCCGTGTGGTCCTAAGATCGGTTCTGAAATCAGTGCATGCAAAAAGGGAGGGAATGCAGAATTCAACTCCAGGAATGGGTCTTCTGTCTCAGCCCCTCCCTGTGGCTGTTGGAAAATAACACAGACCTGGGGCAGTTAAAAGAAAAGACGTTCATCTAGGCTCAAGGTTCTGGAGGCTCCAAGAGCAAAGAAGCAGCATCTGGTAAGGTTACTGGAACATGTGGGAGGGTCAAAGCCCACGCATGCACATGCGAAAGGAAGGCATCACTGAAAAGCTCACCTCATGACATGGTGCTCCTGTGCAGCTAACCTATTCCAGTAAGGACATTACTCCCTCTTAATCCACCCCTAGCCTCACCGGTGCCAACTGATGTGCCCATTATGTTAACTAGTCCTCCCTCCCCTCCGTAGCTCACTGGCTACATGGTGGACTTGGTGCTCGTTGATTCTGATACCTGCGAGAACCTTACTTACTCCTTCCAGCCGCCTAGTCAGAATCCGCCTTCTAACCAGATCCCACAGAGCCCGAGGATGCATTCCTCAGATGTATCCCTAGTTCTCAAATTCGTTTCTATAATCCTGATGATTGGCAGGCTCTAACCTCCCACGAGCTCAGTCACATTTGAGTCTGGCTTGTTTTACTTAGCATAAGGTTCTCCAGTTGCCTCCATTTCCTGCAAATGACATTTCCTTCATTTTTACAGCTGAACAAAATCCATGCATATATAGGCTACATTTTCTTAACCATTTATCTGCTGGCAGACATTTAGCCTGACCCCCATGTCCTAGCTGCTGTGACTATTCATCTACTATATTTTATCTTGTAAGTTAGGCACAGTGTGAGACTAACAATAATTACCAATAAAATAGAGTAATAATAATAAGATGATACAGTGAAAGTTATCTATAATTTATAAATTGCTCACTCTGGAACCTTAAAACCACAGTTGGCTGAAACCACAGTAAGTAAAAAACTAAGACCTGCATAGGAGAAGGTGGTTATACTTTGATTAAAATTTTGTTGTGGAGCTAAAAACAGGGCAATTTTGAAAATTGAGAAATTGTCAGAAACCTCAGTCTGTGTGCTCAGATGCGCTCAGAGATTGCTTCAGGAGCATCTTTACCTCTCAGCCTTTTAAAAGCTGAACTTGGAGGCTTCCCAGCTCAACCTGCTGGTATGAGACCCTAGACCAACCCCCTGCACCATGGGAGGGGAGACGGATTTGGGGTTTACTAATCTGCATCATGGCTGTGGTCTCTGAGAAGCCAGAACACTTATTTGTAACCTGTGCCCCAGCTCTTCCAGGGGAATTTAATAGTGCCATTTCTGGTCTGTGACCAAGACAATACTTACCTGTAGACAGGCACTGGGAGTTTAGAGCAGTCAGCCCCAAGGAACCCCACAAAACCCCCAGCGAGCTCTTGGTCCCATGGACAGCAGTCTCTTTACCAGAGCCTGCCTGCTGGGCTCCAGCCACCTTCCCACCTCCCTCCTAACTTCTCGTTCTGCTCATCCCTGGCTGGGCCATCCACACTGCTTCACACCTACCAAGCCTCCCACTAAAGCTGTCTTCCTTCATGTTGTCTCATGAGGACTCTTGGTCTTCAGCCACTGTAGGGTCTGAAACTGACAAAGTCCAGAGAAGGCTCAGCAGAGGAGGGGTGCAGGCTTTGGGAGGGAGGCTGCAGGGGACCAAAAAGACAGCTTTTGGTGAAGCTTTTGCTGTGATTCCTGAGTGTACCCCACTCCAGCTGCTCTGCTATTTGCTCCATCACTGTATCTTTTCTTCTCCATCTTCTTTCTTTCTCATTTGTTGTTGGTTTTTTACAAGATCCCACTATGTGGCCCCCATTGACTTCAAATGCAGTCTTCCTCTGTCAGCCTCTCATGAGCTGGGATTATTGCCACCATGGTTCCTAGCCCATCATGGCTTTTTTAACAGCTCACAGTTCAGCGGACATTTGTAGCCCAAGGGTTCATTTCCTTGCCCACTGCATCCCTTGCAAGCACAGCAGCTTGACTGAAATCCCGAGAGCATGAGACCGAAGTAAGTAATTCCTCTTTCTTCCATCTTTGATTATCCTTATCCCTGAGAAAGGCTGAGTAGCCTAGGCCAATGCTGGAGGCTGGGGGTGGGGCTAGGGGTGGGGCTAGGGGTGGGGCTGAGGAGGTCTACCCTCCTGAGTTCCTGGTTCAGATGTGATTGTTTCAAACCACAGTCATATACAGTTCACCCCCCTCCACCCCTCGCAACCAACCATTGTTGAATCTGGACAATACTGACCCACTAATGTTGACATATGAAATTAATCGTTACCGTGGTAACTGCTTCCACTGAGTTGCAAACTTGAAGGGTACGTGGAGCATGCAAAGCACACTGTCTGGCCACTTGTCATCTTTCTGGGCAAAGACACCAGAGGGAGAAACAGAAGAACTCTGGAGGGAGCCATCGCTTTCCTCTCCTCTGCATCAGTTTTCCCATTCAGGTCTTATCCTCAGGGAAGGAAACTCACTGCAGCCACCAAGACCTCTGTGGAAATCCAAGTCTTTCTTAGAGACCCCTATACTGACTCCCACAAGAAGCCCTGCTGACCAGATGAAAGCCATACAAAGGGTTCTGGATTCTTTCAGAGTTTCGTGCCTGGCTCCAACACAGCTCAGTCAAGGGTGAATGACGTCCCTTCAAAGATGGCGACACTAAGGTCCACCCCTTGATGCAGCAAGCTAACTGAATGCATGCAATACACTTGGCCTTTGATAAGCGAGCAGAGGGTGAGAAGTGGTGGTCTCCTTCCAGCCAAGGTCTTGGAGAGTACCATACTATCAATCCACAGCCATTCACTCCTTCCTTCTTGAGTCTCCTGTCTTGGGGCAGGCCCTGAGACTCATTGCCAAGTGAAACCAGAAGGCATGCTGCAGTGGAAGCTGTAAACAGCTGAGACCTAGTGACCTAGTGACCTAGTGTCTCAGAGCTATGAAGCTGAGAGCCCTTGTACTGAGAGACCTTCCTTGAAGACCACAGTGGTGTGGGCTTGGGAAGCCTTCCCTGCTGCCTGGGTGGCATCTGTGCCAACCAAGGCTAGGGAAGATAAATGGGAGGTGTACAGTGGCCAGCTTTCCGGCCTGTAGGAAGAGCAAGTGCTGAATCTAAGGGTGGGGATGGGAAGCAAAGGGGAGGGGCAGGGGGAGGAGTTACCGCTGGTGGTCCTGGCAAGCAGTGGGGAAAGGGAGACAGAGGAACCTGAAGTTGCTGTGCTGAGGATGGAGGGACAGGGAGGTTGCCCACAGGTGACAGTCACTTGCCACTGTCCGGGACATGCAATCCCATGCAGCCCAGCTGCCAGAAGGTGTCCCCGTGCTCCCTATTCATTACCTGGCATAACTAATTGCCTGGTGACATTTCCCATATTATAGACAAATGTGAGTTATGGGCCCAGCTGTTCCCTCTTTCCTCACCAGGAATCGGTTGATAAATATGTTTATTCGAGGTCAGCCTGGCCTCATCCATTAGAAATATTGTTTTTTCTAAACATTACATTGATTTAATTTAACTCTAATCAATTTTAAAATGGCTCTGACAATTAACAAAAGCTTCAAATATGACCTTAAAGTAATAGGATTCATTAGCTATGTTTAGGATTAAACTTACCCTAATAGGGCAATTTTTCTTCCAAGGGTATTTCGTAAGCGACTAGTGGTCAGTCAAAATGAAATCAATTATTATAAATTATACAGTTAAAGTTGATTATGTATCCCCTGCTAATTTGTATAAATAAGGGTCTCTGACAATGGGAGTAATTTATTAATAACTATCTCCCCCAGCCCTGCTCACACTTCATGTTCCAGCTGCCAGGGCATCTGTAACCCATGAAGTATTATTTTCAGGGCTGCTCTCGATGTATGCTAATTAAACCATAATTAATTGGAGCAGTTATAGTTAAAGACAATGCTAGTGCCCTTTGCTCGGTTATTCATGACAGTTAACTCATTCAAAAGGAAACCTGATCAAAAATGCATATGCTCCGCTGGCCCTACTCAGCCCACAGAGTGTCGGTGACGGCAGCTGGCAAGCTGAGTCGGTGACACACCGAACTCTAACCTGCTCGGGTCTATGCTTCCCACCCTGCCGGCACCAGTCTGGGCCCCGAGAGAAGATGTGGTCTCTCGGAGTGGCAGAGAGGGTGTGGAAAGGAGAAATCGCAGCTTAAGAGAAAATGATTGTCATAACTTTATGAATGAGGAAACTCTCTCGTCCTCTGGGAAACCGTATTTGGAAAGGTAGCACGGAGCGAACCTCCTGCTTGCCGCCTTTAACTACACTAACTGTTCATTTACAACAGAACCAGCCTGGCCCTTGTGCGCATGTGCAGCTTAAGAGCCATGCTCTAGGTAGGATCCTCGTTTTGTCTGTTCGTTTGTTTTGCTGTTGGTTGTTTTTTCCACACAGGGTCTTTCTGCATAGCTCTGGCTGTCCTGAAATTCTCTCTGTATTCCAGGCTGACCTTGAACTCAGAGACCCTCCTGCCTCTGCCTCCTGAGTGCTGGAATCAAAAGTAGGATCCACCACCACCCAGCTTAGGATGCCGGGTTTTAAAGGCCAAGGACATGGCCAGCCTATCTCTGTCACTCAGGCGACATTCAGAACAAATTCGAGGAAAAAGTCCACCTCGGCTGAGGAATCTCAGAGTCTGAGCCTCACGCCATGATTCCTCTGCAAATCATGTCCCAGGGCAGGAAGGGCTCACTGACTTATCCTGACCCAGCCCTGCCTCTAACTCCCCTGAGGTCCTGGCTGTGCTTATTCCCAGGTGATGGTGTACCTATTTAAAGAGCCCTACCAGCAGAAGGGAGAGAGTGCGGTAGGATGTGACAGCCCAGTGACAACCGCAGACTCCACCTCAATGTGCAAGGTCACAGTCTTCCATACAAAGTCAGAAAGTTTGTGGGGTCAGGAGCCAGGTGTTCAGGGTTTGTCTCTTGCTTTCAGGAGCAAAAGGATTCAAGGCTCATGCTGAAAGATGTCCCTAGGGAGCCATGTGACCTGAGTTGAGGACAGAAGCCCTACATGGAAGACTTCCTGTGGTCAGTGGCATGACATTGACAGAGAGAAAGGAAAGCACATTGGATGTCCTTTTATGAAACCACCTGTGGCCCCAGAGCCAGTCAGCACACCTAGGGGTCTCCTCTACCCACGGGCTTTCTACAGGAGGGGCCTGAGGAAAGCGTCACAACCAAACACTTCCCTCCTATTTTAGGGTGAAGGCCAGGCCTCTAGAGCTAGGGACTCCCAAGTTCAGGTCCACAGAGCGTCAATGCCTTTGTTTCCCCACCTGGGAAATGAGGATGACAGTCTCCTAAGAGAAGCTGAGCCGGAGACTGAAGTTCTCCCTATAGAAAAACCGGGACCCAGGCCAGACACACCCTGCTTTCTCCTTGGCCAGGTTTCTCCTCTCTCAGCTTCTGCCCTAACTCTTCCATCCTTAGCATCCTTAAAAACATGAGCCTCGAATCCTGAGTCTGTCTGTCTGTCTGGTTCCTCTGTTGCTTATCTTAGATGTCCACCTTAGCTTCTACCCACAGGTATCCCTTGTCAGCCCAAACTGCCTGTGCCTAGCACCTCTATCCACACAGCATGCCCCAGTCGTGCTCTGCTCATCCTGGGTACAAGTTCCTCCATGCCATCCTGCTCTCCAGAATCCACAACAGCAGAAGCTGGGAAAGGGAAGAACATTTAGCAAGAGTGGAAGGCCCAAAGTCCTTCCTCCCCAGTCTCCCAAATAATACCCCTCTTGGTCTACTGGTGATTTTAGTCATGGTGACAGCACCCCCAGAGTCATGGCACCACACACATACACACATAAGGCTGACGACCCTTCACCCCTCCATGAGGCCATACAACCTGCTTCCATCTTGCTATTACTGTGGAAACAGATACAGGCCTCTTCTTCCCAAAGAGGCAAAGGGAAGGGCTCATTGCCACTCTGAGGGAAACATGCCCAGGTCTTTGCCATCCCGACATCACCTCCTTCTGACATGAGCTTCCGTGCGCTGTTTCTCCTTGGTCAATCGTTAGTCCCCATGCAGATGAGACCGATGAGAGAAGAGAAAACTCATAAGCATCATCTACAGCCAGAAAGAACTCTGTAGCCAGCGCAGTGCCTCCTAGTAGCGTTTTCAACACCACACACACACACACACACACACACACTCACACACACAGTCTTATAAGCACATTGAGGCCCATTGCTATATATGAGCTTTTATAATCCATTTCTTTTGTCTAATATATTATGAACCTTGGCTTGTGTCCTTCAAAATAACAGTCTACAGACTGAGAAGATGACCCAGTCAGCAAAACTTATGCCATGTCTCCGTGTATAAAAACAAAAGAGCTAAGAGAAGAGGATCTTTGTGGCTTGCTGGTCAGCCTGGCCAAATCTACTATCTCCAATATCAGTGAGAGACACTGACTCAAAAATAGAAATCAACTGAGAAAGATGCCCAGTGTCAACCCTCCTCTTTTACACACACACACACACACACACACACACAACTATTGAGAGGAATCATCAGAGACTGTGCCATAGTCCAGGGTCTATTTCTATCACAGTGTATCAAGGTTCTGCAATCCAAGTTTCTCAAGTTGGCCCCCATTATAAACAAAGCTGCCAGGATCTTCCAGCACACCGTTGGGCAGGTGTGCAACCACTAATTCCCTCAAAAGAGCTCCTACCGGCACGTGCTGACTAGCCCAAGAACCAGATCCCTAGCCACCACAGTAGTGCCGGGAGTTCACTGATGGAGACCTCAGACGCCAGAAGTGAACAGGGCAGTGCAGACTGAGCACAGTTCCCCTGTGTGGGGTGTGTGCTGATACTCTGAGAGAAGTCACGAAGGAGGCGGTGAGACCCATTATAGGATCTTTCCAGCAAAGCCCTGCCATTTGTTTATGGTGAGCCTTAATCAAGGCCTGAGAATGGAGCTGCACGCTTCCTTCCCCACCCGGAAGCAGAACAGGAGTTGGATAAGGCTGGTGGAAGCTGGGCAGCCAGTGATGGCACCACAAGGGACAGCAACGACAGTAACCTGCAGAAACTCCTCTGGCACACCAGGCCTGACCCAAGGGTCCTGTCTCACCTGGTGCACGTCACAAAATAAGCACGGGGGTGGGGCGCTGAGGCTCCACTGGGACTGCCTGCTCCCACATTCGTAGAAAGCAGAATATTAGCATCTTTTTCAGATGTAAAGTCCAGGTATCCCGGAAGATAAAAAGTGTTCTCCATCATGGCAGGAAGTACCATACAGCACCCTGTATACAGCTTACAGCTAAGAGAACGAGATGGTGTAAAACGCCATTCCTGCTCTGCAAAGCTGGTTCTTACCTTCACACCTGCCTTTCCCCATCACTCAGAGACAAGTGGCCCATAGACTCCGATGGAGTAAGATGTGGGAGCATCCGTGCAACTGATAACTTTATGTTTGAGCCTAGACATGCACATCAGTGACTCTGACATCAGAATCTGTTCTTTTCCAACTTTCTTCACATAAAACAAGATTAATTCTACAGATCTGGGTTAGGACTCTACAACCAGCCTTACCATGTCCTCCCAGTAGATGGCACTCTCTCGTTTTAAATGTCTTTAAGGCGCCTGAAAACTCAGGCTGAAGTCAGAACTAGGGCAGAGCCAATCATGAAAGAGTAGCGTACAGTAGGAATGGCCATCACAAACCATCTGTCTTTAAGTTACACGAGGGGAGCTTAAGCCTCCTGCATGCCATTTGTAATGGGCCATGTATCCCTGAAGGCCAGGTTTGCTTTCAACATCATCTGCTGCCTTCCACACACACAGTCTGTCTGGGACTGACTACTTGGGAGCTATCAGGTACTGTCATAACCTAAAGTTCCCACAAGGTGGCGCTGCTGCACTCAGAAGGAGATGACTTAGGAACTATCAAATCTTAACAAAGAGGACATGCCATGGCCTGGCCCGAGTAGAGGCGGAAGGGGTGTATTTAATTAGTCTTGCAAGCCTATCTCTCAAATTTCATGATTACATTTCCACTACGATGCTTCTGCTGCTGCTGGTAGCTACCATTTAAGTAAGGGGTTTGAGCACCAGAAGGCGTGATAAGCACTTTACAAGCACGGCTTCATTCAAAGTTTATTTCTGGAGAAGCTCTCCAATGTCTCCATGAGCATGTGTCATGAGGGAACTGCAGACTGGGACCTCTTGTACTTTCTCAAAAGAACTGACAGTTATTCAGTTCTGGCTGTATCCATAATAGTGAATAGGACAGCTTATCTGCCTAAGAGGCTAACAGTTCCTTTCTCCACTCAGCAAGTGTTTGAGCACCTACTTTGTGTCAGGCGCCAGTCAAAATGCTGAGAAAATGGGAGTAAAAATCAGAGACGGTCCTGCTGCTCATTCTGAGAACACAGCAAACTAGATCAGAGTAAATGGTGTGTGGGTGAAGAGTGCAGGGGAGACAGGGAGCCTAGGGGCCATCGGAGGAGTCCGTGGTCAGCAAGAATGGCCACATTCTTTAACATTCCTGAGAATGTAGTTAAATATTAGGGGTGGACAGCAATCAGCTAGGTCTGAAATGCAACTATTCTAAAAGTTAAACTGAGGCGGGAGAGGTGACTCACACCTGTAATTCCAGCACTCAGAACACCCAGGCAGGAGGACTATGGCAAGTTCAAGGTCACCCTGGCTATAGAATGACATCCTGCCTTTAAAACAACAACAAAAGAGGGGGAGCGGGAAGAGGGGGAGGGGACAAAGTAGGATATATTTACATTTGCAACAAAAACAACCTGTAGAAACTCAGCCTTTCCTAGTTACATAGCTATTTTATGACATCTATAACAGCAGTGGGCAGACTTTTCCTGCCAGTAGGCAGAGAGTAAATATCTCAGGCTGTGCATGGCCTTAAGTTTTCTGTCACAGCTCCCCAACGCTGCTGTTGCAGGACAAGTGGGTGTGACTGTGTCCCACTAAAATGTCACTTGGGGAAACAGGGCTAGGCTTGGTCCCCACGCAGTGTGCAGAACGTTGGACTGGGCTCTAGTATTCAGTGTGGACACGCTCTGCCCTTTGTTGAAGAGTCTTTCTATGTCTCTCTTTCCAATTCTATCTGCTGAGCTGGTATTTCAATAGCTGGCAATCACATGGTGTGGACAGTTACTCTGCAAAACAAGCACAGGGAGCCAAGAGGGTTGATCCCCATGTCCCCTGTACTCTACCCTTGCTTTTCCCATCCTCCCAGCTCCTAGCCATTGTCTTTCAGACCTCTCCCAGTGCTTCTTTGAGGAGACTGCCTGCTCTGTAGCAGTACATTTGTCTATAATACAATGCTTCCTATTATAATCTCAACCCGTGACAACCCACTGAGCAGGCTTGACCCTCTGGAGCCAGCAGAACAGAGCTGAGAAGCAAACTGTGGGCACAGGGTCAAGGCCTGACTGCATTTATTTCACAGGCTGTGAAGACCAACTAGCCCCCAAGAAGAGCACACCAGGGTGACATTAAAGTCTTGAAAAAGTGGCACTGTCAACAGGTAAAAATCGTCGCAGATTTTAGTTGTGCTTTGTGATGAAAGCCCCTTGCTAAGAGAAATTACTGATTCTGTACTATCCAGGTCAGTCTTCAGAAGCCTCCTTGCTGTAATCAGCCCCAGAAACAACCCCTTCCATCAACACTCAACACTGTAAAGCACCCCTCCTCCACTGGCAACCCGCCCAGACCTGCTGAGCATCAACAGTTGAAGACAGGCAGCAAACTCTCCCAAATTGTCCTTCCCAGGGACACCTTTCCCTCGTCAACCTGGGGGGCTATTCTTTTGAATGACATTTGGAACAACAGCTGAAGTTCACATACACTTTGGAATGTTTCCTAAACTAAACAAATCGCATCTTCATGATGCCCATATCGGTACTCTTTTAACATTTTTAAAATTTGGTGTACAGGTGTTTTGCCTGCATGTATGGCTGTGCACTGTGTTGTATCCAGTGCCTGTGGAGGCCAGAAGAGGGTAGGGTGTCAGATCCCCATGGGACCCGAGTTGCAGATAGCTGTGAGCCATCAGATGGTTGCTGGAGACTGAACTCAGGTCCAGTAGAAAAGCAACCAGTGCTTACAACCACTGTGCCATCTCTCCAGCCCCGTGTCGGCATTCTTCATTCAAATCTTCTTCCAGCCTGCGTCTAAACTGTCTGTCCTACATCTACTCTAAGCCCAGGGATCTTTCTTGAAAGTCTAGGCCAGCAGCTTCTCCATAGATTTTTCTACTTCCCCTCTGGAGCTATGTCCACACAGTACTATCTTCCACTGGAGCAGAACGTTCTCATTAGGGGATGCTGTGTGGACTGCTTACCTTGGAAGACTCTGTCCATAAGTGCTTCCTACTTGGCTGTACACTGGATTAGTGGAAAGAGCCCTGACAAACACTTACCTCTGGGCCACCTTCAGATATTCCTGTGGGCCTACATACACCGAGCATGAGCACCATGAATAAAGCTGGTGTAGACCTGACCTATGGCCAAGATGGAAACCCTAACTCTGGGCCATGCATCCCATCCTTCAGATTGTGTCAGGAGTCTAGCCAGAGGTCAGGGTGGGACCAGAGTTCCTCTGGCTAGGTGAGCTCTCTTCAACAAAGACTGGTTTTCACTTGGCTGTCCAGATCCACAAATGGGCAATCGACATACTATCTTTGTTACACCCATATGCCCAAGTGCAAGAATGGGATCTATGAAAGTATATGGCAACCTTTGAATCCAACAAGCAAAGGCAGAGCTGCGGAAGAGCCCACGCTGTTACCAGCAGGTCCATCCAGCTGTGGGCTTTCTAAGCAGAAACCTCGACACACTAGAACAGCAATACTCAGGTCATTTCAGCTCCCCTTCCAGTATGCAGTAAGTGTCCTGGCCTCCACGGAAGGAGGACTTGTCATGCATTTTGTTACCTAAAAGGAGCTCAGAGTCAAATTTCAGTCCCTAAAATGTCATGTGATCATTCATGGCCACATCCTTGGCAGCCTTTAGGCCCAAAGCATGCCCTCTGTAGTGAACAGCTCTGGGCCACACCTACAGGTGTAAGCTCAGGAGGTGCAGCCTGTGGTTGGAGGCTTAGCGACTGCTGGCCATGAGCTATCTCCAGCACCAGAGTGGGTAGATGCCAGGTGATGGCCCAGGGTCTAATGACTAGATGCTGAAACACTCCAAGATGCAGTGTGGGGCTGGGAGCTTGATGAAGACGACTGTGGCTAGCATTTCCAGGGGGATTTTTGATTTAAGCACTTGAGAAGTTGTAACAAACCCGTTCCTATGTTTCCCTAACTCCAAGACCCTTCCCCTAAAGAAATCAAGGAGAGAGAAGCATAGAAACCACACTTTAATGATACAGAAATAGTACATGGTACATTTCTTTGCACTGCAGCACTCCACTCCTCTCCAAGTTTAACAAAATTAAGGCTAAATTGGAGCATTCTGATGGCAAGGGATTGCTTATGTGATGTTATTCATGTTTTCATAAACAAAAGGATGTTCTGTGGGCAAAATGAATGTTGAACAAGATACCAGAAAAGGAAATGTAATACATGATGTGCTCCTTTGGGTCAGCTTGATAATAACCACCTCCCTAGGGAGTACCAGTGGGATTTTTTTTTAATGAATGTTTGAATGTTTCTGGTATGAAGGAGACTTTTCAGAGTTAGCATTCCACAGTACAAAGGCTATTTCATAAGATGAAGCCAAAGACAGTTGTGTCTCCAATATAAATCCCTTTAGAATAACTAACTAATGAAAGTCAACCATGTTTAAAAGCACAGGGGAACTGTGCTGAGGCCATGGTGGCTGGAAGGATAATCCCTTCATCAACAGCCCTTTTCCCTCAATGAGAATGAGAACCAAAATATGATGAAGCAAACCCATCAGCACCACCAGGACAGAGGTCGGGACCCTGCGGCACTTGAGGACAAGCACTGCTATTTAAGGCCACCAGAGAGGGCTTATCACCCACGCTGTCACTGCTCACTACTGACCAGCTCTGCTTCTCACCTTCCGGCACCACACTGGACTCAAGAGAAACCCTTTAGCAACACTAGAATTTATAACAAGACAAAGCATCTCTCCCTAACATCTCCACTCAAGTCCCCCCACCCAATAAGACAACTGACTGACGCTCACACAGGAGCAAGGGGAAGCCCCTCACAGGAAGCCATGCTTTGACACCTCTGACAAGAAGACCAATGCTCGCAGCCCTGGAGGCCTCCTGTGAGAGGCACTGTCTGCCTCCTCTGACGTCTCTGCTCTCTAGGTCCCACTGTAACATCCTCTTTTCCACCCACCCCAGCTGCATTATGGAACTAAAGAATTACTTCACTGGGGAAGAGCTGGGGATGGGGCTGGAATCACCAAGTCCAAGGGAAGCCACCTTGGATTTTTATTGCAGGCCTAATGACCTATCCTCTCTAAGAAGGAAATCCTATTATGACCTGTTACCAGGGGTTGGGGGTGGGGAGGGAAAATCTTCCCAAGAATTTAAATGTTTTCATTATTAAGTGGTAGAGAGAAATAAGCTCAGTGGTTTGTTTTTTTTTTTTTTTTTTTTTTTTTCCTACTTCTTTGGCTCCCAGACCCTCTATTTCTGTAGAAATAGAGTGAAAGGAAACATCCAAGTACATGCCATAGAATATCCTGACACGTGTATGCCAGTGATTGCTAATCCCTCCAGCAATAGAGGGTGGAAAACACATACCAAATGCACATATGTAAATGCTGATCAACACAGAATCAGTAACCACTTCTTCACACTTACACACAATAATTACCATGGATAACAGCATTGTTTGAGACCACAGTAACAGAAGGAGAAGGGGTCTTTGAAGCCTTCCAACCTTATGATTCCATATGGTCACTGGTTTCTGTGAATGAGCTTCTGAGTTGAAATTTCCTACCTCCAGCAAGCAATCAGATGTACCAGGCATGGCCTGGAACCCTGACAATTTGTACTGCTTCCCCCCATCCAACCTCATATCCAACCCCTTCATCAGACAGAGCAAGGCAGAGCTCAGGAAATCGTGGTGTCATTCCGCTACAGAGGAAGTGATGGAGAAAGAACCCAGAATTACTGTCCCTTAGTCCTTTACACTAAGGTTACACTAGGTTGTCTCCCAAAGTGGTCCCCAGACATGCCTGTCATCCACACCTAGACTAAGAAGCCACCAACAGATGCTCTGGTATGGAAACTGAGCAGTAAGCCATATGAGAGCAGGCCCCAGGTCTCATAGGCCCTGTGCTGTATGCTAGCCACCTAATAAATGTCCGATAAATACTTGTTGGCAGTTACTCACCAAGGCCAATATTGGATTTTGCACTGCCATCTCAGTGTAGGAAGATGCAAACAGATGCAAGCTTATCTAGCTGTTACTAAACTGCAGGTGGGAGGGCTGCTGCTCCTAGGTTTATGAAAATGTCACATTCAGTCAACCAGAGAACTGACCAGCTCCAGAAGTCAGTCCTTCGTCCTCCTCTGTGCTCAAGAGAGAATGTAGCAAAAAGAAATGAGTCAGAGGTAAGAAGAAGAGCCTAGCGTTTACCTAAGCACTTGGCAAACATATAATAAAAACACTAAGCTACTCTGAGGATAAAATAGCAACTACCAATAGCTGCACTATACAGATACCTTGCTCTGTTTTTCAATGCATTTTCCCCAACTTACAAAATACTACTTTGTGAATTGACCAGGACTATGTATGAAGCTGGCAGTGAAGGGCTCGACACTTTGGAGCTTTTGTATTAACATGTGCCTGGCCCCTTCCCTCTCCCTTTGTCCATCCTCCTGACTCTCAATACATACATAAAGATTGGCCTCACAGTAGAGAAATAGAATTCTTGTGTTTTCTATTCGTAGCTATGGATCCTAAACCATGTTGTAAGTAAAACAATGTTACTACACTAACATCTTGATAAGGAAAAGGACAATCAAAACATTTTAATGGGAAAACAGTACAGAAAACTTAAGATTAAAAAATCAATTAATCCACAGGCACCCTGGCTATCGGCACCACACAGTCTACCCTATTGTCCCAGGGCAAACCAGGCTCCGCTGAGACAAGGACTGAGGAGTGGCTATCTAGAGGGACAAGAAGGTGGGGCGGGGGAAAGCTCCTGCTGGCCTGTGGTCCTCAGGCCTCCCCAGTTACTGAAAGTGGGTGCTCTGCTGTGTGTCCCTATCCACCCACTACTGCTGAAGAACACAGAGTGCCATCTTGAGACAATCCTGCTAAGGAATTGCCTGTGGATACGGTCCTCCTCACTCACAAAGTGCCACCCCAACTTCGGAACTGCTGCAAACAAGCTTTGAGTCCTCTGCTCTGAAAGCCAAGTAGTCAGTCTCTGCATGTGGACTTTGCCTCCACTTCTGAAATTAAAAAAAAAAAAAAAAAGCTTTCCCCCACTCCCCTCCCTTTCACTGTTAAGCCAGGCTGGCCTATATACACAGTCCTAATCATTTCTCAGTTAAACCTTTCAAAATCACACTAACAGACTCATTAAGTATGTTCTTATTACAGGGTGACTAAATTCTGGTCAGTCTGCAAGCTCAGACCCGGTGCACACCACTCAAGTCCCAAGGTGATGCAGGCAAGGCCAGCCTAGAGCTGGAGGTCTTTGCTGCTGTCTAGTCATGGCCTCACCACCCAGTCTAGGCACTCAGCTATATAAAAGTCTGTGCACAATATACGTACTTTTCCAGTGCAAAAGTACAACAATGACAAGATGTAAGAGTTTTGTGCATTGTGATTTATAAAGCTAATACACACCAGCAAAATGGAATAATAAAACCAAGGAGTAAAGTGCCTTTAAAAATAACAGCAATATTTATAGACTCTTTTAACATTAAATCTTTTATAAAGCCATATGTTATAACATATAACACCTCTTTCTGTAAGGTTGACATTATTCAGAGAGACAGTCATACCACAAAACAACACTCAGACAACAAGTACTCTACAGCGCCACCACAGTCTATACATACACTACAAGCAGTCCTAAGGTGACATCCATTTTTTCCTTGTTCAATCAGGATGAAGCCGGCACTGACATTGCAGTAACATGCTGATGTGGGTGTCACTGTATCAAGTCACAACAAACTGACCATCAGTGAGTACAAGGTTCTTCGGTCAAACAAAAAAAATCAGTCTTATTTAAATTAAGAGAAATTCACTTAAACTAAAAATAAAATAATTTATTTGAGATGAGAGTTTTAAATACCTAACACATTTTTTCAGGGAAATGTTGATACTGTCTCTGAGCCAGCTTTACTTTCTCTGGACTGTGTGTATCCAAGAATATATAACTTACTTATCATTCAGTCATTTCAGAAACCACTGTATCTCGTCCCATACTTAGGAGCCCCTATAGGAAACCTGTTCAGTAGCAGTTGTTACTATGACTAAGATGCTTGTTTTGTACCCTAATCCTTCAAGAACACATCAAAAATGGACATTTTATGACAGTCACTTATTTATCTCAAAACCAGAATAAAAAAATAACTCCATGAAAGGAATTTCAGCATGTTCTGACCACTGCTGCAGGAATACAGAAACTCAGCAAAGTACAGACATGCAGGAAATCAGCACTATATAGGAAAATTAACAATTAAACTCAGCACACCTTCAACAACTGGAATAAAGGTAGACTCTTAATAAAACCATATTATGTCTTTCTCAAGGCAATCATTAGCTACAAAAGAAAAATGATTTCATATCCTTGGTCCATAAGAAGAAATATTTATTTACATCCTCAATGGACTAAAAGAGGTTTTAGACATCACAATTAAAATTGTATGCTTCCAAAAATATCGTATCATCAATGCAGTTAACTTAAAGTTTCAGGTATTAATAACTTCATTTAGACTTCTTAAAAAATCAACACAAACATACTTCCTAGAGTGCAAAATGCTTCTTATTAAATACTTCAGGAACACAAAAGCAATTTGTTTGGAAACACAGGAATCCTTTGCTGAAGGGCCATCATCACAAGAGACACCCATTGCCGGCAATGGGCGCCGGACAGAACCGCCAGCTGGAGGAAGACACAGCACTAAGGTTTGTGCTTGGTCTCTGCCCACCTTAGATGACCTGGCTATTTGTACAAGCTCATGGTTGGACTCTGGTACATGCACATGTATGCATCGCAAAGAAGTCTGCGCGCACAGCCTTGAATCATTCTGGAGTCCAAAGAATGCAGGTCCTCCAGAGACATCTTCAAGTATTCTCCCACTTCTGGACATGGTGTCACTTGTGGAATGTTGAAGCCATTCTGACCACCTACAGAGAGGGGAGAAGAAAATCTCTTAGGGAAGTGAACTTCTAAATTCTCTTGGCACCCTGTCCTACCAGAACAATTTTACTATCCTAGAATTTAATGAGTACTGACTCTCAGAATTGGAAGAAAACCTTTGTTTGACTTCCAGTTTCTGGAATTATAGTCTCTTTAGCTTCTGAGAGGGTTCCACAAGCAAACGTGAACAGACTGGACAAAGGACACATCTTTAGGACAGGCCTGAATTGCAGGCTGCCACCCACTGTGTGCACACAGTCTCAACTCCTCACACCTGCACATCCCTCCCATACACTAACAGCCTGAAACTCTATTCCACAAAAATGCCCAATTTTTGACAAACCTAGTAATGCACACTGCTGTTTTCCTATGTTTTAAGAACATACTTATACACCTCAAACATGCTTTGTTTATATACCAATCAACAGACTGTGTGCTCTGATGACTGGATTATGGAAAGCCTGTTTGGTTTTACTCTCCCAAGTGCTCTCCCAAATGTTGTGCTAATGCTAACTTGGTGGAGCATATGCACAGGAGGAGTGGGCTTGCCCCCTTAAGCACCTGAGAGCTGAGAAGAGATGGAGAACTGCTGGTCTTGTGTCTCTGGTCAAGGAGCTGCTACTAGGGGCCTCTCGTTATTAGAGAGCCACACCAGAAGACTTTAGGGACTAGAGCTTGGGAGAATACCTGTAGAGAAAATGGGGTGTGTGTGGGGTGTACTGTTACAAGTATTTTACTTCTAAAACTTTTGAGATTCTGACACTAACCTGTGTATTAAGTAATGACTAAGCTTTCTAGAAACAGCTCATTGGATAAAGATTTCTTCATTGAATGCAGGAGATCAGTAAGAATCATTTAAATGCAAACTCTGCATTCTTCACCACTTTAAACTAAGACAACAGAAAAACAGGCATAATTTCTATGACTGCAGTATTCCCACTGAGCTTGGCATATAGGTGCTCAATAAATGACTACTACAGTGTATACAGAACTGAAAGGAAGTAGACGATAAAATCAGCTCTAAAAGAAGAATTTTAGGATTTTTTTCTTTTGAGGTGGGGCAAACTGAAACAGGCTCTCATTATGTAGCACACACTGTCCTCTAATTCACAATCCTGTCTCCATAGTGAGATCAGAGATAGCACTCTTTAACAAAACCTTGTAAGTACCAAGATGTAACAACGTTATTGTTCCTTAGTTTGGGTAGCAGAATTATTAATACACTTTGAAGACTAAAGTCTGTAATACCATGCTATTCCTCAAAGGATTTTCTCAGAAGAAACCCTATTACTTTACACAAGTGCTATCACTAGGAAGCACCACACCCCAAATTACAGGATGCTGAGTACAAAAGGAAGGTTTTTAATACCATCTCGATCAGCCATGCTGTCAAAGAAGAGCCAGGCAGAGTCATCCTTCCCATACTTCACAAAAGCAACATAGTGGCTCGTTTCTATGCAGAGAACAGCAAATAACTCCATCTTCTGACAGGGGATGCAGCCATGTCTCCAGTCCCAGTCAGGCAAGTCTTTAGGAAGTGATACTGGATGATAAGTATGATTCAACCTCCTGGGATGAAGGTGAACCTAAAAAGGACCGTGAAGAAAATGCCACACATAAGCTAATCCATGTCTCAAGGGAGCAGACTCTAGCCACTCTCACTGAGCACATCTCTTATAAACACAGCCAAGTACTTCTCTCTCACACACCAGCAGAAGAGACAAGAGCAATAACATTTATTGTAAATGTACTTTGATTCTGAATGGCTTTCAAGTCCTGAAGTGTTCTGGACTGTCAGTAGCTGACTGCTACTGGGCACAGCCACCAGGTGAGCAGGGAGTACCTGAGTGCTGCAGGTCTTACAGAACTGCTTGATCTTCCCTGCTGAGATGTCCGGGTCGTCATAGCACTCTCTACACTCATACATCGCAAGTCCTCCACAGATGCGGCACTGCCTGGGAGCTACCATATGCAGAAAGGGGAGGAAGAAGCCTTTTAAAAAGGTATTCTGTCACTAAAAATAAAAGGTGTACTTTCAAAAGAAGAATGCTCTGGTGGGGGAGGCCTAGCCCCTTATGATCCTCTTAAAATTTCATTTGGATTTCCTGTATTTGTAATATTTTTATGACATTTTTTTTCAAATAGCCATTTTTGATGACCTATTGTAAGACTGTTCCTCTGATCATAAAATACCCAAAAGAAAGTATAAATAAAACTGATATCACATATGATCTTAGTCAGCGAGAGACAACCACTGTCATTATTATAAACTTTCTCTAACACTCGTATGTCTGAATATCTGTGTGCATCCAGGTACATGTGTACTTCACGCATCTCCCATTCAGTCTCTCAATGCGCTTTCCCTTCCACTTACAATGGTTTCCATGTGTCTTGGCCTCAAACCCATGTGTTTAATGGAAGTAGTTGTATTGTTATAAAGAATAATCCAATTAACTTCTGGCCTCTTACTAACATTTGCTTGTCTGTAATTTCTTATCATATAATGATAAGTGATTTTGCATTTTAAAGTTTTTTTTTTACCTTTACTCTTTTCAGAATAAATTCTCAGCATTTAAATTATTGGGTTAATATGTCTAAGCTCTTCAGATATTGAATTGCCTGTCAAAGTACTATATCCACAACTAATGTGACTATTTCTAAAACAAACAAACAAAGGACTGTATACTTACTGTCTTCAAGTAAATCTGTTATATTTAATTCCAGGGAAGGGAAAATTTTTTTAAACAGTTTAAAGTCTTTTCCAAACCGAGGCATCTGGATAATCAAGCATGATGGTGCCTAAAAATAATAATAATGATAACAACAACAACAACAACAAAAGACACATAATTTTAGAAATCAAACTCCTAAGGGGCTGGGAACTCAGCTTACAGTAGTAGCATACCCACAGCCTTGAGTCTTATCCCCTGCACTAAGGGGAAAAAGTGCAAAAACAAGTTTCCCTATGAAACTGAAGTAGTCACAGCAGCTGTGGTTTCCGCAGAGTGCGTTGGCCCACATGTGAATGTGCAGTGTAGACTCAGAGCAGCAGTGAGCTACAGGATCTCCAGACTTCCCTGTCAGACATCACCATAGAGGATGCTATCTATACATCAACAAAGTAAGTGAGATCACCACCCCAGAGATGAACGTGCCAGCAACAGACCATGGTATGCACTATGGAAACCATCCATTCAGGTAAAAGAAAGTTTTCTATTACATTCATTAACAAACCCATACAGAAGAATTAATGGCATTTTATCTTTAACAAAGGGAGAAAAGTAGCATTATCTTTGAAATGTTTAGATAATATGCTTGGATAAAATGACAACTAAAAACATAAACACGTATATGCATATGCATATCTTTGGAATTAAGCTACTTTAAAGGTCTTCAAATTAAACACTAGCTTCCCCCACCGCCACTTTGCACCTAAATCCAAAACATTTCAACTTAAGCTAAAGAGCTTTCTTAAAAAAGAACATAGTTGGAACATAATTTTTTGTGTGTTTTCTTAACAGTGTGTATTTCAAGCTACTGGTTAAAACACAGTGAGAGTTGGGTGTGGTTCAGTGGGGTAGCACTCAGGGCAGTATGTACAAAAGGCCTTAACATCTCCCTACTACCCCTTTAAAATAACAACAAAAAACCAGAATCACTAACCTCTGCAAATTTCAGGTTGCTGCTGATAAAAGACCATTCTAATAACTGCTGAATTGTGGGTACTCCAACATTCTCATTTTTTTCCATAAAAATTTGATAGAAGTTACAGTCTTGAACTTTTTGACCTGCTGACCTAGGAGCATCAGAAAGAAATGCACATAAGCTATCTTTTAAGTGCTTGAATCAGAGTATCAAGCCAGCTGGCAGGACCTGAGAATTCGATACCATGATGCAGATGTGCAGCTCTGGATCATCCAAATGCCAGGTAAAAGACAGTGATTTGGATGAGATAATTAAATGCACTTATGCAGAAGACCTCAAAGTATTCCTTCTGCCTTATTCATAAATCATTAACAAGTTCTCTCTGTGATCACAAGAAAAATACAGACTAATATCCCAGTCAAGAAACACTATGTGAACAATAATCAGTCCGACTTCTCCCTCCAAATCTAGAAAGCAGTAAGCTGCTTTTAAAGATTAAAGCAAATGCTTAAATGCATCAATGACAGAGTCTTATACCTTCTAGATAAACCTCTTTTTACTCCCTAACATAAAGGTCCTAAGAGGTAGAGAACGACAATTTCTAGCAGGGGCTCACAGTTAAAAAGACCTGACACTTGAACAGTGTTCGAACAGTTTTGGAACTATGAAAGGTTACGAAGACTTCTGAGGTTAGAATGAATGTATTTGCATTAAAGATGGTCAAGAGCCTATAGGGATGACAAGTTCAGAGCAACAGCTTTAAACTGTGTGTTTGGGGCTGGACAAAGAGCTCATCCATTAAAAGACAATAAAAAAACCCAAGCCTCACAATCAAAAGTAGTCGGAAATGTCTGAGCAGTCAAGACAGCACACTGCTCTTACAGAGACCCAGAGCTCAGTTCTCTAACTTTTGTTTCAAGTGATCCTCTTCTGGCCTCTGTAAAGACTGCATTCACACATAAAATTTAAAAATACAATTAAAATTATTTTTAGCCAGGCGGTGGTGGTGCATGCCTTTAATCCCAGCACTTGGGAGGCAGAGGCAGGCGGATTTCTGAGTTCGAGGCCAGCCTGGTCTACAGAGTGAGTTCCAGGACAGCCAGGGCTACACAGAGAAACCGTGTCTCGAAAAACCAAATAAAAAAATTAAAATTATTTTTAAATGAATAAGTGTGGCGTTGTTGGAGGAATGTGCCACTGTGTAGTTGGGCTTTGAGGGCTCCTAGTGCCTAAAAGTTCTACCCAGTGTGGAAGACAGCCTCCTCCTGGCTGCCTGCCTTCAGATCAAGATGTAGGACTCTCAGCTCCTTCTCCAGCACCATGTCTGCCTGGATGCCGCCATGTTTCCCACTGTGATGATAGTGGACTGAACCTCTGAACCTGTGAGCCAGTCCCAATGAAATGTTGTCCTTTATAAGAGTTGCCTTGGTCATGATGGCTGTTCATAGCAATAAAACCCTAACTAAGACAGTACTCAGCTCCTTGTTGGCTCACTCAACTGACCTCCTTCATAAGGACAAGAATGGCACTTGGGAGAACAAGAAGAACTCACAATACCATCTTACAATCTTTAGAAACTAGTTGGCAGAAATATGAGCAGCTTGCTTGGATGTGTGTGTGTGGGGGTGGAGGAGGGTAAAGAATTGCCCCGATGCCTTTCCCAATCCCAGAAAGGCCTTCACCCTGAACAGTGTCTGACTCCGCCGTACTTCTGAGAATTACTGCACTACTCAGCTAAAATTAACCCGGGAAGTCTGATGCCCCTTAGATATGGCTAGACTAAGGTGAAAACTTTAAAAACGATTGTAAGCATCCTCAGCTTATTTTGCTAAAAGGTAAACAGGTCATTCCTCTCTTGAAGTCTCTTCCTTTCTCAGGAGTTTTTTCTTGCTTTTCCTTAATAAATCTACTTTTGTTCTAAAAAAAAAAAAAAAAAAAAAAAAAAAACTTTTTAAAGGAGTCTTGGTATAGTGGCACATGCCTTCAATACCAGTATTGAGGAAGTACAGGCAGGTAGACCTCTGTGGTTTGAGACCAGCCTGGTCTACACAGTAGGTTACAGGCCAGCCATGGAGATACTCCAAGACCACACTCCAAGGTAAAACAAATACAAAACTTAAAAGATGAAAAACAAAACTGACGTTTTCTTCCCAAACTACCTATCAAATGTCTTATATCATATTTCTTTTCTTTCAACACTGAGCTTCCTATTCTTTATTAATAAATACTTCTAATTATATACTATTTTAATGTCTATTGTTTTTTTTTCATAAATTACAATTATTCTTTTTTTTTTTTTTTTTTAAATAAAAGAGCCCTCCCTATACCTGTGGTAGTCAGGAGAGCTGGCCCTGGAGTCATGAAAGCAGGTGAGCTAGCCCTGCCACTCACTGGCTGCAGCACCCAAGAGTGCAGGCCCTGTACCTTCCCTGGTCAACACAGTAGTGCTGACCCTGGTCAATGGGGGTTGCAGGGGAAGCAGCATGGGTGAGCCAGCCCTGAGGCCAAGAGTGTGGGAAAGCTGGCTCTACCATTCATCTATTGTGGGGTACTGCGGGTGCAGGGGTAATGTCCTACTCTGCCCCTCACCATCTGCAGTAGTAGGAGAGCTGACCACAAGGGCATGAGAGGAAGAGAGCTAACCCTGATGGTGAAGGCTCTGGTGGGCTAGCCCTTAGGATGTGAAAGCAGGAGAGCTAGCCCATTCCCTCACAGGCTGCAGCACTTGGGAGAGTGGACCCAGCACCCTGACTGGGCATCAAGGTGAAGCTGGCTCTGGAGGTGTGGGTGTGGCTGAGCAGGCTCTCAGGGCACAAGAGCAGGAGAGCTGTCCCTGCCTCCTATCAAAGGCAGCACTGGGTGATCTAGCCTGGGCAGTACTGGAGAGCTCTTCCCAGTGGTGTGGATAAGGAAGAGGCAATGAGCTGACCAGCTCAGCTACCACCCAGGCCCAGACCCCAGGCTCTGAGTTGACCTACCTCAAAATCTATATCATCTGCAAATGAGACACATGAAAGGGCCAGTCCTGATGATCCAAAGGTGCAGGATCTCCATGACACAAAGCAACAACAGGATAACCAGGAGGAGTCCCAATGAGAGTCCCAATACTGATGGTGTCACAGAGGTCAGAGTTCAGGAACCAGACCAAAGACTCACTTTAATGAACATGTGCAAGTGAACATGTGTGGACAGAGGGACAGACTGGGAGACACACTGTGGCACACTACAGCTTCCACGATGAGATGTTTTCTATGCTTTGTTTTGTTTGTTTGTATGTTTTTTATTGTTGTGGGGAGGTTGCAAGGGCGGATATGAGGGGAGGGGAGATGAGCAGGCTTGAGGTGTATGATGTGAAACTCACAAAGAATCAATAAAAAGTTTTTTTTAAAAAAAAAAAAAAAAAAACCTGCTGGCATTTTTACCCACTTCATTTTGTAGAAAACTCTAAAATAATTTTCTTGAGTTTAAAAAAAAAAAAAAGACAATAGATTAGATTCTGTCAAAATGCAAGGTATTTTATAAAAAAAAAAAAAACCTAACGTTTTTAATTACTTAATCTTACTCACTAACCAAATCTACCTTTTAGCTCAGTATAAATCTTTTTTTAACTCTATTTTTAAAAAATTGATTGCTGCCTATTTTTCTTTTCTAAAACATAAAGTTTTCAATTTTCTATATGCTTGAAGGAATACAAAAATGTTACTGATTTTTCCATGATTACTTTTTACATGGCTGGATTATAAACTCTTTTGTTAATTCTTTATCTGTAATTCTCTCTGATTTTCTAGGCACACAGAAAGCTATAGCAACGCTGACTTGCTGTTAAGTATGTACACTCGATGCTGATGCATCATGTCATTTCATTTGTTATAAATTCCTAAGCAGTACCAAACTTTCACTGTGTACTTTCCTTGTTCCCACAAATCAGTTTAACACTGGTTCAAACTGCATCACTTAGACACAGAGCTAAGAGAACTCATCAGTGTCGGGATCTTAAGGAAGTATACAGAATATTCCTAAGATTTTTCAACAGAGAAACCAAAACTGAAATTGAGAGAGGTCTACCACTGTGACCTCTCAAATGACCTGGGAAGCACAGACATTTAGAATATCTCACTAAGAACTGTACCACAGTAAACTTAGGTAATACTTTCAACGTGGAGAGAAGGAAGAGATCAAGTTACTAAACAGAGAACTAGAAAGCTAATTTAAGGCTAACTGAGCTCTGTAAGTGACAGGAAGTCAAAAATAATTTTCTCAGGTGGTTTTTTCTTTCTTTCTTTTTTTAAAAATTCAGTTAGAATAAGATTCTCTTAAAAAGATTATCAACTGAGCTTCCAAAAATATTCATATTCAATTACATAAGTAAATAAGTTGTGGGCACAGCTGTCACTAGGGCTAATTAAAAGGACAGGTTCACGCTGTGCTCTGCAAGTGAAGTGTAGCTCATGGAAAGGATGGCAGCTAGTGAAACCTTCATCTGTTCTTGCAGTGCTCAGAGAGCGTGGATAACTATCAGTGAGGACTTCATTCCTAGGCAGAGAAGTCAGTGGAAAAGAAGATCTATTTCCCAGTGCTGCTAGACAGCTTCAGAGTTACCTTATTTTTAACAATGGTTCAACCCTTAAAATATCATGAAACAGAATATTTAGAAATTCTTCAGGATCTAGAAGAAAATAAAAAAAAAAATCAAATAAATCACAGGCAAAATTTAAAAGCCATTTTACCCTTTATGACAAACATATTCTACACTGAACTTAAATTTCATTCCTTCAATATTATTTTAACTAAAAGTTTAGTTTTTCCAAACTTTTCTAACAAGGGAAAACTTTTACTTACAGGTTATAATCAAATGTTACTTTTTCATTTTGTTGTCACGTTGTCCCATTTAGCAGAATATATTCATAAACACATAGTGAAATCATTCTTATGTCTTTTGGGGGGGGTTCAGTAGAGTACTACCTAAAATAATCCCTATTTTTCCTTCTATTTAAGTAATTATCATGTGTATAATAAATGTCACAACTGACTACAGTACACTGTTAACAAACTCGAAGTCAGAAGTTGAATCTGAGAAAATGTTTCAGTTGTGAGGAGACGCTGTCCAGCTGCTCCACAGCTCCGCTCAACAAGAAGCGTGGATGGGAAAGCGTGAGTGGCTCAGGACAGCCCTCACCACAGGAGGAGAGGCAACTGCAAACACCACTGCTGAAGGCAGGGACTTCAGTCATCTACAGTAGGGCCAGCCAGCTTCTTAAAAAGTTCTTTACTACACCTCACAGTCACTTTGGAAGACAAGAATCATTTATAATACCAGGAGAAATTTGCATGTCACATAGAATTTTTTTCATTTATTTTTGCAGTGATGGAAATCAAACCCAGGGTCTCTTGCATACTCTATCACTGAGATATATATCCCCCAGCCTTCTCAATAATTCTAAGATTAACTGTTTAAGTAAAACAGATATATTTCAGCAAATAATTTAAAATATTGTTTAGTGACATACTTTCAAATTATTTTCAATGCATAAATTAGAAAAGTCACCTTTTTCTTCAGAGGTAAATCCTGATGCAGCCTCAACTTTTTCAAGTATTTTCCTCAGTTTCATAATCTTTGTGGCACACACATATCCATATCTATGTCAATAAAAATGAAATAATGGACACTGCCACAGTGAATTATATGAAACATCTTAAAAATCAAATACTTTCCATACAATTCTAACATGTGAAACAAATCAATAGACTAGGCAGTTATTTTTAAAAATACAATTGAAGGCTTCTTACTAAACTTTGAAAAGTGAAAGATTGAGAACCAGAATTGTTCCCAGATACCATTAAACACCTTAAAAACAACTACCATGCACTAATACAACTCTAAAATATTTTAAAAGTCTTGGTGAATGGTTTTTAAGTAACATTTGCTTATTATTAAAATACTTATTTTATAAAACAGAATGTCCACATTTTAGAAAAGTCACTTTAATATGTAGGATAACAGACATAAAAAGGGGGAATTGATGAGACATAAAAACCTAAAGTCTGAAAAAAAATAAAAAAATAAAAAAATAAAAATCTAAAGTCTGCAATCAAACCAGTCAACATAATTAAGAAATTCTCTTTATCTGATTGTAGGAGACGTCTCTATGGGCTTAATGGAGCAAGTCCGAGCCAGCGGATCACTGATCGCGCACTTGCTTTTTAGAGTGACTCTTCACTCACTTGTTAACTCTCCAATCAGGCAGGTACATTAAACACCTACCACTCATGTAAAATATGTGTTTGCCTCTGGGAATACAAAAGGAGAAGATTAAACAAACAAAACCAACAACAACAACAAAAAAAAAAAACAAAAAAAAAACAAAAAACCTGCTTTTGGGAAACTTGCAATAAAGCAAAACCTGTGTCCAAGCAACAGGTATAAGTTTGCAGACACAAGAAATACATCTCAAATTTCTGAGCTCAATTGATCTTGCCTCAGGCTCTTGAGCTAGCAAGTGCTGGGATTACAGGTATACGTCTTACCAGACAGTATACCACTATGTCTGGTAAGACGCATCCCGATCTCACAGGCCATCTGACAATCTCTAGGTGTGAGTGGGTGACAAAGTATGCTAACTACAATTCCAGACTGCTTGAACAATAGTATGTGAAGAATATTGAGTCTATCATGGAAAGTTTATTACGGAAAGGCTCGCAGTGGTTTAAAAGGAAGGAAGGCTGTGATAATCCACCTTGTCATTGATTTGACCTGTACTGGTAATATCATTTATATAGTGAAAGAAAAATCTGAGTGGTTAAAATTTACATAAGCAAAATAACTAATGTGAAAATCAAAACACATATTTATTTTAAAGGGTAAAATGATTATAGAATTTAAGGAAAACAAGTTCTAAATAGAGAAATTTATTCTTTTACTTTCTTAGTTATGTGATGCAGTAGGACATTTGGAATATTTCTTTTATTTCCATATTTTGTTATTTTTAAAGTATATTAAATTGATTTTTATTTTCATTGTTAAGAAAAGTATATAACAAAATTTAAACTGATCATAATTGGCCTTTAAATTGCATAGTTTGTTCTTTGTCTTCCTGACTTATTTGTTTCACGATCATTGAATGACTGAACTCTTCATCACTTGAACATCTTGTGATGTTATCACACATCACTAACGTCACATACCAAAGTCTTCCCACATGGCCTTCTGTACATTTACAAGTCACCTTAGTAAAGGAGCAGAGGAAGACCTAAATATATTCTTTTAAACAAATACCATATTACTATAATACACCTCATCTGCTTTTAGTACAGTGTTATTAACAATTTGTAATACAGGAGACCAAATGATTCATATCATTTCATAGAATATACTTATTGAATACACTGAAATCAACAGAAGCAGAAGACTAAAAGTTTTTAAAACTCAGTATTTCATGAGAATTAATTTCTGTTCATCTTTTTTTTTACTATATGAGCACACATCAAGACTTAATTACTACACAAGAAAACAGCCAACAGAACGCAAACTACGGACAAAACACATCTTCCACTCACATCCTCAGAGGATTGACTATCTCTGTCCTGAGCAGCTCCTGGGTCTCACTGTAATACTCCACATCGTTCTTCTCCTTGGGTCTAAGTAACACAGTGTCCAGGGCAGAACTGAAAGCAAATAGGCTGTAAAACAAAAACAGTATTTTCCCTTATGCTATAAGGACATTGATATTTAGGAGACATTCTTAAGGGAGTCAGAAGAGAAAGAGAAACCAAGCGTAGGGGAGCAATGGCCTAAGAATCCATGCGTCAAGACAACAGAGGCCTGTGTTCAACCATCAGCGCCCACAGACCCTGAAGTTCCAGACCACAAACACATGGCAGGGAATGTTTTGAAAAAAGCTTGTTTACAGAAGCCAAGAAGAGCCTGGAAATCAGCCTCCCCTCTCCCAGCACCCCCCCCCCCCACACACACACAGACAACATGGAGAGAAAGTTGGAGGCCACTAGTTAGGACAATATATCTTGTTCTCCTGAAACATGTGCTTCTATAAAATAACTTGCGAGTGGCTAGCAGCAGAAACTTATTGGTATCAAAGAATATATTTGGCTCAAACTGACTTTTATCAGGAAATCTAAAGAATATTATAGCAATACTATAAGGTTTGTTTAATCAAAAGTATTCCACCAACCAAAAGACCCACAACCTTTACTGTGCCCTGTCCTTCTGAAATCCTCCCATCCATGCTAACCCCTTGCTCTTGTGGCACAGCTTACAGAGCAGAGATGGCAGAGCCACTTAGTTAAACTGGCAGTGCACAATCCTTGAGGCCACAGAGTCACAGTTCAGTCTTCAGAGCTTAATGTTCCTTGTATTACTCACTCTACTTTAGGGAAAACGACACAAAGGAGGACAACAGTGATCCCATGGGAAGTAATTTTTAATATAAAGAATTTCTCTAATCACCTCGATATACTAAAGAATACACATACAATGCCAACAGTTTTCTGCCAGCTAATAAACTTGGCTCATTCACATGCAGTCTACTACATTGGAAGCAGATGCCCTCAGCACATCTGTTCACATCTGTTCTGGATGCTTTTACTCTTTACTCACTGAAGTTTTTTTTTTTTTTTTTTTTTTTTAAATTTTATTTGTTTAATGTATGAGTGCTCTGTTGCATATACATCAGGCCAGAAGAGGGCATCAGATCCCCTTATATATGGCTGTGAGCCACCATGTGGTTGCTGGGAATTGAACTCAGGACCTATGGAAGAACAGCCAGTGCTCTTAACTGCTGAGCCATCTCTCCAGCCCTCATTGAAGTATTTTTATTTTAGTTTTTTAAATCTAGAAATAGGATATGAAATCCTTTCGCTGTGAAGGACCAGATCTTATGCTCTTTCCTAACAGTCAGTTTCTCTACTCAAAGGCATCTCCTTTCACACACACATCTACCCTCCTCTGCCAGTAAAGCACCATCTACACCTACTGCAGAAAATGTGAACTTACCAGAATAAAGTTGAGTCTAAGTAACAAGAATTATAATGGCCCTGGATGCCTTTTTTCTTTCCAATCATTATCTCTAAACCTTCCTTTTCCATTTTAGGTGGAGTATTTTCTTCTACTACTTCACTTAAGTAGCCCCAAATGCTGAAAAGATAAAAAATGAAAATAATTATTTTAAACCATGATAGTATATATTCATATACATTGTACACATATATGTCATCATTTAAAACATATTTTGACATCCTTTGCAAATATTTTCAACCTTTAGTTATCTGTTAGTTATCTGGGCAGATAAAAATGCTAGTATTCACTTTTAACATCGCTTCCTTCAGATAGAACTTAGAAAATTAAGTCAAATAAATATTGCCAAATAAATAACTTTGTTACTTGTCCAAAATGTTTCATTTTCAAGTGTGAAAACAAAAATTTCCAAATTACTTTTCAACATTTAGAAAAATGTTTTTCATAAAGATGGGTTTCCCTATTTACCCCTGCCTGACTCTCACTATTGTCCAGAAGTGGGAAAGGCCAGCATCAGCAAGCTGATGACACGTGATGACAAGAGCCGTCCTCCACCTGTCAAGCTGATTGTGTCCCCAGACTGTATCAAATTTTTTCATAGGATATCCTGAATGAAATGCTTAAATAAGACAGTGAGGGAGACATTAATACTAAAAGGACCACATTTTCGCTTCTACTACCCATATTGCCAAAAATTAAGTATCTATAATCACTACAAGACAAGAAAAAACAAAACACTACTTTTCCTTCTTTAGATCCTAAACATGTTTCTTGACTAATACTTTTTAATGTATCTCCTCTTAGGACAACTTTTTTCTTATGCACCATGTTACAATCTTTAACAACTGAGAAACTTGATGAACATTGGCAAGAAGATCATTTAAACAGTTATCCTCAGATACTGAAAAGCAGCATGAGACAGTCATTCTAGATGGGTAAATAAATTAAAAGTATCCAAGTACCTAAAGAGTTACACCTTTCAATCTGATTGGAAACAGGCTGCAAGGATGCAAACCTAGAGTCGGGCCTGCAGCTCTTCAGTTTCACAAACAGTGCCTTCTTCAGGGCACAGGTGAAATAGCGTGTGCCCCTGAAAGTCCCATCTGTGCAGCCTGCACATTCATCTTCCTGAAAAAGAAAGGCTTCTTCAGTATGTGTTACACTGCACCTTGTAGAAGGAGTGGGGAAGAACTATGGCACTTACACTTTGTCTGAATGCCTTCATCAAATCTGTACTGACTAGAACAGCATGAAGAAAAGCAACTGACTGACCCATGCTTCAGCTCTCAACTAGTGGTTTACGATGACAATTCTTTAGCCCACCAGGAAGTATTTCATGCATTTCTTTTAAAACATGCACTCAGAGCTTCCTTGGTTTACTGATTTGCCCTGAGCCATTTCTAAAGTGTTAAGATCAAGGGGCAGGGGGCGATAGATTAATTTATCTAGTTCCTCACCATCAAGGTAAGTGAAAAAAGTTAACCAAAAGCCACATGAAGATAAAAGCTAAGTTTATTCAAGTTCCGCATCCACGATTATGAAATATCGCACAATATTCCTTTCTAATCTCCAAAGGGAAAAACCTCTTCTACCAAAGACCTCTGAACATGATGATTAATTGTAAAGCCAATCATATCAGAGGAGGCTGAGGAATAAGAAGAAAAGCTGGTAATTGCTTTGTTAGCTGCATTATACCTAATATAAGGAAGCTAACTAGTCTAGCCTATAAAATCAATCTGCTCCTTGATCACAGACAAGCAAACATGAGGAAAAAGTGAGCCAGTAACTTAAGGAATGGCAAAGGGTGAATGAAGCTAGGCTATAGGGTAAGAATATTTTCTCTATTACTGGAGATACACACACACACACACACACACACACACACACACACGCACAGTGATTTTCCAAGAAATTATCTAATAACGGAAAACCTAGACAAAACCTTATGCAGGAAAAGAGTTGTAGACTTTTGACCAAATTAAATTACCAGTTCCAGTCCAGCTAGCACGTCACTGAGCCCTGGTGGCTGGCCAATCCAACGGATAACCCCATAGAATGGGGGTTCTCTTTTACTTCAGCCAGTGAGCCCACCTCTAACCCGTGTGCATTCCCAGAAGAGATGGGCAAGGGTGGACTCTCCTGGACAGGCGTGCTGTTCAGCTCCCCATCACAGACTGCACTGACAGAGAGAGTGGACTATGAGCCATGCTGCCATTAGTATTGGGCATCTTTGTCAGGCTGAAGGGTAAGGAGTGAAATCTGTTCTCGCTAGACAAGGAGTTCATGGAAGGAGGTTGCGGTGGAGATGACGAATGTCCGAAGTCTGAAGACATCTCTGTAAGTGACTTTGCAGGGTCTTCTGCAACTATGAAAAATTGTTCTTAATTAGAAAAAGTTGTCCAAGAATATTAAATATGCTTTTATCTCTAAAACCAATAAAAAAGTCTAGTCTGAGCATATGACCCCTTTCAAGTCTGCTCACAGCACTGCAAACCTACTGACTCTAAAGAATGTCTGTCCTTGTTCCTCTTCTTTACCTCCAAACTTTTCTGTTGCAGTAATCTGGCACCCAATTGCTCATCTATGTCTGCTTAGTACCACATAGGTTATATCCTCTAAGCTAGAAATCAGAGTGAACAAACATAAAAAAAAAAAAAAAAAAAAGCTAAGTAGCAACTCTAACTCATGGATCAAAGAAAAACATAAGTTTAAAAAAATAAAATAAAATAAAAGCCCTGCTGTGACTCCGTCCTGCGTGTCACCGTTTCTTCTGTCTTCCACCTCACGGAAGGCGAGGACATCAGCCTTCTTCGGCCTCAGAACTACCTTTTCAGTTGTGAATTAAAGGCTGACAAAGATCATCACTTTAAAGTGGATACCGATGAAAATAAGCACCAGTTATCATTAAGAACGGTCAGTTTAGGAACAGGGGCAAAAGCCGAATTATACCCTGTAGGGCAGAAGCACTGAACTAACTGTGAAGGCAGCTTGGTTAAAGTAACACAGGCAATTGTGAAAATGTCTGTACAACCAATAGTTGAAATTTCACCACCTGTGGTCTTAAGGCTGAAGGATCAGGACCTGTGCACGATAGTAAACAGAACCTAGTAGCTGTAGAGGGAGACACAGATGAAGATGGGGAGGATGTAGAACTCTTAAATAGTCTAGAAAGTGATCTGCCCCTAGAGATGTAACAAGGTTCCACAGAAAAAAAGCAAAACTTAATAAAGATGCTGAGGATAATGACAAAGATGATGATGATGATGATGAAGGAGAAGATGATGATAAGGACACTGAAGAAAAATACTAGTGAATAAATCTGTACAAGATACCCCAGCAAAAAAATGCACAAAAATCAAACCAAACTGAAAGTGACATAAAATCATCAACACCAAGATCAAAGGGTCAAGTCCTTCAAAAAATAGGAAAAAAAATCCTAGAACACCAAAAGAACCTAGTTCTGTAGAAAACATGAAGGCGAAATTGCAAGCAAGTATAGAAAAAGGTGGTTTCTTCCCAAAGTGGAAGCCAAGTTCATTAATTATGGTGAAGAATTGCTTCTGGATCACTGACCAGGAGGCTATTCAAGGTCTCTGGCAGTAGTGGAAGTCTCTTTAAGAAAATGGTTTAGCCAGACAGTGGTGGTGCACACCTTTAATCCCAGCACTTGGGAGGCAGAGGCAGGCGGATTTCTGAGTTCGAGGCCAGCCTGGTCTACAGAGTGAGTTCCAGGACAGCCAAGGCTACACAGAGAAACCCTGTCTTGAAAAACCAAAAAAAAAAGAAAAAAAAAAGAGAAAATGGTTTAAACTGTATGAAATATTCTGTCTTACTTCATTTTTGTAAGAGTTGATATCTGGCTGTTCTCTGTATAATGCAAAGTAAAAACTTTCCCTACTGTGTTTGATAAATGCTGTCCAGGTTCAATTGCCAAGAATGTGTTGTCTAAAATGCCTGTTTAGTTTTCAAGGACGGAACGCCACCCTGTACTTGGTTTTAAGTATGTATGAAATGTTATGATAGGACATAGTAATAGCAGTGGTCAGATGTGGAAATGGTAGGGAGATAAAAATACACACGTGAAATAAACTCAGTATTTTAATAAAGTAAAAAGAGAGAGAGAAGAGACCAAAGAATAAAAATATGTATGTGAAACACAGATAAGTAGTGTTTATCAAAAAAAAAAAATTGACAGCTTAGTTTAGAAAAATCAAAAAGCTAGGTATTAATTAACTCATATAAACTTGGTATATCAGAAGGACAAAACAGTAAAACAAAACATTAATGAAAGAGAAAACAAGAATAAAGAAGTTTAAGACAAAGTAACCCCTAAAGAAAGAACTCAAGGAAACCAACCTAAAGATGGAGGACAACCCCAGAAGCTGTTTTCTTAAGTGACTAATAGAGCTGGCAGACACACACTGCCTCTCAACAGGAAAGAATGACCTTTTTAATCTTGTTGAATTAATTGGGGCTGGAAAGATGGCTCAGCAGTTAAGAATGCTTATGGCTCTTTCAGAGAACCTGGGTTTGGGCCCTAGCACCCACATGGCAGCTTACAATTGCCTGTAACTCAAGTTCCAGGGAATCTGATTCCCTCTTGTAGCCTCCATGGCTCCTACATGCATAGGTGGCACATGAACTTACACAAATATAAAACATACACACACACACACACAAATATGCACATGTGCACATACTCATACAACATTAAATTTTAAAAAATATTAAGCTGGGACTAAGAATATAGTAGGAGCCTGCCAGGCATGTGTGAGGCCCTGTGTTCAGTTCCTGGCAATGACAAGACAAAAACCAAACAACAAAACAACCCAATAAACCAGGATCTTATTCATACTCTGCAAACATCAGTTCCAGGTAGCATATAAAACAATGTGACTGGCAAACTACACATGTCTAGAATAAAACACAGAAGAATGTTCTTTATGACTTCAAGAAGAGAGCAATTACATATAAGCGTATAAGCCTGTAAGGGGAGATGACGGCTATCATCTGGTTAAAATTAAGAACTTGTTCATGAAAAGAGGTCGTAACTGTGAGTAGCCTTGAGCCAAAGGAGAGGATACTTGCAATATACTTTTCTCAGAAGATAGGAACATCAATACGATCAAGAAAAAAAAAAAAAAAGAACAATCTGAAAAAGGTAATTCACAGAAGAAACTCAAGTAACTAACATCAGTTAGAGGAACTTTGCCCATACTAGTAAACAGGTTACGTGAAAACACAAACCAACACAAGATGTCATTTCAAACCCATGGGTCTTACACAATGCTCTTATTCTTAATCAAGAGACTCTTCTCTATAGAGTGAACAGAATGCACAACTGCTGAGTGTTTGCCTTAAACAGGATATTTATACCATCTCTCTTAAGGCTCGAGGAATAGTGCAGAAGAGGGGACAGGAAGAATGAGAGAGCTGGAAGATAAGAAAACAATATGTCATTTTTAATTTTTGAAATAGGGTTCCTGTAGCCCAGGCTATCCTCCAAGTTCCTGTGTAGTCCAAGCTATCCTTGATCCTCCTGCCTGTATCTCCCAAATCCTCAAATTATAGGTGTGTATCATCATATCCAGTTTTTCATCTAAGTCTTTTAGGACCAATATTATTTCATAAAATTATTGAACAATAAATACATCAGATTCAAGTTGCTCAAGTTATGAATATACTAGTTATGGCAGTTTGAATGAGAATGGTCCCCACAGGTTCATATACTTAAATGCTTTGTCACCACAGAGTACTGTGTTTAAGAAGGATTAGAGGGATTAAGAGGTGTGGCCTTACTGGAGAAGGTGTGTCACTATGGGTGGGCTTTGAGGTTTCAAAAGGTCAGAGCAGGCCCAGTCTCTTTTTCTCTGCTGCCTGTGGATCAGGGTGTAAAGCTCTCAGCTGCTGTTCCAGTGCCATGACTCTGTTTCCCACCATGATGATCATGAACTAACCCTCTAAAACTGTAAGCAAGGCCCAAATTAAATGTTTTATAAGAACTGCCTTGGTCCTAGTGTCTCTTTCACAGTAATAGAACAGTAAAGTAACTAAGATACTAGTATGGTACAAAATGTATATTAATAAAAAGATGCAATTATAGCGTAAGTTGGAAGAATCAGCATTGTCTAGATTATGAGAGCCTCTATTTCCATTAGCTCCTTTTTCTTAGGAATTAATCAGCACCTTGGAGAGCATTGTGAACCTGCTGGGAATGACAGGGCATGATCAGGCTTCCTCAGTCACCCTAGATGGTTTCCATGCACACCCAGAGACCAGCAGTATTTGTAGAGGCCAAAAGTTCCTACTAGTCACTCTCCAGAAATTAGAAAACTAAGAATTGGTAATACCGACTAAGTCCTAACAAAAGTAACCCACCAGGAGACAGGTCCTCTTAAAGGAATACCATTCAGACACACATCCTGCCTTGTAGGCAAAGGTGAGTTCTTTAGGGAAGCAGGTCATGCTGCCTACACTCACAAATCCCCACTCAGTGCAGGAATCAGATGTGGAGAATATCCACTCAAGTCACTTTCTGTATAAGTATATATGTAACCTATGTTATACAACTGCAGATTTTTACAGTGTGTTTTAGCCTATAACTGAAACCATGTGACACATAGTCACCATAGAGACTTACAACACTACGAATTCATATTTTCATTTAGTTTACCAAACCTACTGAATATAAAGCACTACAGAAGCATAGGAACTTACAGAAAAGACAAGTAACCAAAGGACATTTAACCTAACCTAAGAAAGTGGGCAAGAACAGGGAAGGCTTCTACACAAACAAAAGCTTCAGTTTAAGAGGTAGATAGGAGTCAGCCAGATCATTAAACTGGAGCAACTAGTCCAGACAATTAGTTATATGCACAAAAGAGTAGAAAGTGGGGATGACAGACAGCCATAGACAGACAGAAAGATAGAGAGACAGACAGACAGACATACACATACACACACCACGAGAAACCCAAGCTTCTTATCCTATGTCAGTTACTATACTCTACATGCTCAGCACACCCCAATTGAGCCTCTGACGAATTCTTCCCATGACAGAACTGACTGGGGTTATGAATGCCTTCCAGAGTCTGCATCAAGTGAGCTTTATGTGGGTCTCACTTCATGTGCTCTCTCTGAGAATTCAAGGATGCTGTCCACTTACTCAACACACTCCTGACCCAATAGTCTCTAGGTTTTACCCAAAGCCCCAGGGTCATGTTTCCTTAGACTCCATTAACAACATGTCTTCCTTATCTCCCAGCCATTAAGTCCTTCATCATTTCAATCCCTGGCCCCCTCCTCACTGTTGATCAAAGAACTTTAATCCCCCTGTGTGAAGACAACTTACAAATGTATTTCTCTAGCTCGCACCTCTCTTCCAAGCTTTAAACCTATACATCCAACTAAACCTGTTTAATGATTCACCTCTGGGAAGTTTAAAGGACCCCTCAAGTGAATCATACTCAAAATCAAATTCACCACCTACTTCCTGCCATCTAAGTATATGATCCAGAAAACCAGGGGTCACCACTGATGTGTCTTTCTTCCTCAACTCTTATATTCAATGTAGCCATAGCTCCCTTCATCCAACTTGAGCTCAATATCCCTTTATATCAATTTTCTCCTATCTCTCCTCCAAATCTTATCTCAGAAATTATAATCAATTACTGTAACAGCCTTCAGTGGTATCTACTTACTACATTGAGTCTACTGTCTATCCTGTACCAGGATGCTGTTTACAAAAGACAAACTTGGTTATATCATTCTTTGCTAAAATTTTTTCAGTGGTTCTCCATTTTCTTTCAGAGAGGTACAACTAGGTTACATGTGGCCTGGCCCCATTGACTGTTCCCTTTCTTCCTCTGGATCTTTCTACTAGACTGGGCTCTATTCTTCTCAGAGGACTTTATATATACCATTTCCATGACCTAACTTATGATAGTACTCTCTGAATCATTTCTCTAGTGTCCTAGTCAGTTTTCTGTCAACTTGACACAAGGCAGAGTTATTTGGGAAGAGGAACCTCCATTGAGAAAATTACTCTGGGAGAAGAAGAGAAGGGGAAAAAAGAGAGAAAATGACTCCATCAGATTGCATGTAGGTGAGTCTATAAGGTCTTTTCTTAACTAATAATGAATGTTGGAAGGCCCAGCCCACTGTGAGCAGTGCCACCCCAGGCCACACGGTTCTGAGTTGTGTAAAAAGCAGACAGAACTAGCCATGAAGAACAAGCTAGTAATAGTAAGCAGCATTCCTTCATGGCCTCTGCTTCAGTGCCTACCTCCAGGTTCCTGCTTTGAGCTCCTGTCCTGACTTCCCTCAGTAATGAACTGTTACCTGAAAGCATAAGATGAAATAAACCTTTTCTTCCCCATGTGGCTTTGCTAAGTATTTTATCAGAGCACTGAGACACCTGGTAAACGTGGGTTGCCCTGTGGCCTCTCTAGCACCCTCACAGCACCAAGTCCTGTCACAGCACTCATTGACACTACAATTCCAATATTTGTGTCTGATCAATTTCTATAATAATAAATGGACTACAACTTCAAACAGGGTTAGTGCTATATCTATTTTACTCTTTGTCAAAGTAATCTGAGAATGTCTCAATAACTACTTGCTGAACAGATGAAGAAAATGAATAAAGAAAAATGATGTCTAAGAAACAAGGGAAGGTGGAATGTTTTCAAGGAAGTAAAATAAGATAGTCGTTAAATGAGTCACTTCATTTCTAGAACCTTTGCTCCTAAGCACATGAGTTAAGATATAAGAACAGAGTACTAACACATTTCAAATGCATCGTAATTGTAATAGCAGAGTAGTTCAAACTACATTTAATATTTCAGTTTAGCAATATCAGCATGTCAGCAATGGTCTACTCACTGGTTCCAAAAATTACAAATATTGATGAAAAGGCCATTTTCCCTTACACACTAAATAGAGAGGATCATTATAAAGAGTACTAAGGTTATAGATTACCTTCATCAATGTACCATGGATTTTTGGACTTGGATTGTTGTGAGTCAACAGATGACCCATTTAAGGTATAAAATAATTCAGATCTGTTTCTACTTCCAGGGTCTGAGGTAGATCCTGTAGAACAGGAAAAATTCTTTTTTTAAAAAAGGTCAATATGGTGTAAAAGATATTTTTATAAGTAAATTAATATGAATATTATATACCAGCTACTCATACAGATAATAGACATTTATAAACAGTATACTTTATTGTTGTCTTCAGCTTTAAAAGTTTGGTAATTGGTCAATACAAGTGAATAGAAACAAGCTAAAGCCTGCTTACTTTTATATTAAAGCTCTAAGATATCATTCCACATGCATACACCTTTAATTCCAGCAATAGAAAGGAAGAGAAAGATGGATCTGAGTTCAAGACCAGCCTGGTCTACGGACCAAGTTCCAGGACACCCAGAACTACAGAGAAGTCCCATGTCAAGAAAAAAAAAATCATTTCATGTAGTCTATTTCTCAATGTCAAGATTACCTCCTCTTACTTCATTTGATGAAGCTCCTGACTCACAGTGTAAACTATTACAGTCATACCGTACAACAGTGGTTCTCAATCTTCCTAATGCTGGGACCCCCAACCACAAAGTTTCTGTTGCTACTTTATAAGTGTACTTTTGCAGTTATGAATCTGTGAAAGGATATTTGACCCCCAAAGGGATCACAGCCCATGGGGTGAGAGCTACCATATAAAGACATTTCAGTCTACAAGAGAACCAATGTGCAGCAATGTTATAGAGCCTAGATATGCACACAGTTCTATTACCAAGATTTGTGTAAGTGCATTCTCTGAGAATCACAGAAAACCACAACTGCCTAATAATGGACTGCTCAGAATGCATCCCATTAAGTGACTTTTGATTATAATTTCCCTTTGTAATCTTCAAATGCTATAATCAAACTGATGACATATTAAAAACATTTTTTTTCATGTTTAGGCTAGGTATGTGGCTCAGTAGTAGAGTCCTGGCTTAGTCTGTGTAAGGTGCTAAGCTTGATCCCAGCACCACCAGCAGAAACAAAAACCAAAACGAACCCTAATTTCAGTGTCTGGAGCCGTCCCTGAGTGAAGCACCTGCCTAACCACATGTACGGCTCTGTTGACTTTGATCACAAACATTACAAAAGAAATAACAATTTAAGTTTTTTAGATTTACTATTTAAACTTCTTAGAGATTTACTAGTAAAACTTTTTTTTTATATAGTTTGAGGGGAAGGACTTTCAGAGGACCTCTGGGGCAGCCCGTCAATGGCCCTAGCTATGATGCTTGTGGCACCTTCCCCCCCCTCAGGTGGAGGCCGTGTTTAGCTCGAGTGCCAAGACTGTGAAGTCCAATGGCAGAAGCCCAGTGAGTTTGAGTCTGCCATCTCTCAGGCACTGCTCGAGCTGGAGATGAACTCAGATCTCATGACATAGCTGCAGGAACTCAACATCACCGTGGCCAAGGAAATTGAAGTTGGTGGTCCAGAAGCTATATTAACTTTTGTACCAGTTCCTCGGCTGAGATCCTTCCAGAAAATCCAAGTCCAGCGACTTTGTGAAATGGAGAAAAAGCTCAGTGGGAAGCAAGCAGTCCTCATTGCTGAGGGAGGACTCTGCCCAGGCCAACAAGAAAAAACTGTACACAAGCTAAGTGAAAGCACCAGAGGCTGCACCCTGACAGCAGTGCACGATGCCATCCTGAGGGCTTGGTCTTCCCAAGTGAGACTGTGGGTAAGAAGCTAGTGTGAAACTGGATGAGCAGCTGGCTCAGAAAGGGTCACTGAGACAAAGCACAGCAGAACAACATGGAGCACATGGTCAAAACTTTGTCTGGTGTGTATCAGAAGCTCACAGACAAGGATGTTAATTCTGAATTCCCAGAGTTTCAATTTTAAAATGATTGAATGAAGTGTCATTCATAGTAATAAGTAAATAAATGAATAAATATAATTTCTTAATTTCCTCATGTCTGAAAAAATGAAGCACCATAATTTCTCACACTTTAGATTTATTAAAGGACAAATTATACTAGAGGTTAATTATGTGGGTCTTAATAACTATATTTAATACAAGTTAAATTCTAAAATGCTAAGTAAAAATGTTTTTCTCTACCAGAATTTTCCTCGTGTTACATGTAGAGATCACATAACTTTCTATTAGCTTCCACATACCTCGTAGGTTTATAGCAATGTTTCTCAATCTGTGCATTGTTCAACTTGGGGGATTCACATACCAGATATTCATTATAATTCAATTATAACAATAGCAAAATTACAGTTAGGAAATAGCAACAAAACTATTTTATGGTTGGGGGGGGTCCCCACAACACAAGGAACTGTATTAAAGGTCTCAGTACTAGAAAGGTTGAGAACCACTGGTTTATAGGGTGATAGTTAAATCAGAAGAAAGTAGACCTGCATCACAAACAGGTACAGACACTTCCCTGCCTCAGTCTTAGCTACAGAAACACACTTTGTTGATAATCAGTACGAATTCCTCAACCCATACTGAAGCCCATTGTTTTTCAATTTCAAGTTAAAAGCGCTGCCTTTCACAGTTTAGGACACACTTCATGTGGTACACCTGTTGCCAGCTCCTCAGAAAGCTAAGATGGAGCACTCATCACCAGAGTCCAACAGCTTAAAGTCAGCATAGAGGACGTATTAAGACCCTCATCCCCACATAAGAAACCTATAGCTTCTCTCTATTTGAGAGTAATGCTCTTATGGAATGTCTTCTGTGTGTATGACATGTAGGTATGCGTGGGGTGTGTCAGTCCTCAACAGCTTACTGTGTTTTGCTTTCTTTGAAGAGGGTCTCCACTGACCTGAAAGTTGCCAATTAAAATAGGTTGGCTGGCTGGCTAGTAATAGCTAACAAGTCTCAGGAATCTCACTGTCTCCATGTCCCCAGTGTTATGTCAAAAGGAAACAATAATTCCTCAAACTCCAAAAGACAGTCCTAGACTGAAGGAAGTCTTCTGGTAGTTAGATAAAAGCCAGCATTCCTCAGGAACTTGTGGAGCTGGTTCCTCTCTACCAAAAGGAGCCACTTCCCTATCACTGGTAGAAGTGTCTATTAGCACACCAGAGTACATGCTGGCCTCCAGGCTCCCTCGGTACCATAAGTATCTATGAAACATTTCACAGCCCATGCTTGGCTCACCTCCTCCTCTACCCTAAGTCCCTCCAGCTTCCCTACTCCCAGCTACCCATTTGTTCCCTATATAAATGTAAGTTTTTTCCCCAGCCCCCATTATTCTTGCTTCTCTTGCGAAAAGCCTTGGTCATGTCCAGCCTGCTTCTTTTTCTTTCTGCTCTGGACTCTTTCAGATGCTCTGGATGTCCTCCCTCTCTTATCCACAATAAAAACCTCTCCTGACAATTCATGGGGTGGCCATTTTGATGGTTTCTTTACTGCACCCTCATAATCATATACATAAAATTTTAGTTTACGTAAAATGTTTGAATTTTATACACACACACACACACACGCACGCGCACACACACACACACACACACATGCACATGCACGCACATGCATACACATACATACCATATAGCTTATTTAACATTTGGAAAATCAGGTATCATGTAAACTATCAAGAATAGCTCCATACCTGTAACCTTTGGTTTATTATGACTAGATGAACTTTGTCACCTACACCTCTTGACATAAAGGCAAGTTTGGGAGGCCTCCTTTCCTGTGTCACGCTATCTGAAACAGTAAACATACTTTTTAATATAAACATAAATTCATGTAGAAGAGAAATAGTTTAGCAATCAATGACGAGCATAAACAAAACAAAACAAAAAAACATTTCCAACAAAATAAAAAGCATAATCTTTATAGTCATGCAGATTCTCTTTAAAGACTCAAAAACACTGAAAAGTAATTTCTCAGGGAAAAGAACATCAACACTGTTCTTATATAATTTCTACAAGAAAATACACTCCTAAATCCTTCCAAATGCTTTAACTTTTGAGAAGTTAGTCAGATGAAGTCAATTTTGTTTGATGTTTTAAAAAGCTATAAAGAAAACCTTATTCATAGTTTTTATTGCATTTGCAGATCAGCATGCCCAGCACAATCCTACATATCACAGAGTGTTTTACACTCAAGCATTTATAAAAGGTGCTGAGATAAATACAGATGGACAATTTATTTACTGCAAAAACCATAATCTTTACATGCTGATGTGCCTAACGAATCTCTAAATGATGTGACATACTAAACATATTTGATAAAACATTTGGTGCCACTCTAGTGAGAATCTCAGAATAATGTATTTCACAGAGATAGCTTGATAACAGTCTGGTTAGAAGACAGATCAGGGTTAGGAATGCTCTGGGTAGTAAATATGCTTCCACTTTTAAACACAAACACATTAAGAATAACAGATGTGTATACAAACACTTGTAAACAAGAAAAAGACAGATTTATGCACAGATCAATAATGCAGAAAGCCAGAGACACACAATAGTAATTTTTTTTTTTCTTTTTTTTTAAGAAACAACCTAAGTTTCATTTCAAAGTAAAGATACTAAAAGGTTTGGCAAACTTCTTTAGATTCAAAGGTATTTCTAAACCTTAAAACCTGGCAGAATTCATACACCACTTATAAACACTGACCAAATAAACCTAAGAGAATTAGGTGACAGGTTTCCCGTTAGGAAGTTCAACAGCACATCCATGCAGCGCAGCACAGTGCTGAGTAGCCATACCTGATAAAGCTGTTATCAGCAAACACAGTATCACCCACAGTGCAATTTTGAGGACAGAAAGGAAAAATAGGAAAATTTTTTATATTTTAAACACAGAAAAGGACATTTAAAATGAATAAGGGAGTCACATGGAATTAATTATATATAAATAATGCTTGATATCTTTTTCCATGGTTGGAGGAAGAGGGAAATATATATTAAATTATATATCTTAAACATCTCAAAATACAATCAAATGAAATACAGGAATATCATTTCAATTAAAAAAACTATATTGAATGACCATAATTTTAACAATAATATAATAAATACTAAAAATGCCTTTGTGATATTACCATTCAGGTATCTGTAAATGTCATCTATGTGAGTTTTATAGGAAAAATAGCTCTTTGTCACTGGAGAATTGCCCAAGTTATAGCATATAAACTGACTAAAGACAACTATGGCCACTGTCAACTATAACTAAGAGTATGTAACTCCATTGAAAAAGAAATGTTTGTAATCCAGCACATATATATACATACATCATATATATGCATATATATTGTTTATAATCCAAAATCACAAAGCAAATTAGGCTTAATGGCTTAAATTTGAAGAAAACTTAAATATGATATAGTTGACAGGGTGAGGAATAAATTTAACAGACAATTTTTTAAGATTGAAATGATCATGACTAAAGATATTCAAGGATATAGGAAGTCCACCCAACAATACTCCACGATGCACACAGTAACCCTATTCATAATAACTAATGGCTAAAACCAATCTATTCTGTAGAACAAATAAACTGATTAACACATATAAAATTGTGAGCTGAAGATAAGGGTCTATGGTAGAGCACTTGCCAGCATACTCAAAGCCCTGAGTTCAAACCTGCACCACAAGAAAACAAAAGATAGAGCTCACTAAAAATGTAGTCTATTAACACAACATATTACTACATAACAGTAAAACGGAGCAAACCACTGCTCACACATGAACATTGCTGAGCAAAAGAAACCAGACCTCAAGTATACATAGTATACACACAGCAGGACTGCATTCAAAATGATAAAACTAGGAATTTAATCATTACTCCTTTTGGTTCTATTAGAAAAAAAAGTCTTTTTGGAGATTCTTGGGCTGAAAAACCTAACAACAAAAGAATGAACAAGTTATTCAAACAGAATGTCTATAAATTTGAATAGCCCATTAAATTGAGAGGGTTGTTTAAATGATGTATTGTTCAACATCATCTGTCATGGTGCACAATTCAAACCCAAATGAGAATTTAACATGCAACAAAAATGAGGGTATTATAAAACCCTCATGTGCAGGCATGCTATGCACAACAATTATCTAAAAATCTCTTTAAGTGTGGATGACAAATCAGAATAAATATTTTAGATAATTGTATATAATAACTGTACCTGTAGGGGACCTTACAGGTAACACCAGAGTTGCCTTCTGAGCTCTGGTACTCCAAACCGTCCTTCCCTTGGGCTCTAACTGTCTCCCATGACTAGAAGTCCTTACTATATAGAAAAAAATTACAGAACAGGCAAACTCGGAGAAAGAGAAAGGAGCTTCACAGTTGCTAGGGTCTGGGGGGAAGCTGCTAACGGGAGTCGGTAACAGGGTTTCTTTCTGGGATGATAAAAAGTCCTTGAGCTATACAATAGCAATAGATGTATGATACTGTAAATGAACTTAATATTGATGAATTACGTTTTAATGGAGTAATGTATATGAATTACATTTCATGTTTTAAAACTAAGAAGAACTAAGTAAAATTTGTTGGACTTAATCCCAAAAGCGAATCTTATAAAGAGGATGAGAAGACAAGATAAAGAATAAGATAAAATATTTGTAAATCATATTCAACAAAGGGCTAGTGTCTAGAATACATTTTTAATTATATAAATCAACAATAAAAAACCAAATAACTCAATTAGAACCTGGCCAAAACAAATAAAAATGTATTTACTTTAGAATATAAACATAGAACATAAAAACATGAAAAGATGTTCAGTATCATGAGCTATTAAGGAAACAAAACTGCAATGAACAATCACCACACATTTCTCAGAACAGCTAACATGGAAAGCAGCCATGCTGATGGGGCTGTAGAAAGATTTGATCATTTGTATATTATCAATGGGCATGTGACACCATACAGTAGTCACTCTATAAAACAGTGTAGCAGTTTCTTATAAAAGATAAAAGCTTATTGTAAAGAATAGTGGTACTCTGTGTGGGTAGATCAAGTTCCTCCCAGTGCTAAGGGTGTGAGCTACTTCCCTTTGAGTTGATGGTCAAGAAGGCTCCTGAAGTCCCCAAAACAGCAAAAGCAATTGCTGTTAGTTGCCTACCAGATCTAAAAGATGAGCCCTTATTGCTAAAGGTATTACATGCTCTGGTCACAGAATATACAAAACTCAAGCTGGAACTGGGCTGGGACCTTCCTCTCTGCTATCTATCCCTTATAGTGCAGAAAATGTAATGCAGGCTGCTAGGGGAAACTATCAAGCTATTGATATCCAGCTATTTGCCCTGTGTATAACAACACTGGCCGGCCAGATGAGCTCACTAGTACAACAGCAGCAAGTCTATAGGGGTAACCAACAGTTTCCTGATTAGGTTTGGGGACTACTCTACAGGAGTGGATCTCATCAATCCCAAGGTTAAGGAGGTCATACAACCTAGTACTGAAACTACTGCTGTTGTTATGTTAAATGGACAGGATGTGGCTCATAAAGTGCCTCCTAAATAGCTTATGTTTGTGCCCACAGTGTTGCTGTCATTTTGGTCAGAGAAGCTTCCTACTGCAGTGGTCAAAATACTGAGAACAAATAGTTGCTCAGTGTCCAACTACAAATGGTACATCTATGTCATCCTTTCCAAGATTCAGGGAACACTGCACAGAAACGATGGAAGGGATGTAAGAACTGGAAGAAGTAGAGAAGCAAGTGGAATGCTGACTTCCAGGCTGCTGGACTCTTGATCTTACAGCAGCTAGGATACCTCGAACAAGATGTACATGAGACTGGGCTTGTCACAGAAAGGGAAGAAACTTATGGGATCCCACTCTCCCTAAGGATTTATACAGAGTTAATGGTTTATAGGAAAGGGAGAGACTTTTTTTAACCAGTCAAGTAAAGTATACATGCTCCTATAGCAAGCCTAATGAAACTCATTAACTCTCTCCCTCTCCCCCTCTCTCCCTCTCTTCCCCTCTCTCTCTCTCTCTCTCTCTCTCTCTCACACACACCACACCACACACACACACACATACACACACACAGACATTAAAGTGGGACTAGTTGGGAAGAGAAGGATTAGTGTAACTGGGTAATCATAGTTGAAATACATAATGTACATGTATGAAAATATTATAATGAAAACCATTATATGTATAATTAATACTAATAAAAACAATGCTTAAAAACTTACTATGGAAATAACATGATCTAAAACTATGCAAAGAAAAAAAAAACTTTTCTGAAATGGCAACTTAAAGAAACAAAGGACAGACTGGTGGTTGCAGATGTTCCCTCTCCCAGCAGCTACCAAGTGCTTCAGTGCTTCAAGCTAGTGGTGGGATTTCATACCTACTATCTCCTCCTTCTATGCTAGGATTTTGTCTGGCTTGAGGCTGCACGGGTCTTGTGCATGTTGACAACACAATTCATGTGAGATTATATATACAACTGCCCTGTTGTATCCAGAAAATTCTGTTTTCTTGAAGTCAACTTCTACCACTGGTTCTTAAAACTTTCCTGCCCTCTCTTCTGTAAAGTTCCCTGAGTCTTGGTAGGAGAGGTAGCAGATGTATGTTCCCACTTAGGGCCGAGCGCTCCATTGTCTCTTTTTCTTTGTACCACAACCAGTTGAGGGTCTCCGTCAACTGTCATCTATTGCATTAAGAAGCTTCTCTGATGAGAGTTGGAATGTAGTGTTCTATGGCTATGCATCAATTGTAGCACAACAAAACTGTTACCTTTTTAAAGGACATGAACTATGAAGACATGCAATTCATACACATACACACTCACCAAGGATATAAAAGAAATCATGAGCTTGGGATCAGCCTCAGAAGGAAAGTTAAGTTCCCACTAAACAACTTCCTTTTTCAATGTCTGTGAATACGCATCAGCTGTGCAGCTGGAGTTGTTTAATTGCATTAAACTCTACCCTCCCAACTAAAAGACAGACAGAGCTCAACAAGCAGAAACGCATTGCTTTAAGGTGTCACAAAAAGGCTTCATCACCACTTCACAAACTTGGATGTGCTATCACGTCAGATGTGTGACTGCTTTGGGCCATCGGAAACAGAAGGGCAAAGAGGGACATTTTTATAGCAGACTGAAGCAAAGGTATCTAGACACCAACAGTAATAAACAGTTCACTGGGAAGAATTCCTTCCAAATCTCACCATCTATTCAGCTGCCTGAAAAGGAATCTTTCCTACGTGCTGGAAATGTTAATTCTGTCCCACAAATGGAGGTAATTGAGCAAGAAAAAAATAAGTAAACTAAGGAACTAAAGGAGACTCTTCATGCTTTCTCCTCCTCAAGAAAAGACTGTTAATGATACAAGAAATATAGATGAAGACTTATTCAAATTAAATTAATTTTCATGTAAACAACTTTACTTTTTAAAGGTCTATTTGCAAGCTTTATTTTGTTGGCAAATAAGTGTAATTTATGTGTATAAAAGCAGTATCATTCTTAATTATATGCTATTCAAGATTTATGAATATCAATAGTTTTGAAAGAGGAAAAGCATTCTTTCCCTTTCTCACGACTGCTCTAAACCAGCAATGATGTTAATGACAAGCAAGGATCTTCAAGATCCCTGTCATGAGACTCTCACATCATAAAACTTATGTGGTTTGCTCTTGTTGTTGATGGTTTTGCTATTTTAATTGTATATCAATGTTTAAATAAAATATAATTGAAATGTTTTAATATAAGTACTGTAAAAAAGGAAAAAAAAATTTACTTGTAAAATTTTACACCTCAATTCCAACATAGAGAAAATAAAAATGGCTTTTTTTTCCTCTCTCCTTTCCATTTCTTATGTGCTACTGCAGAATCTAAGGCAATTTACATTTCAAACAAATTTAGAGGTGAAATGTATACATATATGTTATTCATGTACATAATATACATAAAGAAAGAAATGCTGCTGAAGAGTTGGGGGAGGGTGGAACATTTCAAATCTTCTACAGAAGAATGAAAATAACACAGCCAAGTCTGCCTATGTGAGCTTTATGGCTCAGGGAATCTTCTTCCTCCTTTAATGGTAATACCAACTTAATAGTTTCCCCAATCTTACAACTTTATATAACATACTTCATTCAGCTACAAAATACAAAACTCAAAAGCAATGCAATTAAGATAGCTAAAAATGATAGTTACATTCACTCAAAAATTGTCACAGGTTTTAATGTTTCAAAAACACCATTGGATGACACCCTGGGGAAAAAATTCCTTAAGAAAGAAAATGCCCAAACGTATCCTTTTGCTAACTGAAGTAAAATTTCACTGGAGAATATGACTGTACAGAAGCAGTATTACCTAGAATTAGTTCCCCTGTAAAAATTCAAATAATGAAACAAAAAATGACAAGGACTTCGTCTCAGCCATCCAGCAAGTTAGCAGTATAAAATTAGCATAGCTCTTCAAATTTATTTAGACAAGGACTCTCAATTCAGCTCTACTATAATTCAAGGAGCAATAACTTCTTGTGTGGCCGCTTAACTGTCTCACACAAGGTCTACTGGACACACAGATGTGACAGGCTACACCCCACCTTTCCTACCCCTTGTTTTACCGTTCTCTAGCCTGGTACCATCTAACTCACCATAGATTCATGGATTATCTATCTCCATTCATTAAAATGAAAGCTTGACATAAGAATTACTATATTTTAAAAATCTGTTTAATTTATCATGAGTGTATGTGCCTAGGTGCGTTCGTCAGTGTCCGGAGGTCAGAGGAAAAATCTGCAGGAGTCGCTCTCTACTTTACCATGTGAGTTCCAGGAATTAGGTAGGCTTGAAGGCAAGTGCCCTTACCCACTGAGCCATATTGCTGGCCCTAATAATCACTCCTCTTCAGTACTAGGACTTGAACTTACAGCTTTGCTCATGTACCACGGAGATTTATTCCAGCCCCAATAATTCTTACCTGCTTTGCTTCCTACACTATCCATATCTAAAGAAGTCTATGTAAGGGCTAGCTACTATCTGAAGAAATGGTGTTTTATATTGCTGTTTTTTAAAACAATAAGCACTCACTAAAACATTAAAAACTATTTCAACTCACAAACTTCCTAAACTATACTGTGTATAAAACAGGCATGAAAGAGTAAATACCACTAAATAAAATATGAACATACATATATGCTTTCCCTTAAATATAAACCATTTGTTTCCAAAAGGTTGGACAAGGAATGGGGGGGGGGACCCAAGAGGAGTAGGATGGGGATGTTATAATCAAAATATATTATATGTATATATGTATGAAAATTCTCAAATAATAACAAATATATCTTAAAAGAAATCAAAAGTAAAGTATGACAGATTTTTTTAATAGCAAAATTGAAATAAAGCTGTCACACAAATCTCACACCTCTTGCTACAAAACTAAAAGCTATGTGGGAAACATGTTCAAACTGTAAAATAAGTATTTATGCCTTGATACCAACAGGGAGATAGGAAGGGCAGAGTGTAACCCAGGAGCCTTCATTTCCCATTCCCATTAAACAAGAAATTCAGGACCAAAAATAAGCTATAGAAAGAAACTCAAAAACATTTTATGTTAACATTACCAATAATGGAAAAGCAGTAGGTGGAAAAAAATAGTTTACTGCTCACTTATGATTCTTACTACAGTAAAACCATCTTTTATAGAACCAGAGACAAAATTCATCTCCATAGAAACAATATCTCCTAGCATGTGACACTAAGAAATATGGCTTTTTATGCATTTCTTCATAATATAAGAGCACTCCGAGAATATGGGGTTTGTTGCAGACTGAAGAGAACTCAGGATGATAATCAGACAGGGATGGACATAAACGTTGGCTCTGCCACTTACTTTCATCATAGACCATCCAAGTCTGATTTGAACCAGTTTTTGTTTTTGTTTGGTTTTTGTTACTTTTGCTGGTTTTTTTCTGTTTTACATTTAAATTAGCAAAAAAATTATCAAGACCTATTTTATACATGGGTTTAGAACATGAACATAGCATATAAACCATCTAATTGCAGGCCTAGCACATTCCTGCTATTCATAGTTACAAAAACATTCAACAACATCCCCATGTCTGAATGCCTCTCATGCTCTACTGCACTAGCCTATGACTGGGAATTCTAACAGCCAAGGCTAGTATTGCTACCACTGCCAACTACCTCAGAGTAGCAAGGGAGATATTTATTTGAAGCAAAACAAAAGGTTCTTAAGCTTTGCAGAGGTTTCCGGTGGTGGTGGTTTTCTTATTTGGTTTTAAGTTCACAGGCTGTGCTCTAGCTCAGTGGTAAAGAGTTTTATTGCAGTGCCATTTGTACCACAATTTCTGGGGTTCCATCCCCAGAAATAAATATATATGTTTACTCCCTTTACCCACTGAGCCATCTTAAAAGAAAAATTACTTCAACCATCATTTAACAAGAATCCTGAATCCACTGTGAAGTGTAGATGAGATAACCAATTTCTCTTGACAGGGTCCTACTTTCAACTCTTACTCCAACAGGTAGCAGTTTTTGTATTTTTGAACCTTCCAATTATTCTCTATTAGAATGTCTAGGAGAAAACAATGTAACAGATAATGTATAAACGTCACTCAGTACTTTTAGAAATACTACTTTTAGAAATAACTTCTATTGCTTTTCTCTGGGGTAAATAAAGAATATTCTATTTAATGACAATTCTGCAGTATAAAACCCAATTTCAAAAGACCTATCTTAAAGTATGTATTTTCATTCTCATAAGAAAGCACACGTTAGAAACTGTCTTCTGAATACAGAAGGAGACATACCTGGGATGATGTCATTGATGTGCAGGAGAATTGTACTTTCAACACTTGCAAAACTACAAAGCTGTGCTCCGTCAAACCTTCCATCCCAGTTGCCAATAGGGTTATCCTAGAAATGACATACAAAGTAAACCTTTAAGCCTTCCTCAATTAAATGTAAATATGAACATCTACATTTCTGACAAAAGAATCCCCTATTTTTACATTGAGAACTTTAATACCACCACCTGAGGTTTAAAGTGACATTGTTTGCATATGAAAATTCACTAGGAATGCATTATTTTACCCAGAAACCTACCCTTAAAAGTTAATCACACACTAATATCTCTGGGCACTTTGCTATCTGAATTACTACATGACTTTCTATAAGCAGAATGGTAGTGAGTCCAGATTTTTTTTTTTTAATGTATGAGTGCTCTGCTACGTGTCCACCTACACACTAGAAAAGGACATCAGATCCTTTAGAGATGGCTGAGAGCCACCATGTACGTGCTCTGGAACTCAGGACCCCTGAAGTACGTCAGTGCTCTTAACTGCTGAGACATCTCTCCAGCCCTCAGAATTTTTTTTGTCATTTGTAGGTATATGCAACTTTCCCCAAAATGGAGATTTTCTAAGTTATATTCTACTGTATCACCAGCCACACGGGTTGTTGACGAGGTATAGACAGATGAGCCAGTGAAACAACTGCTCTGAGCAGGAGTGCATGTGGAAAGTGTCCCTGGAAACAAAAAGGCATGAGAAAAGTTGCAGTTGAAGAACATTCTTCTCAAGAAGCCTAATGACAGTGTTTGGAAGTGATGCTTGCATAAATCAAATGGTGATGAACAGCATGGGTAGACCTGGCAGGCAAGCCTTAAGACAGCCTGCCTGAGCTAAACAAAATGAGTCCCTAGGCCACCATCGAGGGAGGAGAGGACCCAAACAGCTCCTGTCACACTGAAAGCCTGAGCCAAAGAATCTATATGGAGACTAAGTCCAAAGATTATAGGCCTTCTTTCTTCAACCTTCTCCTACCCAGCCCACAACTTCTCCTCTGAAATACTAAACTCACATTTAAAGAATACTGGTTTTAATTACTAGCAATTTTGAGAAGCCCACAGGTCTCACTCTGGCTCTAATTCATATAGCAAGAGTCTGACAACTTCTTATTTTATACCTAACTGGTGAGCATCCAATACAATTTCTAAGCACAAGGTAACAAAAACATGCTAGAAACATTTTTGCCCTACTATCTCTTTACAGTATTTCTGAATAAATAAAAATGGTTACTAAAAATACCCCACTGTGTAAGTTCACTGTTCATATCCTCTCCTAATACATCCTGGTGTTGATATTATAAAGGAATTTCTATCCATAATGAACTTTTGCTCATATTTTCAATCTATAATAAAAATGTTCTCAACTTCTTTCTTCTCACTGTCTTAGTGCTACAAGTTAATCCAGTATATGCACTGGAATGTATAAGTATGATTATTCAGTAATAAAAATGAGCGACACGAACAGAAAAAGTGAGTGTATATGACCTCTCCAAGTGCTTGCAGACTGGTACCCAGACTGTGGTTAACAGGTTAACTCGGCAGAATGTATTTAATAAGGACAGAGTTCCCCGTGAGATGATAGAAAAGGCTAGCAGACAGACGTGGAAAAGGCATATGAGAACATACCAAACGCCACTGAACTGTTCTCCAACTATAGTTAAGGTGGAAACACTTTTATATTAGTCAATTTGACCACGATAGGAAAACAGTTTTAAACAGTGCAAATCCTGTGGGAATCTACTCAAACGCAGTGTGGTTCTTTTCCTGGGTATTTTTTATTAATGACTTTGTACTTTCATTATTATCAGAGAAATCAATAAAACTTTATTAAATATATACAAAACATGTACAAAAAATCTTTTTAAATTAAAGGAAAATACAGTATCATACATTTGGGCTTGGCCAGGAAGTGTCAGTATCTTTCATTAGTTTGGTTTGGTTTGATTTTTGCTTTTGTCTACTGGTCAGTTATAATAAGGAAAATTTAAAGACTGAGAACATTCTCCCAGTTTATTAAAACTGGAAAAAGCCGGGCGGTGGTGGCGCATGCCTTTAATCCCAGCACTTGGGAGGCAGAGACAGGTGGATTTCTGAGTTCGAGGCCAGCCTGGTCTACAGAGTAAGTTCCAGGACAGCCAGGGCTACACAGAGAAACCCTGTCTCGAAAAACAAAAAACAAAAAACAAAACAAAACAAAACAAAAAACTGGAAAAAGATGTAGTAAATGCATTCTATATCTGCTCATATGTCCTATTTCAATGTTCCTGGACCAAAGATAAACAGGACTGTCTTCTTTAAAATACTATACATTAATCCATTTTAAGTATTCAATTTAAACCTAAATTGGTAATGACACTAATACACATATTAGCAATAAAACAATCCAAAATTTTCTTACCATGTCCACACCAACAAAATATCCTAGACTCTCTTTTCCTGGTAAAACATCACAGAATATTACTGTTCCAGATTCTATACTTTCTCCAACCTTCAAAGAAACTCTGGAGTTTATTTCCAAAGGGGAGGTTCAGCCTGCATTGTATCTCCTGGGCCTGCAAAATCACTTTCCAATCCATTGTCATCATCTTCTATAAGTTCCAGTTTGTCCAATGCAACAAATACGCCACAGTCTTCATCACACTGGAAAAGCTGCTTTCCTTGATATACCCCATCAGTGAAACCTTGACCACGACCTTCTTCCTAGTTTTCAGAGATATTTTTTAAAAAGAGATATAGAAAGATTATTCATAAAACAGATTACAGGGCAATTACTTTGGAAAAACTCTAAATTAGACACATAATAAGAAATATCACAACTAACTGTTGCAGTTGGGTTTAGGGTATTTAATGAATAAAGCTGTATTAGATGGTGAAATTACCTCATAACTTCAAATCATAATTCTTTTGAGAAAAGAGTTAAACTGAAATTTGCAGTAGGAGTCTACCATAATTTTTGTCATTCTACCTTAAGCAAAGAGCAGTGTTTGCTCCATGTATTGAGAAAGAGCTGTATGCAATCCACTGTATTAGTGGACCTACTCACACTCCAAGTCACATGCTATAAGCACTTCACAGAGGAGAACCAGATTAGGAGAGCCTGATGCAGGCTGGTTAAGTAGCATGGCAACCCTGCTAGCATAAACCATAACTGGCTGTCAAAACCTAACTATCTCACCGCTTGAAAAACCAAATCAAGAAGCAAATAAAGCTTCTACTCACAAGAATGTCAGAATGTGGCACCGCTGAGAACTAATACTCAGGTATGTTTCCAACAGAAATAAATTCCAAGGCAGTTTATAAAAATCAGAATTAAGTATAAGCAAACTGAAACTGCTACAATATATTTCAAAACTTTTGCCTTAAAACTGTTATACTTAATAGCATACATAAGGAACTAAGAACCCTGTAGATAATATCACAAGATATTTCACAATTTTTGAAGTATTTAATTATAATTGGTAGAGTTAACTTTTAATATAGGTAACTTAAAACTTCTTAGATATGGAAGTCCAGAATAATAACTTATTTATTCCCATTGTAAGAGACAATTTTTAAGTTAAAATTAAAACTTTCAAGCACTAATTTTATATCCTCTCAGTTTATCATTAAATAAACTTAGGGGCTGAGATATAGCTCAGTGGTAGAGGGCCCTGGGGTCTACCCTGAGAAGTACACCAAAAAAATAATGATCCTAACGATCATGAATATAAAAAATATACTGCATATAAAAGAGGAAAATATGTGCTTGCACGTGCACCCCCCCCCACACACACACACACTCACAAAAACACTAAAATGTCTTTTCAAACTTACCAGTAATTCTACTCCAAAGAAAATCCCCGACACTGTCCTCTCCGCTAATAAAGGTCCTCTGAAGCGTACAACTCCTGGAAATTTCTCTTCCCCAGATCGCAGCTGTACTTTCACAGGACTGCCCACGTCTACCTGGAGGCCTTTACTTAGTCGGATTCTGTTTCTAAATAGGCTGAGCCTCTCCTCACAGTTGGTAATTGCCAACAGTAACTCAGTGAATTTTTCATTTATTTCTACAACATCCTTTTCATCAACAAACAGAACTGCATGTGGTTGCTCTAAGATTTTTAATCCAATCTGATTTTTCTTGCCTTTTGCAGAAGGAACTCTTGAATGCCCCATAGAACGGTCTTGAATGTACTGTCCTATACTTCCTTTGGGTACTTTCAGGAGCTTCTGTGTTTGTTTGTCTGTTACACTGCATTCTTGAAGAAGCAGATAAAAAATCCGTTCTTCCCAGTAGGGTGAAGTAACTTTCTCTTGGCTCCACAGGCCTGAGCTCATTGTGACAGTAACTTTCAGAACATTAACTGGTAAAAAGGAACCACTAGTAAATCTGTCATAAAATCCAAAAAATGAACTCACTGTAAGTCCCAAAGCAAGACTTTAGCAACCTGGTATCCATGCTGTAAAAAGACAGCAATTCAAAGTGCCTGGCAAACAAGCAAAGCAAACTTTAGACTCCATTCAATACAACCTTAAATAAAGATTTAAAGCTAAAGATTTTTAAATCTCATTTAAATATACATACATACATACACATCTCAAAGATCTAAAAGACATGTGACTGTGTCTACTGTAACTGCATTTTTAAGAAAGCCAGTAACAAAGCATTTGCAGACATCAACAATGACTATTTCAAAATTATAAAATTAGAATCTAACAAAAACTTTAAGGTTACCTCCATATATAGACTCTGAGATTTTTTCTTTCTGTTTTTTGTTTGGTTGGTTTGGTTTTAGTTTTTTGGGACTAGGTTTCTCTGTGTAAACTTTTGCTGTCCTAGAAGTTGCTCTGTAAATCAGGCTGGCCTTTAACACAGAGATCCACCTCCCTCTGACCCTGAATAATGAGATTAAAGGTGTGGGCCACCACTGCCCTGCTGAGAGGTTTTTAAACTATAAAGTAGCATTTCTATCTTACGTGAATGGATAAGACATGGTGCTTTGAGAAAATACACATAATCTTATTAATTAAAAAGGCTATTATTTCTAAGCATGTAACTTAAGTAAAAGTACACATTATAGTACTGAACATCATTTGTCAATAAAAATATGACAATATTACATTCTGAAACTTCATCTACAATTCATTTATCTATGTTTTAATCTGACTCAATTTTATTTTTATACATTTTGTTTATATGTATATATGCTGTGTCTGTGTGACTGTATGCCACATGTGTATAGGTACTCCAGGAAGCCAGAAGAAGGTTGGATCCTCTGGAGCTGAGTTTATAGGCAGTTGTGAGCTACCCACCATGGGTACAGGGAACTGAATTCAGGTACACTGGAAGAGCAGTATAGACTCTTAATTGCTAACCCATCTCTTTAGACCCCCTCACTTTCATTTTCATAATCTTAAATATTTTGTGCTCAGACAAGGAAATGTTAAGTATATTAATTATAACTACTATTTAATTTCTTATAATTAATAAGCATAAATATTATAATCGAATATATAAAGAATATTTGAAAATGATTTATAGCCTCAAAATTTGAACTATGTAATAACAACATATGACTATAGGATAATAATACTGAATTGTAGATGCTTATATCTATAAATCGTAGGTTTTATGCCACAGTTTTAACTATGTATAAAAGAAAAGAACATAGAAGTGATTATTTTCCAGCTTCAATTTTTCATTTAAAACTGTTACAAAAATAATTACACAATTCTGTAGCCTCATTTTAAAGCCTACTTTAATTGATAATTTTAAACTATATAATTTCAAATGCTGTATATGACAAGCCCATAGCCAACATCATGCTAGAGAAAAACCTAAAGCAATTCTCCTAAAATCAGGAGCAAGACAAAGTTATCCACTCTTGCTGCACATGAATACCACTACCACAGTTGACATGAAAGGTCCAAGGTCAATATGTAGGAACTGGTTCTCTCTATCTACTATGTCAGCTCTAGGAATAGAACTCAGGTCATTAGACTTGACAGCAAGTACCTTTACCTGCTAAGCCATCTTGACAGTCTAAAATCTAATATTTTGTAAGCCAATTTAAAAATATAAATTGAAAGAAAATTAGAGTTAGAAGGAAGATATCCTGCTTGGCTAGACTGCTGATCCCAGAAGCCATGATTATTAAACAAAATTCCCAGTGGCAGGTATGGGATACTATCCTTATGAATTGTCAGTCAGGGAGGTCCTAAAGGCCCCCAAGACAATACAGATTCTTGCCAATCCTCTTGGTTGCCACCAGGACTAGAAGATGAGATTCTACTGCTTAAGACAGCACACTCCTTAACTATAAGATAGAGAGAAGCAAAGCCAGAACTGAGATGGATACTTCCTCCCTGTTAACTAGCTTTCACAGTGCTGAGAGATGCTATGTGCACTGGGGAGAGTGGGACCAGTGGTCTTACCCAGTTATGAATCCCAGGAACTACAATACTAATCCAGCAAGCAAGACATGCCTACTAATAGCAGGACTGTGATGGGATCAACCATCTATTGGATTTGAGGCATACTCTGGCTAAAAGGAATCCATGCCAGGTATTATAAACAAGTTCAGAAACCATGGCTTTGGGTTTAACTTACTACTGTTGTTTACCTAAATTGGCATGGTGTCCAACTGCCCTCTAAACATCTCTGGTTATAGGCACTGACAAGTTACCAGTCTTAATCAGAGAAGCTTCTTTTTTTCAATGAACAGCAGTGAATGTAGAAGAGTCTGGGTTGTCCAAGGTTCTGAGAAAAGGGGACAGCTTGAGTGCTCGGCTCTAAACAGAAAATTTATACTACTCCCTCTAAGGTTCAGGCAATGTTGTAGAATGGGGTGGAGTTGGGGGTGGAGAATATAAAACCTGGAAGAAAGGGAAAATAAGAGCAAAACACTATCTTCTGGCCATAACACAGCCACTGCAATCATGAACTCACAGCAGCTGTGGTTGCTCGCTTGCATTGGGCCCATATAAGACAGGACATGTCAAAAACTAGTCATGGATTAGGAAGGGGTTCATGGGTACATCCTTGCTAAACTACTGGCTACTAGATGATTCTGGGGGAGAGAAAATCATCATCTTCAATACGTATCCACTACTGAGACCAACTATCCTCAACAGATGGCTTTCATTAAGCTTAATGGGTCACAAAAGAAAAAAGACATGAACGTGGTAAAGGGACCTGTAGGGAGGGAGTATGAAGGGGTGGAAGGAGACTGAGGTGAGGTGAGAGTAACCAAAACGTATATTTGAACCCTGTGAAGTACAACACTAACCCAGCAGGAGTCACTACTGGCAGGACTGTGATGGGAACAAGCAACCATGCTCTATCGGATTTGAGGCCTGCTTTGCTAAAGGGAATCCATGCCAGGTATTATAAGTCAGTTCAGGATCCATGGCATAGAGGCTCACTGCTAAAGAACAAATTTTAAAAAACACAATTACATCCTTTTAAGGGCTTCATTATTTAATTATCTTTCTGAAAAGAATAGTTCCATGTATCTCTGTTATAAGAATGTGGTTATTTGTTTCATCCTTCTTTGAGACAGAGGTATCCATCTCCAGCTCTTTGGCTAAAGGTAACAAATAATAAAGCTATCATATGTACTCATTTTATTCTTGCAATTAAAATCAAATATACTTAGAACTAAAGCAGAAATGGTATTATGTGACTTAATGAGAAGGCAACATAACAATTCCACACACATAGTAACATATCTCTTAGAAGTATTCCATCATTTTCACAAGTCTGTCCCTTTGCAAGCCCAAACGAGAGACTCAGGTCACTCAAGACAGGATAAGGCAGGCAATTCCCCAAAGCACTATCACTTTTGAAGCATCTGCACACTTGGTGAGGATGGAGGCAGTGGCAGCATGAGCTGCTCCTCTTTCTGCTTCTTTTGCAACATGCTCTTTAATTCCACTTGAGGGCACTGTCTACTTCAACAGGAAGGAAATCAATTTATATCTGCACTTACATAATACACCTGTAGACGCCTCATTTTCGCCCCATGTAAACAAAGTCCTTCAAGAGGACACCCAGGAAGCTACACAACCCCTTAATATGGCTCTGTGCCTCTCAGGAACCACGATAAAGTGTTTGGGTTTTTCACTAAAATGCTAGCAGCATTAAGGAAATTACTTTTTTCTTGATCACTTAGGTATTATTAGGAATATAAATTATTATTAGTGAGTCTCAATATAGAAGATGTTACTTTATTATAAAGCTTTTCATCCTGTCCTCTGGCTCTCTTGCCTGTTTTATATAAATCATAGTATATACTTATATGTCCCTCTTGCAATCAGCCATTTCCTGTGGTTTCCTGCAGTCTGCCTGTGACTGTTTTAGTGTCCTTCTTGCTTTCCAATTTACTGTTTCTAAACAGTTCTAAGACGTGAAGTGATGAGCTATGTTTGTGTGTCTGAAAAAGCAAAGCAATACAAATAAAGAGGAATAGACAAATTCTAGAGGGGTACTGAAGAAAAAGGTACACAAGGCCTTATTACAAAGAGGTTGTCAAGACTGCTCCCAGGTTCAGGTAGTCAAAAAGCAGTGAGTTATTCTTTGGGGGTCTCTTTAAAATGCATCTCAAACTTTTGACCAAAAACATTTCAAAGCTATTTTATTTTTAAAATAAATTCTTTTTATTTCTAAAATTTTCTAAAACTGGGTATCTGTAGATGGTAAGTTGGAACCTGCCTATTCTATTGACTAACTTAACAACTAATGCCACAATTTGAAGTTTTAAAAAATTAGTGTTAATGAAACATTATCAAAGCAAAACAAATAATGTATATGTCTCAGGACATTAGATTTAAATGAATTTGATCTCAAAAGGTAGTCCACAGTTTTAAGAATTATATAGCTGCTTGGTTTATAAAAAAAAAAAAAAAAGTCTATGGCAATAAAAAGTTTTCAAGAATATTTTTAAAGTGAACTAGACAAAGAATGATAAATGTTTGCAACTTGTTTGCACAAGTGAACCTCAGTTTATACTCAGTAACAGGATAGATCACAACAAACAACTAGAATGGTCAAAGCAAACATTACAAAATACTTTTTAAAGGTATTATCCAAAGAGAAGAAACGTGTGAGCCTACCGCCTTTTAGAAGGAATTATCAGGGAGTTGGAGAGATGGTTCAGCAGTTAAGAGCACTGACTGCAATTCCAGAGGACCCAGGTTCAATTCCCAGCACCCACATGGAAGCTCACAACTATCTGTAACCCCAGGATCTGACACCCTCAAACAGACATACATGCAAGCAAAACACTAATGAACAGACATACATGCAAGCAAAACACTAATGAACATAAGAATAAATAAATTGTATAAAAGAAAAAGAGTACGTTTGAAATACATTTAAATTAATTTCCTTTATTACAGATAATGAAGAACTTTGTCTCTTTCTAGACACATACCAGATGAGAAATCAAATGATCATTTATCATCTCAAAATATCAGCATTACAACAGAAATACCCTAACACATCCTCCTCCTCCTGTAGTAATGAATATAATGCCAACACTCATTCCTCTTAGATCTGCACAGTTAAATAAAGCCTTAGAACTCCAAACAATAAAAACTGCCTTAAGACTCTACAAAGAGAAACATCAAAATCATGTGGGCTCTTTCCAGATCATGTTCAGTACTCTGATACAGTCAGGGTTAGATCCTGAAAGCTATACACATTAAGGTATGATGACTGCTTTCCACCCATTCTGCGTCTGCTTTAAGTACAAGTCATGACGGCTATAAGACAGCCAGTTCACAGTGACACGGAGAGAGTTAGTCTAAAGGGAGAGATTTTCAAGTATACTCTCTTGTTAGTTGGCAAATGGAATCCCTGTGGAGGTGAGTAGATCATGAACAACTCATCTAAACATTGTCCCATGTCCAACTGGGTAACAGTAATGATGTATATTTTGATAATTACTGAAATACTGAAAGAAGAGTATCAAAGCGCTGGACCACAACAGTGTAGCCTCAAACTGTTCAGCCTGAAACAAAGATGAACACAGGCCTTTCTTGGGGACACTGGAGACGAGGGAACAGAAGAGAATCACAGAGATCTGAAATCATTATCTGTTTATGAGCTTGTTGACCACCTGAATGCTGAGTATAGGAGGGTTTCAATATACAAAGATAAAAATCATTAAACTAAATGAAGGTTAAAAAAAATAAATGTAGGCCAATTTCCAGTGAATGAAGTGATAAGATGATCAAGATATAAATCTTACAAAAAAAACATTAAAGATCAGAATTACCAAGTTTTAAACATTACAATATGAATGGTCATCAGCTACATAAAAGTGGTAACATAACTTTTGTAGACTGAAAGATATCCGGATGCTCAAGTGATCAAGGTGTACCACCATCCCTAAGAACCTTACAAGGACAGTGGAATTCAACAACTTCTAGTCTCTGCTGAGGTAGCCTCCTTGTTCTAAAACACCACAGGAAGCTTTCTAAATCAGAACAGAAATTACAATTCTAAATACTGCTCAAATCACAAATGGCAAAGAGGTAAGCAGGCTGACATGGATATGCAAGAAAAGAGCCACAGCTTTTCCAAATGCTTCGAGTCAGTTTGAATGACTCATTTAAGAAAAAGAAAAAAAAAAAAAAAAACCAACTCTTACTAAAAGAACAAGTTGTTACATGCCTAAACAGTAAATAGAAATACAGAGATTTCAAGACCAGAATAACTTGTGACACAAGGATACAGTCACAAAACCAAGTGGGACTTATAAGGTTTATAAAAAAAATAAATTTAAAAAAAAGTCTGGCTGTCTTGCATCTGCAGTCACATCAGGAGGACAGGAACAATGCTATCTCTTGTCAGTTAAACCTAGCCACTGGGCTCTAAAACCATGACTTCCCCACTCCTTGTCTTTCCAGGGTCTAGACCAGAAAACTTGATTAGCATAGCTGGTAATAGTGGATGCCAAAATGCTATTTCCTTGTCCTATTTAAGTGACCAGAAGTTTCTACTATGTTAAAAATAAGATTTAAGAAATAGAGAAACATGACTTTTGCCTAAAATATCATTAATTCTCTGGAAAAATCACAATCAATTTTATACTATGCTACTACACATGTAAGTAGAAACAAGTAAGGAAAAATGTCACAATTATGAAACCAGGTTGTTTGGAGCTTCATTTGAAACTAAAAATGCAAGATGACAGTATACAAACCAGGAATAAAACACTTAGTTTGATGAGCAGGGTAATTACTGCCCTTTCTTCACAGCATTAAAGACTTCCTTAAATCACCTAACCACAGTTTAGCTATCTTCTGTTTAATATGTCATTTTTACATAACAAGTCCCTGGTCTTATCAGCTCATCTCAAAAGTTACCAGTCCAAACAAGGCTTTCTTTGAAAGAATACCTTAAAATTTTGCAGCAGTACATTAAAGAATGTTCTGGGTACTGTCAACATTCAAATTACATGAATTTCACTAAGAATTTCCAACAAATCATTTTCCCTTAATACTGTTCTAGTGCAAATCCACCCACTACCCAGCGGGGAGCAGCAGGCTAAATTCTTGGGGCCATTCAACCTACTTGAGGTATGAGGGGGTGTGCGGAGACTGATGCTTGAATGTACGCCCTCTTGGTGCCTGGATTCTTCTCTGGAGCCAATGATTACAAAAATGAGCAATCTTATTAGGAATCCCTGATTAGCCCCAACACACACAAAAAAGCAATGTATGAATGAATGCTCCTCTAAGGAGACAACTTTCCAGAGAAAATCAGAGCGAGGACCGGTGGCGGGGATGGCGGGGTTAAGGGAGATTGCAAGGCTTGGTGGCTGGAGGATGACAAACCCCTAAAACATGCAAATGCCAAGGGGTGGAATAGAAAAAGATGCCAAGGACATGAATAACCTGGCAGCTGACCTAGCTGAACTCAGTTCAAGACCGTCATCATTCACGACTTGGCGTTCTCCTCCAAGGCTGACCATAATAATAAAAGGAAAGAAAGGTACCCGTCTCAGCAGGGCGCACCTTCCAACAACACAACTGTGCAAAACCATCCTCCCCCCTAGACCAAGGAAACTGAAAGAAAAAGCAGAACACGCCATTAGCGAGGCCAGGCTGCTCTTCCGGGAGCGAAGCCACCAACACCCCACAGAACAACACAGACGTGAGGTACCATAACCCGAGGCTCTCCCTGCCTCCTGCAGCCGTTGGGAGCCAGGCAGGGTCCCGGCCTCAGTTTCCCTATCTGTCAACGACGGCGGGTCAGAGAGAAAGACTGAGTCCCGCGCTGCTCCTACCCAAGCCCTCTGGTGCAGGAGTCCCGCGACTCCGGAGCCCTCCGGGAGGCTGGAGGTGGGCAGCAGCGGGTGACGTCAGAAGCTGGTCGGCCCGGAGCAGCTAACGGGCGTGCGCTGAGGCCCGACGGTCGCCTCCGCGGTTCAGGGCGCCCGAGGCAGGGCAGAAACACTGGGAACCTAGCCTCAGCCGCACGGCCGCGCACACTCACCCGCCTCGGCCGCCGCTCAGCGCCGCAGCCCCGGCTTAAGAACCGGCGTCCCAGAACGGCCCGGCGCCCCACACCCACCACCCCAGTATTTACCTCAGGCGCGCGGGCCCCCGCGCAGCCGAACCTGCTACCTGGGCCCGCCCCCACCTGCCCCGCCTCCGAACCGCCCGCGGGGAGGGAGGAGCGAAGGCGGAGAGGGTAGACGCCGAGCTAGCCAATCGCATCCAGAGATCCGTCCCTGCGCGCGCTCTGATTGGGTCTTCCTGTAACAGACCTTCCTCCAATGGCTGCTGGCACGGTGCTGGCTGAAGGGACTTTCCGCTCGGTCAAGCTCGGTGGAGCCAAAGGGAAAGCGAAGGGGCGGAGCAGAGGAGAAAGGGTGGGGGCGAGGAGCGATGGCTGATTGGGCGAAAGGCTGCCGGTGCCACATCACCATTGGCTGAAACCATACCTGGGCGGGGCGCTGTGCTCCCAGCTCCACCTTCCTTGCGCGGGTCTTGGCTCTTGGCTTAGCTGTCAAAACCGGGGTGGGAAGCGATCCAGAGGAGAACTGAGAATAGTTTTCAGGATTCCATGAAAGAGCAAAGCTTAGAATTACACCTAGAGTCAATGTTTTCTTTCTCAGTTTCTCAACATGTAAAATGGGGAACTCCCAACAACAGTGCTGAGCCTCAATTTCCTCGTCTGTAGAATGGAGGTGTTAGTACCACCTGTTTTACCGGATTATTGTGAAATGCTACATAGTATCTCCTAGCAGTAGGCGCTCTGTAAAAAACGAAGCTCTTTCTACCCTCAGATGGGGTCTGGGTTACCTACTGTTTTTTGAACTTCTGTGGCCATCCATCCCAGGTTGGAGAGAGTCTCCTAAGGATAAAGAAAGGCTTTCCACCCTCTACCTTACCTAGGACTGCATCCCTGGCCACCAGCCAGAATTGAGGGTATAGTGAAGGATCTTTCAATTAGAAGGAAGGATTCTGACTCCCAAAAGTGCTCAAAATATTTAAAGAAACTCTTTTTATAATCAGCCCCAGAGCCTGGCTGCATGTGCCTCGCTTCACTGGCTAGTTCTCTTAATTAATTTCTTCTCCTTTGACATTTTAACTACTAATTATGGGAGAAGGTGATTAATACTGAGAAAGAGGTGTGTGTGTGTGTGTGTGTGTGTGTGTGTGTGTGTGGTTTAATCATGACACAAATTTTCCCAGTGGAGACTGCCATGCTTCTGAAAATCCAAAGAATGGAAATCAATAAGAACATAGAAGCAGACAGACACATGGGTGATTACTAACTATAAACTGACCACTCCTCTCCCTGCTGAAATCACCCATGGTGAAATTGGCATCTGTTGAAAACTGAAGCCTCAACTCTCTCCTGTCTTTCGTTGGTATACACATATCCTGTTCCCAGCTTCCTGGGCTGAGCAACATGACCTAAATCAATAGTGACATGCAGTGGCCTTAAACAACAACATTCCTCCTATAGATATGGATTCTCCCATGACACTGGCAGGCTTCGGAGAGCCACTCTGGCTGTGTGGGAGAACATTTTGCTGAGCCCCATCCAATAAGGAAGAAAACAGAGTTGAGGAAGTGGACTTTGGGGATCTTTTAGTGAGTCAAGCAGACTTATTTTCTCCAGATTGCCAGAGTCCTCCCCTGTTCTGTTTTTCTCTCCTCAAATCCTTTCTCTCACATTCATTGTCCCTAGGCTCCTGGAGATGTGATTTGCCATTCCTGGCTGAAGCATCTTTATGTCCTTTCTGATAGTGGTATCTAGTATAGTTGAACACTCTGCTTCAGTAGGGTTTGCCGCTGCACCATCAGTGACCACATACCCCCCTTGTCCCCACCCCCACCCCATTGACACATGCTCACTGTACTCACTGAATCAGGGTCGGGGCCTGACTTCATCCATGATCATCAGCTCAGCCAAACCTCACATACAGGCTCTTAGTCACCATTCCGGGTCAGTTGGTACTGACTGCCTAGAACTGAGCTGACACGATGCTGAAGCTGTGTGTTCAGGCTCAAGAGACAAAATATCCACCATGCCCTGACACACGAGAATGATGTCATTGTCATACCAGATATTATTTGCAGTTCTTCATCTTTCAGGGTCTCGTTTTACGGAAGGGAGATTAAGGTCCAGAGTGGGAAAATAGCTTCCCTCCGTCACACAGAACCAATTTCCTCGCCTGTGTTTAATTGGGATCGCTGACTGACGTGCTTACCATACCTCCACAATCTTCCCTTCAAGTAACGCCCAGCTCAAGTCCAGACTCTACCAGCTGTCTTTTCAGATGACTTCAGACCCCAGTGATCACCTCTGGCTTCCCTTCCATCAGCCTGGCCCACCCAACCTGGCCTTGGCTCCATGCAGATCAGGTTGAGTAGTTGAGCAGCTACCGGGAAACACATCTAAGTAGACAAGTGGAATGCCCGGTCTGCCTTCCTGGGGGAGGAGAGCAGAGTACCCCCACCCCCGCAGTCCCTGTTGACAGCTCAGTCACAGTTAGGAAAAGAACAGTCTAAGAACTCTGAGAAGGGAGGGCTGCACTCAGAGGCAGCCTGTAAAAGCACCTGCAAAATAAGAGAGCAATGATGAAAGTCAGCAGGGCCTGAGGGAACACCCCAAAAGGAACAGGAAGTACACGACACCGTGAAAGGACTGAGAAGGGGAAAGCGCTGTCACCATATCATGCTGCATCAGGGCCAGGTGGGTCCCCATGCCTAGAGCAACGGGATTCCTTGGAGGGGTATTAGCCCGGTTGTGGATGTGGTCCCAAGCTGTCTCACCTAATTCCCTTACTGGATGTGTAGGAGCCCCAATGCATAGCCATTGAATTGGGTGCAGCCCTCTCTATACTGCATCCAGATAGCTTTTTAGGAGCTAGTGAGCAACTCATAGTGGGTACTGAAGGAAATATTTCTTAGTAGTACTGCCACACCCCTGACACAGACCCTGCTTGTTCTGTACGTCCCAGGGGCTACCCCAGGCCTCACCAAGTCCTGTGTTTACTTCATATTTTTCTGTGTACTCCACATCTGTATTTTAACACAATCCAAAGGAGACATCTGGTGTCCCTGCCCCACTGCAATCCTCTGTCCCTCCCCCCCATGAGTGGGGACTTCCAGTCACACATCCAGCCTCTGTGATTCCAGTTGTGTTCCCAACAATCGGTGGCTCCGAGCCACACAAGCTACGTAGACCAAGCATCCCTGCAGGTGAGGATAGGGTGCCATTGCTTTCTCCACAGAAGTCCACCGTGGTGTCTTGACCATGGATGGGGAACCAGTACCCTCTGTCACAGATGTACTTGCCTCTGGAGAAGGGACTCCTGGCACACCTGAGCACTCCATCTGGATGCGTTTACTCTGACCACCGGAAAGCTCTTTTCAATGAGATAAAAAGGATTGCTTTAATCATCTTGAAGCTAACCCAGCTGAGCCACTGCTCTCCCCTTTGAGCAGTTATCAGTATTATTATCGGTGATAAGTGATTTCTGTGGCCGAGTCTAAAGCACACAGAGAAAAAGGCTTAGTGCTCCTGTCTGACACATCTGTGTCACATCTGGAACCCATCTGGGGCAGTGCATACACTAAGCATGGTCTCATGTCCAGTGCAGCCATCTTCCCTTGCAAAGGAAGCTGTAGCAGAACCTGCTTTGGTTTCTGCTCCCATTTATTAAAAAAAAAAAAAAAAAATCACATTTGCTGCTCTTTCAGAGGACCCAGGTTCAATTCCTAGTACCCACATAGTAAATCACAACCACCTATGACTCCAGTTCTAGGGGGATCTGATGCTGTCTTCTAAACTCTGAGGGCACCAGGCATGCAGGACTGCGCGCATATACATGCAGGCAACAGGCTAAGTGAGCTCTTCACTTATTTAAAAAAAGAAACCGAGTGCCTACTCTGTGCTGTGTACCCTGTGGGGCACTGTCGTGAGTTTGGCCTCTGTTCTCAAGCAGCTGCCATTCCAAGGAAAGCACGTCACCCTTCTGTTGCTGTGACAGAGTACGTGAGCAAATTAACTTTTAAGGAGGAAGGGTCTCTGTTGGTTCGGAAGTTTCATGATCAGGTGCTTTGATCAGGTGCTTTGAACCTATGGTATCATATGGAATTATAGGGTAGCAATTGCTTCCCTTGTGGTACTCAAGAAGCAAAAGAGACATGAAGAAGAGACCCAGATGACCAGAAGACTTCCTAAAAGGCTCCAGCCCTTAAAGGCTCCACCACTTCCCAATAGAGGCTCAGACTGGCAATTAGGTTTTTAAAACATGAGACTTCGAGGGACAGTCAAGATCTAAACTCTGTATCAAGAAGGAAAAAGGCAAATGCACCCAAAGAGTCTACACTGAGAAGACCCTGAGACAAGCAGGGGGTGGAGACAGGGGGCATGGAGGGGAAGGGCATACTGTTCAAGGAAGGATTTCCTCAAGGAGGTAATTATGAAAAACCCCAAGGAAATAGGTGCAAATATACCACAGAGAATAGTGATCAGGCAGCTGTGTACATCTGGAAGCAGCAAAGAAGCGCTCAGCAAAGAAATTCTGTAGAGACCATGGTGTCTGTGACAAAGGGAACTCCAGAACAGACCCAGAATGGTCAGCAGGAGACCTTGACTTTACTCTGCCCTGGATGGAAAGTCACAGAGGGCTTAGATGACTAATGTTGACTTGTGTTGGTTCTACTAGGTCTGCAGGCCAGGGACAGAAGCCAGGAGACCGGCTAAGGGACTGCTACAGGCAAGAGGTTCCTTGTTTCTTTGGGATGGAAGCAATGAGCAAAAAGCGGTGGAGACAAGAACATGGAACTGAAGGGGCCACAAAAGACGCTCGCTGGGCATGGCAGTACACACTTGTCACCCAAGCTGGTGGAAGTCTGTGGCAGGAAGATCGCACGCTCAAAAGCAAGCCTGGGAATCACGGGAAAATGTGATACACACACACGTTTGTGTGTGTGTATGTGTGTGTGTGTGTGTGTATGTGTATGTGTGTGTGTATGTATGTATGTGTGTATATATATGAAAAGGCTTGGAAAGAGAAGGGGAAAGAGACAAAGGAAGGAAGTCGTTTCAGTATTTTAAACAGATGACTGACAAGAGGAGAGCTGTGCTTAGAGGATTGACTAGTGGACTGTGGGAGAATGTAATTATAGGTTGGGATTAAATTTAGAGCCAAAACAACTGGTATCTCAGGGCAGCACAGCAAAAGAGCTCAGGTTGCCAGTCTACACAGCAGTCGTCTGTTTGAATGTAACTCTCAAACAGGAAATTGCTCAGCTCAGCCCCGGTGTCCCAGATGACCCGTCACCATTATCCCAAATCAGAGGCTGAGCACCTCTCACCCATGAACACTGCCGGAGCTTAACTCATCACGCCAGGCCAGCTGACTGGGAGGAGATGCAGCAGCAATACATTGTTGAAGCAAATAATTAAAACTTTAGTCTAGACACAGTCCACCTCAAACATAGTTCCACCACTCAGGTTTCTTCTTTGTGTGTGTGTGTGTGTGTGTGTGTGTGTGTGTGTGGCGCGTGTGTGTGTTTCCCAGTATTGCAAACTCAACCCTGGCCTGCACGTGGGCTAGGCAAGTGCTTTCCCACTGAGCTCCACCCCCAACCTTTTGATCACATTTCTATGCCACATATTCATTTCAGTATCTTATTTCCTGACTGTGGAGGTGGCTGAAGTTGGGGTGAGGGAAGTACTCAAGAACCCTTTTCTTCCAGGATCATGATGACTGTAACTGAAGTCTGAAGAGTTTCCTAAACTAAAATCTAGAAAAGTCTCCTGCTCTGGTACAAGAATTAGGTACTTCTTGGCCTCATGGGAAACCTGCAAGTGGCAGGCTAAGCCAATGGCTATAAGCCCACGTGCTTCTCCAGTAACCTCTCAGCCAAAGAAACTTAAGACTAAGTACACAAGCTCACTTGTTACCTGCTCAGGACCAAGAGTCCTTTCAGTGCTGTCTGATGGCCTTCTGAGAGTCTGGAAAGTTCGTCATCATTGAACTCTGCCAGTAATTTCCTACCAAAGTCTGGGTGCCATCCTTGTCTGGGTCCTTGTAATCAATCAATCAAGCTCTCTTTTTCCATCTCTCTCTCTCTCCGTCTCTCTTCCTGTTCTGTGTCTCTCTCCTTCTCACTTCTCTCTCTCTCCATCTCACTCCTTGTTCTCTGTCTCTCTCTCCATCTCTCTCCCTGTTATCTCTGTCTTTCCATTCCTCTCTCTCTCCCTGTCCCCCATTCTCTCCATCTCTCCATCTCTCCCTGTCTCTCTCTCCCTATCCCCCTTTCTCTCCATCTCTCTCCCTGTTTTCTGTCTCTGTTTCTCTCCTTCCCTCCATCTCTCTCTCATTTGATATGGAGTCTCATATAGTCCAGGTTGACCTCAACTCAGTATGTAGCCAAAGATGACCCTAGTTGATTTTTAACTTGTACCTCCCAAGTGCTGGGATTACTAGTGTGTACCTTCACACTTGGCTTTGACCTCTTATTTCTTCCTAACCTCTCCCTGGATGATGGCATCCAGGTCTAAGAATTCATTTTGGTGCTGAGGACACCCACCACCCCATTCTATCTGGCAGTGCCTTCTCCGGGATCCAGGCTCATCAGAATAAATGCTTCTTTTAGGCATAGGAGACTTGACTACCCAAAACAGAAGTCTCTTCTTTCTCTTACTTGCTGTTCCCAGCCCCCAGGTGCTCAGAACTAAACTGTTATTCTAGACTCTTCCCTTTCCTTGGGTCCTCTTTTTTTTTTTTTGGTTTTTCTAGACAGGGTTTCTCTGTGTAGCCCTGGCTGTCCTGGAACTCACTCTGTAGACCAGGCTGGCCTCGAACTCAGAAATCCGCCTGCCTCTGCCTCCCAAGTGCTGGGATTAAAGGCGTGCGCCACCACTGCCCGGCTGGGTCCTCTCTATCTACCCATCAGCCCCTGGGCATCTGCCTCCAGAGGATCTCTGGGGTCTATCTATTTACCTAGCTCTGCCTCTTCCATACCCAGCCTGCACTAGCTCCACAATTGCCTTCCCACTTCCTCCTCTTGTCCCCACCCTAATGAATTTGGGTCACAACTCCACCCTAGATTGAAATTCTTTGTTAAAGGAAAGTTAGATCATATCTCCCCTGCTTAGAACATTCCAATCAATTAGCCTTATTTTACAAAGATAGATAGATAGATAGATAGATAGATAGATAGATAGATAGATATTTCTCACCTCATAGCCCAGGCTAGATTCAAGAGCTAAATCCTCCCATTGAGCCTTGTGAGTGCTGGGATTACAGGCATGTGCCACAACACTTACCAAATCCTTGATCACGGCCATGAGAACTGGGCCTACCAACCTTTGGAAACCCATCTATTGACACCCTTTCCTCGACTCAGAGCAGCAGAATGTGTTCATTCCCTACAGTTTCGGCAGACCACCATAAATACCGGGCGACATAAATTACCCTAATAACTGTAAACTCTAAGTAAACTGGGCTTCCTCCGGAGCTCTGATCGGGAATCTGGCTTCCTGTCTGTACTAGTCAGGGTTCTCTAGAGTCACAGAACTCACGGGTAGTCTCTAGATAGTAAGGGAATTTGTTGATGATTTGCAGTCTGTAGTCCCAACTCCTGATCAGCAGTCCAAGGATCTAGCAGTTGCTCAGTCCCATAATCTTCCTTCTTCCAATGTCCTTATGTAGGTCTCCAGCAGAAGGTGTGGCCCAGATTAAAGGTGTGTGCCACCATGCCTTGATCTGGGATCTGGGACTTGCCTTAGTCTCCTGGGATTAAAGGCGTGTACTACCTTGCATGGGGCTAAACTTTTCATAGCCACTATGCCTCAAGATCAGAATCACAGGTGAGCCTTTCAATTCTGGATTGTAGTTCATTCCAGATATAGTCAAGTTGACAACCAGGAATAGCCGCCACACTGTCATTCCCAGCTTTCATACCTGAAGTCATTAGTTCTTTAACCCTTTTATGGCCTTCAAGGCCAGAGTCATGACAACTGCTTCAGCTATCTCTCTCCCATAAGGACACACAAGTGTATCTGTGGGGTGGGGCAACCAGATAATTCCTGGTCACCTCCCTCCCCATTTCATGAAAACCTACAGTCTTTTCTGCTAGGTAAGGTTCTAGGAATGAGAACCTGATGCCTTTGGGGGACTATTACTCAACCTCATGCACATTCAAAGACCTTCGCTGCAGGTGTCTTTGTGCAGCTGGCTCCATCGGCACGGAAAAGCTCTCTGCCCACTCACTGGTGGCCTGGTCAGCTCCTTCCCACGAAGACACAGTTTTCTCGGCTCATGAGAAGAAAGCTCCTTGGACCTGGTGTCTGTTTATTTCTAAGCTTTCCTTTGAGGACTAATGTGTGCCTGAGATGAGCAACATACAAGGAGGAGACTTTTATTTAGGCTCACAGATCTAGAGGTTTCTATCCGTAGTCTCTTGGCCTTGTTGCTGTGGCCCTGTGGCAGTACGTGTCACAGTAGAAATGTGGTAATGCAATCTGTTACCTCAAGAAGCAAGGGAGATCAACAAGGGTCTGAGGTCCTGCTATCCCTTGAAGGGCATGATCTCCCAATGGCCTCCCTTCCAGCCTCAACTTCCTCGGTTTTACTTCCAACAAACCAGGCACCAAGCCATCAGCATATGTGCCTCTGAGGAACATTTAAATCTTAGCTACAATTTCCTTTCTCTGATTTTAATAGAAAAGTATTATTTTAACCACACACTTTCAATGGACTTGCTTTCTGCCTATCTGTCCTCTGCCTTCACACTGGTGCTCTGAGGTCAAGGACAATAGCTATCTGTTCTGAGATGACTAGTTGATAAATTATTACTAAAGGTGAATTTACCATCCAACACGATGCTGTACAGATGGCATTGTATCCTCTCCTTAGAGAAGGTGGTCTCATCCCTCCCCCCAACCCCCAATCATCTGAACCAACAACAGGCAGGGCAGAGCCCCAGGAACAGAGAGAGCCATGGGGAAACACTCTCACACAAACACCCAGGGAGACACCCCAGCATTTAGCAAGCCAGACACACAAACGACCTGTAAGGATCTACCACTGCCGCAGCCACCTGTGGGCACGCACATAGCAAACAGCTAAGTCCTGTGTCTGTGAGGCCAATGCAGGAGACTGCTGGCAGGGGCAAGCTACATACCTTCCTTCTTCACCTTCTTCCTGTTAAAAGACACCTACTTCTACAGCCACTAGGAGAGAACTAAGGAAGACCCAGAGGGCTGTCCCCATGGGCCCTGTGAGACTCAGGAATAACTTCATACTTCACAGTGCGTTAGACAGACTCTGCTAAGTTGAAGCCGAATGTGTTTGGACTGCCAGCTATTTCTAAGAATTGCTTTTTTTGCATTACGCAATAAATGATCCGGTAGAAAACAACATTGTTCCCCTCATGTAGAGCATGGTACTTTAAAATTTGACAAGTTTGGGGGATATTTTTAACTGTTTCATCACAATGAATAACAGCTTCAGCAACTCAATAGCTTTCACCTCTGTGATTATTATAGCTGGAAGTTCATGATCACATTTTCTATAAAAGCACCAACTTAAAATAAAACAATGCCATGTATGAATGTTCACCCGCTTTCATATGAAATCAAATGGAAGGTAGTAAAATTTGTATAATTTAAAAATTACAAAGGTGACATTTTGAAAAAAAAAAAAAAACACAAAAAGACCTTGCTCAGAAAAAAAAGGGCTTGGTTTTGTCCCCTGCTAACCTCCAACCCCCAATGTCCTAAAGCATTCTGTCATAAATAAAATGAGCTGTCTTTCAGAAATATGTTTCAGAAGTCTGTTGTCAGAGTTCAGTTCACAGGCACTAACTCAGGGCCTGGTGGTTCTTTGAAATTCTGGCCCAGATTAATTCTAAAGAGCTGCAGTTGAGGGAGGAACTGATTCCAAAGGCTCGGCTATAGAGTTATTGATGTTACTGGAAACTAAAGGCCACATGTGATCCCAGCAGGAGTGTGGTCATATTTTTTCTTGTAAATCTAGAACATCCTGGGGGCAAATGGCTGTTGTTTGTGTTAAGAAGGAGAGCAGGGTATCATGTTGCTTGTCTGAGTTGAGGTCCTATTGGGCCTCATGCAGGATGAATAGGGGTACCAGAGTGGATGGCCTTCAAGAGTGAGCTGATTCCAGACATGGCCAAAGCTGCTTCCTGAATACTCCTCTTCAAAAAAGAGAAGCAAGGTGTCTTGTATGTAGATCCAGGTGCTCACCAACAGGCGCTCAGTTAATGTCCATGGGTCCCACTGACCCCCATCAGAACCCTGGCCACTCAGTAACCGAGGAATCCTCTTGAGTCATCCCATCCCTGGAGTCTAGAAAAGAACAAGAGAGTAAAAGCATGCTCATTAGCAGGAGTTCTCCTAAAGAACAGGCCTAACAAGGAGGGAGAGGACAGAGTGAGGAGGGGCGGGGGGAGGAAGGGAGGGGGGAGGGAGGGAGGGAAGGAGGGAGAAGAAAGGGAATTTCTCGGCTTCGCTTACACCATCCAGATGGGGTATTCCAACAGTGGTCATCTGGAGAGGCAGAGAACTGGTAGCTGTCCAGCCGGAGAAGCTCAACAGACACTTCAGTGTTCCATCAAGCTCCAGGCCTGAAAACTCCCTAAAACCTCACTGGTGATGGGTCCATGTTGAAAGGCCAAAGATGCTGGAGTCTGCTGTGCAAGCGTGAGGGCAGCAGCCATAGATGTCCTCGCTCAGAAGAGGAGCTCACATATGCAAGTATACGCTATCTTCCTCCTCCTTCATCTTCCTCCCATGGGGGCCCAGAGGATTGTGTCACCCACATGCAGCTAAGGCCTTTCCCTTTTCAGTCACTAATCCTACATGATGATCCTCTCTAGAGACAGAAATGTGGTCCTCTGGCTCACGAGTCTCTTAAGTCAGTTGAGTTAACAACCAAGACCAATCATCATGCCTCCTTGGGAAAAGTCAATTCCAGACAGCATTGGGGTGCCTTTCTCTGCAAGCAGAAGGTGACTAAACTGCATCCAGAAAAACAAAATCCAGCCCTGAGTAGCTCAGGGATACTGCCGATGTTATCCAGGCTCCAGAGTCCAGGCCTCCACGGCCCACTCTCAAGCTGAGATGTCACAGCAGAAGTCTGGCGTCACTGGAGCTGAGTGTTTGGATTTCCTCCAGAGAGAAGTGTTCCCTCGAAGCCTGCAGGGATGAAAGGAAGTGAGGTGTGAGTGGAGAGAGAGGTGTGAGTGAAGGCTTGCAAGGAAAGTCGCCATCTTTAAAGCTATGCCTGGCAGGGGATGGGGGCTGATGCTCAGCCCCAACCTCAGGTTCAGCAGATGGAAGGGGCTTCTGTTCTGAGGGTTCTGTTTTTACCATCAGCCACCTAGGGCTGTTCCAGACCAGCCCACAGAATGAGCAAGGCTCCATGACTGGCCACAGTCCACAACACTAGGCCATGCCAACTACAGACTCTCCAAGGCCAGCTATTGTTGTTCAGGCAATAATCACATCTGTCAAGAATGAAGTGAGTTAAGTCCGTGCCCACCCAGCTTCATCAACAATCAGCAAGGCACACCAGAGCCCTTAGGTGTCCGCCTGAAGCTGGTCTACTCCTTGAAGATGGAAGAGGATATTTCTTAGGACTAAGCAATTATTTAAAAAACAAACAAACAAAAAACAAACAAACAAAAAAACCTGGCAGCAATACAAACAAACGCTGTCTTAAATGCTAGACTACTGGTCCTTACCAGGAACGAGACTGCAGTCACACAGGAAGTGGACTGTCTCCAGCTCAAGCGATTTCAAAAGCTTTGGTTTTAATTTCAATCTTTGAGATGTTTGTATGAAGCACAAGCTCAAATGGGACCTGTTCTAGGTAATAGGCCTTGTGGGTCTGCAGCCAGCTCTAAGAGTCTGCCCACCTAAGAAGAGCCAATATTTCCTCCCCTTTGGTTAAACATCTGACACTGGGAACGAGACTCCAAGCCAGGCATGGTGGTGCGCACCTGAAATCCCAGAACTTGGGAGATAGAGGCAGAAGAATTGGGAGTTTATCCTTGGCTACACCATGAGTTTAAAGACAGCCTGGGCCATATGAGATTCTGTCTGGGAGGGGGAGGGGGAGTGGGCAAGCAGAGGGACAGAGAAAATAGAGTCCTAGAGTTGACAACACTTTTGAGAAAAACTGGAAAAAATGTGCTTGTTTTGTTTTGAGACAGGAGCTTGCCCAGACTCTAGCCTCCTGAGTACTATGATCACAGGCACGTACATCATACCTGATCTGAGGTACAGAACCTCAAAGTGGTAGCTTTGCAGAATACCAAATGTTGATCACACCGATCTTCAAAATCCCACCGTTCTTCTCTCCTCTCATCTCATGGATGTGAAACCCAAGCCTGGGAGAGGCAAAGAAGTTTCCCCAGGGGTCTTACCAAATCTCCAGAATGGTGCTGTTCCTGCTGAGGGCCTGCAGGAGGGCTTCTGCGCCCTGGTAGGTAATGCCATTGTTGGACAGTCTGGAAAAGAAGTAGACAAGATGAGCTACTACTATAGGACTTTGTCTTCCACGGAGCCCGTCCGGTTCCAGGAAGCCTGCTGCTCCAGCCCTGTGAGATGATCCATGAGGGGCAATGCTTCTGTGAAGAGAGCCTCTCTTCCGCTCACCAAACTAGACACACACTGGGAAGGGCACAAGGGCCGAGGAGCCACGGCTCATCGCCAGGTTCAGGGTTCAGGTCCCAACCTCTACCATTTGCTGTTCAATCTTCAGCAAATTCACCTGAATAAGGAAAGACCTGCCTCACAGAGAGTAAGAGGTGAACAGAAAATGACAAAGCAAGAGCTCTTGGCCCAGCACCTCACTGACAGGAAGTAACTCGAAAACAGTGATGTTCGGGGACATAGGTCAGAGACAGAAGCTGGGACAGGAGCTGATCCACATGGAAACTTTTTCTCCTTGCCTTCTCAGAAGCACTGCCCCATCTGCCTTCATCCCCAGCACCGGCCTGTCGCATAGCTACTATCAAGGCAAGGCTAAGAACAACCCCAGTGTGTGCTAAGCTTTTCCTGGGTGCCAGCTCTCTACCTACTTACATCAGTGCATGCCCAGAACCCACGAGGAGGCCAGTTACTATCCCTTTACACTTGAGGCAACGAAGGCATGTGTCCAAGGAGAGAAGCCGTCTGCCTGTGAAGCCTGGACTCCAACCAACACTTGGCAGAGAAGACGCTGGAAAAGGAAAGAGGTGGGAGAGCTCTCTTTCTCTCTCTCTCTCTCTCTCTTTCTCTCTCTCTCTCTTTCTCTCTCTTTTTCTCTCTCTCTCTCCATCCTGGTTCCCTCCCTTTAACACCTCACACTGTAGAGAGATATAAATGATATAGATATATTGATACAGATATTATGAAGAAATCAGTATGGGGTAATTATTGTACTCAGGATGCTGAATAATCAGTCTGACAACAAGGGACACAGGACACTCCCCACCTCATCACTGCCTGACCTCCTTTCAGATTAAGTGAGGCAAAGTGTGGCAACGAGGAAGGACAAACCTGCCACATCCACACCAATCAATGATGTCCCACGTGTCCCCAAGCACTCCAACAGCACTTGCTGTTCCGTGCATGCTGTGATTCCCAGTGTAACAGGAGCCTTTCCAGCTTGAATGCAAACACCACCTTCTTAGAGAGGCCTTGTCCAAATGACAACGCCACACACACCCATGGCACATCCCCTCCCAACCAGAAAGGAGCCTTTTGTTTGCCATCTGTCTCCTGCATTAGAATACGAGAGATGGGAGAACGGAACCCACTCTGTCCTAGCCACCTGACCTAAGAATAAGAACATAAGAAACATTCCTATGTGAATGCATAGATGAGTGTGCCAGCTTTTCTCACATCTATGGCTGAACGCACACATAAGCAAACACCAACACTCATACGCATAACACACCAGGTGACATTACTGGAGATGACCATCCAAACAGCCCGTCTGCCTGAGCATCAGAGGCCCTTAGGGGAAGGAGGATACCTGTAAGGCACACAGCAGATACATTCATCAACCTGCCCATCCGGGCTCCCTCAACTTGCGTTTCCAATTCCAGGAGTTGTTTGCTGAGATGTGCCACTCTCTGGAGCAGCAGTTCTCAATGTTCGTGATGCTGCACCCTTTAAAACCCGCTCCACATGTTGTGGTGACCTCCAACCATGAAATTGTTTTCCTTGCTACTTCATAATTGCAATTCTGCTGCTGTTATGAGTCTTAATGTAAATATCTGTGTTTTCCAATGGTCTTAGGCGACCCCTGTGAAAGGGTTGTTAGAACCCCCCAGGTTGAGAACCACTGCTCTAAACTCTTGGAGCAAGCTCAGAGAGTAAGCTGGAGGTTCAGAACTGACAACTTCACAAGACACACCTCTTGCAAAAAGAAGTTTACTTGAGAAGTATCCCGAAGCTCCACTCTTGGATTGGGTAGGTGTTAAGCATGCTCGGCCAATCCCGAAGGCTCCAGTTGCAGGAGTTCTAATCTCCTTAGTGATAACTGACCCCAGATCCACCCTCCACAGTCACCATCCCTTCCTGTTGCATCAAACCTTTCTTCTTGCAGTGTTTCCCAGAACCACCCAGATACCAGGTAGGCAATAGATACTGGCATCCTCATGTGCCAACGCCAAGGCAAGCTTTCCCCACCAGACACCTCAGTGAGGTTTCCAGAGCTAGCTAGAGCCTGATCTCAGACCCAACCCCCCCACCCTTCACGCTGGGCATTATTGTACCATCACAGGGTACTTACTTCAAGAATTTCAAAGTTGAATTTTTCTTGAGTCCTTCTGCGAGAGAACACACCCCTTCATCACAGATATGGTTTTCCTCTAGGCTGTCAAGAACGAAGAAGTGGTTAAGTTTTCCTTGGATATTGACTGTGGAGAAAGATGTCAGGAAGGGTTGACCTCCTCTTTTAAAGAATCCCAACATGCAGAAAAATAAGAGTAGACAAGAGAGGTGAGGGTCTCAATTCCAGGGACAGCCGTGCAAAAGTGCTCCATGATTCCACTGTATAAAAATCCCCATCGTGAGCAGCTATGAATAATCCTTCTCCTAAACAACACGAAACTTCATTTTAGTGTGAGAAGCTATGTACTTCGTGAAGGAGATGGTATTTCCTGCTTTCCACTGCAACCAAAATTGGCCAAGTGACACACGCAGCATCATGGGTACACAAGGAAAGCTGACAGATGGGCGCTTCCAGGAATGCTTTGGAAAGGGAGGTGCTCTGCCTGTCTCTTGCCCTTGTACCATACAGAGACTTAATCCTGAAAAAAATACAAAAGTAATTGCTGCAGATAGAGCAGCTAGCTACCTTGATCATGAGGTGAAGACACACGCTAAGCATGATGGGACAGGAAGAGATGGAGACAGGCGAGGCCCTGGTAACCTGCTGTAGACACCACTCCAGCTCTAAACTGCCTACCTCCAGACTTCCCAAACACAAGAAAATCCACCTTTACTGGCTTAGGCCTCACAGATGGAAAAAAAGCCTCCCAGGCTTTCTATTATGTGGCCAAATTAACTTACACAAAATCTGGCCTGAGTTTGCCTCCATACTTTTGAGTTCCTTGCAGCAAACTGTAACTTAATTTAGCATGCAAATGAAGTGCAATCTAACAAGAATATATTCTTGCAGCAAGTAGCTAGGTTTCAGACAATCACAACACCCACACTTCAGCAGGTCACAGGCTGGCAACTCATTATACCACATCCAAACGAGGCAAGTGGAGAGCTGTTGCCAACTAGTTCTTTCCATTTCCTGTCTGTACGTACTGCTGCCATTGTTGCTGGGTGGAGCTACCTGAACTCTCCTAGTTCCTAGTACCAATCTGTAGATCAGTCTATGTTCATATTAACTCTGCTAAATCTACTTTGTCTAGAGTTCCTTTATACCCAGCGATCCAATACCCATGCCCTATTCCTCCCTAATTTAATAATAATAAAAAAAAAACACTCTTGTTTTGTTGTGGGAAGCTATGTATTTAGAACAAACAAACAAGGCATTTTCTACTCTCTGCTATAGCCAGAGTTGGACAAGCAATCAATCATCATTATAAGCAATACCTCACAATGAGGTGCTTCTCTACCAAGAAGAGATGGGAATAATTCCCAATCAGCATATAATGAATGCTGCTTCCTCAGATCCAAGGCCTCTCCAGTTGTGCAACAGTTTCCTCTGAGATTGAAACATATTATCTGCAGGGAAGTTCCTTAAGCAAGAAGGTAAACAATTCAAAATCGCTTCAGGAAGTCCCTGAAACTGACCAGATTCACTAGCCCCCTCCTTGCCACAATAAACAATAAAATCTGAGAATCTGTCCCAGAGGAATAAAGCAAAGATGACTCTCAGATATGCCCAATTATAAAGACAGTTCTGAGACCAGACCAGTTGCCTGGAGGTAAACAGAAACCAATCCAGCTGCCTAAAACAGGTTTGGACCAACTCAGTCACCTGGAAAGGACATTCTTCAATTTATTGAACTCCCTGTAGACTGTGCAGCGTGTTCTAGGTTCCAAGCTTTTCAAGTTGTCACCCATGCTGGGGTGGGCTTTGGTGATGCAGCTGTCTTTGAGTCATTTCTGCTTCTGCAAGTAACCCCTTACCATATTCCTGCAAGTAACCCCAATAAAACTCAGGGATCACCAGTGGTGGTATCCATACTTTGGTCTGTTGTGGGCTCCCTATCTGGGGTGAGTAAACTTGTGTGTTATGTCTTCCCAGGAAAAGTTGTGTCACACAAAATAATTGGCACCTGAACAGGGACACAACAGAAGCAAAGATGAGTTGGGGAGGAGCAAACACAAGGTCCTAGCTACGAGTAGCAAGACCTGCAGTAGACATGCAGTTGAGGTGTTGCTGAGAGGGGTGGGGTATGCACATCTAATAGAATTATCAGTTCCTGCACGGTATGTCTTTGTACTATGACAGCGTTTGCATGGTTCTTGCTGTAGGTAAGGCACAGCCATCACAATTAGGAGTGTCTGTGGGAAGACTCCCAAGATAACAGTCTTCATCTATGTAGTATGGGGAGGCATGTCTGCTTGCTAAGTGGGGTCCACCATTTGAATATGGAAGTTCCCTGAAAACAGTTAAGGGTTTAGAGGAAATTTTGCAGTCTTTGAGATGAGCATACAAGGGTCAATACGGTTGGCAAGCATCAACAGGGGTTACCTGGCCTCTGTTGTGTGTGGTTAGCAATGCATCTGAAGCTGAGATCATGGCCAATCAAGAGCCTGTTTGTGTAAAACAGAAACTTGTTTGTGGAAAGGAGCAATTACAATTAAAAAGGGAGATGTGGCAGGTGTCCTCCATGTTGGCCTCTGATTTGACAACTTAATTAGATAAACAAGAGGTTAAGAGAGAAATGATAAAAGTGATAAAAGATACCCTCTAAGTCAAACCTTTAGTTAAAAAAAAATTGAAAAAAAAAATCTATAATCCAACACACAAAAGGGGAGGGGGGGGAAGCATTAACAAGGATCCAATGCAAAAACTCCTGTGATCAGAAAATACTCAACACTTGTACTGACGGAATTAGGGAAGGGTTTTAAATAATTCAAGAGCCTGTCTCAGCCTGGCTTGTGAGGCCATGGGACATGGGAATGAACAGGCTCATGATGGTCTGCTGTGGAGGCAGAAACGCTGAGTAATATAATTTCCCATCCCTTCATAAAACAAGGGCTGCATAACCCCACCCCACCCGAAGACATTATGAGGGAAGTCAGTTTCCAGGGGAGAATGAATGGCTTACTAAAGCCTTAAGAACAATTGGTTATGATCATCTGAAGTCCCATAAACATCAGGAATTGGATGACCATGGAGCAGGAGCAAATATTATTGGGGGAACTGAGAATACAAGTGGCTATGTCTGAACCCCAATTCACTGGGCCAGACAGAACTGCATTCACAGAGACATTAAAGAACAGGCTGATGCAGCAGGGACCTCCGGCTACTCTAGGGCCTTCAAAGTTTTGCTGAGCCCATTGGTGAGGCAAGGTCTTTATAAAGAGGAAAGGGTTTGGCAGATCTCTGTGACCTAGACTACCATGTAAGAAGCATCTGTGAGGTAGGAGATCAACCTAAAGGAAAATAAAGGAATGTGCCTGTGAATGTTAAAAAAGCTACAGGCATCCTGGGAACTCTTGACAGATCTTCCCACCCATCCTGACTATGCTATCCATCCTCTGTATGACTTGATAAAGCCTGTTATATGAAATCAGGACAAAAAGGCTCACGAGGCTTCCAAGCAGGCTAGGATCCTTGTAGGCCAGGCTAAGTAGCTATGTGCCCCACTACCCCAAGTGTCTCTTCCTGTTAGAAATCACCAAGAGCTCAAAAGGCTATAGTCGGTGACTATGGCAAAAACAGCCTGAACAAATGGTTCTCATAGAGTCTTGCTGTTGATCATAAAAAGAAGCAAAAGCTATGTACCCAACACTAGAACAGCAACTGCAAGAGGTGACATCTATAATGGTTCCACCTCAGTGACTGAAAAACACTTACCTGATGAAGAGCTGGACTGAAGGCCTCCTGCACAAGCTAATTTCCGGTGTGGAACAAAATCAAACTCTACAGAGGTGACATACGTACTTAACAGTGAAACAGTGTCTACAAGCCCTAGTCCAATGTCATACAGGCTGTCCTAGGACCCATGTCCTTTAAAGTCACTGAGAATCACCAGTAAATAAACCAGCAGCTAAGTAGTTTAAATCCAAAGGAAAGGGTATCCTATAGAATAAGTTAAAAGAAAGGAAGGAAGAGGAAGGAAGGGAAGGGAAAGGAAAGGAAGAAAGGCTCCCAGAGGCTATAATGTTATTGAATAAAAATCCTAGTGCCGGAGATGGGCTATCTCCCTATGAGTTGTTGGCCAGAAAAACCTCTGAGGTCCCTTAAATAAAAAACATATTGTTAGTGTTGATCGTAGACAGAAGCAGACAGTAAGACCCGTTGCTGAAGACACCACATGTGCATGCTTGACAGAACATGGAGGAAATTACGCTGGGACAGAACTGAAAATCTTCACCCTGCTGGCTGGATTGCATAGTGCCAAAGGGTCATTACCAGGCTGATGGTGGATGGTCACCAACATTCCTGCATGGCTGTGGATCCTGCTCGCTGAAATGCCAACACGCTAGGCTAGAGGCTCAGCTGTCATGGGCAACATCAACAGCCCTCCGATTGGATTTCAGGCCCACTCCACACATGGAGTTCATGTCTGATGCTGTAAGCCAGTATGGCCGCGGAGGTCAAAGGTCCAAGTGAGAAAACAACTTCCTTGGTTTTTCTAGGTAGATGTGATATGCATGTCCAACTGCCCTCTGAACATGTGTATTGCACCCACAGACAACCATTGTTGTCATTCCACTCATATCCACTGGTGATGTTCCAAAGAACAAGTGACTGTTACTGTGGCATGGTGGCCTGTTTCTTAGCTATAGGTGGCCATATATAGTGACCTCCTCCAAGGCTCAAAGACTATTGCAAAAGAGGGACAAAAATATTGTAAAAGCCAAAAACAGGAGTGTTCTGCAACAGCTTCTTCGGAGATTAAAACATTCCATCCTACAGGAAGGCTCCTTAAACAGAGAGGTAAACAACTCAAAATAGCTTCAGGAAGTCCCTAAAACTGACCAGATTCACCGTCTCCTTTCCCCTATCCTCCCACTCCCACTGGAGTAAACAACAAAAGCTGTGAGTCTCTCTCAGATAAGACAAGCTGCATAGAAGACTCAGACCAGTCTAGCTGCCTGGAAGAGGCTTAGACCAACTGAGGCACCAGGAAAGGACACTTTTCAACCTCTTGAGCTGTCTGCAGGCTGTGCAGTGTGCTCCGGGTTCCAAGCATGGTGAGCTGTCACCATGCTGGGGTGGGATTTTGTGATGTAGCTGTCTTTGAGTCATTTCTGTTCCTGTAAGCAACCCTTCAACCGTATTCCTATAAGTAACCCCAGTTAAACTCATGGTTCTCCAAGTTGGAGTTTGGTGGTATTCATACTTCTGTCAGTCATGGACTCCCTATCTGGGGTGAGTGGACGTGTGTCTTGCATCTCCCCAGGAAAAGTTTTGTCATGTAACACCTCCACGCTGTGTCTGTGCTTTGCTGTTTCCTGGAGAAATCACTCAGCATTTGTTTTACTCTCACTATTCAATCTGGAACTACACAGGTACCTCTGGAGGTGGAGACACTGGCAGCGTCTACACAACGGGTAACTTGATATCTGCTTCAGGTGTCATACACACATTTTGTGGCTTATCTATCGTCCAGTGATCCCAAACTCCACCTACGAGCAGCATCTATAGTGACCTTTGACTTCTGAGGTGACCTTTGACTTCTGAAGTGACCTTTGACTCCAACAGCCAGTGCTCTGAAGAGCTCAAACTCATTTGGAAATACTAGACTTCACAAGCACTAGTACTCTTGGTACTACTGTTGCAGTTGTTGGCGGCTGCCGTAGTAGCGGTAACTTCACCGCTACAATGGCTTTGCATTTATGGAATACGTACACATATGGCAGCGCTATATTAAGCTCATACACACATGGCAGGGGCTATATTAAGCTCTCTACCAGCACTACCTTCCTTAATTCTTAAACATCTTTCTGAAGCTGGGAGCATTCTGGCTTTCGGTTCTCAGGTAGAAACCTGTAATCTGGGCATTCCTTTAATTTGCTTGCTTGATTCTAGAGTTTGTGGTCTTCACCATTACAGCATGTACAGGCAATAGATGAGCCAGCAAGCCAACATCTCCACGGAGATAAAAAGAATTAGCAGTGAAGCGCCAGGCTCAGCAGGCGGCACGCGACTCAAAGCCAACATGGAGTGATTACCGGCACAAGCTTCCATGGACGAGGCTAGGCAGTCCCCCGTAACTCACCAGAGTTCCTCTAGTGACTTGTTCTCCTCCAGCATCAGTGCGAGGGCTTGCGCACCCACGCTGCCAATGTCGTTTCCTACCAGGCTAGACATAATCATGGAATAAAAACCAATCAGAATAGAGGGGGATCCCCATGAGAGGTAACTCACCTATGACCAGGGTGAATGACAGCCTTCCTTTACTAACATGGAACCATGACCCTAAAAGGAGGGAGAGTCACCTCCACATTCACCCCAAATCCTCAAGTTCCCAAACCCATGGGTCTTTCTTATCCCTAATACAAGGGAGTGTGTACAAAGTTCAGTGAACTTCGAAACCGTCCCAACCACCTAGCTCGCCCATGACAATGACACGACACATCTTGCAGCTTACCTGAGCCACTTCAAGCTCTGGTGATGGGCCACAACTTCAGCCAGGGCTTGGGTGCCCTTATCACCCACGCTGTTGCCCCAGAACCTGAGGTGTTGATAGGGTGTGTTTTAGTCACGGGCTCGTGCTTCCCTAGCACCCCTCTGCCCCAGGGAGGTCTCAGGGGTCCCAGCCACGTGGACCTACCACACCATTTGGTAAGATGACCAAACTCCACTCAGAGTTTTCAGTGGCCTTAAAGCCTTTAGCAAAGGTTCGTGGACCCACCCCTCAGTGTGGGGGAACTTACCCTCAGTGGTAGTTCACTCAGTGGTAGTTGTGATTTTTTTTTTCCCTCCCTCACATTGAGTCCAGACTTGCTTCCTGGTAGCTATCACCTATTACAAGTCTATAACTTTCTCAGAGACGAGCCAGAACAATGCTAACTCTTCCCAGGACAAACCGGCCTTTCATCTTTTTTCCATCTTAATCCCTCTGTTTCTATGACGCCCAGGTCCTTTACCTTCTGAGCTACTTTCCTCCGACCCACTATAGGTTGGAAATGGTCCTCACATTCTGACCCATACATTCAGAGACTCGCCCTGGAATGTGGGTACCTACAGATGAGCAAAGACAGCTGCACTGGATTGGCATAGCACTTTCATGCACTCTGCAAAATAGTTAATGAAGCTGGTTGCCACTTCAATAGGCTGAGAAACAGTTAAGAGATACAGCCCACCTCTGCAGGTGTTAGCAAGAGTGCTTCCAGAAACAGTCCAATGGCATGAGGGGTAATGAGCTAACCAATTAATAAATCCCTTCATGGAGTCATAATATGACAGCATTAGTGACAGGTGGTAAATAGGAGTATGGCCATGGAGGGTCACCTGGGGTATGTGTCCTTTGGGCCATGTATTGCCCGAGTCTCTTCCTACGTCCTGCCTCCACTTGCTGGTCATGAAGAGGACAGCTGTTCTCTCCCTCAAGTTCCTGCCACCGTGATGTTCAGCTCAAGCTCAAGAGGCCAAACAATCATGAAGTAAACCCACTGAAACTGTCAGTCAAAATAAACATATCTTCCCTAAAGTTGTCTATGTCAGATATTCTAGTACTCACAAGAGTAACATGTTAGATGGATGATGAGTGGGCTTTATGGACATGCTCTGTAGATAGGCACTGTGATAGCAACAAAATGGAAACATCAATGCCCTAATGGTGATGTCAAATAGATATAGCTTCATCAGTGGATGTAGCAACTCTTCTAAAATGATCACTGGTCTGAGATGCCATGTATGTGTGAGAAGAGAGGGGCAGCTAGGAATCAAGCTATAAGTTTTAGTTTTATTAGTCCCGGTGCCATCCCTGACAGACGGGATCTTTAAAAGTTTAAATGGAAGCAGGCATGTGGTTCATGCTTAATCCCAGCATCTCAGAGCAAGGCATGATCTCTATCAAGGGCACCTGTCTAATATGAGTTCTAGGACTACCAGGTACAGAGAAATTCTTCTGAAAATAAAAGCTAAATGGGACTAAATGTCCAGTTGTGACAGGGAGACCTCAGGCAGAAGAGAGTCCACGGAATAAGGCCTTCTTTTTTATTCGTGCGTAACACCTGGAAAGGGTCTGACTTCAGATACACAGTCTATTCCTGGCTTACCAGATTTATAGCAACTAGTTGCCAGAGCATTGGGTCAAAACATCTGGGCCCTATGGTTATCCTTTCTTCCTATACCTTGGATCCCACAATCCCCAGTTCTTAACAACTGACCCCTCCCTTGGAAGCACAGCATCAGATCTTTCTATATTATCTCTGGTGTTCTTGAGAAGCACAAGGTACTTCCAGGTTAGCCCAGTGCCGAGCACCCACTTCTGAGGACAAGAAGGCTCAGGTCTCCAGTTCAAGGCATAGGCCTCTCCCTACCCTCAATACCACGAATCTCCCACTTACCAGGTGAGAAGGTGCGCAGAGGCAGCTCAGAAGCAGCCTAGCAGCGCCCACACTCAACGCAGCCCACCCACCCTTCCATCTAGAGCCAAGGCTGCCTGGGGACTCTTCGGGTGAAGTGCTCGCCTGCCCCTAAATCTGTGAAAGCCCCACGTTCCTTCATGTGCACCCTCTATCTCTGAACCAAACCTACCCCAGGAACTGCAGGGAGGTGTTGCTCTTGAGCCCCTGGGCCAGCACCTCGGCTCCAGCAGCTGTAATGTGATTGTTCCCCACCCTGGAAGGAAGACACAGAGGATCAAGGAAGGCAGGGCACGCGGGCACCTGGCCTCTCCTGGGGTGTAGTAGGGACACGCTGCTCAGCAAGTGGTGCCTGCCACTTGGGTGTGGTTTTCCAAATAGGTCTGGGCAGGAGTCAGACTAGAAAGCTGTCCTGGCTTTCTGTTTCCTGGTTTCCCTACGAAATTGTCACCTCTTTCGTTCTTGGTCTCAGGCGTCCTCAGTATACACCCCACTGTACCCCTCCAACCCCGTCCCTGTGACTTCAAACCCACTGTCACTAAGGGTGGCACTGGCCTATTCTGAAGGGACTTGGAAAAGAAGAATCAGAGTGTTGAACCACCCGAGCATACTGAGGAGGCAGGCAGGCAGCAGGGTCACAGCGGTGCAGCAATCAGCAAGGACAAGACCATGAAATGGCTTGAGCGTCGCTAGATCTACTCTCAGATACAAATCAATTTCATCTTTCCAAGGCAATTGAAACCACCCTGGCACACAACAATCATATGGGGTAGGTGTGGCCATCTCATCCCAGACAGCATGTGGTATCAAGAAGCTAACCCAAGACCTTTGCTGGGCAAGTTAGCTTTGAGACCACCCCAGTGGCCTCAGGAACTCTCAGAGCAACTACTTCCTCCCATCCATCTCCTTCATACAGGGTCAGTCCCCTGCCTCCACAGCTCCCTCTCATTCTCCTACCTATAGGCATTTTCTGCTCTTGTAATCCCTTTTCTGAGCACTGAACTAACATAAGGATACACAAGCTGGAAGCTTACATAATTTACCCACGATCCTTCAGTCTCTCAGCTTACTATATAAAGCATGCACTGTACTGTACCAGCTCGTTATGTGTGTTAACTCCATCCTGACAGTCTTTCAGACGGCTGTAAATATGATCCCCATTTTAAGGAAAAAGACAGGGACAAAAACATCTGATCCAACCAGCTCATGCAGCTAATAAGGATTCAGATCTCTGGTGTCTATATTCCAACCAGGGGACAGCCTAGTTCCAGAGTCTGCTTTCAACCACAATGAAAACACCATGGACTGGCCACAAAGCTAGACTTCAAGTTCTGAGTCCAACAGTCGGTGCTACCCACAGATTTCACTAGGTGGCTGGACCAGATGATTACTGGGGGAGCAGGTGGCAGTGGTAAAACAGAGCTTTTTGTACAAAGTAGCACCTGTGGCCTGGGCCTTTATAGCCCTGAGATGAGCTGCATGGCCAAATTTTAAAATGGCATCCCTCATTAATAAAGGCAGCTAGCAGGCACAAAATAAGAGATGGAACTATTTGTCACTGTCTTCGCTATTGCTTCACATCATAAAAGGCATGAATATCAGAGAGAGAGGGGGAGAGACAGAGAAAGAGAGAGAGAGAAAGAGAGAGAGACTTGAGATCAAGAGACTAAAGACAGAGACATTAAGTACTTGGGGTGTATCTGTCAATCTCGAGTAGGAAAGCGATTCAAATTGAGGGCAAGAGCATCAGATGGAATTTCAAACCTTGCCTGATGAGGGCTGAGGAAGCTCTGGGGAACATTCCAGCACCTGGGTACCACAGCTGTGGCAGTAAGCACAGTAAGCACAGGTTCATGTACATCAGAAAGAACTGGAAAACATAGACACTGCAGGGGAGGGGTGGTAGGCCTAGAAACTCTCCACCCCAGGGACCAAACTTCCAAAAGACAGGAGCTCCTTAGCCTCAGCAGAGCAGAGCACACCAGGGGAACTAAGAAATAAGCCCAAAGTGAGACCCTTTCCTGGATGCAGTTAAGGATCACCAGCTACTGTGGGTCACAGACCAGCTTCTGTGGGTCACCTAAACTCAGCTCTGGGAATGTCGGATTCAGAAAAGAAGGGAATTCAGGGCTCACCTCAGGGACAAGAAGTTCTGCTTGTGTGCAAGGAGCTTGGCCATAGAGTAGGCACAGCCATCTGTGAGTTTGTTGTTGAAGAGACTGCTGGGTTCCAGGAAAGATAGAAACAAAGCACATGACCAGTGAGCTCTCAACCCAGGGAGCCCTCCTCTCTTCCCAGGAGCCATCCTGCATCCACCTGCCGCCTCACACCCGGCCCACCCCATCACCCACCCATAGCTGCCTCAGTGGCCTGCCCAGTCCTACTCACGCTAGCTTCTGCAGCTGCTCACAGCGAAGAGCACACTCAACCAGCGTGCGGGCACCTCGATCTGAGATATTGTTATCTCGCAAACTGAAAAAGACATCATTGGTTCAGTTAAAGTAGAGCTGATGAGCAAACCCCCAAGGAGACTCTCACCTCCAAATGACAACCTCACTGTGCTTCTGGGAACCAGCAGGGCAGAGTATCCTATGTCGATAGAGAGCCCCCCCACCCAGAATCCCTGGCTAGGGGAGCTGGCGGTAGAGGACAATCCATGGCTTGGGGACCCTGAACCCTAATTAAAGAACACTGGGGTCTTTGAGAAGCCATGGAGTTGATTTCAAACACAGTTTCCATCTTTGCAGAAGGAAAATGACCGTGACAATCACCCCATATAAGGCTGTGAGCTGTAGAGGAGCTGACCTATGGCAGAAGCAGCCAGAACAGGTTGAACCCTCTAGCAAGCAGACTGCAGACCAGACAGCCAGACACAAGTATCTCAAACCTTGGAAACACGCCTAAGTTAATGAGCACTGCTTGACCTGCCCTTTGCTCACCAAAGCCCTGAATGTGGGCAAACCCCTGAAGCTCCTCTAGGGACCCTGGATCACAAGGTCATCTGAGAGCTTTCCTAAACGGCAGCTTCTCAAGCCCCTACATGGAGCTTGCAGCCTAGGGATATGGACTTAGTGAAATCAGAACCTGTGTACGTCAACAACTATGTCCACCATTCTTTACCCTTCAGGCAAGTGTAAGTAGTCCTGCACAGAGGGTTACCAGCCCAGGTACTAGTCTCCCTCAGCTGAATGCTCCGACCTTGATCAGCTAGTCACTAACTGTCCTAGTTTGCCTTCTGTTGCTGTGATAAATACAACACTATGAACCAAAAACAAAACAAACAACAAACAAACACAACAAACAACAAAAAACTCAGTAAAATCGAGAATTTGTTTTAGCTTATTGTCCCAGAAGGATGAGTCTGTATCACGGCAGGGAGGCATTGGCATCAGGTAAGCATGGTGGCTGGGGCATGAGAGTTTACATCCTCAATGGTAAGCACAAAGAGAGTGAACTCCATATGGCCAAAGTCTAAACTCTCTAAGCCCACCTCCGGCAACGCTGTAACTCCTAAACCTCCTGAAACATCACTGCCAACTGGGAACCAAGTGTTTAAATACCTGCCCCTATTGGTGTGTGTGTGGGGGGGGGGATTCTCATTCAAACAATTAGACTAGCTAGCTATCTACACGTCCCTGCACCTGCAAGAAACCACCTCAGCAAACTTTGTGCTCGCACAGCCCTCCCCCAAGCACTGTACATGGTACGTGCTGCCTGAAATCACCAGTATACTCCCTGTGCCAGGCTCGGGCTCTGTGAATGTCCCAACAGTAGCATCATGAATTTCACCCCAAGTCCATGCAGTAGGCCCTATGATGTGTCCTCAAGAGAGAGACTATGAGGCACAAACAAGTGGGGTGACTTGGCTGAGGTTGCACAGTGTTGAAATGGTTGGGCCAGAGCAGTCCAGCTGCCAACCTGCCCTTCAGCACAGCACAGTGCAGCCTCCCAAGGCCTTTCCTAGGGCTCTCAGGGAAGTGGTTGTCAAGCTGCAGGTTGTATGCCCTATTAGTGAGTTCCACAGACAATGCTGAAAGTCCTGAGCAGGATTTAAAACACTGAAATAGGACAGCTGAAAGAAAGCAGGCTGAGTCAGAGCTAATGAGGGAAGTCATTTCACAAAGCCCTTGTTTCAGTTCTGCACGTCCGTGGGTCTGTGCATTCTCTCAGGGAGGGGTACAGAAAACTGAAAACCATCACCCTAGAGGCAGAGAGAGCAGAATCTAAAGAAGCCTGCAGAGGAACGCTTTGCATGTAGGGTTTCTTAGAGACCAGGATTTCAGTTGGCATGGAAACACTTCGGGTGAGGAAGATGCAGATTCACACTATGGGAGAGAGGCCGGCCCCTTCTTACCTTCTGCTTTCTTTCCTCTCTACATGGCTGTGTTATGTACACACACACACACACACACACACACACACACACACACAGAGAGAGAGAGGAGTTGTACATAGGTTAAGAACAGTAGAGCTTAGTCAAGGGCTTTAAGTGCCTAGTTCAGCTTTCTCTTACTAACATAAACCCTGAGATGATTAACTTAAAAAGCAAAAAGGTTCATTTTGACACGCACGTTTGGAGACGTCAGTCTATCTGCTGCCTTCCTGTTTTGGGACCTACGTCAAGGGAAGCACATCATGACAAGGGGGCAAACAGTATGTATCCAGCCAGAGGATAAAGAATAAAGGAATCATTAGGCTCCCATAACCCCTTATAAGGGCGCACCTCCAATAACCTACAGACTTTCTACAATTTCCCCTCTTCTTAAACACTTCACGTCCCACACACGACCCTTGAAAGACATGTATCCATACATGGCAACTCCCAGGATAAAAAGAAGTTGATTCCTGGAGAGCACAATTCTCACAAGGCAAGACTTCTGGTGTCTGAATCAGGGGTGATGTTTTTACACACAGGTTCAAAACCCTCCCCAACTCCTCCAATCCCCTCAGGCACTGAACAGGAATTACTGCAGCCCAGGAACCTCCAATTCAACAAGCTTCTTTTCATGATACTGCATGACCACCAGAAATTAGAACCAGGCCAAGACTCCCTTTCTCTGAAAACAGGACAGACCACAGTCTTCCAGACCTCTGGACAAATCAGTATGTCACAGAATCATCTGAACATTCTTAATCATGGAAAAAGGACCATTTAAAAATTCCACGGATGGGTGCTGAGTTTGGCAGACTGTATCTGTAACTCTGGTACTAATGAGGAGAGACAGAAAGATCTTAAGTTTGAGATTAGCTTGAACTAGCTGAAGCCCACTTAAAAGTAAAGATCCAGAGATGACTTGCTCTGAGGATCATCTAGGCCAGTGTATCCGGTCTTCTGAGGCTGGGGTTTTAAAAGTATTGGCCCACTAGCCAGGAGAGCAGCTTCAACACCCAGGGCTCTTAATTCCAATTAAGGTCCATTCAGCTTCACTCTTGGGGACATGGTGCACGGTATAGATCATGTCCACTCATTTTCCTGGCCAACTTCTTGCTCTTCTCTTGGCTCTAGGTGCTGGGAGGCAGATACCCTAAAGTGACAGCAGGCAGGCTCAGCCAACAGAAGGCACAACACTGGAAAGGCAAAGGGGCAGAGAGAAAGGACCTCTTACCTCAGCTGCATCCCTTCCTAAAGCTCCTCCCCAGGTCTTCCTCTCAGCCAGCTTCAGGCTTTTCCCTAGAGCCCTTCCTAATTCCTATCTACAGCTCTGCAGTCTCTTCCATAGACTGTCTGCCTATTTCCCAATTTAGGGGCTCCATCTGTTTCCTCAAAACCCCAATGGAACTATTCGTATTTCTATTATACAGTTATTGTGAACAATGGAGCTATACATTAACTCCATATACAACACACCATATTATGTTATAAACTTGCAATCACCTCCCTGTACAAGAGTTCTTTAAGTCAACACACAGTTTCACACAAGTATCTGTGTGTTGTGGCTTTGCCTTCGAGCAGATAAGCCACCTAATACAGACAGAAATCTTGCCAATTGTTAAGTTCAATTAAGGTTATCCACAGGGAGAGCCAAAGCCCCAGGAGGCTGTTTCTAGATCTTAACTGTAATGTACGACTTCCTCTTTCTGATAGGATCTAAATAAACAGCAGCCCAACCCCTTTCAAGACAAATGAGAAGGGAAGTTGCGGGGAAGGGCATGCTGGTCACCAGAACTGGGCACACACTTTGTCTTTGCCTGACCCCAGACATGGAAAGAGGCCCACACATTCAAGAGCACAGATGTTCCAAAGAGCAGAGCCTCGTGCCTTCAGCCACGGAGCAGAAAGCAATATGGGTAATGGGAAGTTCTCCAACAGATTTCTCTCAAGTTCCAAAATTCCCATAATGATGAAATTTTAAAGACTCAGATGGGGCTCAAACTATTTCTGGTTTGAAGTGGTCCTTAATACAGAAACAAAAGTCTGCGTGGGACCTCAAAGATTCCCCAGAGCAGTGGAAGTGCATCCAGAGGCAGGGGCCAGGAGACTTGGAACCAGAAAGGCACAGTTTGTGAAAACCACCCTTGCTGCCCATATGATCCTAACAAGTTCTGTGAGCCTCAAGGAAAGAATCATGGGGTGCTCATGGCCCTGCTGAGCCCATGATGGTTGTGGTGATGGATAGGGTTATCCCAGAAAGTACAGCATAGTGCCTAGCACAAAACTTCAAGTCTGACTGTGTGTGATGGTTAATCCTGGTTGTCAGCTTGACACACCTGGGAAAAGGGAAATCTCAATTGAGAACTGCTTCCATCAGATTGACCTGTGGGCATGGCTAAGGGTCATTTCCTTGATCATTCATTGATGGGGAAGAGCCCAGCCCACAGTGATACCATCCCTAGGCAGGTGAGCCTGGTATGTACTAAAAAGCTAGCTGAGCAAGCCAGAAGAACCAAGTCAATAAACAATACTCCACAGTTTCTTCTTCACGCTCCTGCTTCGTTGATGACGGACTGTCATCTGTAAAATGAAATAAACCCTTTCCTCCTCAAGCTGCCTTTGGTCAAAATCGTATATCACAGCAGTGGAAAGCAAACTAAGACAATAGCTATAGTTATTTGTTCTGAAACTAAGGCCCAGAAGAGGAAAGCGTCTAGCTGGTGTTGTATGAAGGGTGGCAGAGGTGGAATCGGACCCACACTTCTGGATCCCAACAGTGTGCTATGCTTCTATCTACATCAAACCTTGACAGTAGCATTTGCCCAGGCCCAATCGGCAAGACCCTGTCGCACTCACTACAGAGCTGTGCAGACACCAAGGCATGGCAGCAGCTGTTCCACTCCAACATCTCCCACAGAGTTGTAATCCAGCTGCAGGGCCACAGGCCGCTGGAGGTGCTGCAGTACAAAGGCCAAGGCAGCACACTCTGCAGGGCCCACTCTGCAAAATGTCAACTTCAGGTGCCCAATGTCCAAGCGACGTACAGCCTCCTGGGCCAGCTGCTCCTCCTGCATCTCGTACAGGCTCCGGATGAGCCAGATGAAACCGGCATGGCATGCATGCTCTTGGTCTCACCCGGCACGGCAGGCGGGATGGAATGGAAGTGCTCACGGAGGCTGTGGGCCAGACAGGAGCGGGCACGTGCCTGACGTTGGAGCAGCACCTTCTCGGAGACCTGGCACGCAGCCAACAGGTCCCGATGCTGCTGGGACAACAGACCCGCTAGGAAGGCGCTGTGATCTGCAGGTTGTGTGGGCTCAGCCTTCTGCAGTAGGGCTGCTTCGCTGCCCTTCTTGACTCTGGAGCCTTGGATACACAGGTTGGGCAGCAGCCTTCCCATCAGTGAGCTGCCCAGCCGGCCACACCTGAAGAGGTGCTTGAGAGAGGCCGACGACGTGTCAGCACTGACAGCCAAGTAGAAAGCGGCAAAAAAGCACTGGAAGGTAATGTGCAGGAATTCCAGGGGTGCCTTGCTCCCAGGCACAACACTTTGGGCACGTACCAGGAAACCAAGAGACATATCATCAGAGTCAACCTGTGCCGCCTGGAGCTGCTGGGCTGAGAACACGTAGCAGCTCCTGGCTAGGCCCTGGAGAGCCAGTTGGCCGAGGTGCAGGAGGGTAGAGAGCCGGCTTTGGAGGAGTTCAGGTCCCAGACCAAGCGGGAAGGAATCCGGAGGCGAGGCATGCAACAGGAAGTGCTGCAGGATCAGAAGATACATGTCCGTGCTGGTTGTTGGGAAGCCCCTGTTCTGCAGCAGAAGTTCCCGGTGACATCTGGACACCATCCATGAGAAGACAGGGAGGTGGCACAAACCATGCAGAGCCGAGGTAGCTTGGATCAGGTGGATGAGGCGGTCTGCCACCCCAGGTTCCCGGTGGTGCTTTCTCAGGTACAGTTTGATGCCCTCTTCGGAGAAGCCCTTAAGGTGGCACTCTGTACGGACGAACTTCCTGAGGAGCGCAGACACAGCATCCGGGCGGCTGGTCAGCACCTTGCAGGCATTCTTCAGCAGGTTCCCCTGAAGAAGGTTGAAAAGCAGAGTCTGGACTGACGTGGTGTCCGTCGGAGAGCAGTGGCGCTCCCGGTCTGTGAACCGGAACTTGAACTCATCCAAGCCATCAAGGTTAACAGGACACGGTCAGGATGGTTAAGGAGGAACTGGAAGACATCGTTCTGACCAACATCAGGCCAACAGCAATGCTCGAAGAGCAGCGTCCTCAGGGACAGCGGGTTGGCCATGCATTGCAGCTGCCGACAGCTGAATGGGAAAACGAAGAGAAACTCCTGGAAGTTCTGTCCTGTTGCCCACAACAAGTGCAAACGCTGCAGAAGAGTGCTCTTGCCACTGCCCGCTTCGCCCACCACCAGTATAGTGTCTGCATCTTTGTTCAAGTGGCCATGGGTACCAAAGAGTTCCTCCAGGCTCAGGATGGCAGGGCTCTTCTGCAAGGCCCCAGCTGTGCCACCTCTGTCCGTAGCTCCAAGATGTTCTCCGTGTATATATCCTCCAGGCAAAGATTCTCTGACCCATCGTAAGTACTGAGGAAGCGAGACTGAGCTGACACCATGGTCCTCAGCTTAGATACGAACTTCTGACACTCAGCAGCTAAGATACAGAAGAGACGAATGAGGGCAAGACCATGGTCACAATGGAACATACACAGAGAGTAGCCTGCATGGGGGAGGGGTGCGATGTACTGAAGGGCTAAGAGCATCAGTCCTGCCTTACCCATTTATAAGCTGAGGGTTTAGGGGACAGGCTCAAAGGCTTCCTAACCCTGGTTCTTCCCCTGCAAGGCAGGAATATGGCAGGTAACTTTGATATGGTCAAACAAGGATGATGCATGCCACCTGGTAAGTACAGCACCCAACACAAAGGACATTGGCCCCTGTCATACTTAATATGCACACCTGAAGGGACCAGGAGGGGTATGAGTTACAGGATCTGTTTCCTGATTGTCTATTCCTGTTGGATGGCCTGAGACACCTTTTAGTGTCCACTGTCAATTTCTGAAGGAAAATAGAAGGGGTCATGGCTTAGGTATCCAAATCCCGAAGTCTGACCCACCATCTGCTTGGCCTTGAGAAGATCCAGTGTTCTTATCGGTAGAAATGAAGACTATTAAAGGCTTTCATTTGAAATGTCCCTACCAGCCTGTGTGCCTGAACGCTTGGTCCCCAGCTAATAGCACTGTCTCGGTAGAGGTACAACCCTTAGGATACAGGACCTCGCTGGCTGATATGGTCCACTGGGGGTAGCACTCAAAGGTTATGTCCTGGTCAACTGCCACCTGAGCTCTCTGCCTCCGGTTGGTTGCTGTAATGAAATCGGCCTCTCCTGTTACCTCGCCTTGGCTCAAGCTGCACCAGTCATTAACCCTCCTGGCCACAATGTACAGTCCTAAAAACTGGAAGCCAAAATAAACCTTCTCCTCTTGAGCTAATTCTGTCAGATGTCTGCACTACAACAGGACAAGTGGCCACAGACAGGACGGCAGCACCCAGATCCGATTCCCGGACCCCGCGTTTGTGCTACCTTATATGGCTAAATGGATTAGTCAGACTGAACTCTGAGACCTCAGCATCACCAGGTGCCTGCACCAAATCCTCATCAGAACCTTCTGATACTTCCTTCCTGCCCCTTCCTCCTCTTGCCTGTCTGCATCCAGGGCCCTACTGGCAGCGCAAAGCACTTCCTAATGAGAGCTTAGTTCCCCTTTCAAGAAATGGAGAAGTGCTGGTCAGAGGCTCAGGCTGGCAGGACGTCATGGGACATCATAAAATGTCAACATCTTTACCCCACCATGGCCTCAATGACCCTGGGAAAGCACCAGCCCATTCGGTCTCAACTCAGAGGCAAGCAAGTTCTTGTCAGAGAGCTCTTAGGCCACTAAAGTACTGCCAGAGACAAAGGAAGCTGGCACCCAGGCTGCTGTCACTTCTTTTCCTCATCTTTTTTGGTATAAAGTCTTACTATGGAGCCCAGACTTGCCTCACACCTGTAATCTTCCTGCCTGAGCCCCACTGTGCACTGGGATTATAGGCCATGCGCCATCACTGGGATTCAAGGCCTCTTGTTCCCAAAGGCGAGGATCTTTGTGGTTCTTTCTACTCTTTGGCTTTATCAGGAGCACTGATCATATACCAAAACATACACAGTCTCCTTTCCAATGCCATGACTTAGGATGTCAGCTTCTAACCATTACCAATATCACTGAAAGCTTCAAAACAAACCTAGTCTGGGCACAATGGCCTAATGGGTAAGAGCAACTTGTTACCGAGCCTGGTGACCCGAGCTCAATCTCCAAATTATAATGGAGGAGACAGCCAACTCCATGTATTCACATGCACACACACATGTACACATATGCGCACACATGCACAACGCACATGCACACGCATGTATACACACATGTACACATGCACAACACACACACACACACACACACACGCTTGCATACAGCCACACACAAATTTAAAAAAAAAATAAGCAGGCAAAATGAAAATTGGTAGCGTGGACTACAGAAATGTTTCTCATTTCCATTAAAAAATAAATAAACCCAATTTTCACCTTTTTTTTTTGAAACAGGGTCTCATGACTTCCAACTTGATATTGTAATGGAAGATGGATGACCTTGAACTACTGATCTTTCTGCCTCTACTTACAGGTGTGTACAACCATGTCAACCTGCTTGATTGTCATCTTTAGAAGCATCTTCTGTCAGGGAACCATCTAATGCCTATACAGTCAGTTATATTTGATGACTCTGTCAGCAAATACTTCCCAAAGGCCATACTGGCTACCATACAGTGAATTCCATCTCCTGTTATTGTACGAAACAGTATACACCTGAGTACTAAACACAGGCCTCCAGCCATCCTGCTCACAGGCTTGCTTCTGCACAGGGGCAGGGCCAGAATGATAACCCCTTCTCTTAGCTATAGTTCATGGACCAGGAGTCCACATTATGTTCCTTCCCTGTCATGTGAGAACAACACTGGGGGAGTACCCGGCTTGTTTCCTTCTGCAACTGGTGGTTTCATCTCTCAAGTAGAAAAGGACACTACAGTCAGACCCATCTTGCTACTCAAGCCTCAATTTTCCCATCTGTGAAATGGAACATAGCAAATACCCACTTCTCAGGACTGTTGGTAAATGGCAGAGAATTCCCATCAAGTGCATGGCAGGCTGCCTGGTACATTTCAGCCATGCCACCTGGGGCCTCTCTCATTGCTCAGCTGGGCACAACACGGATGAGACTCCACTTTCTAAATCTGCCTGGTTATGAGTTCCAGATCACAAGAAACTAGGTTTTATGGATCAAGAGATCCCACCCTTATCTGTGCCTGGTGTCGAATGCAGTTTGGACAGCAAGATATACCCATAGCTGGCACTCTCCACATGCATTGGCTCCAGGGAGCATCGTGTGGTTTGGGGAGCAAAGAAGGGGGAGAGCCGCCATGCTGTCATCTCTTCAATCTTCCCTGCTGTCAGGTCGCTGCTAGGCTGCAGATGCAGGAACTGAGTCTGGTGGACATTAGGCATCCATTCATGGATGCTAACTGCCGTGTGCTTTGCTCTTTAACCAGGGGTCTGAGTTAACCAAAAGGGACAAATACATACCCTCATAAGGCAGAGACAGTGAAGCTGGTAATTCGCTGATGTGCTGCAGAAGGAAGGCAGCCAGTCCATTTGCCTTCACCGTGGCAAGATCAAGCAGCCTTCTTGCCTACAGACGACAAAGAAAAGGTCATTACAGTTTTCAAGAAGGGATGGAGGAGGAGCAGTGTGGGAAGGTTTCTATTAAAAGTTGGACACCCCTAATCTGCAGATCCCAAATCCAAAGGCTCTATAAATCCAAAACCTTATAAGTGCTGACACAATGTCACAACTGGAAAATTGAAACATCGTGTAAAATTACCATTGCGTGCCATGTGTGAATGAAATATAAATGACTTCTGTCATTAGACGTGAGTTGGGTTGCCAAGGTATTCATTGTTTATGTAAATATTCTAGCTCCCTCCCCCCTCCCTAAAAATATCTGAAACACTCTGGCATCAAGCATTCGGGATAAAGGAAAAAGCACCAATGATACAATCAACACACAGTCCTCTCTAGCATAGAGAGAGCCCAGAAAAACAACTGTGCTACCGTCTGCATGTAGCAAACAAAGATGATTTAGTCGTGGTTGCTGAAACAAACACACAGCCAACCTGGCTCCCTCCCAACACCCACTGAGAGAATGAATAGCTAAAAATTAAAAGCTAAAAAAAAAAAAAAAAAAAAAGACCAAATAAATACATAAACCTACCAATGTACAAAAGCAAGCAATGATTTTGGAAGCTGCAGACCTCGGGAAGGCAGGTGCTGTACCAAGTCTCATGGCCTGGATGCTTAAACTCTTTCTCTACACAGAACCCACTTTCTTCTCCAGCCTTAACTGTGCCCTAAGTCTGGGACCCGTGCACCTAAGTGTGTCATAAGTACACATGCACACACACACACACAGACACACACACACACGCACACACGTCCTGGTCACAAATGCCAGGCACGCACGCCTTTCCTCGTCTCTGCTCAGGTCTCTGCCATCCTTCTAGCTGTTCAGCCCAGCATCTGAGGTACCTTACACTCTTCTCTGCACATCGTCAGCACATCCTGTGGTCTTCACCTCCAAAGTACCAGAATCCAGAGTCCAGAACACACAAGCAAGGCATATGTGCACTGAAGCCTAACAGCTGCATATTTCAGTGACAAGGGTTAGGTGTACTTAGTCACAGATCATACTTAATCACAGCATCCAAAATCCTGCCATTTCAACACACTGTCAACATAGGAAGTAGTGAAAGTGTTGCTTCTTTTCTCTTTTCTGTTACATCTGCCACAGCTGGTACATTTAGCTGATGTCTACAAGCTATGGAGCCCTGTACACACAAGCCCTACTGCCGTCCTGCTCCAAGGCACAAGGCACCTGAAAACTGCACAGCTGCCAATCTCTGCACTGGCCCTGCCTACTGCCTATACCCCATACCACAGTCATTGGAGAGTGCCTGCTTCCTAGTCAGAGGTGAGTACTTTACAGGTTAGTCACACAGCCCTTGCATAAACATCCCAGCCATGGCCCTATAGGAGAGGCCTGGGTCCAATGGTAAACTCTCCAGAGCCAAAGTAGACAAGCATCCTTGCCTGTGACCATGTGAACCCAGACTGCATCTCTTCTTGGCTGCTTGACTGCCTCCTTCTACTACTACTCCCCTTGAATACTCCCTCCCATTTAATGAGCATGCCCAGTATGCTCCTACTTCAGGACTTAGCTCTGGCTGCATCTCTGGCTAGAATGCTAACTCCCACCGCTGGCGGTTAACTCTCTCACCCACTTTAAGTCTTTACCCAGCATCTATCTTCTCAGTGTGAATTCTCTAACAATCTTACAGGAAGATGAAGTCAGTACTTGACACCCTGGGGACTCTCAACAGACAGAACCACTCATTTATTAATCTTCCATTGCACAGAGCACCTTCCAAACTCTGCGATCTGCTTCCTTCTGCTATGGTCTATCCTCAGCTGAGGTGTAAACATCACAACGAGGTTTTCTGTTTTATTTACTGATTTAGTCCCGATGACAGAGGCAGTATGAAAGGACTCCTGTTAGACGAACAGACAGATGGGACGAATGGACGGATGGAATGGATGGATGGATTGACAGATGGACAGACAGATGGATGGATGGGTGGGCGGATGGTTGGATACATGAGTGGATGGATGAGTGGGTGGGTAGACGGATGGATGGATAGGTAGGTAGATGGATGGATGGATAGATGGATGGATGGATGGATGGTGGGTGCGTAGACGGATGGATAGGTAGGTGGATAGATGGATGGATGGATGGATGGATGGATGGATGGATGGATGGATGGATGTAGATAGATGGATGGATGGATGAATGGATGGACAAACAAATGGATAGACTGGTGGATGGATATACAGGTGGATGGTAGAAGACTTCTGAAGGCTACATCCTAAGACCAAAATGTTGCTCTTGAAAAGCATGTTATGCCTACAATCTGCCAAGAGCTCTGGCATGGCAGCATCAAGTATGTCTTTAACACAGAGAGACAATGAAGACAAGGAACAAGTCAAAGAATTTATGACATAGATAACCAGGCTTTCTTCTCCACTTCAATCCACTAGCTAGCCACTCACTGTCTCTGCCTGCCAGCTGCCCAGAGATCTATATTCTGAAAGGATGAAAAAGGATCCCAGGACTGGGAGAATCCAGACACAACAAATAATGGTTGCCATACCCTAAAGCCAGAGTTTAAATGACTATGTATAAAATGAATGCCAAGGTTACCTTTCCACTATCCACCTCACTCATCCTCTACAATCAGCTTTTACCACAGGCAGGAAGCTTTCTATTTGAGAAGCTAGTAAACCCAAGAGAAAAGTTCTACAGATATAAACACTACCATTGTCTAACTATCTATGGTGGAAGTCACAGTAGATAGGTTTCGCCTGGTTGCTCGGTAAATTTAAAAATATGTCTTTTTAATAATAAGACAGATAACTAAGGCTTACCTATGTCCAAAGAAAGTGTCAAATATGGGAGATCAGAGCCAAATTAACATGGAAGGGAAGGTAACTTGAAGTTTCAAAGGTTTATACAGGGAGTAAGTGATATCGCACAGTGGTAGAGTGACTATTTAACATGTGAGTAAGTGATATTGCACAGTGGTAGAGTGATTATTTAACATGTGAAAGCTCTGGGTTCTGTCACTAGCACAAAAAAAAAGTATATAGCATGAATCAAGCAATGTAACTCAATCATACAAACAATAAAACAACTATTAGTATCATCTAGTCTACATAAAATATTACATCCTTAAAACAAGAGCAAGTTGCTGTAATAAAGAAACAGTAAAAAACCAGCTTTTACATGCTGCAGATGTTAAAGCAAAGATGAAAGCTTACAAGTTCAGGGTTGAAAATACCATACAGAAAACAGCAAAAAGGTAACTGTGGTAGATTATGCCTATAATCTCAGTACTTGGGAGGCTTAAGAAGGAGGATGGCCCAAATTTGAGGATTGGCCAACCTATGCTACATACGAGTTCCAGTCCAGTCTGGGCTACAGTGTAAGATCCTGTCTCAAAAACAACAGTAGCAGGATGCACAGCAATGGAAAAGAGAAGAGAACTGGAGAATTCAACCAGAAATTCCAGCATTCAAGCAGCTGCAATTCCATAAAGAGAGAAGAAAAGGAACAACAAAGAAAACCATCAGTAGGCTCATCAGAGGGATTTCTCAGGCACAAAGATGCAAGTTTCTGGATTCAAATGGCCTCTTGAATGCCCAGTACCTGAGGTAGATCATTACAAATTTCAGCATATTATGGACTAAAAGAAACTTTGACAGGTTTAAGAAAGAGATAGAAAATGGTCTTTCAGGTCTCAGTGGAATCCCTAAACAGGGAAGATAATGGAGTAATGCCATGAAAATTCTGAAGGAAAAATGATGGTATACTTACTTGATTATTTGCAGTATTGGGGATAAAACTTAGGGTTACACACATGCTAGCTTTCTACCACTCAGGTACAGCTCCAGAGCTCTTTTTACTTTGAGATATGGTCTCACCAAACTGACTTAATCTTAATAGATCCTTAAATCTATTCACTCTGTAGTATACATAGGCCTTACATTTTCTATATGCCTGCTTAGCCTTCCAGGAAGCTGGAATTATAGATGCGCCACTAGGATTTTATACCCAGTGAAACTGTCAATCAACTATGAGGGAAGCTTTAGACACTTGGAAAATTCAATTCCTAAATTGTCTATCTAAAAAATAAAAGACAGGATATATAGTCTACCAAAATGGAGTAAACAAGCCTACGTCAGGGAGGACAATGGTGTCATCCATAGAATTGCTTACCCTTGACCTAGTCCTGAGAGTCAGAATCAGCTTTAATGAGCTTAAAGCAGACTGGGCTGCATGCCCACTTCCTCAAACCACATTCCCAGTGACATTCCTCCCATTTGCTCACACCAGCTCTGCCATATGCTCCAGCTTAAACATGCCCAGGATTTCCCCAGACAATGACACTGACATTGTCACTGGCCTACTAGAAGGTCCCTAACAGACTCCCAAGGAAGGAGAAGCCAGGCCACATCCCTAGTCCTGGGAGTTTACATCTAAGAAGAAAAGGTAATGTTTCTGTTTCCTGACAAAATTATGTTTAGCTTGGTACTTCTTTCTTTCTTTCTTTCTTTCTTTCTTTCTTTCTTTCTAATTAGTTAATTAATTAATTAAATATACTTTTTTGGAAATTTCTTGCAAAAGACACAGAAACCATAAAAAAAAGCAAAGGAATGACTAACAGACAAGTTAGATCATTGGTTGCCTCTACTGGTTACATCTAAAGGATAGGGTATCAGTAAGGCAGTATCTTCATCAGGATGTGGGGAAGTTTTTACACTAGGCATAGGAAATGTATACAGTATTTTGTAGGTGTGGTACTTTTCCCAATATAAAACTGTCTTAGTTAGTTCTATGACAGAAGCAAGCAAGTCAGAGCTCATGCTGACACCTCAGCCCCGCTGGTTCCAGCATCTGCATGAGTCACACGGACAGCTGGCATCACAGTTGGTGTTACCAGCCTGAGGTTTCCCAACAACTGTTATCCCCAACTGAGCAAGACTACACAAAGCTCTCACATCTTATGACACAAAGGGAAGCGTACACTCCTTGGAAAGAAACACCGAGATTCAGTTCCTAGCTAGCCCTTCTCAAATGGCCAAGATGTTCTTTATTTTCAACAAACACACCCTTCACCACTGGAAGAATGTAGCGGGGTTTAACTGTGCCACTAGAGAGAAAGTTAGTCCAGTGCCAAGTGCACGCCCTCCCTGAACATGCTCAGACTGGGGGGGGGGGGGCGGGCAGGGGGGAGAAGGGGGCTCTCTAACTTGCATTCTGCTTCCTTCCATGTTTTCAGTTCCCAACCTTCAACCAATGAAATTAAAAGGTTAATGCTAGAGACATGTTAGCTGGATATACCATAAATGTCACCTACACTGAGTCAGAAATTGAGCCACTGAGGGAAAGAAAGCCAAAAATCCCAGTCCTTCTGTCTGTCTGTCTGTCCTTCCTTCTGTCTTTTCTTTTGACACAGGAGCTAACTATGTAGTCTTAGCTGGCCTGAAATTCACTGAGTGCTGGATTAAAGGCATCTGGCCCCACTTTGTTCTTTCTTGAGATGGAGTCTTTTCCTATCCAGCTTTTCTTCCTTCCGGTAGGTTATAGCCCCCTCGGTCCTGCCGCAGTCCACAGATCTGGATTAGATCATGTTCTTTCTATTTCTTTCTGGGTATCTACAGGCATCCACTGGTTGCTTCTTTGGCCTGTAATTTATCTGTTTCTTTTCTTGGACAGTCTAGATACTATTGGATTAATGCTCCCATCTCCTATAGGGCCTAAGCTTCCTTCCTCAAACCCTTTAGAGATCCCTCCCTGGATACACTGCTGAACACTAGATCAAAGGTGTTAAATTACAACCTCACTTGGGTGGGTGAGCTGGCTCTATCCCAGAACCAGTCACTGGAGGCACTGAGCATTTATTAATATGTGTTTTTGAATACCAATGGAAGGTACACAGGAGCATACCTTCAGACTCCCTGTACAGGAATGAAAAGACTAAGCCATGCACATTCTGTGAAGACTTACTTGCCTCAAGCATCATGAGGGCCACACTGAACTCAGAGATGCTCATTTCACCTGCCCCAGGGGAGTCTACCCAAGCTCACCTCAAGTCCAACTCACCCATCCTCACCCTGACATGTGGTCCCAACAACTCACTTATTTCATCAACAAGTACTTACCAAACACCTATCACATGCAAGACTCTCCACACAGCAAACTTTAGCACAGAGTCAGGCCTCATAGTCTGGATGAATGAATGAATGAATGAGTCAAGGCCAAAGCCCACTGATTTCCCAAAACTAAAGTAGAATGTAACTATTCCCATGAGTCACAAGCAGCCTGAGGACCACTATTTACAGGAAAATAGAAGTTTCAGCGATACTCGGCGATACTTTTCTGTCCTTGTGCTTTCTGTTGAATCATTGCATTTCAGGGGATAGTTCTAATGCAATTTCATATCTGAAATCCAGGTGGGCATTTAAACTATATTGGCACATAGTGGGCTACACAATTAAATTCAGATTTAATGTAACGCAGAATTATTCTCCATTGAGCTGTTGATTTGAAGGAGACACCAATAAAAGTCTGCAAGAACAGAGAACCCTTCAAGCAGCCATGAAAGCAGCCAGGGGTGATGACAGCAGGGCTTCCCGGACACATCTCTAATTGGTATATGAGTGATCAGGGAGCTCTCTCCCCAAACCCTGAGCATCAGAGATTAACAGTATCCGGCAGAGGAGGAAAGTGAGACGGGAGAAATGACGGGTAGAGGTAAAGGCTGGGGTAGAGTAAGAAGCCTCAGCACTGCAAACAAGAAAGAGAAAAGAAAGGGGAAGGAATACATGGAAACTTGGGACATGCTCTTGGGATGCTCAGAAAATCCCGTCGGGACGACCTGGCCTTGAACTGCATCATTCTGACCACTGAGGCCAAGCCCCGGGCTGCTTCAGGCCAACTGTGCACGGAAATCCCACCAACTGTGGCGTTATTTACTCCATGGGGCTGACTCTAACAAGAGTCACAATCTTCGCGGCTAAGCATCCTGCTCCTGAGGATTCCGCTGACACAGGCCACAGCTTACCCTCTGAGACGACGTGAAGATTGGCAGCCTGATCTCCTCACACTCGTACTGGCTCAGAAACCCCCACTCCCTTGCCAGCTCCAGCACGGCTTCTACATGGTTGCAGAGTCTCCGCACAATGGCCGGCCGGTGACGCTGCAGGTCTCTGGTTGGATGAAGGGAATGAGTGTCCCAGCACCCATGCAGTTCAAAGGTGTGACTGTTGGCCTGGGCCTCCTGCACAGCTTCAAGGAGCTTCTGACAGCCCCAAACACCCTTGTTCCAGACTGTGTCCAGCAGACGCCTGGCAGAATGAGAGAGAGGTTGGCCAGGGAGGCTGAGGCCCTCATAGTCCTCTCTGGAGAGCACATCCCAAGACAGCAGCCAGTCTAAGATGCTCTCAAAGCCCTCCAAGGACCCTGAGACCAACAGTGCCACCAGCTGGCTCCTCTGTGCCTGGAAGTCTTCCTGTGAGCACATGTCACAACCTGTAAGAGAGCAGGGGAGGTCAGAGGTCAGGAAATGACTTCTCTAGAAGCCAGGCTGGGGACTGTAGGGAGCAACGTATGTCAAGTCCAAGTGGGCCAGTTGTACTCAGGCACTGTCCCCAAAGTGAGGCCCCGGGATACCAAGAAGCTAGCTGCAGTTCTCATGAGTTTAGAACAGTCAGAGATTTAAATCCTTGAGTCCCTGGTCTCCCGTACCCTTGCCTGCTCTTAGGAACCATCCTAAGGCAGAGGTGACAGGAGAAAGACGGCTTCTGAGAATCAGTTGCCTCCTAGGCAGGGTGATGGGCTCTACCAGAGACCACACTCAGTCACACAACTTTGGAACCACTGGATCCATTAAGTTCACCCTAAGTGCCTTAGTGAAAGATTTCCTTTCCTACTCTCAACTGCTAGAAAGCAAGTGCTGTGTGGCCATCTCATCTACAAAGAGGGAAACTGAGGCATGTGGGCAAGGAATTTTGTAGTACTTATAGCTGGAAAAGATAGGGCTGGGGTTTGAACCCAAGCAGTGGGACTCCTTGCTTGATGCAAACCTTTGTCTCTCTCTTTGGTATCCCCGCAGGCCCCCAGCCCTGCCTCTGTATATAACTAGTTACTACTCCATGGGCAGAACTGGGACTTGCTGTAAAGATGCCAACCCCGGTGAAATGGGATGTGATGGTACACACAGGGCCCACTGGTATACTACTCAATGACAGCAACACACACACACACACACACACACACACACACACGCACGCACGCACGCACCACATGCCCTTGACTGAAGACCCTTGCTCTCTCCTACAAATTCAGCAGCATACACTGCACGCTGCCCCGTTGCCACAATCCTCAGGAGCTCAGCCTTCGGACCGGAGTGCTGGGGCTCCATGAGAAGGGACCATTAGAAGCTTCAGGCACAGAGATCCCTAAGCAGCAGAGAAAATCTCAGTGGGCCAGTTTGTAATTGCCACTAGGCTGGGGCAGTGCGGGGAGAAAAAGGAAATCGAAAGAACACAGGCAGGGAGGAAGCAGAAGAAAGGCTTCCTTTCAAAATCTGGGACATTCTAAGATGCTTGAGGAGAAGGGGAGGGGGCAGTGGAATGGGCCTGGGTAGTCCAGGTCTTTCCTGTTAGATACTGATAGCTTCCTCTATGGAGGCACACATTGCAGGCTAGGTCTCCCTCAGTCTGACACCCCTAAGCTTGCAAAGCACTGGGCTCACTGGAAGTCCTGAGATGTAAACTCCAAACCCAGCTGGAGATGCGTGGGACTGGAATGTTCTGGGGCTATCTTCAATATCTAGCTCAACACCACATTACTAACACACAGGCTGGAAGCCTGGGGCTGGCCAGATTGGGAAATCGAGGCAGTGACGCTACCCAAGCATCTGGCAGCTTAGGAGAGAAGGTATCCCTAATGTGGAAGCTACTGGAAACCAGGAGCCCAGAGTTCTCACTGGCCAAGCCAGTCACCTGTCCCCTGTGTTCAGCCCAGGCAGGAGCCAAGGATAGGGAAGAGGCAGATGACAGCACGGGGCCAAGTCATGGAGTGAGTCTCAACTGTGCAAACCAGCCAGAGGTGGGGTAACAGCTACCCCAGCACTCCTGCCTAGGTCCTGAGAAAAGTAACCACTGGCCCTTCCTACTCAGAGAAAAGCACAGAGATGAAGTCAGCACTCTTGCCTGAGGCCTGAGGTGCAGCCAGGAAGTCATGGAGAACAAAAAGAGCCAAGATTGGGTGGCCTGGCTCACTTTACCTACAGGATACTGGGTAAGATGCTTACTGCTTCCTTCTTCTGCAGAGCACACGAGCCAAAAGCCCAGAGCCATTGCACAGGCAGTCCCTGATCCAGCCAACCCACCCTAGGGGAAATCCCAAAAGCCTGAGCAGGAAGCCTGAGGTGCAGGCCAGCACCCAGAACTTGCTAGTTCTTGGCAGTCCTCGAACCAAAACCTGGTACATCTACACTGGCGTTCACTCAAAGACCCTGGTGGTGTGAGGTGTCTCCAATAAATGTGCTTACCCAGAGAGAAACAACTGTGAGAGAGCAGAAACATACCCCCCACCCCCAGATATATTAAGTGCCTGCTGGATACCCAAACCATCCACACCCAGACAGTGACATCAGCCGTGTGGACACTGGCAGGGTGAGGCAGGAAAGCCATGTGGCTTGGTACTCTGTCTTCTACTGCAGCTGGAAATTCCCATCTTGCCAGTCTCTTGCAGACACAAGGCAAGACATATCAACCCAAAGACCAATTCTGCCAGCCTCCTGCCTCTGAGAAGGTCAAGTCCCTATCTCATCCTAAACAGCTGGAAAAGAAAATCTGGGCTTGATACTTACTGTCCTCCTGACTGGCTGAGGAAGTTCTTCATTAGTTAGTCTCAGAATCCTATTCTTGCACCTTCCTACCTGGTCAGACCTCCCTCCCCAGGCTAAACACACTGTTTTGTCACCCTTGCCTTCTCTACAAGGCTAGGGCCACACTGGAGTCACTCTTAGGCTCTGCAAGGCACAACCAAACAAAGGGAGTCACCTTCTTTCTGAAACAGAGGGTCAAGTGTATCTACAAAGGCCTCTACTCCCCAAGCCCATGTCTGTTTTTTAGCACTTCCTTCCTGTCCAGGATCATAGGTAGCCTGGTTTTCCTGAAGTTCCTAGCTGAGGACATTGTTCATGGGCTGAAATCCCTTTGCGGTGCCCAGGCCTTTTGGGAGATGGGAGAGGACAGGGGACATCCAGGGGAGAGCAGAACTGTCCCAGTCCTGGTCAGCTAAGCTTTCCCTGGGGCACTAACCCTACTCTCCTGCTCCATCTCTGAGTTGCTCCCCAGGAAACCAGGTCCCATCGGAGAACAAACAGACTAACTCATCCTTCATTTCCTCCCGCCCCCTTGTCTGGACCTGAACTGCTTTTCCTAAACCCATTCCATCTCCTTCACCCCCTCCCACACCCACTACCAGAGAGAATGTAAACCCTGATTTCCGGTTGTTCTGTTCTCTGCCTTCCTTTCTGGCAAGGGCTTTCAGTCTACCTGTTCACCTTCCTCCCTGGAGCACTTCTCTGGAAGTCTTAAGGATTTCACTGATATTCCTCCCCGCTTCCCAGCTGCTCCTTCTATCCATTCTGCTTCCAAGGCTGGGTCCTAGTTCTCCCTCCCAATCCCCCCACAGCCACCAAGAACTGAATCACTGTCGCTTCTCTGCCCACAGGCCCAATTCCCAACTGTGATAACGATACTGAAATGTTACTGGACACTATTCAACATCATGTGGTGCCCACCAGTATCTCAAAAGACAAATACAAAATCAATCACTGGTTCTCCCTCCTAACAGCTCCCCTCCCAGACGAAGGCAGCCCCAAAACTCTCAAGAGTCATGCTTGACTCTGCCTCTCTCCAGCATCACAGACTATCCACCCAACCTTCAACAGATTTCCAAATCTGAAAAGCCACAGATTCTCTCTATGCCACGATGTAAGCTCTATAGCCCACTCATGGTTCTCTTATCTACCGTGAACCTCCATAGGCAATCTCAGCCTCACAACTAAATGAACACTGCCAGACCCTAGTCAGAGCAGGAGCCTTATCTGTTCATGGCTCTCATCATGGTCAAAGCCAAAGCCAAAAGCTTTTTATAGCAACTTCAAGCCCAATACAAGAGACCTCAGCTGCCACCACCCCTTTTCTCCTCGCCACCCACCATTCCCCGAACCCCACCCCCACCCCTCATTTCCACCTGCTGTAGTACCTGGACTGCTCCTCACAAAACAAGGAAGCCTGCCCTGGTCTGGCATGCTCCTGCCTTTGCATAAGCTCCCCACCACCACCAATACACACACACACACACACACACACACACACACACACACAGGGATTTCTCTGCCCCCCCCTCATAGTCATGTAACTTGCTCAATCACCTCCTTAAAGACTTTGCCCAGTGGTGACTGTCTCAGAGGTGCCTTCCTATGCTATGCAAAACTGTCGTCCCCAAGCCCTGTCCCAGCTTTTTCTCCCCACAGTACTTCCTGTCATTTGAGATGGCATGTGTTAGCATAATCTATTGACCATACCTATCCCTGTGCATCCCCCAGTTTGCACACACGGGGTCTGCATGAATTGAGAATGTGTTTATTCCACACAGTGTGGGGGTGAGAGTAGCTGTGGAACCAGAGAGTTGCAAGGCACAAACTTTGGCCAAACAGGTATAGAAGCCACTTTGTTAGCAGTAAGCTCCTGCTCACTGGGCCACCCTGCAATGCTGACCCAGGTGGGAAAGAGGGGTCAAGACAGAGCCAGTGCCAGCTTAGAGTTGCATGTGGAGGCCAGTTGGTATCAAGTGGCCAAGAAACCAGAGCTCCAATGGCCTCACAATAGACTGAACAGGCCAGAGCCAATGGAGCTGACTCTTTGGTCTTCTTCATCAAGAGGACATCGATCGGGGATGGGGCTTTTCCCCTGTAGGATATCAACCCTGGGTGAGGTTACCTACAGAAAAGCCAATGCCCCTGCCCCAGGCTAGGACCTTGCAGGCTCTAAAACGGACACAGAAGTTAGAGCTTTAGCCAGCTATACTCCTACCCAGAGGCTTTGGAGCTAGCGTGTCCAGAAAAAAGGCAGCACCAAAGGCTGAGAAGCAAAGGAAAAGAGAACCAAGCTGAAAGCTGAGCGCTTGGCTAGCATTGGGCAGGTAGGTGTGGGTCTCTCCAGGCAGGAATAGGGTTTGATCCCAACTCCCACACCCACAAATGAGTAAGGGCAGGCACGAGGCTGAGGCAAGGATTATGAAGCAGCAGCTGGGGTTAGAGAGTATCTCTGAAGACTAAAAGAGAAACTGAGGCCCATAGAGAAAGGATGGTGGGCAACTGAACCAGAAATAGTTCCTGCTAAGACCCAAAGCTGGGTTTTCTCCCTCTGGGTAAGGACTTCGCCTGCAACTCTCCCCTCAGTTGTCCCAGCCACCTCCAAATCACAGCCTCCCCTCAGACGTCAAAGGATCCTGGGAGCTCCAATGTGGTTCCTATACCCTCTTCCTTCTCAGTTACCAAAGCCTGCCATAGCTCCCCTCGAGACATCCGTTTCCTTTCACAGCCTATCTACTCCGTTGATTTTTCCAGGAGAAACAGTCCCTTCTAGAAGCTCAGCCAGGCCAGCTCCAGAGCCAGTTAACAGCGTCGAGAGGATGAGACTTGTGACGGTCATGATCTCCACAACACCGAGCACTGTCGCCCTGGAGTCCTCGGTCTTCCCCTTTCCCCCCCCGAGAAAACCCTCCTTTCCACACATCCACCCACCCCGATCACCCGCAGACCACAGAACCAGAAAGCAAGCACTCACCGCCAGCTGCAACGCGGGGATTCCTCAGCCAGCCTGGTGGTGACTCCTGGGAGGCACTAGGACTAGCTCAGAGATCTCGCCCCGCCTGCCGCCCCACCCACCCACCCTGAGACTCCGCCCACTCTGGCAGGCTGGGAAGGGCGGCCACACCCCTCTTGGTTTTCCTCTAGGGACCGGTGAGACAGGTATCCGGGAAGAGCCTGTGGTGCTTTGTGTTCTGCCCGTGGGGACCAGTTTCAATCAGAAGGGAACCACAGAGTGCCTGGGAACAAGAACTAGGAAAGCCCTCGGTGTCAAGTAGGAACCGATGCACCCTCCCGGAGATCTGTAAGCCCTTGGTCGGCTACAGTCCTAGTGGAGGCATTCCCAGAAGGCTGTGCTGGGTGGTGGCAGGGCATTTAAAGTTCCTCTTTTCCCCATTGGTAGCCAGTCCCATGCAAGCTGAGGAGAGAGAGGTCAAAGTGTAATAGCACTTGCCTCCCACGAAGCCTCCTATTGTAGATGAGAGGGAGAGCACAGTCAGGGGCATCTGGAAGAGCCCGGGGGCAGGGAAAATAGTGGCTTGAACATAGTCAGCAGGGGAGAGAGACCTAGAGAGGAAGAGAAAGAGAAAGAGACAATTAAGAGAGGGGGAAAAAGGAAGAGCGAGAAAGCCAAGAGAAAGCATGGCAGGGTTCTGTGGGAATGAGAAGTTGGGGGAGGGAAGCCATGAGCTGGAGAAGTTTAGGGTGGGGGAGTAGGGTGAGAAGAGCTGTGGAGGGCTAAGTAAGAGCTGCTTCCAGGTAAGTACCTATGCAGGTCCCCAGTCAGCTGAGGTGGCAGCGGCTGCATTTAAGAGGTAAGTTCTTCCCTAGGGAATGGTCCTGGTGGTGTTCATGCTGTCTACAGGGTGTTCCGCACATACTGGTGGGAGCCTAAGGGGGCAGCAATAACAAACTTCTAAGTGCAGAGATTGGTTGGGGTTTTGTTCTTGTTTGTTTGTTGTTAATAGGTTTTCTTTGTGGATGAAATAAACCCAGTACAAGCTGAATTAAAAGTAGAGAAGGTTTATTTGGAGGCAGCTCTGGAGCAGGGTCCTGCTACCAAGGAAGGGGCCAGGGAAATTGCCACACAGACAAGGAGGAGATGGGGATGGGGAGGCAGAGAGAGAGAGAGAGAGCACAAAATGTCTGGTGGGGATGCAGGGAGAACCTGGAGACTTCAATATGTTAAGTAGACACCTCATCTGCTTGTCCCCTGTTTGAAACCCAACAGTTTCCATTTTAAATTGTTTACATGTATTTATTATCTGTGGGCATCATGTATGTGGATGCATGTGTGTCTTGGCACATGAGTGGAGATCACAACTTGGAGGACTCAGTTCTCTTTTCACCATATGGGGTCCTGAGGATCAAATTCAGGTTGTCAGGCTTAGCAGCAAGCACCTTTACCCACTGAGCCATCTCATTAGCCCCAACTTTTCAGACGTTGTTCAGAGACAGGGTACAATATACCCAGGTGGACCAGGAGGTAGCTGAGGCTGAGCTTGAAGACCTAGGATTACAGGCCTAGGCCACCCCAGTTTTTCCTGTTTAAGTGTGCTGGGATTGAATCCAGTGCCTCTGGTATGCTTGGCCTGCAGTCTCCCCACTGGCCTACATTTCCAGCAATAGCAGATATCCTCAGAAAATATACTGCGTTAGTTACATTTTGTGTTACTGTGCCCACAATATCGGAAAGAAACAAGGGAAGAAAACTTTCTTTGGGTTCACAGTTTCAGTGGGGGCTTGGGGGTGGGGGTGGGAGAGGAACTGTCTACCATGGGGGAGGGGTTGGGGAAGCATGGTAGAAACCTAGTTCATGGCAGAAGAAATGTATGGCAGAAACTGTTCACATCCATTCTGGACCAGGAAGCAGAGAGTTACAGGAACCAGGGCCTGGTATAACGTTCAAAGTCCTGCCCATAGTGATCCGTTTCTACCAGCTGGCCCACCTTCTAAAGGCTCCTCTGCAGAGAGAATTTCTTGTGCACCGTGTAAAAGCATCACCTGTCAATTTAAAAAGACTATGGCCAATAAGCAGGAAATAGGAGGTGGGACATCCAGGAGAGAGAGATTGAATTCTGGGACATAGATATGAGACATTCATCCCAGAATACTGAGGAGACACACATTAAGAAGACAAGGCAGGAAACCAGCCACGTGGCTGAACTTGGGTTAGAGTGAAAGGGATAATTGAGTTATGAGCTAGTCAGAGAACAAGTCAAAGCTTATGGCCTAAGCACTTATTAATAAATAATTAGTCTCGGAGTCATTATTTCTAGGAACTAAGTGGATAGGAACAAGAGTCAGGCAGGGTTTTCTAGGTTCTACTTGTTAGTCAGGTCAGCATTATGGTTTGAATGTAAAATGCCCCATAGGCTCACTTTGGGATTGCACTGGCTAGTTTTATGTCAGCTTGACACAAGCTAGAGTCATCTGAGAGGAAAGAAGCTCAACTGAGAAAGTGCTTCCTTCAGACCTGGTTATAGGACGTTTTCTTATTTAGTGATCAATGTGGGAGGGCCCAGCCCACTGTGGGTGGTACCATCCCTGGGCTGATGGTCCCGGGCTGATGAAACTCTATGACCAAAAGCAACATTTCTGGAAAGGGCTTTGTAGGGTGTAGTTTTTACTACCCTGCTTTAAGCTCCGGGCAGATCGAGCTACCAGCCCTGCCCAGGTTCCCTCAGATCAGTGGGTGAAACACACACACACACACACACACACACTTACACTTATTTTTGATCTACTTTCCTCTACCTTCCTCGGCTATTGTGCCCTTTCTTTTCACTTAACACCCTAAATCTGCCCTCAGCTTAGTTATGTTTCTAATCTTCCACCTGATATCCCAGGCCTAGTCGGGGAAGTGGCCAATGGCCACTCCACCCTGGATCTCACATGGCTGGTGACTCTTTCTCCCTCTGAAGCATGGTGAAACTCTTCCCTTGTACATCTGCTAGCCTGCCTGCGGGAAACTGGAAATCCTGTCTATTCCGCCCAGCTCATTGGCTGCTAGCATCTTTATGAACCAATTGGGGAACTGGACCTTCAGTGTTCACACAAAGATTCCTGATCAAACCACTCCCTACAGAGTTTAGTTCACTTGCAGTTCCATATAACTGTTGATCATCAAAAGCAGCAAGGACAGGAACTCAAGCAGGGAAGGAATTTGAGGCAGGAGCTGATGCAGAGGCCATGGAAGGCGACTACTTACTGGCTTGCTCACCAGATTAATGTTGGTGATGAACTTGACTGAATTGAGACCATCCAGAATATGGACAAAGCAAGCTTCTGGGTGTCTGTGAGGATGTTTCCAGAGATGACTTGGTGAACTGAGTGGGAAAGACCTGCCCTAAATATGGGCAGTGTTGTCTACTAGGGCAGGACAAGAGCAGCCAGATGATCAGTGGAGCCGGTCCTTTGTGGCCTCTTGCTCTGGTTCTTACTCTTAAGGTAAAGAAACTGAGGTTCCCAGAGTCTACTGGCTTCCTCCAGTGGGCCAGCTACCAAGAGCAGGAGCTGCTGCTTAAACTCCTAGCCTTCTGCCCCTTTTACTGAGGTCGTACTTATCCCTCAGTGACTACATCCCACACCCCCTGTGGGACTCTCCTTATGCTCAATGTTGTGAGGAGAAACTGTGCCTATGTCCTGCTCCATCAGCTTAGCTGGCTTTCTATTCCAGATCGTGTTCCCTGCATGTCCTTCTCTCCTTCCAGACCGGGTTCTGGAGGATCAAGGGACCCAGAGGTCATTGGTGACCTCTGCCTCTGGCACAGGCATGATCCAAGCTTTCTGTTGAGTGACTTACTGAAAGATGGACAAGTTCAGTCAGGCACTTGCTACTGAGCTGCCTCAAACCTAGAGGCCCAGTGTGTCTGGGTGTCCTGAATGGCCTCTGTCCTCACTTCATTCCCACCTGAGAATCAGAACCAGCATCCTGGCAGCATCTTCTGGCTTAACCCATCCCTGAGCTCATCACTGTACTGGGAAGATTTTTGCTGTGTGCCTATGACCCGGTCTGAATGTCTGAATCCTCCAAAGTTTGTTTTTTGCTTGTTTGCTTGCTTGCTTGCTTGCTTGTTTTGTTTTAAGATGTATCTATTTTATTTTGTGTGTATGGGTATTATACACGTTTCAAGGAGTGTCTGCTGGTGTCAGAATTACTCAAATCTGAGACAGACTTCCAAACACACTATAACTACTCCTGGTACTCTCCTCCAGGGTGGAGCTGCAGATGAGGGCGGGCCTTACAGCTCTCCATACCATTTAATTTTTCTCAAATATACCAAGACACTACGAGAACTGAGCAATCAAGCCCTACAAAAATCACAAAGCAATATGAGTGGCTCTGAAGGGTTCCATGGTAGAAACAGAAACATATTTAGCCAGATCAGGCATTCCAGCTTAATGCCAGACACCTCTGCCAGGCTGTCATCTCAAATGGCACAAGACCAGAACCAAAGCTCATCTTACTCCCAGTCCTAACTGTCCCCAGGACTTCCTCCTCCAGTCTCTGCTTCCCAGGTCCACCTTTCCTCACATGCTCATCTGATAGCTTACCAAATTCTTCTGCTTAAAACCAACCAAAGACACATAGAGGCACTCCGGTTGGAGCACCCTGGGCCACATGTCCCAGGCCCTCTTTTCTCCTTAAAGCAGCAATTAAAAACAACTAAGCTTTCCACAGCCAGCCTGTGCCAGGGGAAGCATTTTACACAGTCAACCTGTCCACCTGCTGAGTGAGAAGAGCAAGAGTACAGATATCGGCAGCTTCTATCTGTATCTCTACAAAGTTTACTGTTTACTGAGCACAAAGCAAACCCTCAGAAACAAGCTATCAACATTAACAATTTCACAAGACACTTCAATACAGGCATAATTTAATGTATGTACAGGTCTGATCCCAATCACCAGGTCACAACCAACAATCTGTGTTGTTCTTGTCATTATTATTATTTATTGTATTTTATGCATATGGGTATATACGCACCACATGCGTACCTGGTATGATGGACCCCCTGGAACTGGAGTTACAAATGGTGTGAGCTGCCATGTGGTTGCTGGGAATTGAACCCAGGTCCTCTAGAGGAACAACCAGTGCTCTTAACCACTGAACCATCTCTTCAGCCCCTCTGTCTCAGTTTTGCACATTGAAATCCTAACCTCTGAGGGGCTGAGGAGATGATTCTGTCTTGAGATCAGAGCCTCATGAATGGAGACTCGAGGGGTTTCCATGATGGCCAGATAGCCATGTAGCAGAGCTGTCTGTAGTGGGCCGTCAGCAGACACCTAGTCTGCAGGAGTCTTGACCGTAAGACATCCCAGCCTCCAGAATCATAGGAAATAAATTCCTGTCATTAATAAGCCATATGGTCTGTGGTATATTGTTACAGCAACAAGGATGACCTAAAAACATCAGACCCTAATAAATAAAAGCCAGCTCTCTCACTCAAGCTTCTCCCCTGACTACTCTCTGAGGCCCTCCTTCTTTCTTGTCCCTCAGTGCTTCATTTACAAATTCCAAGTTGACAAAATAACTATTCCACCACCCAACAGAGTGTTTGAGAAAATGGTTCCTCTCCAGACATGGTGATCACGACTTTAATCCCAGCACTCAGGAGGCAGAGGCAGGCAGATCTCTATGACTTCAAGGTCAGCTTGGTCTACAGAGTGAGTTACAGGACAGCCAGGGCTACATAGTGAGACCCTGATTCAAAACACTAAAAAAGACAAAAGGAAAAAAAGAAAAGAAAAACCGGTTCCTCGGCCTCCACTTGAACAACTTTCCTCAGGAGGTGATGCCCCTGCATCTGCGTGGCCTGGAAAAAGGAGAACACCGCAATCTCAGCCCAGTCCTGCCTGCTCCCAACGCTCATTGTGTCTCCACCACATAACACGCCTGATGAGAAAAGCTATGCTGTTTCCACTTCACAGCAAATCCTGACATAGAGCAGAAGTCTGCCCATCCTGGGCTTGAGGGGAGACCAGGGGGCTCAGCATAGCATCAGGCTCTTTAAGCCTGTGGTGCGGAAACGAGGGCAGCACCTAGTCCTTCCTCTTGTATCTCAATGCAACCACGAAAGCAGTCAGTGACACACTTGGTCTGCAGCCCCAATGTAAAGTCCTACAGTAATAATAGCCTTTGAGATCTTTAAAAAGGCTCGCCGACCATGCGCAGCTGCAAGAAGATGAGTGGGACCATTACCCGGTTCTGGGTCACTTTACAAAACACCTCACCAGCTCAGGTTTCTTTGGCAAACCTGGAGAGGTTCTCCTCAGGGATCCTTTTAATTTCTCAAAAGAGAGTTTCAGAATGTAGTCTCTGAGCATGCTCAATATCTGAGGTTGTGGTAAGCAGCTATGCAGCTATTCATTCATTCATTCATTCATTCATTCCTTTTGAGGCACTGAGGATTGAATAAGCAGTCATTTCTGGTGCTGTTATTACTCAATGCAGAGAACTTGCACATAAAAAGGACTGGCTTAACTTCCCTGCCAGTCAGAGGGTGGTGGCTGGCCCAGAGATACATTGAGTCAGGCCTGAGCTGGAGCCCCAGCTCGATTCATTTTCTGTATCCCCTCATCATTTACTCACCTGCTCGTGTGCTGTCACACAGCAGTGACCCACTGAGAACCCTCTAAGTGTGGGCATTGGGCTGAGTGCTGGGGACACTGATGGACACAGCTCCATGCCATTGTGGTGTTTAAGACAATAAGTAAACAGGCATGCCAAGAGTGGTAGATGGCATGACGTCAAGGGCAGGCTGCCTGGAGAAGCAACAGGAAGACAGACAGGAAGCTGCAAGCCAAGGGAAAAAAAAAACCACATGGAAAGAACCTAAAGACGGGTATTTCCAGAAAGGAAAGTCCTGGACAGGCAAGTCTTCGCACCTCCACCATGCTCCAGCATGCTAAGGGCAGCAAGGAATGCTGGGAGATGAACAGTGAAGTCAGGAGGGGAGACAAGAGGCAGGGGAGAGGGTGAAGTTCAGGTTGGCTCTGAATATCACAGATGGATCAGAGCAGGAGAGATGCTCTCTGACTTTGGAGTCCAGACAGGGCATCTGACTCTAAGATGCCAGAATTTCCCCTTCTTGATTCCATGGGGCCCACCTCTCTTCACCTGGCTGTGGCACTGCCACTGCTGTGAACAGCGATGGCCACTGTTCTTTCCTGGCCCGCCATGATCTTCTCTGTCACAGAACGAACAGACTTTGGCATTAAAGTCCTAATGCACAATGCGATGGCCCTGACAGGTGGAACTTTAGGAAGTGACTAGATCATGATGTGAAGCCCCTATGTGACTATGTCCCTTAAAAAGGAGACCCCTGAGAAGCCTCTAGCCCTCTCCTAACCGTGGGCCATTACAACAGAAAGATAGTCGTCCACAAACCAGGAAATAGGCTCTCACCAAACACTGACTCTATGATCACCATGATCTTGAATGTCCCAGCCCCCAGAACTTTAGGACATAAACTTGGTTGTTTAAACCACATAACATAGGGCATCCTGTTACGGCAGCCCAAGTGGACAAGACATAGCCCTTGCCTGTTCCCCTCTCTCATCGTGTCCTGGGCTTCAGAGAAAAGCTAACACACAGCAGATGACAAAGTCTCCTGGTCACACTGGCCCAGTTGTGTGCCTCCAACAGAATCTGGGCACACCTCCATGTCAGGTGGTTTCCAAAAACTGGGCCCAAGCCTCAGAAGAGGAAGCAGTGGCTGTCACACTGTTCCCCTGTGGTCGCTAACTGCTGTGATGAGCTCATAGGGTTTGGAGAAGAATGCAGAGCCTGCTGTGGCATCTCACAGATTTCAAGCCTGGGCAGAGGCAGGGCAAGAAACTGGAAAGATGTATGGTAGAAAGAGGAGGGGCAGAGGACCGCACCTCTCTGCAGCCTCTTGTCTCCTTACCACACTAGGCCCTCTGCCAGGCAACATGAGGCAGAGGCAAATGAGAGACAGCCCTGGCAGCTAGGACTAGCAGGCCAGAGGAACACCATGCACAGCAGTTGTCTTGAGCCCTTTCCAGAATCAAATTCCTACAGATATGTGTTCTTGGTATGACAGTGATGGCGGTTCAGAGAGGCAGGATTGGCTGACATTTTCATAAATAAGACCAACAGGTAAACAGATGCAGTACAGAGTCCCGAGAAGAAAGGCAAACTGAGGATGCCTTCGGTTGCCAGCCCTCACACGCTCAGCATGACAACATCAAGTCTTCTGTGAGCCTTAACTCATCTTAAGCTTCCTGAGGGCCTATGGGGTTGAAGCAGATGCAAATAAGGGAGAAACCTCTGTGACAATGAAAAGCAAGATTGATTTAGTTGAGCGTGGTAGACAGTATCTATTCATCACAAGATCCGTTAAGTGCAAATATGAGCCTTGGGACGGAAAAGAGATTAAGAAGCACAGTACCCAAAGGTACAGCCATGGCCTATCTGCAGCCATTAACGCAATTCGATAAAAGACAAAGCAATGGACTCCAACAGAGAAGAGACAGGTGGGAAATAAGCCTGTGAGAAGATATCTACCATAATCCTTTGTGGGACCCCATGTTGTAAGCTATGAGGTGACACCCTCCCTACACTGTAGAATGGCTACAATAAGTGTTGACCATGTCAAGGATAAAGAAGGTGCAGCCTGGCTCATTCACAGCCAGGGAATGCAAGATGCCCATCTAGGCTGTGCCCTAGCCTAGTCCCATGTAGTTGGAGACTCTCTTCCTCAAAGACCCAGCAGGGTCCCCTCAGACAGTCACACAGACTTGGCTAAATGCCTGAGAATTGAACCAGAAGCTGGGATCATTCTGACACTCTAGAAACAGCACAAACAGACATCACAGCTTCAGAAAGGAAAAGCAGAGACATGCTCAAATTAAGTAATAATAGGAAAACATAAAACTCAACAATCAGCATACACACACACTACTAACTCCTATATACATAAATACTGAAGGAAAGAAACAAGACACCAAAAAACTTGAATAGTGTGCATGGATTGATGTGTATAAAACTCAAAAGTGAGTAAAACGGAACTCAAGTGTCAAGGATCTATTCTCGGGTGTCAAGATTATGGAGACGGATCACTTGTGCTGAGGAGAGAAGAATATAGCTAGAATGACTCATGAGAGACCTTCCAGGGCTCGGCAGAAAGGCTGTAACTTGTCCTTCTCTAGCCTCTTTCTCCTAAGGGTACACACACTGGTAGCCATAAGTGACATCCCCGTGCTATGGTCTGCCTTCCCTGGAACTTTCTGTCACAAGTTGTGGATATGGCTTATCTCCAAATGGAAACCTGGAGGCTACCCAATACCATTCTGTCAGGCCTGGCTCCGCGTCCCAGCATCTCAGTGTGCCAAATCTCAGTTCTTCAGCCTGTCTACAGAACAAAAAGGGCCCCATTATGCATAGCTCATAGCTAGGATAATAACTATTAAAAGGTTGTATTCCCAAATCCTCGTATTAGACTGTGATCCCCAACAGTACAGATTTGGGAGGTGGGGTCTTCTGAGGGTTGACTGTCATAAGGACAGTCTTCATAAAGGGATTCATGCCGTAACTGTGAAACTGGGGTGCATATGGTAGGCTTCCTCCTCCCTGTCTACTCCTACCATGGCATGTCACATGTGGCAGGACAGCCCTCACAGACACTGCCTGTGTGCTCTTACATGTTCGGATCCAGAGCTATAAACTAAACAGACTTTCATGTATGATTTTTTTTTTTCAGTCTATGGTCTTCTGTCATTGGCACAGAAAAGAACTAAAACAAAGAACTTTGAGATCGATTCTCCAAATGCCAGTTGTTGTTTAGGTATCTAATAGGTATCAAGCTGCTTAAAGCTGCTGTGGAGTGAGGTTAAACTGTACTCCTGTAGGTGGCCTTGTACCACGTGGCCTGGATGATGTACTGCAAGCATCTGTCTATGGGGTTCCATGTACATCTTTTAGCAGCCAATAAGCTGGGGCCTCTGAAGGAGATCACTCAGCCTATTTCCTGTTTTCAAAAGGAGAACTCAGAATTTCGGCAGACATTCAACCATCTAGTTGGACCTTGCAAAAAGAGATCGAAGTGGGGCATGTGACTCTCCTGGACCCCTGAACCCACAAAGCCTGAAGATCCCAGGTCAGTGAGTGTTTGACCCCAAGCATAGCTGGCTTCTGCCCACCGAGACCCAGTGATCTCCTTGAGAGATCCTCTGGGAACTCCCTGGGCACAGGGTAGGAGGGACCAAGGGTGGTGAGATCCCCTACCTATAGGGCTGTCTTTAGAAACTGGGGGCAAACTGGGAATACCTACCTCCAGTCTCTAAGCCTGACTCCTATTGAAATACCAGGCACCATTCCTGCTCCTGGGAACAAGTCCAGACTTGTATTTCTCAAAGGGTGGACCCTGCAACAGAGTACAGAATCCAGAGCTCACTCCAGCTCTGTCTGGGTATAGTGGGGTAGGCAGCCTGCTTTCATTAGAGCCCCCAACACTTCCTCTCCCCAATCCCGATGGCGATTCTGATGCACACCCACAACAGAGCACTTCCGGTGGCAAGCTTCACAAGGAAGCACTCAGGGGTCTGTCCCATGGTGTTCATCTTTCCCTAGCAGGGCAGGTGGAGCCTTGGCTGACCCCCTAGTGAAGACCTGAGGAAGCTGTCCTACAAAGAAAGGGGGCTTAAACTGAAACTCCGCAGCCAGGGCTGCCGCTCCTGGCATTTCCTTCCTCCTCGCTTTGAATGGGTGCCTCTCAGTTCTTCTGTCTTAGGGGCAAGGGCTTTTACTACATTCTATCAGATTTTCATCCCCTCTGCAACTCCCAGAGAAAGGTGGCCTAGGCTCTACAGGTGGTCCTGTGTACCCAGCAGGACTGAAGAGGGCAGGATCTCTTGAAGCAGGGAACAAGAGTCAAGGCACCCAGAAGAGGAAGACTGTTACGCAGTGGGAGCCTGCGACACTGCTCTGTCCTCTGGGCCAAGTGCAGGTCCTCAAGCTATCGGTACTAACATCTGCAGTGCTTTGTTGTGATAGCTAGAAATCTTTACCACTGAGGGTGTGGAAAGATAAGGCAGGCCCTCAGAACCCTCTGTCCCCAAGGAGCTTAGCAAAAGGATTAATTTTCCATTTCCCACATGGGGAAACTGAGGCTCAGATGTTTTGGGGAACTCTTTTTTTTTTTTTCCGAGACAGGGTTTCTCTGTGTAGCCCGGGCTGGCCTGGAATTCACTCTGTAGACCAGGCTGGCCTCGAACTCAGAAATCCGCCTGCCTCTGCCTCCCAAGTGCTGGGATTAAAGGCGTGCGCCACCACTTGGGGAACTCTTAACATATCACCTCTTTCTACTTGTCTTTAAACGGGTCACTCCTAGCCTGTCCTGTAAGAGAAGACACCCAGGAACAGTTTTGGTTGTGGCTTTGACTTTTATTCTAAGGCCTGGTTTCAAGCTAGTTTTTTTTAATGTTTTACTGGAGCACATAGCATGGGTTGTCTTCCGAGGCCCCATGGAAGAAATCCCCTGCTTCTGGCATGGCACCAGCTACCCAGATCAAGAAAGCAGATCTGGAAAGGCCTGCACCACTAGAGCCAGTTCCACAAGCCACCACTCAGTTCACAGACAAAATGATAGGGAAAGTACAGAGTACCCATAGGAAACACTACGACTCCGTTCAACAAAACAGGCACACTGCGGTATCCCTGTAATCCCAGTCCTTGGGAGGCAAAGGCAGGAAGATCATGGCTTCCGGAAACTTGGGCTACATAGTCTAACACTATCTTAAAAAGCAAAAGCAAGCAGGCAAACGAACAACCAACCCTGTTAAATGTGACAGCATATGGACTACATACTATCTTGCTAAAGCACTTAGCATAGTGGGTCTCAACCTGTGGGTTGTGACCCGCCACACAGGAGTCACATGTCAGATATCCTGACTATCAGATATTTATATTACAATTCATAACAGTAGCAAAATGACAGTTATAAAGTATCAACAAAATAATTTTATGGTTGGGGGTCACCACAACTTGAGGTACTGTATTAAAGGGTCACAGTGTTAGGAGGGTTGAGAACCACTAACTTAGCAGAACATGAGGGACCCATCCCATAAGCACTTAACAGCACAATAAGGCTTGTAGCCACCCTTCTCAAAAAGGAAAGGGAGAAATGAAAAAGGAATGTGGGAAAAGGGGCCACAGTGGAGGAGTCCTGGAGGCTTCCAGGTGGCGGGTCTCACATACAGGAGAAAGGTCTGGAGTTCCAAAGGCTGGAAGCTTTGGCAACGGCAGGCCCCAATGATACGAGAACCTTGGTTCCAAACGGGTTTATTTTCATGGCGGGTGGTGGATGGATCTGGATGTACCCCCCTGAAACTCAGGGCAGACCTTAGTTAAATAGGGAGGGAGAAAGGGGGAGGTTCTGGGGAAGGTTTAATTAGCTCTGCCCTCTGACCTTCATTAGTATGTAAATCTCTAGGCCTGAGGCCTGTAGTCACACCCTCTACCTGTGTACTTTGGGAGGGGCTGTAATGGCCTATGTGACTGAACAATGTAGGTCCATGGAGATTAGACTGCTTGTCTGGGGACGTGGCCGAACTCCTGCCTTTTCTCCCTTGGAGTCTCGGGGTTCCAGGCCCATGCCCAGCCAAGAACCAAGATACCCTTACGCAGTCCCACAAAGGAAGATAATAAATAACTTGCTCAGGGACTGCAGTCAGTCAGAATGGGCACCACATCTCCCGACTCCTCCACAGGGCTGAGAGGTTAGCAGGGCCCACAAGCCATTGAGTACTCAAGCATGGACAGCATTGGTCCAGCCAGGACCCTGCTCTGTGTCTCAGTTTACCCACCTGTAAATGTGAGGCTTGATGGAGGGTCCCCGGCGGCACTTACTGGACCACTGCTTAGATGCCACTCAGAAAACAGCTCCTTCCATCTTCCATGTCAAGAATAGCAACCCCACCCCAGGCACAGGCTCAAGTCCCAGCAGCCTCCCTTAGGCCAGACCAACTAAAAGAGAGGATGCCATGACATCATTGCACTTCCTTCGAGTTCCTGTGCTATGATGCTTAATCTTGCCAACTTAACTGGGTTAACAATACCCTGGGAGCTAAGAGAAGTATACCTCTGGGTGTGTCTGTGTGCTGTTTCCACAGATGACTAAGTAAGGGGGAAGACCCACCCTGAGTGTGGATAGCACCCTGCCAAAGGCTCGGAGGAAAAGAGGAAAGTGTGGTTCAGTGAGTTGGCTTTTCAGGTAAAGCCATTTGCCACTGAGCCTCACGACCTGAGTTCCAGCCCCATGACCTGTGTAAGCAAACTATCATATGACCTCCATACTCTTCATGAGCTAAGAGGCATGCACATGCAAAAGCACATGTGCATGCATACATACATACACACACACACACATTAAAAAACAAGGGCTACATGGGCAAAGCCTCTATAAATGCAGGCATCTCCCATCTCCCCTCCTCTTCCCTTCCTCCCTCCTCTGCTTCCCGGCCACCTGGAGGTGAGCTGCTGTGCTCTGCCCATGCCCTCCCCGCCTCCATGAATTGAAACCTGAAACAGAGCGTAATAAACCCTTTCTCCCTTCAGCTGTTGATGCCAGGTACTCTGTCAGAAAACCTAACACACGTGCCCAGGAGAGTGCCCAGCCATTTGTTCGTCTAAGAGAATGTCTTATTTCTCATCTCCTAATTTGCAGCTATCCATAAAAAGCACACACTTCTAGACTTGTTTATTTCATTGCTATTTCTCGAACACTTAACACATGTCAGAGCCTAGTAACAGAGAGGGCTCTGCAGTCTCTGTTGTATGAAAAGCTCGAGTCCAAGCTGTATGGGGGTAGGCCTAGCTTAATCCTCACACCAGCCTGTGAAGGTGATTCTGATATTGTACCCATTTTATAAGACTCTGAGGCACAGAGAAGGAGGGTAAACTGACAGCTACCAAGGTATCCATTTATTTATGTGCCCAGACTGGAACCCAGAAGCCTGCAGTCCTGCTGTCTGTCTGCTGCCCACTTCCGGTCAAAGCAGATCCTGTAGTCAGCCAATTTGGGCTTGTGCCCTCAGCCCCACCCCAGCCCTGGCTGTCAGGCAGCTCTCGGCTCCTTACACAAAGTGAAACTAGAAACAGTCCCTGCAGAGGAGGGTGGTCACAGTGGGAACAGGCAAAGGGCATCCCAGGCCAGCACGACTTAGACACGGTTCTGCTTTCCTCCTTTGTACACTCACCAACTGTGAGACCCCAGGCTAGACCTGTTTCCTTATCTGTTATTTGGCAGGAATGTCAAAGGTTTGTGTGTGTTCTGTTAAAAAAGAAGTGTGAGGAAACAGATGAGATGAACTGGGCATATTAAATATTTGCTTAAAGGTAGACAGATGGGGAGGGGTGTGCTCCCTGCATGGTGGGACATTTCTCTGGACTAGCCAGTATGCCTCACCTAGATAATCTCTAATGTTATTGCTGTCCCTTGACAGTATTTCCTGTGAAATCCAGAGTAACTGTATACTGCATGGAGCACAACTCTAACTCAGGATCTGCCTGTCCATTACAGAGGAGGGCTAGGTTTGATCTGGCTGCGTGGGTGGCAGAGGACAGACACAGCAAGGGGATCACTGTCATTCCTGCCCCATGGATTACAATTGGAATCCAAAGCACCCCAAGATCCTGCAGGAACCCCAGTGTGAGTTGACTCTCACTCTTCCCTCTTGAACTTCAGGCAGCCTTGGAGCATGGCAAGTCCAGAGCATTCTGGGAGCCCTGGCTGGAGAGGACCCATAAACCAATGCATAACAAGGACCAGACAAGAAGTCTTGCCCCAGGCCCAGACCTCCCTTGTCCAGGACCGGAAGGTAAACTGGAGGGCTTGAAGTTCAATGAGGGAGATGGAAGTTAGTTCAGACATTTGAAGCACTTCAGTGGTTGTACCAAGGTAGCCAGGCATTGCTTTAATGGGGTCACCCTGAGCAGCCCCAAGAGAAGGATTTGGTGCAGGCTCTTGACGTGGGAGATGATCTTGGAGGCAGAGCAGATTGAGAACAAGAGCAGCCTCCTGTATAGGGGGTGGGTGATCACATGGCTGGGGTAGGTGACTGTGACTCAGTCTGGATGGGGGTTCATGGGAAGGTGTAAAGAACACACCTGAGTTGTGCATCCAAGAAGCCAAAGATTGTCCAACATCCCTTTCTGCAATGCTAAGGGAGACACCTGAGCATGTTGCTGTGGTCCTAGAAAGGCCTCAGGGTTATGAGTTATAGGTGCTTCCCTTAGGAAGCCAATAGCATTTTCCAGAATAGTGGCTGCCAGTGGGTCCTTGCCTGGCACTGACAGTTTCTGCTATAGTGCCATCTCCTGGAATAATCTCTCTTTACACTCATTTAAGAGGGATTCGCTGCAACGGAGGGTGTGCCATGCACGGCAAGTAAAATGATCACTCTTCTAACCTCCAAGCTCATGGAGAAACAGTCGTAAAAAAAAAATTAGACATGTCACGAAAAGCCTACTGGAACAAAATGGGAAGCACTTCATCCGGTATCAAAACAGGATGAGGCAGGGGAATGACACGAGTATTAGGTGGCATAAGATAAGGATGTTCCAGACTTGTGCCTCTTGCAACAAATGTATAATTCTTTACGCAACTGTGTTTGAAAAAAAAAAATCTCAACGGATTCTCAGAAAGGTGTGTGGCTCCAGGGAGGCTTAAGACATACTGTGGGAAGCTGAGTGGTGGCAGCACACGCCTTTAATCCCAGCCCTAGGGAGGCAGAGGCTGGCAGATCTCTGTGAATTGGAGGCCAGCCTGGTCTACAGAGAAAATTCTAGGACAGGTAGGCTACACAGAGAGACACTGTCTCAAGACAAGACAAGACAAAACAAAACAAGACAAGACAAAACAAACAAACAAAAAACACTGTTGGTTTTCAGGCAAGGAAACAGGAAGACTGAATTCAGAACAGAGAAAGGCAGCTGTACCCTGAGATGAAAATGTTTGTATAGTCAGGGCCACCCAGGCTCAGGCTGAAACGTGACTTCCTCAGGGCTTCCCTCTGCACACTGATGTGCACACACTAAGGGGCTCCTCAGCCCTGAGTCACTGCTGTAGAGAGCACATGGGCGTGGGCCCCGCTTGCCAGGAGTACATGGTTACAAAATGGTCCATCAGAAGGCCAGAAGTGGGTGATGAACACCCCACAGTGCACCTACTAATAACAAGAAGCAGTCAGGGTGCTGGACTGAGATCAATACACAGGCAGATTCACAGGAGTCTAGCTGATGCCCCGACAGTGAGGGTGACAGGAAGGGATACGTATGCTCTTCTGGAACTCTGATATCCATCCCGTCCCATGCATCCAGCCCTGGCCTACAGGGCACTGCCTGACACAGATTCCTTAAAGGCATGTCTTCTTTCCAGAAGCCCAAGATGGCCCCAGCTCCAACTCCTGCATGACCACAAGGGAGCTACAGGAACACTGGCAGAAGGAGAAGAGCCGCTGGAAACACGTCAGGCTACTCTTTGAGATCGCCTCAGCCCGCATTGAGGAGAGGAGAGTCTCCAAGTTTGTGGTAAGCAGAGCTTAGAAATGATGGGGCTCCCGTCAGTCACCTCCTGCAGGGTCGGGGGAAGGCCTTGGGAGATCGCAGCTCTCCACTTACGACACACTAATTCACGGCCTTCCAGAGAAGGGTTTCATGGTACCCATGAAGGTAGGGTCCCATGAGGAGTAGAGAAGTGTGAGTCATGTTCCTGATCCTGTCATGCCAGGTGTCAGTCATCCGTACCCCTTCTCCACTGACTCTGAAATATCCTCCAATCGTTAATATGCTCTTGGTTTTTATTTGGCTTGCTTTTAAAATACTACATTTCAGGGGAAGATCAGTTTCATAGGACATTAAGAAAAAACAATTACAAAAGTAAACCCGAAAGAAAGCTGAGCTCACTAAGATGGGAGCTGCCATCTTAGTGAGACTGGAGCATCAGCCTGTTCTAGGAAGATGGAAGAGTAATACCAACAATACTACCTCACTGGGACCTGTGAGGTCCCACTCACCACTCCTCCTCACTGGGACCAGTACAGTTGCCACAGCTACCAGTGTGTGCTGGGCACAGCTCTCTCTCACATCAGTGAGTTCACTCAGTTATTTAACCCTCATGCAGATGACCGGAACTATTCCTATCCTGTTGTGTTTTATAAAACGGAGGTATAATGCAGCGTGGGAGGGAGCACCTCAGTGGGTCCATGCTGAGGAGTCCCCCTGAACAATCAGCCGTATGACAGACCTAATATAAAAGGAAGTTTATTGGGGGGAAGGGAAGGGACTAGAGGTGGGGAAAGGCAGGGGACAGAGAAGGACAGAAAGAGAGAGGAGAGAGGAAGAGGCTGTCTGGGAACATATGGGAAAGAGAAAGTGAATAGGATATGGAGAGAGAAACACAGAGACAGAGAGAGAGATTTCCCACTGATGTGCAATCAATCTTCCATAGCCTGGTTAGCACCTGGCTTGCAGCTACCACAAGCTGTTACTAGGTAGCTGTTGGGCCGAGCCTAGAGGAAATGTCAACACATCCCCAAGTTAAAGAGGAAAAAAAGTGAAGCTCAAGGAGGTTAAATTACCAATCTGAGACTAATGTGTCTAAATGTGTTTCGCTTCAAACAATGGGCTCCGACTCCAACTCTCGCTTCCCAATTCATGCCCCGCAGCCTCATTTTTGATGATAAAAAACCAAGAGAGACACCAGCCCCATCAGCAAGTCCCTGTGCCTTTTCTTCCAAGGTGCTTCTAAGCACTGCTATTCTAGGACCAACATTTGCCACAAACTACCTTTATACTTTTACCGATAGCTAGTACAGCAGGGAGTAGGTGTGCGTACGTTGTGTGTGTGTGTGTGTGTGTGTGATGACTTCTTTTTTTTTTTTTTTGTTTGTTTTGTTTTCGAGACAGGTTTCTCTGGTAGCTGGCTATCCTGGAACTCACTCTGTAGACCAGCTGCTCGATACTCAGAAATCGCTGCCTCTGCCTCAAGTGCTGGGATTAAGCGTGCGCACCACGCCCGCGTGTGATGAACTCAAAGTAGTTAATAAGCGTGAAATGGCAGAGGGCCAGCCAGATGGCTCAGCCTGTAAAAGCACCTACTGCCAAGCCTGTCCACCTGACTTTGACACCCAGAACCCACATGGTGGAAAGTGAGAACCAACTCTCACAAGTTGTCCTCTGATCTACACAAACCACACACAACACACACACACACACACACACACACACGTAAAAATCTTTTTAAAGAAAATGTAAAATGTAACATTATTACTTCGTACAAAAATGTGATTTTAAAAATGGCACAGCAGATGCCTAAGGAGGAGGGGGAAACAGAGACACTGTTGCCTGAAGCAGGACAAGTCTGCAATCTCAGAACGTGGGAGACTAAGGTGGGAATATTAGGGTTCGTCTGTAAAGTACACAGCTAGTTCTTATCTTAAAAACAGATGGGGGGGGGGCGGGGATGGAGGAAAGATTCTGGAAGAGGTGTGACCGGAAGGGAGCGGTGACCGGGAGAGCGGAGTTAGCGGGATGTAAAATGAATAAGTAAAAAAAAAAAAAAAAAAAAAAAAAAAAAAAAAAAAAAACCTGGGGTGAGGCTGTATAGTTCAATGGCAAACCACTTGCCATACTTGTGCAAGGTCCCTGGGTTCCAGTCCCAGGAGACGCGTGCGCGCGTGCGCGCGAGCACTCAGGGCGCCCTAAGCTAGCCTCTCCGCTCTGCCTGCAGATGTACCAGGTCGTGGTCATCCAGACCGGGAGCTTCGACAGCGACAAGGCGGTGGTGGAACGGCGCTACTCGGACTTCGAGAGGCTGCAGAAGGCCCTCCTGAAGCGCTTCGGGCCAGAGCTGGAGGACGTGGCGTTCCCGCGGAAGCGCCTAACGGGGAACCTGTCGGCCGAGACCATCTGGAGCGGCGCCTGGAGCTGCGCGACTACCTGCGGCTGCTGTACGCCGTGCGCGCCGTGCGCCGCTCGCGCGAGTTCGTCGACTTCCTCACGCGGCCCGAGCTGCGCGAGGCCTTCGGCTGCCTGCGCGCCGGCCAGTACGCGCGCGCGCTCGACCTGCTGGGCCGCGCCGTGCCGCTGCAGGAGAAGCTGACGGCGCACTGCCCGAGCGCCGCCGTGCCCGCGCTCTGCGCCACGCTCGTGTGCCTGCGCGACCTGGAGCGGCCAGCCGAGGCCTTCGCGGTGGGCGAGCGCGCGCTGCGACGCCTGCGGGCGCGCGAGAGCCACCGCTACTACGCGCCGCTGCTGGACGCCATGGTGCGCCTGGCCTACGCGCTGGGCAAGGACTTCGCGTCGCTGCAGGGCCGGCTGGACGAGAGCCAGCTCCGGAGGTCCACGCACAGGGGCGCCACCCTGAAGGAGCTCACCGTGCGAGAGTATCTGTCCTGAGGCGGCCCGACAGGTGCCCTGACATCCGGGCTGTGCGGACAGAGACCTGGGTCGCCATCGCTGGTGGGCTTTGCTGGGCAGCTTTTGGGCAAGCCCGTCTTTACTGTGGTGTCTGCTGAGCAGAGGGGCTTCTGGACCCCCCGGAAGAGCCATCTTGTGACCTTTGAGTGTCAGATTCTCTAAATCCTAAGCCTACAAGCTTAGCTGTCAAAACTATGCAAATACTATGGACTTTACCATCTCCGGATGGGAAGGACTTGCCTACCGCACAGAATGAGTTCAAGGCCAGCCTAGGCAGATTGCTGAGCATGGCTCCAAATAAAGAGGTCTGAGGATGTGACTTAATGGCACAGTGCTTGCCTAGCACGTGAGACTCCTTTGCTTCACTCTCCAGTACTACCGAAAAAGAAAAGCACCCATTTTTTTTGTAAGCAGCCAGGGGAGAAATTTGCAGGGTCATCCTGCACAAACATGCAATGCACTTCCTCCAAGACTGCCCTCTCCCATTGCCCAGATCTTCCCTTTGTTCCTGTGACCTCCCCCTCCTCCCCGCCCCCACCACTTGCAAGTATTTCCATCCATTAGCCCAAAGACCTAGCTCTTTTTGGTGTCATGCTCTCAGTAAAATAAGCTCCTCAAGGGAAGTTTGCAGGATGGAGATTATCTGGTTGTTGTTGTTGGTTTTTTTTTTAAGTTACAAGGAAGGATGCTGGGGAGTCGGATGTGGTAGATGAGGAGGGGAGGGAAGAAACTTACTATATCCAAATGTGGTGTCTGCAGGTGGCTATAGAAGTAATTATTAAAATGGCTGCTAGTCAAGCCGACTATCTAAGCTGCAGCTCAATCGCCATGTTCCGCAGCCGGAGGCCACATGTTTGCCACAGCTAGAAATGGCCAGCCAGAAACACTAGCCCTGCCACCCACAAGATGCCAGTGTGGTAGATGGCTCTGCCAATCTCCCATGCTGTCTCTACAAGGCTGGGCAGTGCCCAGACCATTCCACCAACCACGCGGGTCCTGTAGGAATGAGACTCTAATGCTTAGATTATCCAGAGGCTTTATATATTTGGTAATGCTCAATAACAAGATGCCTACACAATCAGAAGTGTAACCCAATACCCAACCTAGATATATCAGCTACCTTTGACTGCTAGAGACAGGCTCACGTTCGCTTCCATGTCCCCCACCCTTTTCTTTCTCTTTCTCTTTCTCTCTCTCTCTCCCCTAGCTCCTCCTCTTCCTTCTCTTCCTTCTCCTCTTCCTCTCCTTACTCCTCCCACCTTAGCTCCTCCCAACTTTCGGGAAAAATACCCTGCTACAGGTGGCCCTTTTGGGAAGTACTTATTACTAACTACACTGGTGACGTCATGAGAGGAGCCTACCCCTTCTGTCTTGCCTTGTGATCCTTGCTCAGCTTGGGACTCTCAGAGTCCCACCATAGAAGGCTCGAGTCCACCAATAGAAGGCTCAGAGTCCCACCAATAGAAGGCTCTTATCAGACACAGTCCCTTGACTTCGGACCTCCAGAACCACGAGCTGAATAAGCCCTGTTCTTTATGAATGATGCAGTCCATGGTATCCAGCTACAGGACAGAAAATGGACCAAGTCTCAGACACACCATGGTGCTGTCATGCAAATAAACAAGTACCTCATCCAAAAATCGTACTCAGTATCTCAAAACGATGCATGAGGCACGTGTGCAGGGAGTGTGACGAAATGTGTAGATAGCAGATGTGACAGTGTGGGGGACATTCAGTGTGCACACCGGGAAGAGCTACAGCATCTCGGGGTGGGGGAGGGGAGTTCCCCTCAGTGGCCCCGGAGCAGGAAGGACCAGTCCCACATAGTGAGCAGGGAAGGATGTGTCTCAGGAAAGGGACTGACGACAGTTCAGCTTTGGAACCCTGCTCACCTCTTCCTAGTGGTGCCCTCCTGTAGTGTGCACCCTTCGGAGAAATTTAAACAAGCATCTGTCACAGTACATAGTGCTCCACCAAGAGACCAAAGTTTGATCCCACCCAAGTTCATTTTGACGAGCCAATGAATTTATTGAGCTTAATACACAGGTGAGAGGTTCCTTAAGGGTGTGTGACCCCAAAGCAGTGGCACCATTGAAAAGCCTTGCTCCAGCATAGATGGAATCCTCCTGCACTTAACTCAGACACACCACATGTGTCTGCTCTGGTTCCTTCTGAGACCACAAGACCGGTTGCAACCCTGGGCAGAAGTACGTTCAGCTGGGAGGGAAGCATACGGAGGACTGGCCAGAACCTCGGGTGAGGGTCTAACCACCCTTCCTACCCACTTCTATGAGGAAGGGTTCTCAGACTGGATCGTGAGGGGCTGTTGCTGCTAATTACAGCTGCTCTGATGGAGATGAGAATAGCCACTCTGCTCGGAGAACTGTATTCTACAGCGCCTGCCCAGGTCTCTGAGAAGCTACAGCTGTTGCAGTGTCTGCTGCTCATGCTGTGTTTGGCCTCTGTGGTAGCTCAAAGGCCTGGCCTGTCATTACTGTCACATCAGCCATTGCTTCCTGGCAGCTGGTGTCAAAGACCTTGGTGGTCTGTAAATTCCTGGAAGAGACCCTTGAGTTTCTAGGTAACTCTGGGAAGCTTCCTTGTGGCCCAGTATGACACTACAAAGGCCATCTACTCCCACTGTGACCCCACACATCATTCCACTTTCTGGGTCCCCCATCTTACCTGCCTTACTTAGTCCTTGTTCCACCGGACATTAGGAATAGTAACAACTGAAACTCTTCTTTCTCAATCTGGTTCCAAAGGAGGGGCACAGAGTGCCTGTTCTTAGTCCTCAAGGAGGGGCACAGAAGAGAAAGAGAGGAGCAGCTTTACTCCACCGCACCTTCTAAGCCATTGTATCCTCACCACAGCCCAGAAATACAGCCAGACTGCCATAGACTGTCAGTACCAGGAGAGAGGCATGCCATACATGGTCACAGGATCCAGTGAGATGCCCAACTTCACCCAAAGACACATAGACTCTGGCCTCTGAAACCCTGAGCCCAAACCAATTCTTGCTTCCTTGTGTCTCTCAGGTGTTCATCAGTGAAACAAACACAACATTAGCATGGGGCCCACAACTGTGCCCATGTGCTGACTCTGGCTAGTTAGTCGGAAGCCTGCGTATTCCCTTTGGATGGAATGGGAATCCCCGTCACACCCTGTGTCCATGGATGCTGTGTGCCAGGCTTCTCTCCTGGTCCTGCCAGCCCCACCCTGCCCGGACCACACTCTCATCCCATTTACAGCTGAGGACAAACACACTGAGGTGACTTTCCCAGGGTCACATGACTCCCATTCAGTCATGGTTTGGACCATCTGTCTGGCCCAAGCAAGCCATAAACTTTGTTACCTACTGTTCGTTCCTGAGCACTGGTCTCAGCCCTATTTACTGTCTCCAAGATTTTGGGTTTGCTCTGACTTTGATTGTATGTCCTAGGCCCTCAGTGAAGCTTAGGCTGTTTGGCCCCGAGTCCTCACCTTCCTCACAGGATCTCATGTTAGAAGATAGAGGTTGCCGGGCGGTGGTGGCGCACGCCTTTAATCCCAGCACTTGGGAGGCAGAGGCAGGCGGATTCTGAGTTCGAGGACAGCCTGGTCTACAGAGTGAGTTCCAGGACAGCCCAGGCTACACAGAGAAACCCTGTCTCGAAAAAAAACCAAAAAAAAGAAAAAAAAAAAAGAAAATGGAGGTTGGGTTTCCCTGGATCCCTCACCCAGAAGGGCTTTTCAAGATCATTCACTCAAGCGCATTGCATGGTGTCTGAACCAGACTCGGATGCACGTAGCATGGTGACATCCTCCAACAAGCAAGGCAGATGGAGGAATCCTGCTTTCAAATTCTAGATGCGCTTGGTGGTCACCTCGCTGGACTTGGGAGGTGCTGTGTTGAGGTGGGGGCCTGGCTTCTGGGCTCCAGGCTGCCGGCTTCACTGGGGGTGAGCCCCCAACCATGCTTCCTAGCACTCCTGTGACCTCTCCCCCTGTTCCTGTTGGACTAGAGCTGAGCTCCACTGACCCACTGCCATGCTCAGCCTTTCCACTTGGGCTGTGCAACTCCACCTCAGGTTTTTCGCCTCCTATCTGCTGATTTCCTTTCCCTGTCTTGTGTATGCAAATTTGTTTGCAAAAGAAACTTACTATATATATAACTAATTCCAAGCGGAACATTAGAATCCCTTGTTCTCATTAGAAGGTAACTCTAAGGATAAACACAGTGACACCTGCCACCCCCATTATGCCCAAACGGGCCTTGCCCCGAGGCAGGTTGGCCTCCATGGATGAGCCCCATCTGTGATGATAGACTCTGGGGACTGGCAAGCATTGCTCAATGCTAGGAGTGTCCACCATGTCCTCCTGCCAGTGCTGTCCTAAGCCATCTGGGTCTGACCTACATTATCCTAAGCCATCTGTCTGGCCCAAGCAAGCCTTAGAACTTGTTACCTACTGTTCGTTCCTGAGCCCTGGTCTCAGCCCTGTCTCCAAGATTTTGGGTTTGCTCTGACTTTGATTAAATGTCCTTGGCCCTCAGTGTCCCATTAGGAGCTGGTATTCAAGTTGTAGTGCCTGATTTCAAGCTAATTCCAGATAAAAGCACACACAGGGTGAAGTGATCATGTGGGAAGTGAAGCATCATGGGAGAAGTGGTCTCGGCTAACCAAAGCCTGATTGACCCTGCAGTGTGTCCTCAGAAAAAGGTCTTGGCTCAGCTAGCCATGCCTCACAATAAGAGGAAAAAACTCCCTCCTCCACAGATACCAGTCTATCAGACCCACACAGACACACTTGCTAGCCAGGTACCTGTGCACACAGCTTCTTGGAACAGGAATATCCAAGGCATTATGTCTTTGGAGCCTGAGAGCAGAATGCAGCTGTGGCTGGGACAGGCCCTTTGCCTTTCCTAATGCTGGCACGACAGGCAGCCACTCACAGCACAAGCAGAAACTCTGACAGGATGAAGTACCTCAGCCAGGTGGCTGGAGGAGCCTTCTCAGAGGAAGCCCTGTGTCTCCAAGGGTGCAAAGGAGCCAGGATGGAGCCCAGAAGAGGGGGAAAACGGAAGGTCAGTGCTCTAGGCCAGAACCTACCTACCAAGCATCTGGATAAAAGCCATCTCTAGTGATTGGCCCGAAAGTAAATGAGTTGGAGATCTTGTGTTTGGAGCATGTGGAGCCATCCTTTCTGTTACAGGAGCAAAACCACAAGTTAACCTGACAGGGGAAGAACCTGCTCTTTGACAATCCCAGCAGTGCACTGGCTACCAGTCAAACTGGCATGCACTCACACTTGCTCGCTTGTTAGCCCAGCTTAGTTGGTCCTGCTTTTCTCTGCTTTGTCTTCTCTCGTCTCCAGAGGACTGCAGCCTCTCCAAGATCACATACTCTTTTCTTGGCAACCCCAGATGACTGTCTTATGCAGGCTTGTGAGGTCTCCTCCTGTAGGATCTGTGGAAAGCACACACCTGTCCCTTCCTGAGAAACCCAAAGAGGACACCTCTCTCACACAGTATACAACCTAGAAAGGGCACCTGGGCAGGCTTGAACTGAAGGAGTTCTTGAGTTCCACTTTGTAAAGCGCAGTTGAACGTAACTAGCATTTCTCTATGGATATAACATTATTACAATCTGGTGTTCATGGCTTCACTGTGTTCTGATGCATATGCCACATCTTATCACCTCTAACTATGACAGGCTTTCCTTTGGAAGAGGTTTAAGCCGGATACATCTTTCTGCACTCATGGCCCTCCCATCCGTCTCTTACGCCGGTGTTTCTGGGTTTCTAAACAATCCTGTAGACTCTTTTAAACATTGTCTTTTATTTTACTTTTATCTCGACCAAAGCTGCCTGTTTATGAAGCACTCACCCTCGCAATGATTTTAATAATCCCATTTCATTTCTCCTCAGAAAGACAGATCTAATACTCTTCCACTTGGTAAGCGTGAGAGCTGTCTATCCCATGTACCTGTCATGGCACTGTCGTATTATATTGGCTAAGCTAGTTCTCTGACAATTTCTTTTTTTTGTCAGACCCATTATATTTTTTTATTGGATATTTTGCGTATTTACCTTTCAATGTTATCTCCTCTCCCATTCTCCCCCTAACCCCCTTATCCCATACCCCCTCCTCCTAATCTTATGAGGGTGTGCTCCAAACATCCTCCCAAACCTGTCTCCCTGCTCTCAGATTCTCCAACACTAGGGAATTCAAACTTTTGGGGACCATGGTCCTCCAATTCCACTGATGTCTGACAAGGCCACCCTCAATTACCTGTTCTCAGGCTGGAGGTTTAGACCCTGGGAGCTCTGGTTGAATCTTTTGATACTCATTCTAAAAAGGACAAAAGCACCCACACTTTGGTCTTCCTCCTTCTTCTTGAGTTTCATGAGGTCTATGCATTGCATCTTAGGTATTGTGTGCTTTTGGGCTAATATCCGCTTATCAGTGAGTGCATACCATGTGTGTTCTTTTGTGATTGGGTCATCTCACTCAGGATGATATTTTCTAGCTCCACCCATTTGCCTAAGAATTTCATGAACTTATTGTTTTTAATAGCTGAGTAGTACTCCATTGTGTAAATGTACCACATTTTCTGTATCCATTCTTCTGTTGAAGGACATCTGGGTTCTTTCCAGCTTCTGGTTATTATAAATAAGGCTGCTACGAACATAGTGGAGCATGTGGCCCTACTGTATGTTGAAATATCTTCTGTGTATATGCCCAGGAGTGGTATAGCTGGGTCCTCAGGTAACACTATGTTCAATTTTCTGAGGTACCTCCAGACTGCTTTCCATAGTGGTTGTACCAGCTTACAATCCCACCAACAATGGAGAAGTGTTCCTCTTTCTCCACAGCCTCGCCAACATCTTCTGTCACCTGTGTTTTGGATCTTAGCCATTCTGACTGGTGTGAGGTGGAATCTCAGTGTTGTTTTCATTTGCATTTCCCTGATGACTAGGGATGCTGAACACTTCTTTAGATGCTTCTCAACCATTCGAGTTTCCTCAGTTGAGAGTTCTTTGTTCAGCTCTGTACCCCATTTTTTAATAGGGTTATTTGATTGTCTGGAATCTAGTTTCTTCAGTTCTTAGTATACCTTGGATATTAGCCCTCTATCAGATGTAGGGTTGGTGAAGATCTTTTCCCAATCTTTCCCAATTTGTCCTATTGACAGTGTCCTTTGCTTTACAGAAGCTTTGCAGTTTTTTGAGATCCCATTTGTCAATTCTTGATCTTAGGGCATAAGCCATTGGTGTTCTGTTCAGGAACTTTTCCCCTGTGTCCATGTGATCAAGGCTTTTCCCTATTTTCACTTCTATTAGTTTCAGTGTAGCTGGTTTTATGTGGAAGTCCTTGATCCACTTGGAATTGAGCTTTGTACAAGGAGATAAGTATGGATCAATTTGCATTCTTCTACATGTTGACCTCCAGTTGGACCAGCACCATTTGTTGAAAATGCTGTCTTTTTTCCACTGGGTGGTTTGAGCTCCTTTGTCGAAGATCAAGTGACCACAGGTATGGGGGTTCATTTCTGGGTCTTCTATTCTATTCCATTGATCCTCCTACCTGTCTCTGTTCCAATACCATGCCGTTTTTATCACTATTGCTTTGTAGTACAGCTTGAAATCAGGGATGGTGATTCCCCGAAGTTCTTTTATTGTTGAGAGTAGTTTTCTCTATCCTGGGTTTTTTGTTATTCCAAATGAATTTTAACATTGCTCTTTCTATCTCTGAGATACTGCCTGGGTCAGAGCTCCTGGGTGCCCCACTTCTGCCGGGTTTTGTGAGGTTCAATGCAGAGCTGCTGCCAGGGATCTGCTCCGAGCCCAGGCCCAGACCGTCTCTGACAATTTCATATGTGTAAATAATACTCTCATTCTAAACCAGCATTAAGTTCAAAAACTTTGTTCCTTTCCTGGCTGATTTTATCCGGCCATTCACTAGATGCCCAGCAGAGGGCGCTCAAAACCCAGTGCTCTGTGCTGAAAGAGACCAAGGAAAAAGGCAGCATTTCAGGGGGTGCAGGGAGCAGGGCGCACCGCGACTTGGCAAAGCTTTCAGAAGAGACAATACTAGAAAAAAAGTTTGCTATGTTGCCTACGTCATTGTCCCTCGTGTTTGTTGGGGTGCCTCAGGGCGCTGGACACCCTGTCTCTGCCTACTGTGCTGAGGAAAGGAAACCACACCCAATCTCCCAGGGCCACTCCAGACACTCAACTAAGAACTGGAAAGAAAGGGGTTGGGTGTGGGGGAGTCCTGTCTCACTTGTTAGACCACTTAAGAAATGCACTTATCCTCCCGTGAGGCAAGGACTGAAAATCCCCCTGGAGAACCATACTGTAAAGATAGTCAAGACACTCCCCTGGAGACCAGCTTGAACTGCCCCAGTAAGACTGTCTTCAACCTTGTCCCACCTGGAGAGCACCCAGATGCCCACTCACAGCCAACAGCCAACTAAAGAGTGCCCCGTTTGTCACCGGGATATTTCACAACCATGCAAGCAGACGCCGTGATAAAATACAGTGGACAAGTCTCACATTTCTAGACACACACAGTCTTTGTCACCTTCCAGGTGACAGGAAGCTAAAAGGGCTGGTAAAACATTTTGAGAAGCAATTGCTCTGTGAGACTCAACTGCACAGGGCTGTGCAGAGAGAAAGGCAGTGGAGACAGCAGGAGACCCCCCCCCCCAAAAAAAAGAGGGTACAGGAACACAGTTCTATAAAGGGGTTTATCCAAAGGTTTGGACTCACAAACAAACTTCTGGCAGTTAAGAAGTCCCACAGCCCTTGCAAACCAGAGGCCTGGAAAACGGGGGACACTCAAGGCAGGGGAAGACGGAGGTCCCGCTTAGTAGTCAGGCGGACAGAGGCCAATCCAGCCTCCTTTACTTTTCTTTGTTAGTCTCTAGCAGGACTGGATGATGCAACCCACTTCCTCACGTGGTCCACAAAACTCTGCTGTTTCTTCTGAAATGACCCTCGAAGACACGGATTAGTTAGTTATCTGGGCATCCCATGACCCAGGCAAGTGAACATAGAAAGTCAGTCACCACCAATCCCGAGGTTATGAGGATAACAATGGAAGTTGAAGTGGTGGCTTTCCCTTCCGGGGAGTGAGGAGCCTTTCACTGGAGGGAGACATTGAGGGGTCTCAGAGGGTTGGGGGTGTTCTGGCTCTTCATCTTAGGGCTTGCGTCACAGGACTATTTGCGTAGCGACAGTTTGCCAAAATTTGCCTTTAGGTTTCATGTCCTTACTTTCATGTGTGCATGGATGGATGCAGGAAATATGATTTGGTCTACATAAGCACCTCCCAAGGGCCATGTGGTCCCCATCACAATTGGGAGGTGGTAAAAACCTTTAAGAGGCAGGCAGTGGTGGTGCACGCTTTTAATCCCAGCACTTGGGAGGCAGAGGCAGGCAGATTTCTGAGTTCGAGGCCAGCCTGGTCTACAGAGTGAGTTCCAGGACAGGCCAGGGCTACACAGAGAAACTCTGTCTCAAAAAACAAAACAAAACAAAAAAAAAGAGGTAAGGGGTCTAGGGCTGGGGAGGTGGCTCAGTGGTTAAGAGCACTTGCTGTTTTTGCAGAGGACCCAGATTTAGTTCCCAGCATCCACAAGACATGGCTCACAACCATCTGTAACTCCAGTTCTAGGGACTCTGACCCCCTCTTCTAACCAGGCACGTACATGCTGCATACATTTTTGTGCAGGCAAACATTCATACACAAAAATAAAAATAAAACTTTTTTTTAAAAAGAGCTTAGGCCTAGAAGGAAGTGATGTCGTTGGGATGTGCCTTTAACAAAGATACTGGTGCTCCAGCCCTGTTCTTTCTCGTCTCATCTACGAGGTGAATAGTGTTGTCACCTGCTGGCACCATGATGTACCTCAAATCAGAGGAAATGAACCATGGAATGAAACGTCCAAAATTGTGAGCCAAAATAAATAAGCATTCCCTTTTGTTGTTATTATTAGTTCTTTTTTTAAAAATTTTATTTATTTACTGCACGAGTGCACTGCTGCATATACATCTGCCTGTCTGAAGAGGGCACCAGATCTCATTACCGATGGTTGTGAGCCACCATGTGGTTGCTGGGAACTGACCTCTAGAAGAACAGTCAGTGCTCTTAACCACTGAGCCATCTCTCTAGCCCCCTATTATTTCTTTCTTTGTTTGTTTTTGTTATTATTTTGTTATTATTATTTCTTTTCTTTTGTTGTTATTATTATCATCTCTTTTTTCCCCCTTGAAACATGACCTTGCTATGTCACTAAGGCTGAGTCCTCTCTGGAGGTTCCCCTTCCTCCTGAGTGATGTACTACAGGTAAGAGACACCATGTCCAACCCCTTTCCTCTGGTTATCTGACGTATTCCTTACAGAAGCAGAAAGCTACTGACTGATGTACCCTGGCGATCAGAGCTGAGGTTTTAACTTGAGGCTCCTGCCCTCTCTGAGGTGCCTCAGGGCTGAGGTGGTGACGGGGCAGAGGGCTGATTCAGTGAGCATGAAGCCGAAGCCCAGGGAACAAGTCAGACCAGCGGTTCCAGAGGGATGAGTCCATCACCATCACGGAGGCAAAGTGTGCCAACAAGCAGGTACCAAGCAGGCAGCAAGCTGAGCGCTGGCCTCCTAAACCGAGAGCACAAAGCAGAGAGCAAACGGTGGCTGTTGAAACCTCAAAGCTGGCTCCCAGTGACACAGTTTCTCTCGCAAGGTCACATCTCCTAAGCCTCCTGGAAACTGTGAACCAAGCATTTCAATACGGCCTCATTCAAATCACCATTCAGCTACCCATGCTGACTCTTCCGTCTCCAGTTCTCTAAGCCACGGGTGATGTGTGAACATACCCTACATTGTGGGTTTAAGCCGCAGGTTTGTAGTGTTGATACAGAATTGCTGTTGATACAGAATTGCTAATAGACAGCCATAAGCTCTTAGCTGGAGGGATTGGTTGGATCTCTCAAAGGAACTGTCAGGTTAGGAAGTGGCCGGTGCCCTCTATTCTTGTTCTTGGTGATGACCCCTGGCCACATCCTCTCTGCAGGGATGCCGGATCCTCTACATGAGGACTGGACTCCTGGCATGGTGTCCAGAGTTTGATGGTGTCTGTAGGGAAAGAAGAGGTGTTTGCGGGATGGGAAGGAAAGAAGCTACAAACAAGTTCCCAGCAAGGCAAAGTGGGCCGGATGGCCTTTGTCATTCTGACAGAAGGCCTCGGGAGTGCAGCATTCGGTGCACATTTCCAACCTTCTGAAAGCCAGAGGCTTCTCTTCAAATGAGATGTGATACAACATAGAGGCCAAGGCTGAGATTCTGAGACAGGCCAGCCACCATGAAGCCTGCCATCAGGGCAGCCCAATCTAGTAACTTTGCTAATGGGAAGGCTCTCGAGGTCACAGGAGACATGAATAGAACTTGAACTCCGAGCTTCCCAATCTGGGCTTGTTCTGTCCCAAGTGCACAGGGTGGGGGTGGCGTATTAAACACTCATTTTTTTTTTCAAAATGGCACACTGGTCTCTAGCTTGTCATGAGGACAGAATCAACCAGTCATTGTATTTCAGAGTCACATTTACAGCATTACTATGTCTAACTTGGGGTCCCCTGGGACCCTGTGCCGTTCTCTATGGGGTCATTGCTGGTTCTATTGCCTTCACCTCACTGCACAGCTCTGCACAGCTGGATTCTGCAGAGCAATTGTCTCTCAAAATGCTTTCTTTGACCACTTGAGTCCCTACTGGTGGAGTGACAGAGGCTGCATGGGTCTACAGATGGGATAAGATGCTTCCGGAATATTCTCTGGGTCCATGAGGAGGTACAGGAGGCAAGGGAAGTACCTCCATTTCAAAACTATGTGCACGTGTCGCTGATATGGCCCGCCCAGCTCTTTCTGGAGTTAGCACCTGGCTATTCCCCTCTGGAGAGACACCTCTTCTCAAGTCCTAGTCTGTGTCCATTGAGTGGTTGGGGACACTGAAGCCTTCACAGCCTCCATTCACTTCACCTCAGTTTCCCTGTTTGTCAGGGATATTCTTTCTCTAGAACAAATGACCACGCATTAGGAGATTTGAGGCAGGTTCTGGGGACTGAAGTCTAGCACTGGGGCACAGTAAGGTTATGCCTCTTCTGGGGGCAGGAAGGAGTCTGTCCCCTGCCTTCCTCCTTCCCCAGCTTCTGAGGGCTTTTAGCAAGCCTCGGCTTTCTTTGTAGGGACAGATGTTCCCACCGGATTCTTTGAGATGCAGTATCTTGCCCTCAGAAGCCCTCCATCCCTGTCACCTTCCTATCTTTAAGACTTCCTCGCAGGGCGGTGGTGGCACATGCCTTTAATCCCAGCACTTGGGAGCAGAGGCAGGCGGATTTCTGAGTTCGAGGCCAGCCTGGTCTACAGAGTGAGTTCCAGGACAGCCAAAGCTACACACAGAGAAACCCTGTCTCGAAAAACCGAAAAAAAAAAAAAAAAAAAAAAAAAAGACTTCCTCTTTCCCTCTGCCTGTCTCTCTCCTTGTTTGTTTGTTTGTTTGTTATCAAGACAAGGTTTCTCTGTGTAGCTCTGGCTGTCCTGGAACTCACTCTGTAGACCAGGCTGGTCTCAAACTCACAAAGATCCACCTGCCTCTGCTTCCTGAGTGCTGGAACTAAAGGCATGTGGTGTCACAGATAGACTTTCCTCCTTGTTCTTCCCCCCCCTCTCTCTCTCTGTGTGTGTGTGTGTGTGTGTGTGTGTGTGTGTGTGTCCTCCCTCTCCACTTCTTGCTGGATTTACTTTGATCTTGTGTTGTGACAGAGCAGAGCCCAGGGCATCACCCAGGCTAACACTCTGCCACTAAGGTACACCCCACTCAGACCTGTTTATCTTCAATAGCCTTTGCCATTGGTCTCTAAGGTGGCCTATTAGGAGGTGATAGAAGCTTCAAGTGGTGGGGTCTGGTGTGTCCTCTATGGGGACTCTGGGATGCCTGCCCCTTTCTTTTACCTGATTCCTGGCTGTGCTGTGAATGGCTTCCTCCACCATTTGTCCCCACACCTTTGCCTACTGGACCCCAAAAGAAGTTGAAAGGAATGAGCTATCTGCCTGTAGGTGCCTGTAATCTCTAAAGTATCAATCAAAGTATATATTTCTTCCTTATAAGTTGATCATCTTGGATGTTTGTTATAGCAATGGCAACCATATCCCACGAAATAATCTAGAAGCGCCTTTGGGGTATAGCACACTACCTCACCTCTGCAGTCCTTCGGAGACCCACGATTGGTCTGATGCTCCGATATCACTGTCTTGGTGTGTTCTTAATAATGTGGGGTGTTTATGCAAAGTGTGGTGTAATCTTTTGTAACAAATGATTTGTTGTGGATAGCCTCAGCCTTGTATTTTGATCCTAGTTCCACCCTCCTGGGAGGGGCTGCAGAGGAGATTGAATCTGTACACAGGTGACGTCTTGTAAACCTTCTGTCCAATCAAATTTGTAAAATAAAGGCTAGAGCCAGTGATTGGGCAGTAGAAGGGGAGGCGGAGAAAAAGGCTTAGGGGAGGAGAGAAGAAGAGGAATTTGATATAAGAGGTAGTCAACGGAGTAGAGGAGAAGAAGGAAGTCAATGGAGGAAGGTGAAGGAGTAGAAAGCTGATGACGGAGGAGCCGGAGGTGGAAGGACAAGCACGTGGCCTGGATAAACCACAAGTTATAAGGGATCTCATAGCTGGGGATTAGAGTAGTGTAATGGTAAATCTGCCCAATCTAGGCATGCAATTTATACCATAATTATTGAGTTGTGTTTTTCTTTGACTGGTCTTATTTGGGTAGGAGATTTACCGCAACAATGGTTCACATTTTTGTTTTGGACTTGAACTTAGGAATCAGGTAACTTGTCCTGGCACAGATGGAGAGAGGACATCTAAACAATAGTTCTTGGATGGCTCCCAGTGCCCCTTGGGGAAAGCAGACCCCGTGCATGGCCAGGACCCACTCAGATTTAAGCAGAGAAATAGAAAGGGGTCACAGTGCTGAGGTCAGGCAGGAAATAAAAGCTGTGGGGTGACCTGGCTCCTCTGACTCCTCCTCCCTCTGCCCCTTACCTCTGTTCCTAAGTAACTAAGGACGCCTCATAATCAGAGACTCCAGGGCCTTAGGGCCTAGAGCCAAAGGGGCCCTGGGGAATTCAGCCACTGCCAAGTGAGGTCTTAGGCCAGTGAGGTCTTAGGCCTGTGGGTCTTAGGATTAGATGTGTGCTGCTCTCTACATGCCTGGTGCATACCTGGTTGCTAGCACCAGGAGGGCCTGTAGCTCTTCTGGTCCAGGCGGTTCCAGTGTGGAAGTGCAGCCTACCCAGTGGCTGGTTCCTAAATGCCCTGATCCCTGAGTTATGCACCCCAAACTGCATCAGGAAAAGCTTCCAAGACCCCCCTCAAACTTGCCAGATTCCAGTTTGGATTTGGTTTTTGTACTTGTGTTTCATTCCACTAATTTGGGGTGCCACATACATGTCAGTCAGGGCCTCACTGCCGGAAGTGGAAGCTTCTGCTGCTTTTTCATTTACAGAAAGCTCTAGAGCAGCGGTTCTCAATCCGTGTGGTGCGACCCCTTTTGGGTCGGATGACCCTTTCGCAGGGGTCACCTAAGATCATCAGGAAACACAGCTATTTACATTAGGGTTCCTAACAGTAGCAAAATCACAGTTATGAAGTAGCAGTGCAAATAGTTTTATAGTTGGAGGTCACCACAACATGAGGAACTATGTTAAAGGGTCACAGCGTTGGGATCTAGGGAGATGGCATGGCAGGCCGCTTTCCAGTATGTTTATTTGTGTGGCTTCTCTCACAGTGTGCGGATGCTGTTCTATCAGTGGTGGGAAGATGGACCCTCACTACCATAATGAATTAAATGTGTTTGTCTGGAAAGGCAATCTCTGTAAATACTGGTCAGGTGGATGGCAACTGGGTAGGAAACCATAACGGACGTCACGATGACGGTTCTGTCCCAAGACCTACTACAGAATGGACACTGAGGCTCAGAGAGGAAGGAACAGTAGGGTCAGGGAGGGTAGGCATCTGGTGCACACAGGAGAGCTTCAACTCCCAGCCTAGGGTTCTATTCTCACTGGACACAGCCTTTTCAGGCTGTGATTCCTGATGCATCAAAGGCTCTGACTTCTGTCATTATAGAAATCCCTTTGGTTAGGACCCATCCCTGGCTCCTTTAACCAGCTAAAGAAGCTGCAGGGCTGAGAGGTGAGGGGCTCCCTCCTCGGAACAGAAGTCAGATATACAAGCAAGGCTGCAGCTGCAAATTCATGTTTCCACCAGAATCTGCCAGTGACTACCTCGGCAGCCTCTGCCAGGAGAATCTTCCTGGGCTGCGGTTTAAACATTCTCTCCTTTTGCTGTGATCAAAGGAGTTACTTGTTCCCCTGATAAGTGACACAAGATGTCAAGGAGATTAAGGAGGTAACACGGGCACCACCCTTTCTTTTTGCCCAGAGTGGAGAGACTAAGGACTGGGTGGCTTTTAGGACGTGGGGTGGGGTGGGGGTCATGGTGCAGATGTAAGGGTGGAGGTTGCCGGGGTACAGAGAAGAGCATCCCAACTTAGCAAGCTGTAGCAGGTGGCAGCAGTTGGGTGGTCTTGCGCTATTTTACATCCCCTTGTGCAAAGCATCTTAGTTTGTTGTTTGTAACACGGACTCGACTCTGAGGCAGCCTGGGCAATTCAGGACTGCCTTCCACTGCCCACTTCTGGCCATAATGATTGATTTTGAAGTGATTTATTCAGAACTAAAGAGAAGTGTTCTTGGGGCTCCTTTGGACTGGCTGCTGAGGGGATGCTTTTTTCCTGTTGATCTAGGTGTGGCAAGGCAAAGCTGGAGCCCCCTGGAAGCTGTCCAAGAACTAAGGAAACAAGAGCTCTAAGCACAGGAAGAAAGAGGCACCAGGCTCAGTTGATTTTAGCACCTAGCTGCACCTGACTGGAGGTTTTCTCATTGCTTTGTTTGCTTAGGAGTTGAGATTTTTTTTTCCTGCTCCTGATTGTAAAACAACAGCCATTTCATTACCTTTTATCACATGAGCATCCAGACACCACACCTGTATGGCATCCGCCTTCTGCAAGTTCCCTAAGAACTTAGCAAATAGATCCACCCATCTATTTACACTTCTAGACATTGGGGTTTTAAAAATGATTTTTATCTCTCTCTCTCTCTCTCTCTTCTCTCTCTCTCTCTCTCTCTCCTGTAGCTGTCCCCAGACACACCAGAAGAGGGCGTCAGATCACATTACAGATTGTTGTGAGCCACCATGTGGTTAGTGGGAACTGAATTCAGGACCTCTGGAAGAGCAGTCAGTGCTCTTAACCACTGAACCACCTCTCCAGACCTCTAGATGTTGTTTTAACCCTCTCTGGGCTCATCACACACCAACATAATAGACTGTCTGCAGCTGGATATGGCACTACGAGCCTATAATCCTATCACAAGGAGGTTAAAGCAGAAGAATTGCATGTTCAAGGCCAACCTGGGCTCCATAGTGAGACTTGGTCCCCTCCTCAAAAGGACCATCAAGATAACTCATAGGGCAAACGTATTGGCTACCAAGCTTAAAACCTGAGTACATTCCTCAGGACCCACACCATAGAAGGAGAGAACCAACTCTCGTAAGTTGTCCTCTGACCTCCACATGTGTTTTGTGGTGCATATGCATATATACACATAAATAAATAAATGTGATTAAAAAAAAAAAAATCTCTGCTAGAAGAGATTTTTTTTCCAGCCTTGCCTTGCCACACCAAGATCAACAGAAAAAAATACTGCTCAATCAGATGCCACAGGAAAAGTTCCTGGCAGGGGCCACATTTGTGCAGTTGTTTCAATCTGAAGTCTTCCTGCAGAATGAGACCCAGGAGAGTGACCCTGACATCCTGGAAGTCCTGGAGCTGCTACGATCTCTGTCTTTCTTGAACTTGACAGCCCCATTTTGCAGGTGCAGAAACAGAGGTAATGGAGACATTTGATGTCTCTACTATTTTAAGCAAGATTCCCTAGATGAAAAGAGCTGAGTATATGTGTGGGAGAGAGAGAGAGAGGGGAAGATAGAGACATAACATAAATGGTCTATATTTTCATTATAATCATATATACATTAAATTCAATGCTATTTTATATATGTAATAAAAAGGGATCTCTTGGCTTACATGAATTGGGTCTGGGCAGTCCAACTGCCATCTGCACACTGGGCGGGGGGCAAGGGGATTAGAACATGATAGTTACCCAACCTATAAAGTCCCGCCTTGGTATGAAGGCTTGGAGGACTCCTGGAGAGCCACAGGCCTTCCATCTGAGTTCTGATGTCAGCAAAGGACAGTCGCAGGAGTGGTGGTATCAGAATGGCATGCTCTCCGTGAAGGGTAAAGGCAGGCAGCCCTGCCTCCCATCGTGGGACAGGGAGACTTCTTTATTTCTAGGTCACAAGGTAGAAGGTGCCAGCCACTAGGAGGGAGGGTTGACTCTCACAGTGGCTGTCACTGGGAAGGCCAGTTAGTTCCTCGGGCCACAAGGTTGTATGTGTAGGCAGTCCAAGTCTGATGTCAAAAACGTGGGTGTTTCCTGGAAAGTTGCTGGTCCCCAGTCCATGATGGAAGCCTGGAAACACTGGCTCTGGAATCAGTGATGAAATCATCATCATTGTCATCATCGTTGTCGTCGTCAGCAGCAGCAGCAGCAGCAGCAGCAATAGCAATGGGGTAAGTCAGCTCCAGGGCAAGAGGGAGGTCCAACACCTTTCTTCTGCCTTGCTTTGTCTAGATTGCTACCAGAAGGGGGCACTACAATTCAGGTGTGTGTGTGTGTGTGTGTGTGTGTGTGTGTGTGTGTGTATTCCCACAGCAGTTAAAGCAATGGAGACAGGTCACCAGGTGTCACTCCCCACTCAGGTTGACATTATAACCAACTGCGATAGGTATGGTGGTAAATCTTGGCTGTCAGCTTAACAGGATTTGGAACCTGGGCCCATGACCCGAACATCGATGCTTACTGCTCTAGTTTGCTTCCCTATCACTGTGACAAAACACTAGCCAAAAGCACCTCATGGGAGAGGAGAGTTTCAGTTTACAGCTTATAGGATGCAGTCCTTGTTGGAGTTCCTTCTATGCTCGGCCCAACAGTTACCTAGCAACAACCAGGTAGGCCTGGCTTGCTATAAAAGGCACTGTTTGGCCTCCCTCTCTTACTCTGACTCTCTGACCCTCTACTTCTTCCTGACCCCTTTCTCTCTCTCTCCTCTTCCCCCTCCTCCTCCTTCTTCCTTCTTCCTCTCTTTCTCTGTCTCTTTCTTCATCTCTGTCCCCTCTCTCTGCCTCTACTTGCTTCTCAACTCCTCTTCCCATACCCCCAAATAAACTCTATACTAGACCCATCGTATGGCTGGTACCTCAGGGGGAAGGGATGGCTCAGCATGGGCCCGCCAAGGCACCCATCCTACCTCACCATACTGTGCTCTATAAAACATATCCTTGGCATTTAAAAAACACAACATTTGATGCCCAGACCCAACAGTCATCTTCCAGGGAGCCAGGGCTTTGCTGCTGCTATTGTGTGCTTGTGTTTGTGTTGGGGGAGGAGAGGAAGGCAGGTTCTGGTTCTATTGCTGAGGCTAGCCTCATACTCTTCGATCCTCTTGCCTCAGCCTCTCACCGAGGGCTGGAATCATAAGCCTGAGCTATCACATCTGGCCATGGCCCCATCCTTAAAGAGGAACTCCCAGTAGGGAAGGAGAGGACCAGGCTGATCTTCATTAAAATGCCCTTCCCTGTTTCTGTACTTTTGTTATGGCCCTTCTAGTCTTCCTGTCACACATGCTCAGCTCTCACTCATCAAACCAGCCTCAGTGTTCTTGTCTGTATAATGGGGATGATAAGAGTCTCACAGAGCACAGCTGATAATGAGACAAGAGAATCTCACATAGGTGAGGGCCGTGGGATCTGAGCACACCTGTTTGGCTCTACAATGGCTGCTCCTCCCCGCTCCTGGAGAGAGGTGTGCTTTACCATGCTTCCTTCAGACTTTCAAAGTTTCCACCAGCAAGAAGCCTCCAAGCCACAAAATTTAGCTGGGCCTTGCTTTCAGCCAGTTTATGTGACCAAGAAGGCAACCCTGGACCTTCCTTCCAGCTCATGGAGTCCAAGAAAAGCCACCTATATCCCAGGTCCCAGGATAGCCACCTAAGTAATCTTGTATCCCAGAACCTAGACAGGGCCAGCTCCCTTCCCCACTTAATGTTTGTCCCACACACAGATATGGTGGCAAAGCTTACCATAGGACAAGCCAGGCCACCACAAGAAAGCTGAGCTGAGTGACTGGTTAAAACCTGGAAGGGTTGTATTCGCCAGGCTGTACCCTGATTTAAGCGAGAATGAAGGCACAGACGGCAAGCACCATCATCTCCCAAAAGATATCTCAGAGAGATGAGCAGAGTGACAATCTGTGTCTTATTCATAGCATCAGCTCCTTACCAGGTTCTCGTCAGGCTTTGAGCAACATGTATTGCATGAGCTATCGGCTGGTGTTTGGGATGCCACTGTGTTTGACGCTGACTCCTCAGCCTATGTCATGCTAGACTTCTAAATAGACGAGTGCTTATTAATTACAGTTTGCAAATCAGCAAAGCGAGCCCTCGTTAGTTTAATTGCCTCTTCTTGTCTATCAGGAAGTTGCGTTCCTCGATACCTAACCCCCATTTCTGATGCTGCCAGCTGTTAGCCTGTGATGCTTGCAGACTGTTTCAAGGATGCTGTCTGTCCTGACATCTCCATGTCCAGCTCTCTCCCCACTTACCTTCTTCAGAAAGGAGCTGGCAGCATCCATGCCTGGTCCAGGGCAATCTGGTCTCCAGGTCAGAAAGAACTGGATCTAGGTTAGTATGCATTAGAGGATAGAGAGAAAACACTGGGGTCATGGCCTTCTGCACATCACTGTGGACTGTGGACACTCACGTTCTTGCCAATGGCATTGTAGGGGTGGCTCTCCCTGCTCACGCTGGCTGATATGCTATCATTGAATGGTAGAAAGACACTAAAATTTGCAAAAGAAAAAAAAAAATCTTCCCAGGACTACAAAGCTAATGGGTGACCATGCAAGGTCTCCATCAGCAGGTGTCACCCGTGAGGCAGAGGCAGAAGGCACTGCTCTTTGAAGTCACCCCTCACTTCTGCCACTGTAGGCTGGGTCACGTGACTTGCTTCAACTCCATTCACAGGAGCCAATGAGATGGCCGTAATGGCCCTACGGCTAAGTGATCAAGAGATGCTCAGAGAGGGGAAGGATGGAAGAAGGCCTGAGAAAGAGGCTGAGGTGTGGGAGCAAATGCAAGCACATACCACAGGGCAAGAGCTTTTGTATTGGCTGGGCAACTACTGTGGGCAAGTGATATCATCTCCTGGTCTTACATTCCTCATCTGTAAAATGGACATGATAGAAAAGCTGCCCAACCACAGAGGCTTCAAGGATCAAATGACAGGTTTCCCAAGGGTTGCTATGCCTCCCTCCTACAGGCTCTGGGCACCAGAGGAAGGAAGGCCCCAATAGCAGGATCATGGGCCTGTCTGCCTTCTCAGGCCTGGAATAGGGCATCTACCTGAGCTTGAGCTGGGGTTCACCCCGAAGAGTTGAGTGTTCAGTGATAAGCACCCCAGACCCGTGGAGCTGCAACAGCTGAAGGCATGTTATATGCCCTGCTATAGACAACTCCCATCTAATCTTCCTGCTAATTCTAAGGCCTTCTTCCCAACAGGAAATGAGCGGGCCACACACCCCTAGCAGCACACAAGCCACAGGCTAGAACAACAGGTACCTGCAATCACCCTGCTTCCAACAGCTGGGTGCCCAGAAACAGTCAGTCCTGGTCTGAGAAGGCTGCCACCCCCAGCAGGGTTCTCAGCAGCACATCCTCAGACTGACTGGTTATCTCCAACCGTACTCTCTCATTCAGTTGCATCTTGGAGAACTCAAGCTAAGACCAGGGATGGGAACGGCAGAACAAGAGTAGACAGCACAGGACAGACTGGAAGCATGTACTGGAATGACGCTGTATGGTACCAGAAGAAGCCAGAAGGTGCAAGTGAGAGAGATGAGGTGGGAAACGGCAAGGGCATTACCCTTATTCCCAGCCTGCTGTGTGAGGAGCTGAGCCCCTGTCCCCAGAGCCATGGGATAAGTCTGTGTGGGGAAACATCATGAACATATTGGTGTGGGAGCCAAGAGAAGGGAGCAAGCCTCTGATGTAGCTGTCCCCCAGGCTGGGAGACAAGGGAGGAACTGGGGATAGGCTACCGGGAGGACTGTCTTTGTCATTTGCTAAACTGGGAACAAGTTTTAGCCTAAGAGAGTGAGTTCAAGGCACACGTCATTAGAACTCTTTGTTAGCCTAAAGTTGGTCACTGGAGCCAAGGACAAGATGAAACCCAGGAAGTGGAGTTTGTGGGAAAACCAAGAGAAGCCAGGCCTGAAGTCTGAATGGTATCACTATGCTAATAGTTATTTATTTATAAATAATTATATGGGTACAGGAACGAGCAAAGATACCACAGACAGGTGCCATGTACTTGTGGTAGTTTGAATATACTTGGCCTACAGGAAATGACACTATTAGGAGGTGTGGCCTTGGAGGAGGTATGGTCTTGTTGGAGGAAGTGCGTCATATGGGGGTGGGCTTGTCCCATGCTTAAACTCTGTCCAGTGCGGAAGAAATGGTCCCTCCTGGTTGTCTTCAGATTAAGATGCAGAACTCTTAGCTCCTTCTCCAGCACCATGTCTGCCTGGATGCTGCCATGCTTCTTACTATGATGATAATGGACTAAACCTCTAAAACTGTAAGCCAGCCTCAATGAAATGTTTGCCTTGGTCATGGTGTCTCTTCACAGCAAAGGAAACCCTAAGACAGCACCCACATATGACATCATGTTGTAAGGAAGTCTAGGTAAAGTCAAATGCTACATATCCTGGGCCTGGAAAAAATGGAATAGCCTATGATATCAAGAAAGCAATTTCAGTTGGGATTTGATTTGGCTGCAAGTGAGTGTTTAAACAAGAATGGAGTTGATTTCTCCCTTACAGAGTAAACTAAACACAGACACCCACCTCTGGCATAGAGATCTTGCTCCTTCATGTCCTTAGGGACACAGCCGTCTTCCCACCACCCCAGCATAGTCTTTGTCCTCGTGATCCATTTTGCTGGCTAAAACTGTAGCCATTACATCTGTTTGCCAGATAGCCAAATAGAGAGAGAGAGGGAAAGTAGAAGAGATGACTGAGTGTTTTACACCATCTCTAAGGGAGAATCCCAGAAGCTGCCCTATTGACCAGACGTCAGTCACAAAATTTAATTGTGGGGCAGGCTGAGAAGCGTCTTTGTTCTTGAACTAAGAACCAAAGGTTGTGTTACTGAAGAGGAAGAAGAGAGACGGGGGCAGAGCAGGTGGGCACCTTTGTAGAGTCTAAGCACGAAAGATGAGCTAAGAAGAGCTGTGGCCTGCATCCTGACAAGCAGCCGTAAGACCAGGAGACCTAGTTACGGGAAGCTCTCACAGGTTCAGAGACAGGGAAGTCCAAAGCAACCTGGCCAAGACGATAACCACTGTCCATCCGACCCGAGAGCCCTTGACTCTAGGCTCCTCCTTCTTCCCAGCCAAGTGTCATGAAGACAAGGAGGTGAGAATAATTCTTTTTTTTCCCAAAGACCTATTTATTTTATGTTTATGAGTACACTGTCGCTGTCTTCAGACACACCAGAAGAGGGCATCAGATCCCATTACAGATGGTTGTGAGCCACCATGTGGTTGCTGGGAACTGAACTCAGGACCTCTGGATGAGCAGTCAGTGCTCTTAACCACTGAGCCATCTCTCCAGCCTAAGAATAATCCTTAAACAGAGAATGGACATGTAGATTCCAAAGACTCCAGGAGAGGATAACAAACAGGAGACGAAGAGGATGGTGGCCACCACGGGGTGGCAGTCAGGGGGACCTAGTGGGAGCAGAGGGAGACCGAGGACTTTGTGTCTTCTTTGGAGGTGGATCCAGAATGGGGCTCAGGAGTGGGTGGCTACAGGAGAGAGACTAGGGAGTCTTTATGGAGATACTACGTCATAAAATTGAGACCTGGGGTCCAGGCATGTTGGAAATCCCTTGACAGAATATCTGAGGGTGGGGGACAAGACTCTCCCAAGTCATTTCAGCAACTCCAGCCAACTGCTAAATACTCTTCAGTCTTCTCAGGCTCATTAGGACACCTCTCCAACACTTGGATGGGCTCCCCAGGAAACAGATTTCCCCTTCCCCAACCTCCCCCTCACCCCATCCTTGAGCCCACCCACCCACCAGCCTTCTAGGAAGCAAGGATTAGAATCCCTCAGCAAACCCTCAGCAAGGACTCCTGAGTCATCCGCTCTGCAGGTCCCTGGACATTTGGATGTTTGTTATCACTTCCACTGCCCACAGTGGTTTAAGCCTCTCTGCATCATCACAACGCTTCCTGTGCCGGGTGAGTTAAACTGTGCTCAACAAGCGACTGACGGGAATCAGTGGATCATCACCCAGCACCTTGGCTGTTAGGGTGGGCAGTAGCGCAGGGAGTGGGGGTGGGGTCACTCCCTGGAGAGCTCCATAGTCTCCTGGAGAACAAGGTTCTGATGGAGCGACCCTCAGCTGCTTCCTGCTTTCTGTCTTGCTTCCTCACCTCCCTCCTTGGTGTTTCGCCTCAAAGTAAACATGTACCCAAATTATTGTCTTGAAACCCTCTCCAGAGAAAAACCACATAACTGGGCGGCTGCCAGCTATAACAGGAGCGGTAACTCAGTGGCAGCCTCTAGGCTGCTCTACCGATTCCCTACTATGCTCAAGCAGGCATGGCTGCAGCCTTGACATTTGACAAGGACCTTGTGGGCTTCACCTTTACATCTCACAGGCCCCGATCCGGCCACATGACCTTACCCAAATCAATCACTGGCAAAACTAATCGCTTTGCCTGAGCTGGCTTAGCATACATACCCACCAACAGAAAGGGTCGCAGGGTCAACCATAAGTGTGGGGGACCCAGCCGTTTCATCCATGGTGATACAGAAACTCATAGAAAGGCAGCTGGTGGCCCTTGCTGCCAGGAAGGCTCGTTCTATTCCTCTCATTCCCACCCTACATACTCATCTCATCTCATCTCATCCTCATCTCATCTCATCTCATTCATTCATTCATTCATTTCATGTTCATTCATTCACTGAGCACATCTGGGGTGTTTACTAGGCCCCCACTTAGGAAATGGCTAATTGCCAGAGCAGGGGTCAAGTAGGAGGGGGCTGAGGGTAGGGGTTGGGGTGAGGTAGGGTAGACAAAAACAGCATAGGGAACTGTGTATGGAAAGGGTGGGGTACATGACCATGCTGCTCCCACAAAATGCCGCTCCAGGTATTCCGGGCCTTGTGTTGACACATCCTTGGCTGGCCTAGAAGTGTCCTAATGTCCCCAGTGTAGTGAGGGTACTTTGGAAGCAGAGGCTATATCAGCAGGGCTGACCTCTGCCTGGCCAGCTTACACTGCCACTTCAGACCCCACGGGGCGGGGGCGGGGGCGGCTGGGGGGGTGGAGAGCACGCGCACACACATTCCTCATGGAGGTTTCATAAAAATCAATTTCTGTCCCGTTTTTGCAATGTACATAAAAGGCTGTGGCATCAATTAGCCTTCGGTCCCTCCCCTCCTTCCCTCCTGTCTTTTTTGGAAGCCTCTTTGTAGGAAAATCTCATATTTCAGCAATTTGCATCATCCACACATTCCGCTTTGAAGTTCTAAGTTATAGGTAAGAAAACGACCCATTATCTGCCCATAAAAAATGTTCAAAGCTTATAAAGTCCTGAAACAGATGTACATTATCATTGGATTTGCGGCCTTTTTGCTGGAGCGTGCCTAATAGTTTCCGCCGCCCCTGGCCCCTTTCCCACCCCCATGAGCATAGCCTCTTCATAGAAGCCCGACCGCCCCTCCCCCGCCCCCAGCCCTCCTGCATCCAGTCTGCTCAGAACCCCGCCCCCAGCTCCTCCCCGCATCTCTTCTTCACAGAAGCCCGCCCCTTGGCCCTTCTCAGCATCTCCTTTCCACAAAAGCTGAACCCCGCCCCTCCCACCTCGCCTCTCCACAGAAGCCCTCCCCCTCCTGCATCTCTCTCTCAGCAGAAGCTGCTCCCCACTGGGCCAGGCAGACTTCAAAGGTCCTGGCCTGCCCGTGAGAAGCAAAGCACAAAGTGGGAACATAGGGGCTTTTAAAATCCCCCACGTTAAAGTCAATATTGTACGTCCCCCTCCCCCCCCCTTTGCTGACAGAGGGGCGCAAGTCCGTTCTTCACTTCATGCCTCCTACCGCCAATTCACCAATTACCAGGTGGATAGGCAGGCTCCAGATGTCCGTCCTTGCACGCCCCACCCCCTTCTTTTAAAAAGATTTTGTTCTTTGACAATTTCATCTATGTATATAATGTATTTTGATCAAATTCAACTCCCTCTCTCAAGTCTCTTATCCTCTCCCACGCCCTTTGGAACTCTTCCCAGTAGCCCACTGAATTTGTTTTGGATGATTGCATGGATATGGGCTGTTTACTGCACCATGGGCGACTTACCAGCGTCTATGTCCTTAAAGAAAAATGACCCCACCCCACCCCCAGCGTTCATTAACTGCCACTAACTCCTTACTAGGGCTATGGTTTCCGGTACCCTGCACCACCGAAGATGAACATTAATGGGCTCAATGCAGGTCCCTACAGCCTCTCTTTGTAAGTGACATCCAGAAGACAGCATCTCACAGCGTTCCTTCCTATCCTTGGTTCTTACCATTTTTTTTTTTCCTTGTCCCCTCTTCTAAAATGTTTTTGAGCCTTAGGGCAGGGATTTAATGCAGATGTCCCGTTTAGAGACAAACACTCAGCAGTTATTCACTTATTCTCAGCACTAACTTACTGAGTCCACATTCACTGCTGACCCCTGGAGAAAGAAGCTTCTCTGACCTTTGAGAGCAGCAGAGATGCTTTGACAGTGTGTTCATTTAGCATCCTCAGTTGTAGGGTGCCTGCCCCCACCAGGGCCTATGACACTCTCAGCCATGGGCTTCTCATGGGTTTACCAGGCATGGATTCCCTCCTGTAGAGCAGGCCTCAAATGCAATCAAAAGACAGTTGGTTATCCCTGTAACTTCTGCCCATTATTGTATCAGTAGGCACATCTTCCTGGGAGGTCAGTACTGAAACATTCAGGGTTCGAGGCTGAGTAATACTGATGTGTTTTCTCTCCAAGTAGTCTGAAGAGCACCCCTGGTCCTATGAAAGCAAGTCGCCAGGGAAGAAGTTTCAATAAGGTCAGCTCTAGTTTGACTTCTCTGTGTCTCAAATCTAAAAGCATTTTGTGTCTTCAGCACCCAGTTATGATAGCAACCAGAAGCCATGGCAATAGCTGTATTTTAGGCATCTCCAGGGCCTCCCTGTCTAATAGTGGATAAAGAGGTACCCCCAAACCTGGCACTGGGATTCTCACTTAAAAAAATTATGGCTTCTGGGAGTGACATTAACTACTCCCAGAACAGAGTACCTCTGTTCAAACCCCTTTTTCTCTTTCTTTCTTTTTCTTTTTTTAAAGATTTATTTATTTATTTTATATATGTGAGTACACTGTAGCTGTCTTCAGACACACCAGAAGAAGGCACCAGATCCCATTACAGATGGTTGTGAGCCACCATGTGGATGCTGGGAATTGAACTCAGGACCTCGGGGAAAAGCAGTCAGTACTCCTAACCACTGAGCCATCTCTACAGCCCCAAACTCTTTTTTTCAAAAGATTTATTTTTAATGTTCTTACAAAGCAATGAGTTTTTACCAGCCTTTCCATACACCCCTAATTTTGCTTAACCTTCTCCACTCTCCCTTCTCTCTCTACCCCTGAATGTGGTGGTTTGACTAGATTTGGCCCCATATCCTGATGTGTTTGAATGCTTGGCTCATGGGGGGGAGAGCACTATTTGGAGGTGTGGCCTTGTTAGAGGAAGTGTGTCACTGTGGAGGTGGGTTTGAGGTAATATATGTGCTCAAGCTCCACCCAGTGTGAAACACAGTGGTCTCCTCCTGGCTGCCTTCCGATCAAGATGTAGAACTCTTGGCTCTTCCAGCACAAGTCTGCCTGCACGATGTCATACTTCCACCATAATGACAATGGACTGAACCTCTGAAACTGCAAGCCAGTCCAAATGAAGTGTCTGCCTTTATTGGAGTTGCCTAGCTCATGATGTCTCTTCACAGCAATAAGACAGAAGTTGGTACCAGGAGTGGAGTATCATTGTGAGAGGCCTGACCATGCTTTTGCTCAGAGGACTGTGGATTTGGGGACTTTGTATTAGGAAAGCCGTGAAATGCTTTGAGCCATCCTAACAGTACCATGGAAGACAGTTGTCCTGAGGGTCATATGACCCATGGGGGCTTGGCTTAAGAGGTTTCAGATGAGAAGAATTTTAGTATGTTGCCTAGATGTCATTCTGTGATATTTTGGTGAAGAATGTGGCTGCTTTTTTGCCCTTGTCTGAAGAATCTGAGGCTAGATTAATTGTACTGACAAAGGAAATCTCAAAAGGTGTCTAACATAGACGTTGTCACGTTTATGAAGAGCATTTTGACCAAGCATAGCAAGCCAGGAAGCAGCCCCTCTCCATGGCCTTTGAATCAGTTCTTCCCTCCAGGTTCCAGCCCTGCTTGAGGTCCTGTCCTGACTTCCTCCAATGATGGTCTATGATCTGGAAACCCTTTCCTCTTCAGCTTGCTTTTTGGTCATGGTGTTCTGTCGCAGCAACAGAAACCCTGACTACCCCCTGCCTCCATCCTTGCTTAGACTCATCCGCATCTTTATGGTCCTCCCTACACTTAAAGAGATGCGGTTTGCGATCAGGAGCAGGATGGAGACAGACGAGTGTACACTGAGTACCGTCATGGAGAAGCGTGTCACAGATATCCACAGTAGATGGTACTGAATCACCATGTGTCTTGCCTGTCCAGGGTGGTTTCTAATATTTCTAATACTTCCATCATGCACTGCCAGTGGCATGTGCTGTCTCAGCCTACTGACCTTTCAATTTTTTATGTCTCTGAAAGAGGACACCATCCACTACGTCCCCTTCCAGATCCTACCAGCTTGAGCTGGCTCCCTTGCCAGCACTCACCCATCCAATGTGTCACCCTCTCTTTTACCTCAGGGTCTTGGCTGGCTTTCTGCCTGGGTAATTCCTCATCAGTCTTGCTGTCTTCACCTAGCTAGCTACACATGGAATGCTCTCCCCACCCCCCAAGTCTGTTATGTGCTCTGTTATCCTCCCATGTCCCCATGGAAGGCATCCCAGAATGTACCTGTGCAACTGTGTGACATCTGCTCCTCCCCGTACTAGTTAGTGAGCTTTGTGGAATCCCGTCAAGATGACCTCTGCTCTGTCTGATATGAGCATTTTTAATTGACGTGTGCATTCTTGCTAACTCAGCTGTTGATCACTACATATTGGAAAAGTATACATGGACAGAGGACTCTGGAGATAAATGTGGTATGGGTGTGGTCCAGAGACCGACCAGCTGAATCTGAGATTTGGGAGTCTCTCTTCTGCCCAAATCTTACCCAAAAGCTCAAGTTTGGCAGCTCCTTATAACCACAGACTGATACGTTATAAGTAAAATGAAGTAAGACAGCTGGGGCACGCACAAACCATTGCTCACAGAAGGAACAGAGGAAGGGACAGCTGGACCAGGAATCTCAGGATCAACCACATCACAGTCAGATGCTGCACTCTGAGGTCAGAGTTAGGGGATGTGGGACCAGAGACCTCAACTAGGACAGCCAGTCTCTCTCACCTAACCCTAGCACAGGACTTAGTGGGGTCACCTAGGGCCCCTACACCATAGACCCTGCTAAGACCCCACAAGCTAATATCGTTGTCACTGTTCCTCTTTTCTGCACCCCAAAACATCCACACCAGAGTCCTAGTCTTCAGCTTGTGCCAACTGCCTGGAAGCAGACAGGATCTGGGTAGCAGGATTCTGTGACAGCAATGCCACCACCCATATGTGCTTCTAAAGCCAATTAACAAAGACACTTCTCAGGCTGACATTAGGCCACATGCTGGATCTGGCTGGAGGCTATGCAAGAGCCCAGAAGTGAGAATCCTTTAGTCCCTTTACAGGCTTCTCACTGGCACTCAGCTGGGCCCTTGATCTCCAGTGAACAGATGGGAGATTTGGTGGAAACCACGTAATTGGCACCAACAGTTCTGAACAGAGGTCCATCCTTGACCGGCGCTGTTCTGTGCTTCCAGCAACCTTCCTAGCTTCACGCGCAACTCCAACATTAACATCTATGGCGTTTTCGTGGTCACTCATGACCATGAGAAAGCAGTGAAATAGAGTTGCCTGGTGCCCATGCCCAGCTGGTGCTGTTGGTTTTGGCTCACATCTCATAAACACAAGTTCTTGTCAAAACTTCTTCCTAGGTTTTGCTCCACATTGGGATTTTGTGGTTTAAAATGATTCCTGGCCCTACAGCAGGACTGCCTGGTTCCTTAGCACTGGGAGAGCACAAGCTGGAGGTTGGTGTTCTAGACAGGCTCAATGTGAATGCCAGAGTTATGATAGGCTGGCAGGAACCTCACCCTCTATTGTCCCAGGAGCAGCAGATAAGTACTCACAAATTGAGTGTTCAAGGCAACTGCAGAGATGAATGGGCACAGGCTAGCCACCAACATGATCAGCACTGAGAAAGAAGAAACTGCAGGATTTGTGAGCTTGTGGGCCCCTGGGAAGCCTGAACTTTCTCTCCTCGTTGTCTGAATTGTGCGAGTCATGTGGCCCATGGAGAATCATGGTCCTAGTCAGCCTTGGTCAATGCCTGTTGACCACGAGGCTTGTGAGGCATACTACTTCCCTGAAGAAGGATCTCACAGGCTGCGATTCTCCAGTGCTAGCTACCTCTGTGGGCTCAGAGCTGTCTGTCACTTCTTAGGACTGGGGCTGGGACAGTCTCTTTGTGCCATACAATGTTTTTTTCCAAGTCCCCACCACAAGTCAGGTCTGGAAGAAAAGAATGACCTCATGGAATGTGGTCAAGAAAAGCAAGAGGCCAGGTGGGGTGACCCTAAGTATGTGGCAGAGGGACCTTTGCAGTTGGGTGAGGTCTAGGCTATGCCCACTTCTGGAGACACATTCTAAAAGAAGCTGCCATTTACGGTAGGCCTACTACATGCAATGTTCTGCTAAAGCTTCACACCCATGGGTCCATTGAATCTTCACACCCATGGGTCCACTGAGTCTTCACACTCATGGGTCCATGGAGTCTCCATACTCATGGGTCCATTGAATCTCCACACTCATGGGTCCATTGAATCTCCACACCCATGGGTCCATTGAATATTCACACCCATGGGTCCATTGAGTCTTCACACCCATGGGTCCACTGAGTTTTCACACCCATGGGTCCATTGAATCTCCACACCCATGGGTCCATTGAATCGTCACACCCATGGGTCCATTGAGTCTTCACACCCATGGGTCCATTGAATCTCCACACCCATGGGTCCATTGAATCTTCACACCCATGGGTCCATTGAGTCTTCACACCCATGGGTCCATTGAATCTAAGCTTCACAGGAGCTCAGTGAAGTGGGGACTGTAATGAGCCATTATAAATCAGACCAAGATACAGATTAGTTATGTCACTTTTTCATATGTCACACAGCAAGTAAGTAGCATGCTGTCAACCATGTCAACTGGGTCAGTCCTCCTGACCTTGTAGAAGCTGCAACTGGACAGGCAGCATTGGGGTCCCCCGTGCACACTGAGTTCTCCAGACTAACTGGTTAGTGGCCTTTCTGTTCTCCTTTCTTGAGAGCTGGGTGGTGTGGTGTTTGTTCAGGGAGCTCAATGGGGAAGGCACCCCTTTCCCATTTCCTGTCTTGCTGAAATCTCCAAAGACTACAGGAGCTTAAAGCTGAGTGAGTTTTGTCAGGCTACTTGACAAACCAATCAAGGTTTGAGCCAGCCTTGTCTACCTGAACCACCAGGCTATATTGTGAGAGTCACTGGGACTCCCCGAGACCTTCCTGTGAATGTCCTTGAATATCTGAAATACCTCACTCACTTGGATCCGACTCCACCAGGTGTTCAGTGTGAGGGAAAATGCACCATGAGCTCTGAGGCAGCTAGGCCAGGCTGAGAAGGCTTGAAGCCAGCTGATGGGCCCCAAGTCCTAGGAGGCTTGTTCCCTACTTGAAGGGCCAGATACTACACAGCTTCTATGGTTTGCTGCAAGGAGGAATTCAATCTTGACTTTTTGATTCTTATGGAAAGACAAAAACCAATCAACCAAACAAACCAACAAACAAGCTAGAAGCCTTGCTTTTTAGGTGAAAACTTTAGATTTTGGACATTCATTCAAAGTCTTTGAAACCTGAAAAGGAGTCAAACATGATACACTGGACCTTTATGGGTCTGCCCATCATTGGGGGTCAGAATAGGAGCTAAGTAGGCAGAGAGTGGAAAAGGGAGGGAGAGGCAGAACTCTGGGAAATCTGGGCCTATCCCTGCTCTATCTACCCTCTGCCTCGTACCACATGGGCATGCACTCTAGGGTCTACTGACATGGCCAGGGCATCACCAACGTGGCAGTGGCTAGGTCTTATCAACACCAGCAAAACCTCCTTAGCCTCTACAGTCCTGGCCAGGCCCCTCCCCAGGTTCCAGATTCTGGCTACCTGGAACAAATGTCCTCCTCTGTGTAGTCAACAAGTGCCTTCAGTGGGAAAGAGGTCTTGAGTTGTTCTGGGACAACTGTCAATCTGGATGAGTCTGCCTACTGGAATCTCAGTTCTCCTGTCTCTATGGTGAAAAGATCTTTCTTGGGCAATCACAATCGCATGTTCAAAAATACAAAGATATTTGACTAAATTTTGGTTCCCAAGAGGGAGGGAGAATGGGGGGGGGGCAACCAACCAAACAGAAAAAAAAATAGAAGACAACACAATGGTGGTTTGTTTCTTTTTAAATAAACTAAGTTACTGCTTTTGTTTTACTGGCTTTCTGTTGTTGTTTTAGAGATTAAACCCAGGGCCTTGCATAGGCTAAGCAGGAGCTGTACCACCGAGCTACAGCCTAAGCAGGTTTTAGAAAGCAAAATCAAAAAATAGCAATGCTGTTGCTATGCCTACTTTTTATTCCTAAGACCCCAAAGAGGATGCCATGGTTCAGCGAGGCTGTTGTCTTGCAGCAGGTGCCCTCCCCTCCCTCTCCCCCTCCCTCTCTCATCTTCCTCCACACCACACTCACACTCCTGGTTTACTAACCACCTACTGCACACTGGGCCTTGAAGAACCCCACTTCAGGAAGAGCCCGTCTTCAGAGGCTGCAGACAAGCCTTGACACTCAGGACCAGGCTCTGAGGCTCACACTGCTTGCTGCCCTCTGCTGGACTGGCTAAGGCTCCAGGCAGAGCAGCCTGGCTAGGAAAGGACGAACAGGTTTTGGGGTCAGCTTTGACGCACACACCCTGAATTTTGCTTTCAGAAATACAGAGAGAAGAGTACTGTTGGTAACAGTCGGGCACCAGAACTCTGGTGAAGGGGAGGATAATTCTGTCAGAGCTGTGGGCCTCTAAGGTCTTTGACCTCTGTTTCTCACTCTGAGAACTGAGCCCCAAATGGCTTCCCCATCTACCTTTCTTCCTGCGGAGAGGGGTCTGCCCAAATCTGATTCCCAAAGCAAGCTCTCACTGTGAGTAACCTAGCAGCCATAAACTTGGAAACAAAAGTGGTGGTCACACTGCATTCTATGCTGCCGAGCTAATGTTGGCCCCGGGTCCCAAGGCTGAGTGCAGAAATTAGGAAGAGGGGTTTTTAACACTGCATACATAGCTTATGAATGCCAGATCTCATCTTGAGTGACAAAGGGCAAAGACTGTCCATGTCAATGTCATGTGGACCAACTGGGGGCCACTGAGCCTTAGTCCACTTCTCTGTAATATCTACGGTTTTATGATAACAGAGTGGCTGGGTTACTCAGCCAATGGCAGCACAGCAAGGAGAGAAACTTGGCCTATACAAATGGAGGTGCCGAGCCCTCTGGTCCTCTGCTGAAGTTATAGGCACTTGTTCTGATTTCTGTGGAGTTTTGGGGTCCCTGCTGGAGCAGGGTCAGGGGGTTCTGTTCTTGTTCTCCTCCTACCTCAATATGCATACTCCTTGAGTCCTGCTCCTGGGGTTTCCAGACTGACCTGTGGGCCAGATACACCACCATCTCCAGGGGTGGGAGCTTGTTAAAAACCACTGTCCTTGTACCCTAACCCTAAGCCACCTATCCCCCTAATCCAGGGTGGGCCTATGAGTCTATATTTAGCATGTTTCTCCAGTCCAAGAATTCAGGTATTTCTCTCAAAAGGCTTTCTGAAGTCATCAAGGGGAAGATGCAAGGCTCCAGGGTATGACCTTGCCTGTGTGGGATACCATCTTGGATCCTGAGTTTTCAATGCTCAGGCTACATCCCAGACACCAAAATCAGCATCATAAAAGGTAGGACTGATAGCCTGGCCTGTGAGACCTCTTCTAGGAGATTCTGAATGAAGCTTCCACACACTGACAGGCTGGCCTGTGCCCAAGTCACATCAGGAGGGACTTAGGCCTGAGTGAGTGACTCATAGCTGCCAGGCTGATGGACTGCGTGTAGCAGCAGGATTAGGACTTCTTCTATTGCTCAGAAGGCTGGGGGAGAGCAAACTGCCCACTTGTGCAGACCAAACTGGGTTGGCTGTACAAGCTAAACTCTGCCACTTCCTCCTTGGGAGCAGATACTGGGCACTGGAAGCTCTTCAAAGGAAAGTGTTTGTCAGGAAAAACATTCTAGAGCACCAGCTCCTAAGAAGGACTGACTTCCAGGGCAGCACCAGGAGACAGGCTGCAAGGGTGAGCCTGGGCTAAGGGCAAGCTTGCCTTGGGTAATCTGGGGTGTGTGGTCCCCTGATGCCAGTCGTGAGGCTGGCAGCCTTGACGTTGACATGGAGCCGAGGGTGCTGGGTGACACCCAGAGCCGAGCATGACAGGCAGGTCAGGGGTGGCGGGACTGCTCATTAGTGACTTTGGACAGCTAGCCCACTTCCCAGTTTTCTGGCTGCAGATCCTCGGGCCCAATAGCAATCTGAGATGTGACTGCCGGGGTGGGTGCGGGGGGGGGGGGATCCACACAGGTCCTGGCTAGTCCCTTTGCCAAAATGCTAATTAGCATGGCTAGGTGTGTGATATTCCCCAGACAGGGGAGGTGAGAGCAAAGTGGGGATCCATCCTCCACCAAGCAGCTAGTGCTGTGAACATGTATGTCCGAACCTGCAAGATCGTGATGCCTTCTTAAATCCAAAAAAACCACTAATACTTCTCCAAGGCCCCAGGGAGGCTGGGTGCTCAGAGCCTAGGAACTGGGTCATATCTACACACAGGATCCAACCTCGTTTCTTTTAACTTCCTCCCTCTCTTTTCTTTCGTCTTCACACTCCTTCTAATTATTTGCTATCCCCACTTTTACGAGGTCACTCACAATAGCTTCAAAACGGAAACCACACTTGCTCTTGAAGCCGGCAGTTCTGTGCTGACACCGTCTCTTGCTTTCTGTCTTGGGGGTAGACAGCAAGACAAGTTACATGCAAGGACCCTCTATGCAGTGTGTCACAGGGAACGATGAGCAGCAGAGCCACAGACCTGCCAGGAGAGGACAGTGTCTCTGTGCAGGAGTGGGCTGAGCAGCTGGTAGGGGGACAGAGTTCAGTGACGGGGGGGGGGGGGTGTCCCCAAGTACACTGGGCTACAGAGAAAGAGCCCAGGAGCAAACACTATGCTGTTCCTTGGATAGAAATAAAAGAGCAGGGTGGGGAGGGGCTGGAGCATATCTTCAGGCTTTTCTCTCTTAAAAATAGATCAGAAAGAAACAGTGCAAAATGTCAGCATTTGAAACTTCTGGGTGGGTGAGTTCAAGGTTACTGTTACACAATTGTTTCACACTGTGTTGGAAAAAAAAGCTTTTTTAGATTAAAACATTTAAATGGGAGATATTCTATAAAATGCTTTTATTCTGGTAATGAAGACAGCTGACATCTGGAAAGGACCCACAAGGGAGAAACCAAGGCACGGCATTTCACTTGCGGTGCATGCTCTGAGGAAGGGGAGTCAGGCCTCAAGCGCCCACAGTCAGGCACCAGACTGTTACAACTGCCACACTGCACTCACGGTCCTGGAGGGCATCTGGACACGGATGCTGGGGTGATCTCTGGAGACTGAGCGTGTGAGATGGCGCCTGCTGACTTACCTTTGACTCTAAGCTTCTATGTGCTACCTTGATCACTTACAGGTGAACACATGGTACTATTTTTAAGTGACTTTTAAGAGTTAGCAAGAAGTTAACAAAATCCTAGAGCAGCAGGGGACCTTCTTCCCCGGGCTGAGGATCCGTTCTAAAACCAGTGGCTTCCACTCCCTAGGCAGCTGCCGTGGCAACTCTGGCCCTGGAGGCCATTGGGTTTTGTTTTTGCTGGTCCTCCTGTCCCTGTCCTCATCCAGGGTGACCTTGCCTCCTGTGGCAGGTGGGCACATACCAGATGACCCATGTAATTGGTCTAAGCCCAGTCAATCACAATTCCCTCACCAGGCTTTTGTCTCCCAGAAAAATTCTTTCCTCCTGGTCCTAGACCCAGAATATCAGTTGCTCCGGCCTGCTGACACAGGTGACTCAGGGACAAAAACTGTTTCATTCATACCGGATCCTGTCATCTCAAAGCTAGCTCCCACAATACTTTGCCCATTTGGTGTGGTTACAGTCACTTCCTCTGAGTTGGATTCTAGACAAACAGAAACTCACAGCTCCCCATGAGGCAAAACTCAGGGCTCATACCCTTCAGTGCTAGGGGTCCTGAAGGCTAGGACTCAGCACTACCGCGTACCATGTGTGTCAAGCAGGTTCTTGACCTCTCTGAACCTCAGACACCTTCCCAGGACTTCTATTGGACTTCCACTTCCTGCTTCCTCATAGTGATGCCCTGAGGATGGCACCAGCCAGACCGAGGCACACCAGCAATCAGGAAAATTAACACCATGAAAACAACGGAAACTCACTACCTTCAGAAGTACATGCTTACCAACCATGCTAAACTCAGGAGACAGGCGGGCAACATTTCCTTCTGGGGTCAGACTCTTTCTGGACCCTCAAGAATAAAAGCCCCACTCCCTCCCAAGGCCTTCATCGGATGCTACTAGAGAAAAATGTGAAAACAGGCATGGGAGTGAATAGTGACATTCACCTTCTGGGCAGATTCATTCATTCATTCAGCCTGCTACGTTCTCTGAATGAATGTCATGGCTTCTAGGTGCCTCTCGATCCTCACCCTTCATGTATAGAGGTGCAGTGGTAGCTCAGTGCTGGTCTGGGTTCTGCTGCCCCTCAGCCTTTGCCCCGGTGTTGGCAGCCATCCTTGTTCAGCTTTCCTCAAATTACTAAACCTGGGAGTGTGATCTCATTTACGTAGGGGACGCTGCCCAGTGTCTCAACTGCCACTCCCATTCCACCCTAAGTCTCTAGACCCAAGCAGGTCTCTCCGAAACTGCAGACCTGAGACCCAAGGAAGTGAGACGGAGGTGGCTGCTTTCATCTGATGGACAGGCAGCCTTTACAGAAAACACATGGGGGTCCATCTGGATGGCAGGAGCTTCTAGAGCAGCACAGTGACTTCTGCACACCAGCGAAGATACCTGAGAGCGTATTTATACAAAGATACAGAGACACGGACAGGCAGCATCTACCTATAGCTACAAAGGCTGCTAGAGAGCCACAAACTGTTTGTTGATGGCGAACTCAGGTTTCACACCCTGCGTCACACCATGGTGCCATCTTGGGAAACCACATCTCTTTATGCGGCTGCTTCTCTCTGGAGTAGTTCCCAAACTGAGAAAACTGGCTACAAGGACAATCCTTAAACACAGGTGCATCCTTCAAAAGCCAAGGGGGGGAGCACAGGAAGAGAGGGTGCTTCCACATTGTGCATGGCAAAGGAAAACAAAAAGTACAGGGCTGGCTTGGGCCAAGGGCTAGGTCCCTTTGGAAAGGGGAGGCTGTAACTCCGGGAAACACAGCTAAGGTGTCTAGGTTGAGGCGTGAGAAGATGAGGGGAGAGAGGGCACAATGGCAGTCACCGAAATCCCCTGTAGCGTGTTACAATCAATTAAGGGCGAAGTTGAACCAGAATGACACTGAGAGGTAGCAGCTGTTATCCTCTGGAGCTCTTGAGGGCCTCTGAAGCTGGGCCAGGCAAGGGTGCTCTCCTGGAAGAGCTGGAGAGGGGAGTTGGGCTGAGGGCTCCTGGGGTTTGGGAAGACCTGTGTGGACCAGCTGGGGTGGCCCAAGGACCCTTCCAAACCCAGAGTCACTTCTTGGGTGAGTTATAGGATTCCCCACAACGTATAAATAAAAGTTTACTTCTGTGTTTCCATATGTCTTCTACATGAAGGCTGGCTAAATATTAGTGGAGTAACAATAATTATTAATAACAATAATTGCCATAATAACAATAATTAATAGACTAATAATGCCTTAGGGTGTGGGCGGGTCCTTCCTGTGGCAGCCTGGTGCAGTCTAGGGCTGGTAGAAGTGGTGGTAATGGTGGTGATGTTCGTGGTGGTGGTGGTGCTCATGTCTCTGCACAGCCTGGCCAGCCTGGCTCTCGTACACCACCACAGCAGGCAGCTCCCTCACCTGCTCCCGCCCCAGGACGGTGGAGCCTCCTGCAGCCAGTGGAGCCTGCAGGCCACGGCAGCTTGCCTGGCTCTCCTTGGCTCGATGCTTGTGCTTCTTGTGGCCCAGGGGTGCCAGGCTGGGGAGGAGGGCTGGGCCAGTGGGCAGGTGGGCAGAGGGGGACACAGTGTGGGTGGTGGGTGCCAGTGGGGGCTTGCTTCTTGTACCTCTGGCCGCGTGGCCCATACCCATGTTCTTGCCCTGGGCCTTGGGGGACCTCACAAAGTGCTTGCTCCCATCCTGTGTGCCCCGGAGCCGTTGCTGGAGCTCTGATGCCTTGGCAAATGGGGTGTCAAGGAGGTGGAAGGAGCCCGGGTCCACACCTTGGGGCCTCCGGTGTGGGATGTGGGCGGCTTCCGGCTCGTGGGAGCGAGAGCGAGTGGGGTTGGAGATTCGAGGGGGCAGCTCTGACTTCTGGGCCACCGAAGGGGAGCCTAGGAACATATCCAACAGATACTTCATGAGCACCCACTGTGTGCACTGGATTACCAGGTACCATCACCTCTCTGTCTAGCTACCAGCCCTCTCATGCCCTCTGCAGCCCTGCAGGGAGAGAAACATTCCCATTTGCTGAGAGGTGAGGAGACAGAAGGAAAGGACTAAAGGAGGTGGGCCGAAGCATTCTAAGTGGATAAAGGGGAATGCAGGGAGAACTCAGAGAGAACTCAACAGTAAGAGGAAGCAGGACTGGAACAAGGGCAAGGGGCACGGAGGCTGGCAGAGCAGCACTTTTCTGGACTAAGCAGCCACCATGGCTGTGGCTGATGTGGGGTCAGGGCTGGGATGGCCAGGGTAGGGCTACTGCTTTTGCTGGATTCTCAGCTCTCTCTTTCTCTTGGATTTTGCCCAGCTCTGTGCAAGTAATACTTTGATTCTGAAAATGTCTTTAGTCCTTAGTTAGCATTTAGCTCCTCCGAGAGGAGCCTCTGACCTGCCCAGTAAAAAGTTACATATCGCCCCAGTCCCCAGGGATCTGTGGCCACCACCTAGCACTGTGATTCCAGACTACACCCCACACAGCCGGCCGTAATTACCGGGTCCAAACTGAGATGTGTAGTTCTCTATCCCCGCCAGGTCTAGGTAGTGGTTTCTCCTCTCGATGTTCTCATCCACGCAATGGTGATAGCAGTCTGGCTGTTCCAGGTGGCTGTCACCCTGGAACCTTTGACAAAAAGAACATGATGTAGGAAGGCACAGACCCTGAAGTCTGCTGGGAAGCCATCGGGCCAAACAAACAGGCAGCTCATCACTCCTCCTCTGTGACTTGGGAGAAGGGCGTCTGAGGCATAAACCTCAGTCTGCGCCTTCATTTCCCCAATGCCCACCGTAATCTGCCTCACTACCACAAGGTCTGTTCAATGCACCCCAGCCCGCCCACCTCCAGCCAGCCTGGAGCCTGCAATCCAGCCACTGCTCGCCTAGCAGTGCCCTAGCATGGTCTGTCTTATCCATGTTCACGGAAGGACTAGTCATTCTCCGACCATGCCTTCCTTGGTACAGATGTTGAAGATCCCCCTGCTTGCCTGCTGTCCTGATGCTGCTGTTAAGTGCTTTTCTTTAAACAGCCCCCTTCCCTCTGTTTATGCAGAAGTGACAACAGGACAGATGACTGCAGTCTATAAGCCCTTACAGTTCTGAGAGCAAGAAGCCTGCAAATGAAAGTTTCTCATGGCCCACCAAATGGCCAGGCCATCTTAAGGGATAGGAGGCTTAGGATTCTGTCCACTGCTGTGAAGACACATATTCCCCAGTAGAAATCACAGTGTGTTAGACACCCTGAGGTGCTACCCTAATCCCATCTACGGTGGATAATACATCAGGAACACCCAATACATGCTGAATCCAAACCACATGGAGAAAATCTAAAGAAGTTTTACATGGAATACAGTGATGAGCTATATCTAGGGTTTTGTTTTGTCCTGTTTTGTTTGTAAATTTAGAGTCTGATTTGTAAATCAGTGCTTTCTGAAATAAATTTATGGCCCCTGTGGAGGACCCAGGATAGAACCTGCCACTCGAAGTCCTTCAGATGTATGTATCCAGCTGGCGCTCAATACATGCTCATGGCCATGAGGCATGTCGTACCTGAGCGGGGCTCGCTGCTTCTTCTCCCAGCCACGCAATTCCTCAGCAGGTTTGGTGTCTGCTCGGGGCCTTGTGCTCTGCAGATCTGAGTTCCAGAAGCCCAAGAGAAACTCATCAGTGCTACTCCAGCTCTGCCAGGGCTTTCTGGCATTGTGTCCTCAAAACACTCAAAGTCGTTAACTACAGCTCTGCAGCAGGGTTGCCCAGTGAAGACCAAACTAGCTGCCCGTCCCACTCACTTCTCCAGACTCATACCCTTCCAATGCCTGGCCTGCATCCTCTCCAGTCTTGACTCTATGCCTTTGCTTACACTGGGCCTTCCATCAGTGATTCCCTCCCTGTCCCTCCCCAGAGGCCAGTTCCTTCAGGGGCCTGCTGAAGCCCTGCCAACCATCTGTCCATGGTACCTGGGTCTTTGCCTTCCCTCCCCATCTTTCCCAGATTGGGCGCCATTGTGTCACTCTCACCGGTTTGGTTGAAAAGGACACTCCTCTTGCTCTGGCTCCCATCAGGGGCCACGGTGAGCTTCACCCGCAGTGTCTTGCTTGATGTAGGGGAATGGTTCACAGAAGAGTCCACCACCTCATAGATGGTGTGCAGCAAGCTGGTAATGTCCTGTTTGGGAGGAAGCAGACACCCCATAGACTTTAGTCACAATGCCCTGCCACCAGCAACCTGAGAGCTGGTGACCGTTGCCGTGCTGAAGGCCCCATATCCTTCAAAGACAGCTGGAGGCAAGATGGCGGACATGGGACAAAAGCCCCAGGAAGAAGGAATGAAGAGCAGGGAGAAAAAGAGGGAAAGTCACAAGTTCAGGGTAGCTTGTGAATCCCTGGGCCCATAGCAGGGAGGCTGTGCAGAACCTCCCTGAATAGCCTCATCCATGTAGGGAAAGAGTTTATAAACCAGCTCTCAGCCTTCCTAGGTGAGAGGCTCCCAGCGATGCTACATACCTGTGCTCTTAGAGGGAGAAATAGAAACATGGTTGTGTCCTTACACTTGACTGGACTATGCCCTTGCCTGTTCCTCTGCAGGCATCTGCATGGACACCATAGCGGGATTCAGTAACTGATGGAGATGAGGAAGTGCTGGTGGTGATGGAGGAGGGGCGTGTGGGACAGGTGCTGCTGTTCTATGGCCCTGGAACCCACTTGCTCTCTCCCTGTGAGAAGGCAGCTGTCCACAGACAGGAAGGGAGCTCTCACCAGAACCATGCGGGCTGATGCCTCAGCCCTAAGCTCCAGACTCCAGGATGTGAGGAGGTCACCTTCTATTGTTGTAGCCACTCCGCCTTGGCAGTGTGAAATAAGAGTCACTGAAGACAAACTAGTCTGTGAGAAACCTGACCAAGTATTTCTGGGCCTGTTACCTATTTAACTGGAATAGGGACTCCGGCAGTGTTCCATGAGGAGTCTCAGAGGCTTCTGACTGGGGTAGGGGGCACAGGCACCCCTTACTAGGACTTCTGTCAGCAATTCTTCATGAACTCTGACATGCTTGGCCCCTCCTCTACCTTCTCTCAGCTGAGGCAGAGGTGATCCCTGACATGCCATAGCCAGGCAGGTGTGTGGTGGCTACAAGACCTGCAGGGTCTACGGCGGGGGATAGGTACCCGTGAAACATGGTGGACATTTCACTAGGGCTGACTTTACAGAATGAGGCCACTCAGGGTACCCAGAAAGCCAGTCTTCTGAGAAATACTCCAAATCATCAATGCTAACAACTAATTTAGGTTTTAGCAAAAGCCTCTGAAAGACCAGACAGAAGCTGTGGAGACAGACTGTGGAGGGCAGCAGTTTGAGACCCAGCCTCTAGCTGCTCACCCGTGCTCCCTCAGCTGTCTCGGGTCCTCCTGGTGAGACCACACAGGACTCCTTTTCTCCTCGCCCTTCCATGGCTCCTGCAGAACCATACCACCCATTCTCAGAACTGCACCTTCTTCAGGAGATGACGGTGACATCATCATGATGGAGGTGACACACAAGGAAACCAAGGGTCACTGCCAACATTCTTCAAGTGTTATATGGCTCAGAAGCTTTGCTGTCATCTTAAAAACCAGGGTCTGGCACAGAAACGGGGGCTGCTACAGTTTGTTTCTAAACCGATGTAGTAAAGGTCTTGGGGTGGTCTGTCGGGAGCTGGCAGAGCTTTTAGGGAATACGCTGTGAAAGGCCCTTGTGGTGGGCCTTCAGATCCCTGGAGGCATGTTCCCAAAGGAGACTGTTGGACCTGGTCTTCTCTTCTTTCTGGCCTCATTTCCAGGCCCTGAGGTGAGAGCAATTTTGCTTTGTTATGTGCACCTGCCAGATCATGCTGACTTACCACAGCCGGAAACAACAGAACCGACTGATCATGAGCTGGAGTAAGCCTGCTCTCTCTGTAGGTTGAGTAGCTCAGTATTTGCTACAGTGACAGGAAGCTGACATAGGTGATCACAACCGCTTCCTATGTGACTGAGAGCCCAGGTTCACAAGATCAGACCTGGAGGATTAGCCCAGACACGGGCTCCAGGCAGCAGATGCAGTAAGGTAGGAACCTGTTTGCCTGAGCACACCAAAATACATGTACTCACACTACGAGGAAGAGAGGGAGAGGTAGGGACAGCAGGTTTAAAAAAGGACTTTTGTGGATAGAGATGAGGTGATCCACAAGGCAGGGTCCTTAACCAACACCTCAACTCTTCAGAAAGAAAGCACAACACAAAGGTTTGCTTCAGGACACACTGACCCACCTCCCGTGGACAGCCTGCCTTCCCTGTGGCTGCTGCCTCTCACCACTAAGGACACAAGGGGCAAAACAGAAGTGAGTGTTTGTCCATGTCTCAGCTTGCAAGGACTTTGCAGTAGGAGGCTTCTAAGCATCCCTAAATTGAGAAGTAAGGAAGAGGGCGGCCACCAAGGGCTGACCATCGTGGCACGTATGACAAAGATGCCATAGATGGTCCCATATGTCCTGTGACATTCAGGCTGGCTGGCTGGGAAGCCGAATGAGACTTGACTCTGGACCATGTATAGAAATTCTGAACGGGAGGGAATCCTGAGAGGGAGGGATCCAGGCTAGAGTGGACAGTGCCATGAAGAGTCTGCACAGTAAGAAGAGATTGGAGACAGAATATCCATGTTCTGGTCCCGCACATACGGAGCCTCTGGATTTAGCCATACTTCAGCATACTGGAAGTAAGTCTCCCAGAACTGAAATTTAGAGATGCATGAGCCAATTCATTGCTCTTGTTACCTACGACAGGATGAACTACGATCCTACCACAGGCTCTTCCTCCCACTGGTTTCTATGTCCCCCAAGTTACAGCCTGGGACAGAGGCATTCTTTGTAAGTTAGATCTTCCTCCAAGTACTTAAAGGTGACTTCTTATCGATGCTGTGGAAAAGCTAATACTTGTCCCAACCTGGATGGGATAAGGAGATCTGGGGCCAAGCAGTAGTTCCTCTGGAGCCACTGGCAGGCCCACATGCTGGGCCACAAAAGGACACAAAGCCCAGACCTGGGCTTCTATCTCTACACAGGTGCCAATCACCATCTCTAACAGGCCTCACCCCACAGTGCAGGGCTCCCGGAGAGGCAAAGGGAAGGAGCTGAGCCTGATTCCTGGCACCTGGAATGGAATCTGTGTTTCTTGCAGGGCCTTAAAGACTCACTCTATCTATTCTACAAAAGGGCCACAGGCCAGGGGATCAGATGTGTAGGTGCCCTCCCAGGGCAGCATGTCATCTGGTTAAGGTCAGCTTAGCATGGGCTGCCCCTCTAAGAAGCTGCTTCCAGCTCCACTGCTCCTTCTGTCCCATGGTGTTTTCTGCCTCATCGGGTTGTCAGAGCAACACATGGAGAACTGAGAGTCTCCTCCCTGCTGAGTGCTCAGCCTGGTGCTCAATTTGCAGAGGCAGAGGCATGGAGAGGGTGAGAGGATCTTGGGATGGGTTGAGGGAGGACTCTAAATGGGGAGAGGGGCCTGGGACCAGCCACAGTCACTGTTTGCTCCTGTTCTGTGTGGCCTTGGGGACTCACAAGTCAAGGGTGGCTTCTAGAGCTTAGGGGTGGCATGGGGAAGGAAGCAGGGAGAGACTGTTGGAACCTGGAGTTCTCTCTGGGGAGGCCTTGGACTTTGCCACCATCTCCCACCTCTCCCCGGAGGGGTACCCCTGTGCCAGACTGTGTGAGATGCCAGGACACTCCCAGAAACCTTTTACCACAAGTCCTTCCCTGCCAGGCAGGGGGAGGGGGACAGCAGACTCAGGCTAAGTCCAAGCCCTGTGCCTGAGGACTGCCACCTTGCAGGAAGCACACTTACCTCACGGGTGACTTTGCCATTGTTGTCGAAGTCATACAGAGTGAAAGTCCACTCTTGCCGGCTGTCTTCCTCCACAGAAACATCACACTGCAGCTCCTGGACAGACAGACATGTGGCTTGTTTAACTAGCAACTAGAGCATCACCGTGGGTGCCCAATGGGCACCCCTGGCTATCCCTTGACCCTGGTAAAGAGGGAAGGACAGTAACTAAGACATGATCAGCCAGGGAAGAGGCCAGAGCCTGGGCATGGCATAGTAAGGTCCCAGGGCACCAGTAATCTCTAGTGTTCAAAGACCAAGGAGACACATGGACTCAGACAGGAGACTGGCCTCATGAGGCAAGCTTCAACTGAGGCTGAGCTTTTGGAAAGCAACAGGGACCAATGACTTGGGACAGCAGGCAAGATGTCAGGACAGGCAACTGGGCGGCAGCAGGCAGGACATGAAGAGGTGAAACTCTAGAGTCTGCCCAGACTCCTCCTGGGATGTGTTTCTGATGCTTCATTTTCCTCTCATATAAGTGACAGAAAATGATCGTGTCTATCCTCTGTCCCATAAAGTTGTCAGAATAATTAAGTCCTTTGCCATATGGTTCTTCACCAGCTCAGTGTTCCCAGGTTCCCTGAAGTTATAAGTGACAGTCCCCAAACTCCCACCTCAAGTATCCTGCTCCTCTGCCAAGGGCAGCCCTCCAGGGCCAGGCATCAAGGACTCAGAGGTGACCTGAACAATGGAATGACCCCTGTGCCCCAGCTCACAGAGCATGGAGACAGGCCTGACCACCATGAGGGAAGATAGCTGTTGACTGCAGTGTGCATGGTAGACAAGGGTTTCCCGCTTGCAGCTGCTGCAGCCTGAAGCCAGTTCCTTCTCGTTCTCAGATGGACCATGCTGAGTTCAAAGCCAGCTTTCCTCCCTCTACGACATGCTAATCTGACACCTGCCAAGTGCCCACCCCTCCTGAGAAGTATTTGATGTGATACAACACATATCACACACACATACATACACACACACACACACACACACACACACAGAGCGTTGGCTAGTTATGCCACTTGTCTGTCTTTAACCACACTGCTCAAAACTCAAGAACAGGAACCAGGAACCATACTCATTTTATTGCTGTTCTCCTGGCAAGCAACAGGGCTCCATTAGCACTGGGGAAAAGAAAGGAGTCCCAGCTACACCAAGCAAGGCAACCCACTATATAGTGTAGAATGGGAGTACCAAATAGTCCCAGAACCCCCAGCAGATACCCACAGTCCAGGGAAGGCTGAAATGTGAACCAAGGAACCCCCAAATGTCCCAGGTCAGCCTCTAGGGGTGAAAGGGAAGACTTGAGGACTCTAAAAATCCCATAAGAAGGTAACAAGTTCAAGGACGAGAGTCTTATCTCCCTAGGTGTGCTCCCACCTTGCCGTAGGGTCCTGGTGGTGTGTACTGGCCACCACTCATGTGGAGAGGCCATAGCTGAAGTGTCATGGCCCAGGGGCAGCAGGAAGGATCTCTCTCAGAAGCAATTATCCACATAAGAGGTGACAGCTCCTCCCATTCAGATGGGCCTCAGTTTCCCCTTTCTAGAGCACCACTGTAAAGCCACAGCCCTCAGAAGGAAACTCACTTCAAACTTGAGCTGCTTCTTGGAGGCCTGGCCGGGTTCGCTCAGTTTCTCCATTCTCTTTTCATCTCCACTGCCCAGGCTGTCGGTCTTCTCGGCGGTAGGGCCACTGCGGGGAGGCACAGGGAGAGATGAGCAAGTCGGGATCAGGTGGCTGTGCTGTGTCCTCAGGTCAGGAGCGCTGGGCCCTCCTGCCCTGCCTATTGGCCTGTGCTCCACATCCTTCCATTCTTTGGCCCTGGTAATGCCACAGGCTGCCCCGAGAAAGCTTTGTGGTGCAGTCATACCAGTTACTCAGGTTTCTCTCGTAGCCTCTCGGACTCCTACTCAGCCCCAGCTTTACAGGCTGGATAAGCAGCCTATAGGCAGATTTAGTACCTTGTAGAGACAATCAGCCACTGAGTAGGGTAGGGCACAGAGAAGGGGGTTGAGGGACCACAGCCTTCTGTATTTGCTGCCTCCTATACTGACACTGTGGCACCCTCAGAGATGTGGATGCACTTAGAGGGAGAGCGGAGGGAGGACTGGATTAAGAGTTTGAGGATGGATGGGTTTATGTGCATATGCTGAAGGACATTGACCTCTTCGGGACTGCACTCACCCTGACCCTTGCCCTTGGCCTCCGCTCACCTGGAGTTCTCCCCTCTGCCAAAGGACTGGTCTGTTGAGTGCCTGCCTTTCAGGAGCAGAGTAGACATATGAAGTGTGTGGCCTACTGGTGCCATTCTTCCTGTGTCGAAAAGGGGCCAGACTGGTAGACCCATCATCCTAGACCCAGAACCCAGGTGTGATAGGTTCCACATGTCACAGAATGTCCCAGAGGAATCCTTTGACCCTTTCTGTGTGACACAAAGAGCTCCACTGTACTTTCTAGAAAACATTCCTACCTCCCCCCTCATCAAATGCCCAGTACAGTGACTTTGTAGGGAAACAAATGGAGTAGAGCCCCCTGGCCTAAGGGCTGGGATGCCTGGAGGACTGTGAGGGGACCTGAGATGGCTCAACCAGACTGAGAGTTCCAACTCAACTTTCTCGGATGTTAGGATCCTGGTGAGATGAGGCACAGCCAGGACAGCGGGGCTCTGTCCCCACCTCACTCAATCCACACACCCCAGTGTTGTGATGAGCACCAAGAGCAATGGCTGGGGTGGGGGGTTCGGTGGGGGAGGGACACACCACCTTGCTTTGTTCATATTCTCCAGGTCAGACCTCTCTTCCTGGCAGTATTTGTAGGAGTCCATATGGTACCCTGGAACCAGTGTTTACAGCATGGGCAATGGGCTTGCATAGTACTGCCCCCATAGCCCTCGCACTGGCTATTCATGAACTGTGTCTCCACTGGGACCTTTTGACGCAGTTACTATTATTAGCCCCATTTTCTAGATGGAAAAACCAAGGCATAGGAATACTCCAGGTTCCCAGAGACTTGAGCAACTACAAATGGACCTGGGGCAGTGGTCCATTCTCCAGGGAGCCTCTTTCTTCTCTCTCTTCCTGCCTCAGCACAGCCAACAGCCACAGGGCCTCCACCCATATTCCAGAGAGGCCACAGCTCCCTGACGTCATAAAGAGTGCTGACTGTGGAATGGTCTGTTATTGCAAAGTAAAGCCAAAGGAGCACAAAGCAGGAGGGCCACCTCCTCAGAAGGCTCCTGGGAACCCGCACCCTTACTGTCAGGGAGGCCACTAGCCCCAAGTACTTTATATTCCATCTCTAACTGTCCCATTCTGACACCCTCTCCAGCTGAATCTGAATCCAGGAAGGCCAGGCTAGTAACTGGCCAGGAACCCAAACACAGTCAAACACTGACTACTAAATTATTTAGTGCCCACTGGGCCACAGATGCTACCATGAGTCCAGACAGGACACAAGGTATGGCTTTGCGTTCAGGCCCTGGGAAGAGGTGGCCTTCCTGCTACTCCTTGAACCAGGGTGCACTGCTGAGGCCCTGGCTTTAGTTGTCACCAGTAGGTCCAGCAGACACAGCTGGACTGCACAGGAGCATCATGGGTGAGAGGGGCACTTGGTACTCCTACGTTTCCAACCCAGGCAGCTTTAAGAGTCTGTCTAGTGGAAGAGAGGGGTATCGCCCTCACAGGGATAGGTTCTCAGTAGACAGCATCCTCAAGTGAGTTCCAGACAGAGCTGTGAGGAGAGGGTGGTCAGATCCTAGGTGGGCACTCAGCGAGTGCTCAATGAGTGCTGTCCCCCAGTCCCAGCTGGCAGCCCAGGTGTGAGCAATCTCTCCTTGCCCCAATCTCCCTCTCTGTAGGAACTATAGAGACATCACAGCCTGCAGACTCCTCCCCTCCCCCTCCCAGAGAGAGAAGAGGAAGCAGAAAAGCAAAACAAAGCCTGGTTCCATCTTCAAAGCCACTGCCTGGCTCTGCAGAGGTCCTGCTGATGCGAGCTGGCCAGGCTTATCGAAACCGACTTCAAGTTCAAAGGGAAGTTATCAGACAAGCACCTCCAGGTTCAATGTTGCCTTTCATGTTCCACTTGATAAGCCCAAAGACAAGGAACTGCTGTTCGTTCTCTCCTCTGGAGCACTCTTGCTGCCGTGCTACAGAGTGTGTCTTCCTTCGGATCTCCCCCGCCCCTTCCTTTCTCCTCACCTGAGGTGGAAAGCACCCCCCTTTTATCCTCATGCTTCCTCTCTAGAGAACTGAGTGGCTTAGACTGTCCTCTCTTCCCCAGCTGGTCCATCATGATGTCCTAGCTCATCAAGCTTCCAGGATACCCCTGGGTGGCCACGTTAGTGAATATTCAGAGCATCCCAGCCTGAACAGGGCAGAAATGCACAGTAGGCCTGAGAGACGTGATGCCAGGGTAAGACTCCTTGATACCCTGTGCCTTACCCAAAGGCGGCCTTTCACCCCTCTTGTTCCCTGAGCAAGTGCAGGAAGAGGCGGCAGAGGACCCACAGAAAGCCATGTAGGTGCAGGGTCAGAGGCAGGGCGAGGATTTTGGCAGTCGGCATGGGATTTGCAGATGACCTATCAAAAGCAAACCAAGGCAAACCATATTGTAGCCTGGCATCTGAGCAGAGCATCTCCACCTGGTTATGGCCACTGGCATCAGGGGCAGGCAGCAAGTCATATACAGTCATAAATGCAGGCCCCCCAAGTCATATACCCAGGGATCAGAAGGGTACCACGCTGCCAAGGAGGACTCTGGTGGCCAAGTCTTCACTCTGCTTCTTGTCCCTGCTTAACCAGCTGCCAGTCTGAGACATCTTTCAAAGGCACTTGGAGCATACTCCAGCAGCCAGGGAGAACCACAGCACGGCACATTGCCAGGGTGATGGGAGAAAGGGAAGCACAGAAAAGAGATCTGGGGAAGGAGCGCAGTAAGATGTTCTAATGCCCGAGAAGCATGTTTCGGTGATAAAGAACAGGGTGCCAAGTATGCTTTGTGAGCCACTGGGCCTGCAGCCTGGCCTTCCAAGTGAATTTTAATGAGACATGTCACACGTACTAGTCCCTGGCTGCTTCTGCTGCACACAGGAGAGCTGAATCAAGTCATCACAGCTAGGATGTGTATTGCTTAAGTGAAGGCAGCCCTCCACTCCTTCCCAGGTATATGCTTGCTCGTTAGGGCACAGCCTGGAAGTTACCTGTGACTTACTGTCCGGCTAACTGGAAACCCGGTATAGTGCCCAACCTGCTTAACCATCCATAGTGGTCACAGGAGAGAGAAAATGTCATGTCTACTTTCTTAAAATTGCTTCTTAGCCCAGAAGACAATGAGGGGCTGTGTTGTGGGGCTCCTTCTCTTTGGAAGCTGCTCTCTGTCCGTCTCACACTGAGGCCATGGCCACCGGAGCTGGCTGGCTGATTTAGCAGAAGATTCTCTCTGAGCGTCAGCTCCAGCCTGGCTGCACTCCACCCCCCAGCCACTGCCAGATTAAATGCATTACTTGACCATCTTCACCCGGCCTCCCTTTGAAGTTCCCTTCTCAAGCTTCAAAATACCTTTTGGAGGGAGATCAGACAGCATTAAACAGAATTACTAATTAATTAAGCAAAGTTAAATTTTAAACACTGTTTGTTGTGTTAGCCAAAAGCCTGAACAGAACAGACTTCTTTCCTCCGCTGAGATCAAAGACAGCCTCTTTCCCTCTCCCCTCCCCCAGTTTAAAAAAGGGAAGGAGGAGGAGGAAGAAGAAGAGAAAGGGAAGAGACTTGGGAACCAGGGAAAGGTGGCAGCTGTGATCAGAGCCTGGACTCCCAAACCATCTCCAGGGCCAATAGGAGGCCCCTCTGGGATCACATGCTGGGAGAGGTCCCCATCACTTTCTGGGGACTGTTTACCCTGGCAAACAGCAGTGACCTAGAGAGCAGCCTGGCACAGCCCACCCAGCCTGAGTGCTGACAGCTGGCGCCACCCAAACAGCAGGGGGAGAAGAGGGCTTGGAAGCCAAGTGGGCCCTCCTTGTACAGCAGCTCCATCCTAAGCTGCATGGGCACATGTTCACCTAGGGCTCTTGCCCTGTGGCTAGGGTCACTTGGGATCATCTGAAGTTACTGGGGGCAGGCTTTGAAAAGCACACTGCTCAGTTCTAGAAGTGTCACGCACGTAGCACCAGAGATATGTGTAGCGTATTACTTCTGGCATTTCTCGGCAGATGACAGGCAGGTGTGGAAGGAGGAGTACCGAGCTGTGTCTCTTAATTGGTACAAATGCATCTGAGCTGGCAAGGCATGGTCTACCTCCATTCAATCTGGCAACTCATTCTGTAGTCCCAGATGGGCCCTCTGATGACCTCACAGCAGGATCCATATCTGCAAAAGACAGAGCTCTAACTTTCTGGAGGCTAGTCCTTGCTAGCTGCCGCCCCCATACTGCCACGGGGGCTGGCGCATCTATTCATCTATACAGAGGAGGGTTTTCATAAGCATGAGCCCAGCTGTGCCATGTCCTACAGACAAGTGTAGGTAAGCTAAGACAGACAGATGCCGTCAATCCTGGCTTGAGCAACTTGGGTACCTAGCGTAGAAGGAAACGGTTGAAATACGCAGCAAAAATTCAAACTCAGGTGACAGCAGCCAATGCTAGCTTATTATAACACAACCCACAAGAGCCTAGTTAATAGCAAGCTTGGGTAAAAGCAAGAAGTTGAAAACAAGGTTATGACCAAGGCAGTAAAGATCCAGGCAAAGTGCAGAAATGACCGTCAAGAGTGTGACACATGTCTTTTCTACCTGGATAGCCAGCAAATTTTTAAGCAGACACGATAGAAGGCTAAGTACAAGCTGGGGTTTCCGTGCTAAAGTTTGGACACACGCCCTAACATGCTCCTGATCCCTTGCAACTGTCCACACAGAGATATCTGTGACAAATATTCTGGTCTGAGGGTGGCTTGCCAGGATGTTTCTGGGCCTCCGAGCCTCCAGCAAGCAGCTGTCAGGGGGAATGCAGATGGATTTTAATATTAGCCTATGCCAAAAATAATTAGGAGGGCAAATCTGTGGCCTCTAGGAGAAAGATCGTGTGTGCATTCCAGGCCAAATGGTTTCTTGCATGATTGGCACAGGCCTCAGGAGGGAAAGGCTCCAGAGATGCACAGATGTGCCAGCCTGGCACTGCCGGTCAAGTTGGCAGGTACACATGTTGTCTCATTAAGTCCTTACTAACACAGTGTGCAAGAGTCACCATTTGCATTTTACAACATCGGGAATGAAGTTTAAGAAGCAAAATTGAAAGCTGGGCAAAGCTGCACTCTCGTGTCTTGCCAGCACTTGGGAGGCTATGGCAGAACTGTGAACTTCAGATCTCCCCAGCCTCTCCAGGCTATGGTACCAAGACTGTATTTAAAAAAAAAAAAAAGAAGAGGAAGAAGGAGGAGGAGGAAGAAAAGAAAGAGAGAGAGAGAGAGAGAGAGAGAGAGAGAGAGAGAGAGAGAAGGATGTATTTTTCACAGCCTCTCCCTATCTCCATCATCTGACCATAGTCAGATCTCACAAGCCTGGAGTTTTCCTGGCTATAAAAGTGAGAGCAGAATTTCTGCATAGAATCCCATGGCCCAGAAGCCATGCCTTGCTTGAGACAGCACTGCACATTCTGCATTCATAGGGTGGAGAGCTTAGGGGTGGAGTTTTATGTCACTGCTCAATTAGATGAGAGGAAGTTGGGCCGAGTGATCCTCCTGACAGAAAAAAGCAGGGTGTCGCTATTGTCCTTTCATGGGTAGGGTTCCTGATGCTCCCCGAAACCATTTCAGACTTTCAGGGATAGAGACAGAAAGAGATGGAGAGGGTGAGGGAAGGATGGGCGCGCGCGTGCATCTGCTTGTACAGTGTGGTCAGCTACGTTCCTAGTCCAGCTAGGCCTTTTTAGCAATCCTATCCGGGAATTTTCAGTTTCAAGAGCCTCAAGTTCGCCGGGCGGTGGTGGCGCACGCCTTTAATCCCAGCACTGGGAGGCAGAGGCAGGCGGATTTCTGAGTTCGAGGCCAGCCTGGTCTACCAGTGAGTTCCAGGACAGCCCGGGCTATCAGAGAAACCCTGTCTCGAAAAAACAAAAACAAACAAAAAAACAAACAAACAAAAAAAAAGCCTCAAGTTCAAGCAAGTTTGGTTGAACATCTGAAAGAGCCCAGAGCCCTGGATTAAGGATCGTCTGCTGTGAGCCTCTGCTTTTCAGGGAATCACTACGACCTCCCGGCAGCAGTGATCTGGCCAGCAGAGCCCCCAAGCATTCCCGGCTCGCCTCCAAACGTTCACGCCACCACTGGGCCCACATCCCAGGATTCTGCTTTAGAGACACTTGTGACTGAGAGGGAAAGGAGGCAAAGAGGAATCAAGGAAAAGAGACAACTGTCTACAAATAGTGTCTGGTCCTCACACTCTGGAACCTGAAGAGAACCAAGGGACATCGTGAGTGAAGGAGGGACCCTGGACAAAGAGAGAGCAGGAAGAGCCGGCTATGGTGAATCCATTCTGCCCCATCCTTCCCCCATGTGGAAGGCCATGAAGGAGACTAGCTTTCTAACCTGGCCACCAGAGATACAGCTGAACCTCCCTGGCATAGCAGAGCCACAACCTCCACTGTCTATGCTACACTTCCATGGAGAGCAGATGGGAAGACACCAAGTCAAGTTCACTCAGTGGAAACGGCTTAGAGGTGCTGGGGACTGAGGTGTGACTGCTGAGCTTGCTGGGGAGCTCGAGCAGGGAGAGGAGTCAGGGCAGCTGCCTGCTGCTCCTCAGAGGCCTCCTCAGACTTCAGGCACTTGCCTGAAGCCATTTCTTGAGAAGCCCTTGCCCTCCTGCTCAAGTCCACTGTCCCTTAACTGCAGTCCCCATCAGCTGGGTGACTTGACCACCTTGGCTTCTCCACTTGGTCAGCAGGTTTTCCACTTGGCACCCCCAACCAAATGCCCTGCACCTGGAGTTTCTTCCCTTTTCTCAGGTTTGTCTTTCTCTTTAGCCAGATACCAAGCTCCTGTGGGTTCTGCTTGCAAGGCCTGAAGGGGACCTGGCCCAATGAGAGGGGTCATGTACTTCGGTAGCCTTGACAGCCTCACTAGGTGGGAAAGAAACAATGGCCTACTAGGTTCTACAAAACTAGGTTTCTGCAGCAGATGCCAAGTGGGCGCTGGGGTCCCTGAGACAGAAGTGAGCCAGGAGGCTGGGTTGGGTAGAGGCACTCTGGGACAGGGGACACTCATCATAAGTCAGGGGGGCCCATGATGGACAGAGCTCCCTTGGATGCATCATGGGCCTGCCCACCACGCCAGTACTGACATGCACTCAGGGCACAAGCCTCAGAAGTGAGTAAGAGGCTGGCCCTCCCGTCTTTAGCTGCTTCTGGATCCCCAGAAGGAGGGTCCCTCTCCTTTCCACACCCTGCCACACAGGCCTGCGGTCAGCTTGGAACCTCTGATGTTTACTTTGTTCTTTTCCAAGTTCAAAAGGAGCTTGCAGCCCTGCACACCAAGCCAGCCTTAATCTCCTGCTTCGCTCCCAGCTGGCCAGTTAAGGCGGCTAAGACGCGGGATTAGGGGCAGCTTTACAGAACAACCCAGGAGCCAAAGCCCTCCTCTCCTGGGATGGTCAGAGACGCCTTTTCATCTTCACGCCTCACAAGGCCCCTTCCCTCCCTTAAACAGCTCTCTAGCAGCCAAGAGGCAATGGTCTTGGCCAACAGAAAGACAAAGATGACATTCAGGGACCAGTTTTCTCCCCTGGCCAGGAGCATAGAGGGATGCTACAGCCTAGGTCCAGCAGGTGCATGGCCAGGGCTCAGAGGCATCTGCCCTTGGCAGCTTGCCATGTACAGCCATAACCCTGCCCTAGTGTGGGTGGGCTTGGTCCATGGCACGGGGAATGGCGGGAGAGCCCCAGGTAGGCACTGGATCCAGGGTCCTGGGCTGCTCAGTGTTGGCAAGGCTCTCTTCCCACTGTGAGTAATGGGCAGATGAAGCCCTCTCTATTGCTGGTCATTGTCACAGGAAGTCAGCTGAGCCACGTGGGCAGCTGCAAAGCATGCATGGGTGAGGGCACAGGCACTGCCGGAAACAAACCAGCAGGCGAGAGGTTGGGTCCATGCCACTGTCCCTAGCTCTACAGCATGGTGTTTCTGCTGGAGAAAGAGTTCTTGCATAAGGGACCAGAGGAGAGAGGCCAGAGGCCAGTGGGGGACACTCACTCACTATCACTGACACCACCATAGGGGTTAGCCCTGTGATGGCCTGCCTGAAGTCTGATAGCCCCTTAGCACAGGGTGTGGATGCAACCCTGTGCTGAGAAGGGTTTCACATCTCCTGCCTGGACCTTCTGGGCTCTATGGGCCTTTCCCCCACCCTAGTGCCATAGGCAGAGCTACTGAAACCCACATACCTTCTAGGGGGAAGTCGTCCTCGTCCTCCTCACCGAGAGCCTCTCTAGAAGTGTCACCCACGAGTTCCTGGGGAAGACAGAGTGGCAGGTTACAAGATAGCGGGGGCCCAGTAGGAATCTACCTGGCTAGACTGGACAGGTGACAGTGAGGACATAGGACCAAGCAGTTGAGACAGGACCTATTCATAGTGCAAGTGTCTTCTCAGTGCACAGCACCCTAGGAAAAACTGCCCAGGACTTGCATCTCCTCGAAGCCAAGTCCACGTCCACATTGGAATGCCAGGTTAGACAGAGTCCCTTGTCCCTCCTATCCAGCCAACTTCACAGCCACAGACTCAGCAAGGCTCCAAAGAGAGACCTCAGTCTAGATTCTTCCTCCAAACAAGGTGGGGCACTCTGTGCTCTCTTCTCTGAAGGCTAAACAGCCAATGCTCTGGGCCTGCATATGCTGCGGCCCCAGTGATCTTCACCCCAGCAGACTAGAGATACAGAAAGAATTAGGCTGTAGCTTACAAAATGACTATGTTTTGGTACTCAGCCAAGAATTTCCAAACCTAAGATTATTTAGATAAAGTTCAATAAGACCTTTAATGTAAGGCTTCCTCGGGCCTTCACTCTAGTCAGCAACAGGTGAATCTCCAGTGCTGTATACTGCAGTGTGGGGCTCACATCCCAAGGGCCACAGTGCCAGCATTAGGAAAATGAAGAGCTCAAGGCTGGGCACGCCATATTCTATCTCCTAATGTGGTTGGTGCAACAACGCTTCTTTTTTTTTTTTTTTTTTTTTTTTTATGTACCCCCTCCTCAACAACGCTTCTAAATCCCAGCAAATGGTAAGTGCTAAAAAGCCCACACGCAGCAGCTGCTACCAAAGCCTCATTGTGACAACAAACCCCTTTGCTTTGGCAAAGCTTTCACAGAATACAAACCACCCAAACTCTGCACTTCAGATGCTTAAAGAACATCCAGGCTTGCCCTGACAGGGCGCAGAAAGGGATGCCACATGTAGTGGGTTGCTCAATGGTTAGAGCCACAGGGTGGCTTCCAGCCTCGACTTTCATTTTAGAGACAAACAGCTCTCTGCTTGCATGGTGCTCTCTAGACTATTCTAGGCCCTCCACTCCTTCTTCAAGGTGGTTGAAGCACAGCTGTTCCTGCCCTGGTGTCCTATTTACTAAAACCCAGGTGACTTCCTTCACACCCCTTCTTGCCAATTATCATAATCACCGAACACTTCCCAGGCTTGTAACCTGGCTGTTTGTGTTAACAGGACCAGCGTTGACAGGGAATCTGCAGACAGTGACAGGAAAGGGACACACACAGGTGGCATCATCAGATGGCGGGGACGCCCCAGCAGCCAATTAAAGTCCAACTTTCATGCCACAGAGACTGCTGCCATCTCTTCAGTCCCAAACTGCTGGCAGGCAGTGCTTGTGACAGGAGCAGGCGGCAGGTTTTAAGGGGACAAAGGCCCTTCATGCTGGGTCCTCTAGGAGAGAGTGGGCTCAGCGCTGACCTCGGGAGCCCTGATAGCACCATAGCAAGGATACTGACAATGATGAGCCTCTGAGGTCCTGTGACTTTCTACTGCTGTTACCGCCGGATCACCCCAACAGAGCAGCCAGGGAAGCCACGCACTGATGCTGCACACCCACCAGCATGACCGTGAATGACAGATCCAGCAAACCCGCAGAGGACTGAGCTCACACAAAGGATATGCCCCTTAGCACACTGTGGTGCTTCCCTGGGCCACTCCACGGTCTTAGTATAGAGTTTCATGGTCTCTAGACCCAGGAAATGTGACGTTGGGAACCAACCCAGGGTTTTGCCCTGGCTTCTGGGCTCTCCTAGAATTTGGACTGTGGTGGACTTATCTATACAATGGCCCCCAGTATAAACCACATGATGGTAAGACAGCTAACACTGGACACTCCCTGAACAGCAGGCAGCAGGGATGTGTGTTAAACAACCTCCTCTGGCCATCACAATAGTCCTGCTCTGTCTGTCTCTCAAGAAATGAATGATTTTCAAATATCACGGTGCATGTGTGAGCACCGTCATCACGTGCGTGGCGATGGGAGAGCAAACAAGGATGCTGACAGCAGCACTTGTGCAACACGTCCAGCATGTGCAAGGCCTGGGATTTCACTCACAGCACTGCATAAAGGGAAGGATTGGATGGGGAGGAGAGAAGAAGGGAGCGGAGCTCTCTCTACCCTAAGTCTGAGACCAGACTGGGCTATACCTTATCTCAAAACACACAAAAAACCAAACAGATGCATGACACAGGACCTGGCCATCAGCTCTGGTGGGTTAGAGGCCAAGTGCTCCAATCTACCCAGTGGGACTCAGAACATCACGGCTCCTTGCTGTCTGTGGTATGGACTTGGTCCAGGCTCCAGCCTGGCCATAAGCCCAGTCCACACAGCCACAGACCTGAAGAATCCTCCTGCAGGAATGCTCATTGCTGTAAGGAGCCCCATGGGGGCTGCAGCACAGAGCACGGAAGTAGGATCAGGAGGGCATGGGCGGTGCAAACACAACTCACTGAACAAGCCAAGCCTCGAAGGTGCAGCTCTACCTCCCAAGGTGCCTTGGTTCCCCCTCCACAGACAGGGTCCACAGCACAGTCTCAGGGTGACTCCGGGGAGCAAGGAAGTGCTCCGCCTCTGTGCTGGAAGATCAATCAGCAGTCACTGTTCTCTGCGTCCTCTGTGCTCACCATCAAACAGCTACGGGCAAATGCCTGACATACTGGAACTGACCAACCCTAGCTGCCCTCCCATGACAACCACCATGTGGTATGCTGCTATTATACCCAATTTATGGATGAGAAAACTAAGTCAGAGCAGTCCTGTGACTTGCCAATGTTACAGTTCTTACATACTGGAGAGGCCAACCCTTCCACTGCACCTCCTTAAGAGGCTTGAGTACAGTGCCTAGACAGAGAACTATCTAGTTCCTGGGATCCAGCATCTAGGCCCCTCTCCCCTGGCTTCCAGGACTGTGAGTCTCAGACTTATTCCAAATTCTAAGGCCAGAGGCCTGGCTTGGTAGTCTGTCAGGACATATGGCCTACATGTGCCTCTAGAGTTGCAGTGCTGTCCCTCCGCCGCCCCCAGGAGCCCAGCCTCTACCCCTCACTGGGCCCCAGGAAGAGCAACTTCTTCGGTCACTGGTGTGCAGCCGGCCCAGCCCTGAGCTAAGCAGCACAGGCACACTGCCTTATAAGGCCTCGGGGACGGAAAACCACATCAAAGTGGGGCCTTGGGGAGTGTTGGCGCGGGCTAGGGATTTTCCTCTTTGTCACTGGGACTTCATACTCCTGAACTCGGTCTCCCCCACGCAAGGCCCCAGCAGGTCTCTGTCAATCTTTCTGTTCGTAAGAGGTAACAGATGTGGGTGCCACACACTTTCCAAGCAAACTCTTGGTGCCCACAGAACACGGCACCGTATAGACTTCAGGAATGCACAGGACTGAGACATTCCAGGAAGAGGGGGTACAGCCCAGGCCACTCCAGAACCCTTAGATCCAAGCAGATTGTCCCAGTTAGCCCCTAAAATGAATGCACAGCAAACGCTTTCTTCCATGAACTCTGCAGACTCAGCCCAGCCCCACTAATAGCAAGCCCCAGCTTCTGTAGTCAGAGACAGGACAAAGCCAGTCCATGCTCCAATGTCCAGGTGGCCCAGCTCCAGCCCCTTTCCACAGCTGAGCGGCAATAAAAGTGTCACTAAACTGGTCTGCCTCTATTTTCCTCCTCTATACAATGGAGTTTTTTTTATGTCAAAGAGGAGCCAGGGAGAAGGTGGGGTCAAAACGTCCAGGCATTTTGTAGCATCTGCTACAAGATGATGTAATATCTTATCGAGAGCCTAAATGTCAGTTTCTCAAATTCTTCTGCTACAGCTTCCCCTGGCAGGTGCTCTCAAATGTTCTCATGGTCTATCCTGGTAAGCAACCAGCTGGTGCCCAGCAACTCCCCCTCCTTTGAGAGCCCATCCAGTTCGGCAGCATCTGGGGCTAAGGCAGCCCCCAAAGGCCATCCAAAGATTTCCTAGTGAGGCAGTAGACTCCTCTGCCTGCCACACAGAGTACATCCCCTGGGAGGACTGAGGGAGCAATGCAGGGGACCACCACAGTGAACCTAGGAAAGTGACTGCATAAGGGACCACGAGGCATCCAACAAGCCAAAGAGTACACAGAACGGATACCCTGGTTACTCGCTGGAAGGGGAAGAGACAGAGTCGTAGTCAAAACCCCAGCCTTATCAGAGTTCTTCTTGTACTCAAGGATGAGGACAGTGGTTCCCTGGGCTCCATGGGTGCTGATTCCAAAGACACCCAAATCCTGGGACTCTGGAACCCCTTAGATAAGATAGCACGGTATCTGTGCAGAGCCTAGACACCTTTCTCGGAGTCTTTAAGCCATCTCTAGATGACTCGGAGTTCCGACAAGGGCAGCTGTGTAAGCAGCTGTCACACTGCTCTGTTTAGAGAATAACAGCCAAGAAAAGAGTCTGTATTTGTTCAATACAAAGGTTGTTTTTCCATGTGTATCTTCTACGGGATGAATGGGTGGGTGTGAAACCCACGGAAACCAGGCCAGCTGCACATCCACGTGTAACCCGGGTAATGAAATCCTGACTTAACAAGACCTCGGGATGATCGTCCTCTGCACAGAAGAGGGGCCTGGAGCTCAGACAGATGGAAAGAAGGGGCAAACAGGTCAGAGAAGGTGGCGGAGAAGGCTGGGATCTTCTGGGCCCATATGAGGCTATGGTCTCCTAGTTCCAGGAAATCTTGGGGTTCTAGCTCCCAACATCATCAGCGGCTGGTTGCTCTTCTGTGGCACATCCAACAGAGATGGAAAAACCAAGGCTTCTCACCATCTGGTCCTCTACGCTTTAACTTCTCGTGCCCCATGCTTCTCTACCTTCAGAGTCCACTCATGAGCACCAGAGGCCATAGGTGCTGGGAACTAACCACTCAGGTTAACCATGAACAATATTCAGGCCCAGGAGACAAAGCCAGTCACCTTCCAGACTGAGGAGATGAACAAGGCTCACAGAAACACTGGCTTCTGTGACAGGAAGTTTGAGAAAACCCTCTCCCAGGGACAACAGGAACCCAAGTTCATTCTATCCTAAAAGAGTATCAGAACCAAGATCTCGGTCAGCTGCTTCCAGAGCCGGGCAGCGTCTCTCCTCAAGTATACAAGAATATAAGGCAGAGCCCTCAGCTCCTCCAGCAGTCTACCAGCCTCAGGTCACCAGCAGTGGATCATGGGTTTCTTGGGAGCTGACAAAGACACCTGTCTCCCGGGCCACATCTTGCTTCAGCTCCAGCTCCTAAAGTCCACCATTTCTGCCCAAACGGAGGTCAGGAAGAGAGGTCAGTGAAGAAAAGGCTATGAATCACCATCTCTGAAGGCAGGCTCTGCATCAGAGGACCTGGCTGGTTTTGTTCTGGAATTGTACCTGACATTCATTATATATATATAATGAATATATAAATACAATACATACATACATACATACATACATATATACTGTCCAACCTTTGATCATTCCAACCTAATGTTAACAAAAATACTTTTGTGTTGTTCCAAGTAAGTTTGCAGTTTCATGTTAAGCTGCATACACAGCTCCCTGGGATGCGGACAACCTGTAGGCCACGGGCTGGACACATCTGTTAGGTGCTGCATAAGTGTGGTAAATGCGTGTTGGGTGGACTCTGTCTCTGGGCACACTGCCCCACCCATCCTTCAGGCACTGCCACCTCTTCACTTGTAACAACATGTCAGGCTAAACTCGTCCCTCGATGTAAAAATCCAGACACTCACAGACCCAGAACCAAGTCACGGCCTACTACAACAGGAACACGAGACCCCTGCCATGCTCAGGAGCTATGAGAGGTTAAGCCACCCTTGCCCATAGCCCCTCCGTTTCCCCAGCTGGTTCAACTGTGCCGCTCAGGGGAGAGAGGCAGCTCTCAGGCACTGGCAGGTCTAGCTGTCTGTCTAGGCTCACAAGGAACGGCCTCTGTGGCTCCAAAGACATGGAGTGGTGATTAAAATTCCTCCCCTTGCTCCTATTTTTATCTGCCTAGAATGTAACCAGAGTGCCCGGTGCGGCACCCCCAGCTGGCCCCCCACAGCTAAGCATGCAGCACAAACACCTAGTCTCCTGCTAGGGAGATGGACATCAGACATCTGGGAGGACCCCGCGGGACACAAACAATCCTCAGGGATGGTGGCCTTGCCAACTTCTGGCATCAGCCAGCCACAGATTAACAAAGTACACTGCCCAGGCTGTCACTCTGCAAGCTGTGGACATCTGTATGGCATCTACATGCCACCATCTCCACGACTTCCTTCAAGACAGTCCCTACCTAAACTACTTGATACTTCTCCTCCTCCTCCCCCTTCTCACTGGAGTACTGAGGGATAGAACCCAGGGTTTCTGCATGCTAGGCGTTCTAACCATTGAGATTCCCAGCATTCGTTTTATATTTACACTCTTTATTTTGAGATAGAGGTTCAATTGCCAGGCTAGCCTTAAACTTACATTCCTCCTGCCTTGGCTATTGAGTAACTGGGATTACAGATGTGCAGCTGGCTAATACTCCAACTTGTCTAAGTATGTTAAAAATTCTCATTCTCTCTCATTCTCTCTCTCCTTAATCTTGCAAGAAGAGCAGTGAACGCATGGATATGAGTCCTCATTATATTCAAGACTTTTGAGGCATACTGTACATTAAACAAATACAGTCATTAAAATGCCAGATGTCCACTACTTACAAGTCCTACCCCACAGAAGAGTGATGCTCAGGCTTTGAGAATGTAAGATGTGACGAGTCCCACGGTGCCCCTATGGTAAGGCTGGCTCTAACAGGAGGAGAAGGAGAGGAGAGACACAGAGCAAGATACAGAGGGACGCTCAGGCTGCTCCCACAGGATAACAGCTACTACATTTGTAATGTGATGTCTAGGGATGGAGAAGGATGAGGGAGAGAATAAGCCCAAACCAAACGGTGGTAAACTCTATGCTTTCTTATGGTGAATGTCAGAGTTTGAAGTAGGAGTCCTGGGGCAGGAGAGGCTGTCCAGAACAGTCAGGGCATAGACCCAGCCAAAGCTCAGTGCCCAGGCACTTATTGGGGCATGAGTGTTCAAAGGCCATAAAGACTAAGGACCAAGGATGATAGCAACTAACGTTTGCCGAGAGTGACAGCTGCTTAATGCTATGCTGAGTCTGGAACTTTCACTGAACTCTCCACAGCACAGGGTCTGAGGTTTGTTGCTGTCCCAGCATGACACTCTGAAGTCACCACTGCGTGCTATGAGACTCCATGCAAGCAATTCCACCTGCCTGCTCACTGTGTCCCCAGCTGCTGTAACAGCTGTAGCTGCTGTAGCTGCTGTAACTGACCACAGTGCCTCTGCAGCCTCCAAGTCACCTTGCTGAGGGAAGGAGGTATGCTCGGGCCTCAGACAGTAGGCAGTGAGGCCGGGAGCTGGGAGAGGAGAGATCAGAAGCCAGGGTTCCTCACTCAACCTCACAGGTGAGGTACTAGGCGTCTAGATTTGTTGAACAAATGCACACATTGAGCAAGAATTTTTCTTTCTGCCCTCACAAAACGCAGGAACATCTGGGATGACAGGCAAACTCTGGGATGTCTTGGTCAGACTCTGGGATATTCTTCTCTGTATGGACACACAGATACAAAAGACAGGCAGACAGACAGACACAGACACACAGAGAGAAAGAGCAAGTGAAAGAGAATAAGAGAGAGGGCACGAGAGAGAGCGAGAGCTGGAGAGAGATCGAGACTGTCCAGCTTGAAAGGGGCTCTGGGACTGAACCTGCAGGTTACTTCCTGCTGGTCTTGCTCCCAACACCCCCAGGCCTCCCTTTCCAGCCACCCATTTTACAATCCATCATCCTGGTCTAAGATCCAGCATTGAAAAGTTTGTCAGCCAGGGTGTGGTGGTGCCCATCTTTTATCTCAGCACTCAGGAGGCCAACGCAGGCAGATCTCTGTGAGTCTGATGCTGGCCTGGTCTACATACTGAGTTCCAGGACAGCTAGGCCTATGTAGAAAGACCATGTCTCCAAAAAGAAAACAAATACAGAAAAAGAAAAGAAAAAGAAAAAGAAAAAAAAGAAAAAGGCAGGCAGGAAGGCTTTTTGTCACTTTCCCACAGGCCAATGCTACCAGCCCACCTATGCTGTGCTGTGCTTCTTGGAGCCCTCTGCCCTTCATGAGGGCAGTAGTCTCATGGCTCCCTGCACTGGTAGGGGGCATTTATCTTATTTTCCTGGCTACCATTTGGGCAGAATCAAGAGTTTCAGCCCTGGGCTCCCTGAGGATTGCATCTCAGAGCTTACTCAACCTCACACACAGGTGCACCAGGGTCACACAGAGGCGAACGTGAAAGACTGGCTACCGGGGAGCACAAATGAGCCCTGTCTGGAGCCCTTCCTGCTAAGGGGTGAGTGGGCAGCTTAGAAGTGTCCTGTGGACCCAGCAGACAGAGCATCCAGTACCTCCTCCAGCAGTCTCCATGTCCTGTACTGTGAGAGTTGGTATACCCTCTCCCCACTCTCTGAACATGCACTGTCTTTACACTAAAATATTGAATTTTTAAAGTTTTTTTTTTAAAACAAAGATGTAGCTTCTGTCAGATTCACACAGAACTTCATGCATCCCACACTAAGCCACAGCTTCTCCAAGCCCATCCTCCTGAGTCGTCCCTTCCTTCTCGTTTGTGTGTGTGTGTGTGTGTGTGTGTGTGTGTGTGTGTGTGTGTCAGTTCTCCACTGCTGCTCCGGCCAGACCACAGGAGCAAGCCGATGCTTCTGCAAGCTTTCCTTCTGTCCATCAGCATGAACCGCTGGTTCCACTCTCAAGCCATGGGCTGACACTGTGCACTCTCGTCTCCTTGGCGTCCCTAGTGTGTCCCAGCGCTGACTCGACACCAGGACAACATGATCACTTTCTGCACTGTGCTCCCCACCACTTCTTTATGATATGCACCCCCCCAACTGTACCCCCCTCCTCCATACTATTCCCATTCACTGTCTCCTGCAGTCATGTTAGACATGCCCCCTTCCTATTTCTGGTGTTTGACACATTGCTTACTTTGACCACCGCACCTACAGCATCCTCTGCCTGGGCTGTTCTTTCTCTAGATAGTCTCTCCTTCAGGGTTTTACTCTTAAATCTATTTAAAACTGCACCCCCTCCCGTGACAAACACTCCTGGGGTTCACTGCAATGTGTAATACTATAGCAGGCCAGACAGGCGGCATGCAGCAGGCACGTGCTGAGCAACCAAGGCAGCTCTCTATTTACAGACTAAGAAAACATTCCCTGCATTTTCTCCCAAGAAGAAAGCACTGGCCAAAGAACGTGATTGTCTCTGCTAAAATTATCCACATGTTCCCATACATCGAGGTTACAGGGATGGCACAAAGAAAGCTCTCTGAGGCCATGACAGCTGGCATGATGTCCATCACAAGCAGACAGAGACAAGGCAAGTTACTAGACCAGAAATAGTACCTATGTGGTAGGTAGGGTTTACAGAAGTCAGTTGGAGGGGTGCTAAGCTCAAGGCGACAGGGTCTTTAGCTACCACACAGGTTTTCCTGAGTATGTCATTCCCAGAGCTCCTCTCTCAGAGCATCCATCTACAACTCTAGGGTAGACTTCAGACCATTCTCTGGGGGATCCAAGACTGAAGGGTATTTTTGTCCCTCCTTTTGACTGCATGTGCTACAGAATCTGTGAGTAAGAAGCTCCTGCCAGCCCATCCCGGTGTCCATATCTATCTTCTTTTAGAGTTACTGATCATCTTTGAATGTCTATCCTGGGCTGTCAGACTCCACCCAGTGTGCTGGGCATCTCGGACACAACATGTAACTGCTTAGTGTGAAGCTCTCCTGTGCAAGATTTGGAACAGATTTAAAACTTCTTTGTCTTCTATCTGGAATTCCTATGTAACAAGGAAATCCTGGCCCTCTCTACTCTCTTCCACCTGTAGTCAGGGCTGACTTCTCCTCCTTACCACGATGACAGGCACAGGACGCGACCTAACCAATGGGAACTCTGCAGTGTTGCAAGCCAGGCCAAGGAGACCCAGCACATTCTCAGGACATCTGCGATAATGAGGCTTGGAATTTGCAACTGCTGCAAACATTTACTTCCTTACGGGAAGATCCCAGCTGAGTAAGAAGTGAACCCAGGAAACCATGGTTCAGTGAAGCAAGAAAAAACAGGTTACACCACCATCTGAGCCCCTAGAAAAAACCATGGCTGAAGCTGAGTCCCCTTAGCCCCTTCAATGATGTGAACTGCTAAATCTTCTTCTTCCTACTCACACACAATTAGAGCTTGTTTCCCACCATGGCTGCCGAGTCCTGTTTAATGTACCTTCCTCTTACCACCAGCACATTCTGACAGGCCCAGAATGTATGTCCCCAGAACTCCCAAGTTTACCCTTCACCATGAGTGACAAGAAAGCTTAGGTGACAGAAGGGCTCAGTTCACCCACCCTCACTCCAGGGCCTGAAGACTCAGCCTTCCCTGCTTTAAATACATATATACATATATATATTCCCTCCCTCCCTCCCTCCTTCCATCCCTCCCTCCCTCCTTCCCTCCTCCTTCCCTCCTCTCCCTCCTCCTCCCTCCCTCCCTCCCTCCCTCCCATTACTGTCACAAATACCCAACAACCAGCACAAAGGGAAAAAAAAAAACATATTTAGACTCATGGCTTGTAAGCATTATCTAGCTTGCTGCTCACCGACTGCATTCAGCAGAGGGTAGCCACAAATGCTCTTACACAAAGTCATACACTTTTTAAAAACATTAATCTTTTTGTGATTATTTTGGGGTGGGGGAGTACTGGACTGAGCAGTTAGTTCTTGAGCATGACCTTTGTGAATGACAGACATCATGTCATAGGTAGGACACATCTGCTAGGGAGTCCAGGCTGTGGTGAGGCTCAGATTCTTGCTAGTGAACCCTGGCTAGGCTGCCCTGGGGACCAAGCGTTCAACACTCGGGCCTTTACATTCACCCCAGTTGTGACAGTGTCCCTATGATTACAGGGTCTTAAGCAGAACACCTTCAAGACAGAAAAGTGTTATGATCAAGGCAAGGAACACAAGAGCGACTGGCACTGTCTATGATAACTGACCTGGGGACCCACTGTCCACTGCTGTCCCTTCCCTGAGCAATCACCTCCACCTCGTTGGCCCATCTTCCTTACCTTACCACACTCTGAACACATGCTTCCTTCCTCCTCTTGCCACTTCCTGATTGCTTCCTGCAGACTTCCAGAGAAGCCATCCTGAGATATGGCCCGGTCCCCGCTCATCCCTCTGCTCTGGGGTGTCCAGTCTCCGGCTGCACTCCCTCCCTATGCCGGAAGCCCTTCAGACTCACAAGCCTAGCACGCACGTGCACATGTGCACATATACTCAGCTGGCAGTGGAGACAACTCTCCTTCCTTCATGCATGTTGAGGAAACCGTCATCAGTGAGGTGCTAGACAGAGGCAGAGACTGCTGACAGGGCATCATGAGTTAGGGAGAGCAGCAGAGGCAAATCACTGGACCTCCAGCAGTCTTCACTGACATGAGCCCAGGGACAGGCACCAGCTGGCCTCTGCCAGCATCTAGCTCTGGCTCCTATTCAAAACGCAGGCCAGTGATGCTGGTGATGTGGCCAGCCTCCAGCAGCCTGGTACTCTGCAGCGGCCAAGTTACTGCCTAAGAATGCAAACAAGACAGAAGACCACTCATGGAGGCCAGCACTCTGTATGGAGACAAACACCCCAAACCTAGATTCTACTCCCAGGCAAGTGACTATCTTTAGGGCCTGGTTCTTCAAGTGGCCATTTGTGGCTAGCCTCTATCTGTTTCTAGTTTTGGCAGGGTTATAGCCTGAGGCCAGTTACTTGCTCAGAGCCAAGGTCAGGTAGATGATCTCTGTGTTGGCAGGACCCCTCCACTGCTTTCCAGACTGAAGGGTAGAGTGGACACCGCTGAGAATCCTGCTTCCAAAACGCTTGCTTTTGCAGTCAGTTTCCCAGGCTGGCCCTGAGCTCACAGTTCTTCTGTATCAGCTTCCTGAGTGGCTGGATGATGGACCTTCACATAACACCCAGTTTTAGATTTCTTGGTTTTTTTTTTCTTTTCATTTTTTTGGTTTTTTTTTTTTTTTTTAAGATTTATTTATTCATTTTATGTATATGAGTACACTTTTGCTCTCTTCAGACATACACATGAAGAAGGGCACAAATGTGGTGGGTATTAATGGGACCTGTGTTTAACTCTGTCCTGGATATCAGAAGTAGGCACTAGCACCTGAAAAAAACCGAGATTGAGAGCAGTTTAAAACAAAAGAAAAGAAACCTTCCAGCAAGTGGCTGAGAAGCAGCAGGACAGGGCCGGAGCCAGGACTCCACACTCTCCAAAGCTGTGATCTGGCTTCCTTCGGAACTGAGAGTCAGTGCAGCTGAAGCAGCCCTGGGGCCCCAGAAACAACTCAGAAGCTGGGGCCAGCACTGGAACAGGGCAACAGGTGATATGACAAGCTGGTAGCAGAGTCCTTGCTGTAGGGTCCCTGTCCCAACCTGGGCTGCAGTGCTTAGCCCCTCCATTCACAGGGATTTCCCTTTGGCAACTGTTTTCCTTCCAAGCAAGCATACTATGGGACCTCATGGGACACCAGAACCCCTACAGTCCAGAAGTTAATGGCTGGTTCACCCACTGGTCACTCAGATAGACCATCTCTGAGAAGGTATACCACCCTTCAGGACCCTGGGGTCCCACCTCCTCTGGCTTGTCACTCGATTCATCCCAGGTCCCGTAGAAGGAAATAAATGGTGTTCTAGTTTTTGTCTGTTGCTGTGATGAAACACTATGGCTAAAAGCAAATTGAGAAGGAAAGGTTTATTTGGCTTACAACCCAAGGTTACAATACATCACTGATGGAAGTCGGGGCAGAAACCTGCAGAAACCATGGAGAAATGCTGATGCTGGCTTCTCGCTGGCTTATGCTTAACTAGCATTTTCCTTAAGGTAGGTCAGGACCACTTGGCCCAGGAATGGTGCTGCCTACAGTGGGCTGGGCCCTTCCCCATTATTTAACCATCAAGACAATCTCCCATACATTCCTCCATTGAGACTCCCCCTCTCAGACGACTGGCTGACAGTCAAGATGACCCAGGAAAAGCTCTCTCCCTGTAGAGACTCTTGGATACATCAAGACATGCAAACTACAGAACAACTTGATATAGTGACTACTTCCAACTCAGAAAAGGAATAACAATTACCTTAATATCAATAATTAGTCTTTTAAGCAATACTCTCTAAGCTGCATTGAAATAAGTATAGTTACCTCTGGGCTCAGAGAGAGCCCCTATAAAGAAGGCAGAGAGCAATCTGGACAGACATCTAGTGTCAACTTGGGGCCTCCACATGCATATGCGAACATGTGCATGTATAAACACATGTCTACCCACATGCATGTGATGATGCATACACTCGTGCACGTGTATCCCTCCCCGACACACACATACACAAAGTACAACAGCTATACCATGGGAGATGATGACTCTACTACTGTGGATTAGAGACCTCATCTGGAAAATGAAATTTTATACCGAACAAAGACACACAGTTTTTCTCTTCAAAGTCTAAGCTGAGGCCTAGCAGTCTCCACATAGTCAATGAATCTGTCAGGCTGCTGCCTGATCCTCCTGCAACTCAGGCACATTCTAGTTGGAGAAGCCTTAGTCTAAGAAGAGCTGATATTCTTACCCTTAGCAAGTACCGATCTCATCTTAATACATGATAATGTTTTATATGTCTTAGTCCATCTGACAGTCACAAAAAGTCTATGGTCAGAACTATAACTATCTCCATTTCATTCATTCATTCACTCATTCACTCACTCATTATTGTCTGAAACAGTGTTTCATGTAGCCCAGGCTAGCCTCAAACTGCTGATCCTCCTCTGCTCTCCAATCCTGAGATTACAAGTCTATGTCATCATGTACAGCTGCCATCCCTATCTTGTAGACGAAGAACCAAAGACTCAGAGAGGCTACGGAACTCCCTCCAGGGCACAGAGCTGACAGAGAGATGAAGACAGGGACTTAAGGAGCAGCTGGACATCCCGATGACTCCAAGAATAGAAATAGCCAGTAGCCTGCTTCCCCATGGGGAGGAATGACCCATCTGAAGAGGAAGGCCAATTCAATGTCTCTTGAAGCAAAGCAATATTAGTGGGAGGGAGGACCCAAATCCTCTATTCCTAGCTCTAAGAACCAAGGTAGTCTAACAAAGAAAGGACTGGTCAAGTAGTAAGCTCCCTGTCATAGGAGGCATCCAGGTAACGGCAGGAGGCCTTCTGTTTAGGATACATGGGAAGCAATTCCTAGCTCGTCAAGGAGTAGGTCTTAATGGGCTGGGCTTTCCTCTCCAAACCAGAACCAGAAAAAAATCTTTCTGTATTATTAAGATGAGGCTGGAGGCAACATAAAGGAGACTAAAAGATGCTATAAGCTTCAACAGCCCCTGAGAGCATCCAAGGCCTTAGCAGCCTTAGCAGATGGTCTTCAACCCTTCAACCCAGACACCATCCAGATCCAGATCCAGAGGGGCACAGGTGGCCCTCAGCGGATCTGCAGGCCTGTGGTTTAGATGCCTACTATTCTTAAACTGAGTGGCCAAGGCTGAGCAGACCCCACTTGCTGGCATCTTCAGTAATACGGTGCTGTTCTGGTACTCCATCAGGAACCTGTCTTCCAAGAGGTCAAAAGCAGGAAGATGCTACACCGGTGTGCAAGATGTGCATGGAGGTAGCAGGTCTGGGGCAAGGCCAGTCACAGATGAGGCTAGCCCCACTGAGTAGTGTGTTAGCCTCAGCCTCTGTCCTGCTGACGGTGACTCTCACTCCTGTAGGGATGTGTCAGTCTGAAGAAGCCCACCCCTGTTAAGCTGGAAGGAGTTTGGGTCTGCTACACAAGCAAACCTGTCCTTGATGGCAGCTGTCATCTTCCTGTCACTGCCAGCTCTAACTGGAGAGAAAGTAGAACTACCAGGCCAGCACATGACTGGAACTTCAGCATGTGGGGGTTCCAGGCCAGCCTGGACTATGTGGTGACCCTGTCTCAAAAACAAACACACAAAACCCCAGAACACTTCCAGAGTCACAGACCCCAGCATCCTGGTCGGGCAGAGCTGTGGAGCCAAACATCCAAGCCTGGAGTCCAGCATCAAGACTGGACTAAGTCACAAAGCCCAGTGTCCGGTCCAGCTGAACACAGAGCCTAGGGTGTGCACTTGAGGGCAAGGGGCAGGCCTGGCTGTGTAAACGTTTGGCTGCTGGATTCTGGAGGCAGAGAGGCCTCCAGAGAGCCAGCTCCGCAGTGTTAGAAGTCAGGCCAGCTTTCCATTCCCAGCATTCCAGCCCCAAGTCCCGGCAGGCCTGCTGGCCAGAGCTCTAAGCTCCTTCCAGGCCTGGATATACTTCCAAGGCAGCCTCTTCTCAGGCACAGGCCAGAATTCTTTGGCCAGCTATCCACACTGACAGACCCCAGCTGCTGGGTACCACTCCTCTCTCCTCCCACCCTCACAGAGCTCTAAGCAGACACCCTGGAAAGGCCGGCTCAACACTGACTAATATTCGGTACCAACACTTGGACTTCAGTGACTCTTATTGGTCCTTAATGTCACAGGTCAAAATCTGAATGATGAATGGTTTTACCATCTACCCACTGGGATTCTCTCCAAGGCCTGCAAAGGAATCCCATGAAGAGAGATCTGAGTCATCTGTGTCCCGAGACATTTGGGGCTCAGTACTGCCTATGCACATTGCCAATGAATCCTCAAAATAGTCAGATGTGACAGGATGTGTTCGAAAGAGAAGATACTGAGAGACCTTGCTGTCCAGTCATGGAGGACTCATTAGAACCACCTAAGATAGGCCCTTGGCTTTCCGTGAAGGCCAAAGAAAAGACACCAAACGGCCCCAGTAGAAACCAAATATTCACGTGCCTGTGACCTACAATGGCTTCTCTGACGGCTGGACTTTGAATAATTGTTCCCATCTGCCACACGCTCATCTGGCCAGACACTGCTGCAGGCCTTACCCTTGCCTTCTTTTGAAACCCTTACAACATTCCAGATTTTATGACTATACCAGTTTGGGGTTTTTTGTTTTGTTTTAAACTGTATGTGTATGAGTGCTTTACCTTGCATGTATCTGCACACCACATGCATGCCTGGTGTTCATGGAGGCCAGAAGAGGGCATCGGATCCCTTGGAATTTGGAGTTACAGATGGTTGTGAGCGTCTATGTGGGTGCTGAGAATCGAACCCATGGTCCTTTGGAAGAGTAACATGTGCTCTTAACCACAAAGCCATCTCTCAACCTTGACTATACAAGTTTCATAGGGAAGAAAACTGAGACCCCAGATAAATAATGGCCAAAACCACATTAAGAACGTTGTCAAAACAAGGCTCTGTCCAACTCCAGAGCCTGTGAGCAGTAAAGGAGCTGACTCCCAGGTCAGTGACCTCATCTGTTCACATCTTGACTCCACACTCTTTGCAACAGCCTCACATCTGGATCTTTGCTTAGTTACATGATCTGCCAGCAGGACAGGGATAAAAGTAATACAAAACCTGACAAGGGACAGGGGACTTCACTTTGTCTAAGGCTTGTCACTGTGATGAGAAGTGTCTGTGAAACACACATGAAGAGATCTAAGTCAATCTTATCCTATCCCAGGTAGCAGCCAGCTAACCTGTCAACTGTCCTCAGATGCTATAAGTCCAAACTAGTTCAGTCCAGATCAGCCCGACCTACCCCAATCAGGCCAGCTCAGTCAACCCAGCTCAGCCCAACCCTAGTCAACCCAAATCATCTTAGCCAATCCAGATCAGCCAGTTCAATTTAGACCAATCTAAACCAGCTCATCTCAGCCCCATCAGATGTGCTCCACCCAGACCAGACAACCTTGACCAACCCACAACAGTACACCTAGACCCAGCCTAGGTGTACTGACCCAGCCAGTTTGCCAATGTGAAGGAGAACAAATGGTTGTTTTCAAACACTAAATGTTGGGATAATTTATTACATAGCAACAATTAAGAACTAAACAAACTATAATGACCATCCTCTTCTGACCTGAGGGGAAAAGTCTCTTAAAGTTGATCTTAGCCAAAGGCCAAGAAGCAATGGGAAAACTTTTCTAAAAGTCATAGGGCAAATGGTCACTGTAGACAGGACACCCTTGCTTTAAATGAGTGGAAGCACCAAATTGTGTGTTTTGTTTTATTCTTTAAATATTTTTAACAATTTTAAGTGTGTGTGTGTGTGTGTGTGTGTGTCCACCATGTGTAGAGGAACCCGAAGGAGACAGAAGAGGGTATTGGATCGTCTGGAGCTGAAGTCACAGCAGTTTTAAGTTGCTGAGCGTGGATGCTAGGAACCAGATTCTGGTGCTCCAGAAGACAGACAACAGCAGCCTTAACTGCTGGGCCATCTCTCCAGCTCTAAGAGGCATTTTTATCTTTTATTCCTCTATCTTGGAATATCTACATCCATGTAGGTAGATATTCTAGGAAGGAGGTCCATGTGTAAACATGACAAAGTTCATTTGTCTCATATATGCTCCATACATAGTCTAAAGGGGGCTAGACCCAAATTCTTAAGGTGCCATGTTTCAAGGACAACCTGCCCATGAGGAGAAATTTCCGGACTATGGCATCATGCTGATGCTCTAAAGGTTTCAGGGATAAGGAGAAAACTCAAGCTGTAAATTATTTGCCCCACAAGTATGAAAACTTAAGTTCAATCCCGCCCCCCAAATACCCACATAAAACATCCAGGAATGGTGGTTCACACCTGTAGTCCCAATTTTGGAGAAGGAGAGACAAAAGGAGGTCTGAAGCTTATTGCTGGCCTGCTTGGACAGCTCCAGCCAATGAAAGACCCTGCCTTAAAAAACAAACAAACAATAGGCTTGGTCAGTACCCAAGGACTGGTGCTTGAAGTTTCTCTCTCTCTCTCTCTCTCTCTCTCTCTCTCTCTCTCTCTCTCTCTCTCTCTTCCATCTGTTTTCCCCACCCACCCCACACACAGAGTTTTAGATTTTGAAGCATTTTGGATTTCAGATCTCCAGACTACAAACGTTGCAGCCATTCCCCACTTGATGGATAAACTCATTAAATCACAGAGGGCTTTGTGTGTGTCCTGGCTATATGCATATCATACAAAGAGGTGATTTTTAACTCTGGCACACGTCTATTTGCCTGCCACACATGTGCACAGCCCTGAAGTAGAAGCATATGTCCCTCTTGCCCTCTCAGTTACACATGAGGCAAGGTTGTCCCACAGGACAGATGACAGGACACACTTCTTCCATACCCTACCGACATGAAGCCATAGGCTTTTGGATCTGTTGTACAATAACTACTTTAAACCTAGAGGCTTACCCCGACCCTGTAGCCATCTCTCGATGCTTTGGACTACTGGGCATTGCTGAGAAATTCTGCAGGTTCCAGCTGAGTCAGTGGGAGTGTGGCCTGACTGGCACCCTGAAGTGGCCCACTCTGTTTCTGGCACACTACTGGGACAGCTAAAAGACTGAGATAATTGGGCTTCTCTCTGCTCTATTCAGCCTTGGAGTTGCCCCCCCCCCCCCCCCGCAAGATGGTTCAGCATCTCCACTGGCCACTATGAACAACAGGAGCACAAAGGACAATATTCCCAAGCCTCCCCAGGCATCCCTTTCCACTGTCTCCTCCTATTGGTTAAAACAGTGCCAGGTCTGCCCAAGTTCAAAGTAAGAGAGAACATTCTTCCAAGGACAGCAAACTCATCAACCACAACTTCTGACCTCCTGCACCTCCCGGTCTTTGCAGCCTGGGTCCTAAGGCACAGCAGTGCCTTTTGTCCCCTCATCCCTACCAGGCAGAAAGCTTGTATCAAGTCCACAGCATATTCAATTTAGTGAGTAATTGGTACATTTCCATCTGACCCAAGATGAAAGCAATAGCCTCAGCCCCTCAGGACAGCTGCCAGAATCCTCCAGAATGAATTCATACAAGGACAATTGAGTAACAATGACCCCCTCCCAGCACACACAGGTGTCTAAAGACAATGTACCACTGTGTTCTCTGCCAAGGCCTTAGTTTGGAAGTGGGTACCGTAAGATCTAGACTCCTTAGGGACCTAGAGTAGGACTCTCTCTCCCAGGACAAAAATGACTCTCCTATTGGCCAGGCTCTGGATCTGGCTGAGGATGGCCACACTGAGCAGCCTGGGGAGCTCACCAGCAGTTAACTACAACAGCAATCAAGGGATAATTAGCAATCGGCTCCAAGTGTGAGATCTGAGGCTCACTTGGTTCTAATGGACTAATTAGCTGAGGTATCCTTGGGCAGGCAATGCACTCCGGCCTGCCAGAAACATATCAGGGAGATCTGCACATCAAGGCTAGCATTCAGTCATGAAGCACCTTCATGGGCAGCTACGTGCTCTCTGGTGAGATCACCGGTGTGATCTCCCACTGCCACCCTGAGCCACTGGTCCTGCAGCATCTGGGTGCTGGGCAGTGAGGGTTACATCTCCTGACTCCTGCTCTACTTGGCCCTCTGCAAATTAATGCCAGTCAGGATAAGGGAGTCACACCTATACACAACCATTCTGTCTTCCCAGGTCTCAATGTGCTTGTGTAGGCCCACAGCCGCTCAGAAGCATTACACTGTCATGAAGGGGAAAATGACTCATCAGACTGGACAGATGGCTTAGTGGTTAAGAGCACTGATTACTTTCAGAGGACCTGAGACTCCAGCCACATGGTGGCTTGCAACCATCCGTAACTCCAGTTCCAGGGGAGCTGATACCTTCCTCTGCATTCCATGGGACCATGGTACACCTATATCCAATCAGGCATTCATACACATAAAATAAATAAGTCTTTTAAAAAATAGTAAAGACTGGTCAGCTCTGTGCAGCCCAAATAGCAGAGTCACAAACTTAGAGAGCAGGGAATGACTAGCTCTCTCAATCCAATTGCTCTGAGTTGGCAGTAGAAATCCTCCCACAAGGCAAGAACTCAGCTGTAAGGTGACAGAAGGCGGAGGCTCCGCAGAGGTGAATCTGAGTGTTTGCAAAGTCCTGGGTGTAATTGGAACCCAACAGGTCCCCTCGGAGAAGACGTGTGTGTGTGTGTGTGTGTGTGTGTGTGTGTGTGTGTGTACAGGAAGTGAACACAGTATCCAAGGGAGAGTACCTGGACCCTGTGGTACTGTCTCAGGGGTTCTCAGACCAGACGAGCTTGGAAAAGGAGTCACTTAATGGGGAGCAACACTGAGTTGAGCTAAAGCTCCCATCTGATATTCACAGCACACACTGTCGCAATAAAGGCTCTCAGAAGCCCTGCAGAAAGAATTTAATCGATCATTGTATCTGACGTTTCCCAAACTTATTTTCATACAGAATCTGCCTTTCCCCAGAATCTAGTGGGATCATATACTGGGGGGAGATTGTCTAGGGGACAGGGCAGAAGTGTCAAGTTCCACTTCAATCCTACAGGAGCTAGGCTACTCAAACACATAAAGTGGGACCTTAAATATTTGCTCAGGAAGCACGTAAGAGCATTCTTCAGTTCTTTCATTTGTCTGAAAATAAAGAGTCAGTATGGTTCTTTATTCTTAATAAATAAAGAATTAATTATTTTTAATTTAATTAATTTTAATAAAGAAAGAATAAATACATAAGATCTTTTTTTAAAAAAATAAGGCAAGAAAGTAAGGAAAGAAAACAGAGAGAGAAACAAGCAGTACTACTACTGAGCACCGTGGGCCTCTGAGAGACACAGGCCCACAGGGCACGGCTGCCCTCGGCTCCAGCTATATCCAACCAGGCTTAGATATGAGGGCATGGGGTACAATCTCAGCACTCAGGAGGCTGCAGTAGAAGAGCATTCATTCAGGGCCAACCTGGGCTACACGGTGAGACATTTAAGGCTGGGGGTACAGCTCCGTGACAGAACACTTGCCTTGCAGGCACAGGCTCTGTGTTCTGCACACGCATGGTGGCACAAAGGAGAAGTTGTTGTTAAGGCTAGAGACAACAGCTTTCCTGTCTTTATACAAAACTCCAAAATCTAGATGTCTAAGTAAACTCAGCATTGTAAAATGTGGGTCAGGGGGCTACAGAGGTGGCTCAGTGGTTACGAGCATTTGCTCTCCTTGCAGAGAATCATGCTACAGTTTCCGTCAACCACATCATAGCTAACAATCATCCACAACTCCTGTTCCTGGGGATCCGATGCCTTCTTCTGACCTCTGTGGGTACCAGGAATGAACATGAAGCACATACAAACATGTATGCAGAACACTTACACATAAAATACAATAAATCAATCTAAAATGTGGATCAAACGAAACCTTCAAGAGGACAATAAAACCCACCAGGCTGCAAGCTCCGCCAAGCAGGACACAGTGGTGCTCATGATTGGTGGTGTTGTCAAGTTTGCCTCCAGAGGACCCTCTGGGAACTGTGATGTTGAGCTAGGGCATGCTAGCACTGCCCTCAGCTGCTATAATGTGTGTGTGCAGAGCTACCCTTCTTTGATACCATGTCTACGACTGTCTCCCACAGACACAAGCTCTGTCTCTAAGGAGGTGATCCCAAACTGCATGCTGTCTCCTGACACATATGGGAAGGGGTGAGCCAGGACAGTGGCACATAGATGGCCAGTCCATCACAGGGACTCTTCATGGTACCACAACAACACTCCTGAGGTACTTGTCGGAAACATGATTTGTTCTCAGACTCAAAGTAACACAGACAAAATCCTGAGAGACAATCAATGACACTATTCCCCACCATACACAACACACACACACACAGAGAGTCCTTGGTCAGGTGGCTGGACAGTAGCACAAGGCACAGGGAACACCTTATGGGGACCTCTTAGTGATCAGTGTAATGCATGGTGAGGTCTTCCAATACCCTACTCCATCATACCCACTCTGAGACAGGCTCTCCCAATGTTACCCAAGTTGATTTCCTGTCACATCCTCCTGTCTCAGTCTTCCTACTGCTGGGATTACAGGCATGTGCTGCCTTAAATCTTAAATCTGAGGTCATGGATATAAAGCAAGTTTCCAGGGAGTCCCAATGGTATCTGTATTTCCAGAGAGAAACAGGGTTCCTCCAAGATGAGGCATTATCACAGTGACCCAAACTAACAGTGATGCCATAGCAAAGTTTTAGCCAGCTCCAACACACAGCACTAGTGGTGTGCCCAGAGAGGGTGTTCAGAGTGCGGAGAGTGAGTCCCACAGCAAAGTACCAGCAGGCCTCAGTGGTGATGCCACACTGTGAGGTAGAAGAGGCAGAGCCTCCTACAATGCAGAGTTAGACACAGCCAGCTGAGAAAGCCACAGAGGAGGCCCAGACATCGTCAAAGGGTAAAGTACCAAGGTGGGTCTTGAGAAGAAGTAACTGCAGCCCCATGATCCCTGCTCCCTCACAGAAGATGCGGGCTTAGATGGACCATCTCCTAGGCCACCTTGCATCAAGTGGGGCTGGAATTAATTTCCATTCAGGGAATCTGGGCAGAAACGGTACCTGCACCTGGAGGTCATGAATCCAAGCAGATGAAGAGATCTGGAAACTGAAAGTGAGCAGAATGAGCCACAAGATGGAAGTCACCTGGGCCACCAAATCACTTGGAGGCCAAAAGCCACCTTCCAATCCACACACTTGCTTGTTGGAGCTGGTGCATGATAAAATTCTAATGTACAGGGCCACTGCCGTGCCAAGGTTTGTTTATACTAGTGTTGGTTTGTCTAAAACCAGAGCAAAAAGAAAGAAAATACCAGGGTGGAGAAACAAATCCTCCACAGGAGAGAAGAGCTCAAGGCAAAAAGCAGTGAACGAAATGTCGGCTAAATCCGTCTCCATCTCCTCCGTGCAGCCCTCCCAGAACTCCAGGGTTCAGCTCTGCCTGCCTTGATCAAAAGTGACTTCCGGGGCGGGGAGATGGCTCAGTTGGTAAAGTCTTTGCTGCACAGGCATAAAGACTGAAATTCAACCCTGAGCAGCCATGTAAAACGTTGGTACTGTGGCACAGGCATGTAATCCGGGCACTAGTGAAGCATGGGCAGGTGGATTCCTGGGTCTTCCTGGCCTAGGAAACAAGCCCTGGTTCCAGGGGAGGGGAGGAGAAGGGGAAGGGAAGGGGAAGGGCATGGGGCGAGATCAAAGAAAACAAACATCAAACAAAACAAGGTAGACCATACCTGAGGAATGATACCTGAGGTTGGTCTCTCTGCCTTCAACACCCACACACCTCCCAACATGAACAACTTACTGAGAAATGGTGAGGAGGTGTCTCCTGAGACAGACACTGAGCCCACAGATGCTGAAATGAGAATGGTGGCTGCCCAAGGGAGGGCCAGGATGGAGGACGAATCTATTACTCTGTAACAATATTGTATCAAGATTGTATAGGATAGTGTATCAAAACTAACAAGAGCTAGCAATAGTGTATCAAAACCTTAACCTTTCTCAAGTTTTCTGCAGGGGGTAATGCACCATCCAGATCTTTAGGGTGGGCCAATGTGGGTGTCTCTTGACTATATTGGGGCTCACACCCCAAATCTAGCCCTGAGATGTTAGAACAGACAGACCCAATGCCTTCCTGATCTATTACCACATGATCGAAGCAATTTGGCAAAGAATCTACATCTCATTAGTGCCCAATGAATGTTAAAGACAGTGATTCTCACATCTGGAGTCTTTCATCTCCTTTGTCACCTGGGGGAAAAGTGACAAACTGCTTTCATGTCACTGAAATTGGCCACAGACAGTGGCTCCTCCAGGATCTAATATGGGCTCACTTGTGCAATACATACAACTGCCAGTTACCAAGAACCCATAACTTGTTCAAGGCAAGGGTAGGAGGACCCTGAGAGGCAGGGAGGAGTGGGGCCAAATTAATATATAATCCAAATTTTGAATAAAAGGCAGCTAGAGACCATGACGATAGTAACCAATCATTGGGATTCCAAATTGTGAGAAAATTCTGAAGCCCAGGGTAGGGGATGGACATGGTGGACTCTGTGGCCAAGTGGAGGCCAGGTGTACCCCAGAGTAGCCTTCTCGGCCTTGGCCCTTCTGAAGTTAGGCACCAAAGTATTCTGTTATGGATGGCTATCATTGGCATTGTAGGATACTGGAGAACCCCCTTGCCCTCTGCCAACTATATCCAGGGTATCCACCCAGGCAGGACAGAGAGCACTAGCCAATGGCTCAGGCTCTCCTTGTGAACCCTGCTATAAAGACTGATGTCCAGGCCAAAACCTAAATCTGCTGCTTTCTCTCCATTTGTTAAATGTGGGTAACTAATTAAATTCACAATTTTTCGTGCTGGGGATAGAATACAGGTACTCACACACTAAGATCCACACCTTTGCCACAGAGCGGGTTACACTCCAAACCCAATTAAATTGTTTTATGCAGTCAGTGCCATAGCTAGCTGGCACTTCCACCAGGGGTCTGCCATGTCCACAAGGAAAAACAATGCCTACTTCCCAACATCAAGTTTCTGAAAGGCCACGCTGTGACCCATGGCCCAGGAAGAAGAAAGGCAGGTGAGGATGGCACCCACTTCTGGGGACACCACCCTACCTCCCCTGCCAACCCTTGTCCTACACCATATCCCAGGAGCCCAGGCCCAGAAGTCCAAAGTCAACTCCCTGGATGGGTGGCACCTCCTTTCTTGCCTTCTCCCCTACAGCGACCACCCCGTGCTGATGTTCTGCAGGAGGCCTGGGCCAGTGGCACTCTGTGGAGCAACTGACAGTGGCCCATAAGTACATGAACATTTAGTGTGCACAGGCATTCTACAGGAAGGCTCTCTCTCACTGTCCCTCCCACCCTCCAAGCTGTAGAGCCAGAATCTGGGTTACTAGTGGGAAGGCAGAAGAGCCTAATAAATCTCAGACTATACTTCTTGGCTTAGAAACACACACACACACACACACACACACACCCCACTTACTGAGTGTTGAAACAGCTTTTGCAGGCCTCTGAAGCGTGGCCCTCAGAAGTCCTTACAGTACCCAGCTGCATTAAATCAAGCTGCGAGGAGCGCCAGGCTATGCTTTTCAAGCGCACCCTGAGCCGATCTGATGTTTAAAGGAAAAAAAGGGGAAAAGTTTCCGAGGCATCCATAAATCCCGAGGAGAGGAAGTTTCAAACTTGGGTGTTCGCAGTCCGTGGCTCCCGCATGGAAACAGCTTGGTTTCATGTATTTGGTTTTACTGTTCAAACTTTAGGCCTTTTAACTTTTTATTTTTACAGGGCTCAGAAGAAAAGAGAGACGGAGCCATTTGCTCACTTAGTGCCAAAGAAAACCCCAGCAGCTCCCTCGAAGGGCCTCTGCCTGAAGAGCAGGCAGGACATGGGGGGCTCCTGGCACGCCTCTCGTAACTCCTCCTGTCCACGGAAGGCCAGGCCTGGGAGGCCAGCTACTAATTAGCTCTGACAAGATCAACTGAGGCCAGTTCTGGGGAGCAGAGACCAGGCAAGGCTATCACTGAGCTGCGGCCACCAGCACCAGCACCAGCAGGAACAAAATGGAGCCTCTCTAAAAACAAGACAAGGCCTGCCTGGTCCCAAGGAATCCTAAATTTAGTCTTCGGGGAAAGACAACTGTGTGTGCCCAGGCAGAGAGGCCCAGAAAAGTCAACTGAGCTAAATCAGCTCCCAGGGCACTTCAGCCCCAGCCTCAGCTTGTGGGTAACTCAAACCACTTTCCTACCCTCCTCCCTCCTCCCTTCTGTAGGTGCTGTCTACCCAGGCTGAGCAAGTCTACCCATTTGCTAGTCAAGAAAACTGAGACCCCAAAGTAGCAGTAGTGAGACAGGATGGGCACAGGCAGCCCAGGGTTCACACACAGTCAGGGTCTACACTGACTGATCCAGAAGAAGGTACTCAGCTACCCAGTGCCTCAGTTTTGTGGTCTGTGAAATGGAAGCAAGAATGCCCACTTTGGAACAGCATAAAAAGGTACAACATGTTAGGATGTATGTGCACATACATGCCTTTTGTTTGTTTGTGTGGTGTGTATGTATGCTTGTTGAGGGGATGGTACACATGTGTGCACATACATGTGTAGGTCTGACCACTCACTGTCTTCCTTCATTGCTTCCCATTTGATTTTTAAGACAGGCCTTATCGATTCAGCAAGACTCTTTGAGAGTTCCTGGGAGCCTCTTTCCTCTGCCTTTCCAGAGCTAGTATTATAGGCCTAGCCTTTTGCGGCTGTTTTAGGGTGCTGGGGAATCCAAATTCAGGTCTTCATGCTTGCTTAGCAAGCACCTTCCTGACGGAGCCAGTCATATGCACACTTTTTATGCATGTGTTTGTGCAATTGTGCGTCTGTGTCTTTTAAGGTTGTCCCCAGGTCCTCTCTAGATACATACCACATGCGGCTATTGTTTTGGCCCACTCAGCCTGTCCCCCACGTGGTGACAACAGTGCCCTGCTGCTCCTTTGGGTGGTCTTTCTTGCAAACCTCTGCAGTGCAGCAGCAGAATAGGAAGGGCCCAGAACCCTGCCCTCACATCCCCAGCTCCTGGAGGGGTGTCCTGACTTTGAAGTGTCCCCACAGGCTCATGTTACGCACATGCCTCAGCTGCTGGCACTTCTGAGGAGGTGGTGGAACCTCAAGGAGGTGGAGCCTAAAGAGGGGAAGAGGGCACTGGGCCAGGCCTTTGAAGACTAGACCTGCTCTGCTTCCTAGCTACCACCTCCTCCACACCCTCCAACTAGCATGAACTGAGCTCCACCATGAAGGTCAGGATACGGCCCAGGTGTAAAGCCCCTCAGGACAGACCCTCACCCTCCTGGGTCCATGTGGAGTTGCCAGGGAGTGCTCAGAAGCAGAGACCAACAGAGTTCAGGTGTGATCCTACAACTCACAAGCTAATGTCATGGACCAAAATCAAGCTTTCTGTGTCAACAAGGAGGTTTAGAGGGTAAAGGTGCTTGCTCTCCAAACCTTACAATTTGAGTTCAATCCCCACACCTCACAATGGGAAAAGAGACCAACTCCAAAGGTTGTCCTTTGGCCTCCACATGCGTACCACAGCAGACACACACGCACGCAAGCACGCACACACCAATACAACATGAGCTTTTATTTCAATAAATCTCTTCTTTAAAAGTAACGTAAACTTGCCCACAAAGCAACTTTAGCACAAGGAGGCTGTCCAGCCACTCTCTACCTTGAGTTACCTGATGACCAGAGGGAGACCTGGTGATCAGGGATCCAGCGTGCTAAAGGGCAGGGGCAGGTGTAACATAGGGTTTACATGACCATCTGAGTAACCTTATGTACACCACTGCCCAAGGAGAGGAGGTCCACTAACAGCCCCATTTTACAGATGAGAAAGCTTAGACCTCAAGACAGTAAAGCTGCCAAAGCTTGCATTAATAGGCAGAAAGTTCTGGATTTAGACATATACAAGTGTAGAATCCTCTTTCTGCTTCTCTGTGTGAGGAGGTCAGCATCCTTCTCACTTCTCCCCTAGTAGCAAAGCCTGCTATGTGAAGAGCCATGGGCTTTGGGCTCATTGGTGCTCTCCAAATTTCTGTTCCCCTGGGTCAGCCAACTGAACCTTGACACACACCTCCTATTCATTGCAAAGACCCACAAAGAGCACAAAGGACAGGTATGGCAAGCCATTTCCCAATGAGCTCAAAGCCACAGGGGCTTTCCACAGAAATATCAAAATCTACCACCACCAAATTTTAGTCAGGAGCAGAGAGGGGAGCTGCACTTACTAAGACATACAGTGGGCTGGAGAGATAGCTTGGTGGTTTAGAGCACTGACTGCTCTTCCAGAGGTCCTGAGTTCAAGTCTCAGCAACCACATGGTGGCTCACAACCATCTGTAATGGGATCTGATGCCCTCGTCTGGTGTGTCTGAAACAGCTACAGTGTACTCACATACATAAAATAAATAAATAAATCTTTAAAAAAAAAAGACACACAGCAAAGCAAGTTCATTTCCTAAGTTATACATCCAGCATTCTCGTGAGCCTAGCGGCAATAGCCTGTCAGCAGCAGAGTGGACAATTCCTTCAGCTGCCACAGGAAGAAGTCACTAGTGGCTAGTGGTGACAACCACACAGAAGTAGAGAAGCAGGTTTGATAAGGACCCAGTGTCTCTCAGGCTCTGGGGAATGCTGCTCTGGCTAAACCCCAAAGGTTGAGCAGGGAAGTGAGAAGAAGCTCAAGCAGACAAGAGCATGTGCAGAGGCTCAGAGGCAGGACAGGAGGGTCTGGGGCAGAGCAAGTGAGGACTAGGCTGCAGGGAGGGGCAGGAGAGGAGCAGTCACCGCCTGTTTGTTTACCTGAAAGTCACAGATGGCACTGGAGAGATGCAAGTGACAGGGTGCATGTCTGCCTGTCTGCCTGTCTTTCTTTCCTTCCTTCCTTCCTTGTTTGTTTTTGTTTTCCTGAGTCCTAGAACTCACTTCATAGACCAGGTTGGCTTGAACTCAGAGATCCTCCTGCCTCTGCCTCCTGACTGTTGGAATTAAAGGAGTGTGCATCACACCCAGTGGTGATGCCTTTCTGTACTGTAAATGTGGCCTGGCTGGAATGCAGATAGGGATAGAGGAGCCCTCCATGGGCCATATGTTGGTGGCTGACACTAGGCTGGGAACAGTGATGCCAATAAAGAAAGGTGGCCATCTGCTGCCCAACCAGGAGCGGTGCTAAGTCTGAGCCCAGACAGGCCTCTCAGACACAGAGGGATATGTTGGACAGGCTGGGTTCCTATGTGTGAAGGGAGGAAGCCTGCAGACACTGGAACTAAAGGCCTCCCCCAACCTCCAAACCTGACACACACATGTGCCCTGCTTCCACCAGGCTGTGGACAGCAGATTGTGTTCCTCCTGGATGTGCTGTGACTGGCTATCTCCAGATCACGTGTCCACAGGAGGCAAACCTGCCCCTCACAGGTCACGGCAGCATATCGACAGTTTGCACTGTGAGGATGCCTCTACATCTCCAGGACAGGGTCCAAGTCACCACCAATTCTCAAAACCTTGATAAGGACCCCGAATCCAACTTCTGGACAGAGCGGTCAACAGTCAATGGTCTCCTTCTGTCCCTTATGCAGCCCTCCCATTGAAGGTAGCCCTGGGGAGAGCTGCCAGCATATCCTGGCCCAGAGAGCTGCACAGAACGTAGCCAGGAGGTTCTATATGAGCCAAGTGTGGAAATCTCTAGAAACATCCCAGCAATATGTAGAGCCTTCCCACAAATGCTCTCAGCAACCCATTTCCCACATGGGAACACAGAAGCTAACAGATGTGGTCACTCTGGAAGCCAAGTCCTCTCTTCAGAACTTTAGGTCCATTGTGAGTACTGCCTGGAGTTGCCATCTTTCCAGGGGACTCAGCTGCCTACACCAGAGCTCTATGCTCACTCCAGGGTCTGGACAAGCACAGCTGTATAGAGATGAGAGGGCACACGCCCAAAGTCACACAAGCAACATCAGGCCTGTCTGGGGAAGCCCTGCTTCTTGTCCCTCATCCCAGTACAAGGTCCGTTCACATCCTCACCCTTCGCAAATGTTACCACCACAGGTGACACAGCATTTGTTCATTAATGGCACGTATAGCTGTCCCTTGCGGTTTAAGAGAACAAGATCTTTAAAGTCTAAAGAACTGACCTCCAGTGCCTTGAGGACAGTAGCTAGCCCTAGAGAACAGTATAGACAGCAGTGCTGTCCAAGAGAACACAAGGGATATGAGTTCAAATTTCTATAAGCTACATTTTTCAAATAAACTTAATTCTGATGTTATTAAAGCCAGCATATTCAAATATTTACATTTCAAAAGTGTCACCATATATAAAAATTATTTTTTTAAATGTCACTGCAGGGAAAGGGCTGGGGGTAGGGAGATAGTTCAGTACTCGAGGGCACATACATCTCTTGCAGAGGACCTGAGTTCAGTTCCCAGCACCAACTGAAGCCACTGGTCCTCAGGACCTGCCTTCCTATGAATATGCACAGAAATAATGTCCCAGGTCATGGGCAAAGAGACACCCTGGTGGGGTGTTATTCTTACATCAGTCAGGGGCAGAGCAGACAGCTGTCCTTTGTTCACCCTGGCTTGGTAGCTAAAGCTGGCTTATGCCTGGGACTCCTAAAAATCAAATCAAATCAAATCCAGGCAGCGCAGCATGGGAAGAGGAAGACAGACAGAGACCTGTGGACCACCATGCCACCTTTCGACACGACCTCCAGTGCACAGCACAGGTGGCCATAACACCTGTTTGCCACCATACCATGCAGCAGGGATGGAGGATGTCACCCCGGGGCCCGCCAGCCACACGGCCAGCCTGCAGCGGGAACCACCACAGTGTGCAAGTATGTGGTGGAGAGAGAGAGAACCGGAGCAGCTTGAGCATTCTGAAGAGAGATGGAACTGGAGATTCGAGGGTGAAGAGGAGGAGCCAGCCGTGAGAGGCAAGCCCTGCCACCTGAGGCCATGGTGAGGTCCCAGCCCAAGCTGCTGCTGCCTGCCATGTCTGAGTCCGAGGCTATACCACAGCAGGGGCTGGTGTTGATGTCCATACTCATATTACCACTAGAGAACTTGGTTGGGGCAGCCTCCAGGGACTGTGGATGTCCAGGAGCTGCGCATACCGGCCCCACCCCTCGCTGGATGCTGCACTCTAGAGAGCTTGCCCCTCTCTCACTGGCAGGAGCTCTCAGGAGAGCGGACCCTGTCCCTCACACAGGCAGCACAGTGGAGCTGACCCTGGCGGCAGGGGTGTGGGCGAGCTGGCCTCGAGGGTATGAGTATGAGAGAGCTGACTCTGCTACTCATCTGGCATGGGGTGGCACGGGCGCATAGGTGATGTCCCCCCACCTTCCTACTCCTCACCACCTCCAGCAGTCAGGAAAGCTGCCCAGAGTCACGAGCTCAGAAAGCTGGAGCTACCCCTGCCCCTCACCAACTGCAACCCTCCGGAGATTGAGCCCTGCACCTCGTCTGGGCAGCACAGAAGAGCTGGCCCTGATGGAGTGGTCACAGGTAAGCTGGAGCTGAGAGCACAGGAAGGCTAGTCCTGACACTATGTCGCATGAGGTGGCCTGGGTGTGGGGGCGATGCCTTCCATCTCTACCCTCCTCACCACCTGCAATAGCTGGCAGAGCTGGCCTTGGGGTCATGAGAACAGGAGGGCTGATTTTACACCTCACCAGCTGTAGCACTGGGAAGAGCGGGCCCTGAACCTCGCCTGGACGACATAATGCAGCTGGCCCTGATGGCAAAGGTGTGGTAAGCCAGCTCTGAGGGTGTGAGAGTGGGAGAGCTAGCCCAGCCCCTCACAGGCTCCAGTACCTGGAGAATGGGGCCAGCACCTTGATTGGGCAGCACAATGGAGCTGGCTCTGGAGGAGTGGGTGCAGGTGAGCCAGTCAAGGATGTGAGATCAGGCGAGCTGACCCTGACTTCTGCCAGTGATGGCAGCATTGAGTGGCCTACCCAGAGCAGTGCTGGAGAGCTCAGCCTGGTGGTGAGAGAGCCAGCAGGCTGACCAACTCAGCTACCACTCAGGCCCAGATCAAGGGCTCTGAATTGACCCACCCCCAAATCTATATCATCTGGAAACGCTGGGATGTGTGAAAGGGCCAGTCCTGCTGATCCAAACCTATAGGAGAATCTCCATGACACAGGGCAACAGGATAACCAGGAGGAGTCCCGGTGAGGATGTAATATCAATGGTATCACAGAAGCCAGAGATCTTGAACCAGACAATGATTCTCTGCAACAGACATTTGCAAGTGAAGATGTATGGACAGAGGGATGTACTGTGGGACACACTGTCTACGCTTTGTTTGTTGTTTGTGTGTGTGTTTTACTTTGGGGGGGGTGTTGCAACGGCATACATAGACACAGATATAGACATATATATGGAGGGATGGAGAGATGAGAGGAACTGGGGTGCATGATGCTAAACTCAAAAAGAATCAATAAAATGTTTGTAAAAATAGTAAAAATAAATCTTTTTAAAATTGTTACTAGGAACTCTCATTTTTCCTTCCCACACAAAAGCTTTGGGATATACCCTGTGCGTCTGCACCCTGTGCCAGCCTTATTTCCTTACCTGTCAACCCTGCAGAAGACAGAGGAGGCCTTCATAGTTGGCAGAGCCCACAGACTCCAGCCACTCTGCTGAAACTAGGCTGTGTATCTTCTCTAAAACTCTCTACAGTCAAGCTCTAAGAGACCTTTGACACCTAAGAACCCTGGATAGAGAGTCTCTATCAACCCCAACTGGCAGGTTCCACTCTGGTTCTTAGCACCCGCCATGGGCAAGACAACATGAGGACCAGCTCTTAGGGAGATGCAGGGCGTGCAGGACACCTCTGCTCTGCACAGCATCCCTCTACGGGGAAGAGATGAACTACAGTACAGCCAGAGACCAACCCCGAGGACCCTGGGGAAGCAGCTTCTCTGAGAGCATGCTCACACTGTTTTTATCGCTAGTCCCTAAACACAGTGAGACAATCGCTTCAGGCATTTCCTTTGTCTCGGGTATCACAAATCATCAGCATTGCTTAAAGATAGGAGGGTGTGCTTAAGTTACAGGCACATCTTGTCATTTTGTATAAGGGACTTGAGGAGACGCCCAGGGACCAATGTCACAGGAAGGCTATGTTTACTAAAAGCTACTGGTCACCAGGCCCTGAGGTTCCCTGCTCCCCTGTAATTCTCATTATCAGGAGAAAAGTTCTTATTGGTGGTTTCATTTTACTGCTGGGAAACCAAGGACCTGTATGTCACCCACACCCCTCTGACTTGGACAACCCAAGAACACATCAGCAAAGCAATCTGAAAGCTCCCTGGAGGGAGGAGGGTCAGCTGAGAGAAGGCTCCCAGAAGGTGGAGGGACATGGTATCCCAGTGTCCTGGTCAGAAAGAAGGAAGCAGGTCCCCAGGATAAGACAGGGCACAAATACATACATGCTCAGGAAACATGGAGTCAGGCATGCCTGCTACAAACACAGGGTCCACAGAACCAGGTAGACGCAGGAATTCTGCTGCTGACACAGATGTCTTATCACCAGCCTACTCCCAGGCACTGTGCAAGAAGAGTCCAGATTCAACCACCTAGTCCTGAACAGCACCCACTACCCACTCCTGGGCCATAATGCCAGCTGAATCCAACTTCCCAAAATATTTACCAGAAGGCTCTGGGCACAGACTCCATTCTGTAAACTTGGATGAGATTCTAGAGCTGAAGAGACAGATCTCCCGGAAAAGCAGATAAGCTTTCCCTCACATTCTAAATAACGAGAAGGAGGTGGGGAGGAGAAGGAAATAAATCAGCCCTCCCCACTGCCCAACTTAAAAGGGATTACGGTCCAGAGCGAGGGGGGAGCAAAGATGCCGTGTCCTTATCGGGCACAAGGCCGCTCCAGACACAAACAAAACTTTTTGGCAGGCATCCTTCTTCCTCATCAGAAGGGGAGCAAGCAGTCCTTCATGCACAGGCTCAAAGCCACCCTGAATACGTGCAGCCTAATCTTCCCCCCGTTTTCTGAAAAAGAAGGGCCCCTTCTGGGAACCAGGACACCAGCTGTAGCTTGAGCAACAGAACGAGGCCTGTGAACCTCCAAGTCCCAAGGGTAGCTAACCCAGAGTTCAAATCTTTCACTGCTTGGGCCCTGGTCACGGAAAGAGGAGGGGTGAGCTGACTCAGTAGTGTGGGGAGAGGAAGTCGTTCCCTGCCTAGGATCCACTACCCTCAGCATCAAGGGTGGGATAAAAGAGATAGCAACCATAGCATAACAACCCTCAGTCCTGAGGACATACCAAGAGACAGGTACTGCTGCTGTCTCCAGATGACAGATAAGCCAGACTCCCATAACCAGTAAAGACAGCACCAGGTCTGACCAGACCTCCAGATCTCATCTGGGTCCTCCCTGCTAGTGTACCCTCCCCCTGTTTCTGGCTCCATCTTCCAGCTCGGTGTGTCTCCGTCCCTGCCTGACACCCTTAAGTTGCGCAGCCCTAAATCCCACCCCGAAAGGAGAAGAGAACATGTTTACATGCTCACCCTCCCCCCTCCATACCCCATGCCATCTCCTGGCACCCACTCCCACTCTAGAAATGCAGCCTGGCCTCCCCAGTGGCCCATCCAAGAAGCAAGCTTTCCAACATAATATTTTCCTCCCACAGAACGTGAGAATAAAGGGCTCTTTGCTTGTCTCCTGAAATAACTGGCTCTTGCCATAAAGCAACCTCTGCCCAGTAAAAATATTTCTGTAAAACTTGGTAACTCTATCTGCAGCTCCTTTTCTGAAAGTCAAAAACCTTGGAGAATGAAATACAGCCAAGGCAGACGTTATGACAAGCTCATGAAGTCATGTCTACCCCAGGCAGTCCTCCCGGGCACAGTGATTAATTTGCTGTTAACCACAGGGACTTTGTGTCTTAATACACTCAAAGCAAAACACCAGTTCACATTTCTGCTGAAACAATACCCACTACCCCAGCTCAGGGGGCAGCCAAGTGGGCTCAGGGGCCTGGAAGGATTCTGGAGAGCAGAGCACCACTGAGACGACCATGATATGCAGGTGAGTCACCCTCTGTGGCTTGGCCTTGCTCATGGAGGCAGTGAGCATTATAAAATAAGTTAGGGGTATTAAACTGAGAATGGGGACTCCTATGGAAGAATTAGGGGAAGGATTGAAGGAACTGAAGAGGATGTCAACCCCATAGGAAGACCAACAATGTCAACTAATCTAAATCCCTAGGAACTCCCAGAGACTGAGCTACCAACCAAAGACCATACACAGACTGGTCCAAAGACCTAGAGCCCCTGTACATATACCAGAGGACTGCCTTGTCTGGCCTCAGTGGAAGAGGATGTGCCTAATCCTGTAGAGACTTGATGCCCCAGGGAAGGAAGATGCTGGAGGTGGGCATCCTCTCAGAGGTGAAGGGGAGAGGGGATGGGGGTGGGGAGAACTCTGGAAGGAGGGACCAGGAGGTGGGGCAACATTTGAGATGTAAATAAATACAAAAATTAATTTTTTTTTAAAGTTAGGGTGCTTAGGTGAGTCTACAAGTGCTTAACCTAACTCACTCCAGGACACTAGGGAAGGCAATGGCTTGCACAGACATCAGTCTTCCTATCTGTCAAAGTGGAAGGCTCACTCTGGAGAAACCAGAGCCCAGATGGCAGGTCCCTCTGAGCCTCTGTGCCACCACACAGTAGTTAAGACCCTTGCAAATGCTGTTTTAGGCCTAAAGAGATAGAGACAGGTATGCATATGTGGCTACCAGCACAGGTATTGCCTCACTGAACCCTAAAAGAAGGTGGGGGCTGGCCCCCATGCTACACAGGAGAAACAATGTAAACCCCAGTCCAAAGCTGTACCCCAAGCTCTGTGTCCCCTAGAATTGGCAGATCCATACATAGGAAGGCAAGATTAAATGAAGCATGTGTGTGTGTGTGTGTGTGTGTGTGTCTGAGAGAGAGAGAGAAGAGAGCAAGAGAGAGAGAGAGAGAGAGAGAGAGAAGAGAGACAGAGCATAAAGAGGAAAAGGATCAAAATATTATATTACTATTTTATTTTTATTTGTTCGTTTGTTTAAAGAGGGTCTCACTGTAGTTTTAGCTAACCCGAACTTGCTATGTAGACCCCAGACTGGCCTCCACTAGCTTGGCCTCCCAAGTGTTGGGATTAAAGTCATGTGCTACCATGCCTGGCTCAAACATTTCAAACACATATATGAAAATGTCACAGTTCAAATCTGTTGTTTGGGTGTGTTATTTGCAGTGCTGGAATCAAATCCAGGACTAGCCTTTTATATTCCATGCACTTCAAGGGAGAGTTTCTGACCTGGGAACTTTGGCTACACTAGCCCTACAGTAAGGACGAAGGGTACACATCCAAGGTGGAGAATACATGGCTTCAGAGGGTTGCTATCAGCACTCAGGGTGGGAGGAATTACCTGGTATCCCCATGCAGAGGTTGGGAACTGGGAAGGAAGGAGGCACCTGAGGGCCACATGGGGGAAATGGCAAACCACCCAGGCTTTCTGAAACCCAATGGTTGGCCATATTTCTCCCCAAAGCTTGGCTGCTTTACCTGGTAGCCCTGTCCCCAACTGCTAGCCATCCTTTGTTTGGTGAATCTTCAGCCCAAGGAACCAGGCATGCACACTCTAGTTTCTATCCACTCATCAGCATGTGCAGCCTTCCCATGGACACTCCCAAGGGACTCAGCATGAGACAGAGGATCAATGTGACTCAACTCTGCAGCAAAGTATACAGCCCAGGCCGTATACAATGAAAGTGTAACCTGAAATTTTCTGGAACATTCAGGTGGAGGCAGAAGCCTGGCCTTCTGAGAAGGGCTCACACTGACTAGAGAGAGACAGCCTATGAATGAAGTCAACGTGAAGTGGACAGAGACAAACACTGCCATCCTGCACTGGGGCAGATGCTCTGAGCGCCAGACCACCCACTTTGACCCAACAACACACCCAAGCAACAGATGATTTTAATTGTGACATTTCATACATGCATTTGAAATGTTTGAGCCAGGCACCGGAGCTCATACCTTTAATCTTAGCATTTGGGAGGCCAAGCTAGGTGGATTGTCACAGACATGATCTAGGAGAAAGGTGAGGCCCTGTTCACAGGGCAAGGGAGAAGCAACCCAAAGCCCTCTGCAAAGACCCAGAACAGAAATTGGGGCCGAAAGGCACAGAGCCTGAATCCCAGCTGGCTGCACACCTGTGACCTTCTCTCCCTGCTACCAGGATCCTCCGAACCTCAGATATTCTTTGAGTATCTACTACCTGCCAAGCAGCGCCCAGCCCACAAAGGCCTGCTCCATGGACTCTGAAGTGGGAGCTCGGTTTCCCCACGCACATAATCCTGGCCAATTACTGTATTACTATGAACAAGGCTTTGGGAGCCAGAAAGCCTCTGGTTATCCCCAGTTTGGGGGCAGCTGCTCCAACCCCGGGGTTGCCTTCTAGTACCCTACAGCCAACTCTGTGGCAGGTGCCCACCCCAGTCCATTCTTGGAAAAAGGCTCACCTCAGAGCTGCACAAGAAGTAGCACACAGGAGCTCCAGAATTAAGTATTTGTAATGCAGGGCACAAGTGCTCCCTCCCACTCTTCTAGACAGAAGCCAGGATCACTGAAAACCATGCCTATGGCTATCAGTGATCAATGGGGCTGACCTCTGCCACAACACAGCCATGCCTCTAACGCCTCTGATGGTCCACAGGGGAGGGTGGACCAGGGCTTCCTTTCAAAAGTGTAGAGAACATTCTCTTGTCACCTCCTGCTGCAAATATACCTTACACACACACACACACACACACACACACACACACACACACACACACACACAGAGAGCAGCAGGAGATAGGGATGAGACAGATGCCTGGCCCTGGTTATCACCTCAGACCAGAGCTGGGTGATGTAGGCAGCAGCCATTATTCTGGAGGTCCTTTAAATTCACAAGGCAATTCACGCAAACCAAGCCTAGCTTATTAGTCCAGTAGCTGGACCATGCTCTCACACAGCACACACAGTAGCTCAGAGCACTCTAACCACAAGAAATCCATCAGCCTGAGCTACACTGCCCACTTTTCCTTTTAACATCCCCTTCGGCCCTCCAGTTGAGAGTAACCCCAGATCAAAACTGTCCCTGGAAGTCTAAACCTCATGGAAGCTTAGCCATGCCCACAGGAGTAGGAAGAGGGAGACAGACTCATCAACTCAGAGCCTGACACAAGTCAGAGTCACACAGGGCCACTATTGGGTCCCCTACACCTGGCACCTGCTGCTCTCCTCATTTGGTCTTAACCCAGGCCAACTCTGAACTCACATGATCCTCCTGCCTCAGCTTTCCAAGTATGCAAATATGTAACATACCAGCTGGACTCTGGGCTTGAATCAGCATCCAGGAGGCTCAGAAGCAGTGAGTTGCCCCAACCCTCGGTCCCTTCTGACACCTCCCAGTTCCTTCCTGAGAAGTTCCTAAGGGTGCCACGCCCTGCCCTCCCCTTCCCTTATTAAATGTATAGTTCTTCTGAAAAGTTTGAATGCTGCACACTCAACCCCCTAAAAAGCCAAATAAAGAAGTGTGCAGTGTGAAAGTAAAAGTCTCTGATCCTTCCAGATCTTTCTCTATATATTTAACTACACTCGGAAACAGGCCTGGGCAGATGTGTGTGCATAGCTGTCCCCCAATATCCCGGAGACTGACTTTAGGACTCCCCTGCCATGGACACCAAAACCTGTCAACCCCCAGGCCCTTCTTCACAAGGTCCCACTCCTCCTGCTGTCACCAGGGCAGAAGTCAGTGAAATGGCCATACTGCCACGGACTGACCTGGTGATGGATAGGTGAGTTGAAACCAGTTTTTCTCATTCTGTGCACATTTCTGAACATGCATGCTCAGGCACACCTCTGTTGTGACTCTCTGACCCCGGTAACCTCTCTTCACCAAGTTAGTGCCTGTAAAACCCAACTGTGACAACAACCCCAACAATCCCACCCAACCTGCGTCTCATGGATACTGGACCCTTTCCCTCTTTAAAACCAAAGCTGCCTATCAGTGGCTTTCTCTTCACACACACTCTCTATGGTAGGCTACAATCCCTAAGAAAGAGCTCATGTCCAGTATTTTTAGATACCTGTGGTCCCTTCCCTTAAATCTGGGCTAAAGCTGTGACCTGTTGTACCAAAGAGGATGTGGGACCACCAGCTCTAGCCCTGAGCTTAAGAGGACTGGCCAGGTATTTGGAGAAGTTAAATAGTAGCCAATGGATACCCGAGGGAGGCTCCTCAAGCAATCATCACGGCTGCTCAGCCACATCCCCTCTGAGAAGTGGCTCCTGCCCTTCAGTACTCCAAGACCTCAGTACAAGGCCACTGCCTTCCTCATCCTCTCCATTCCCAATGAGAAGGCTCAGTGTGACAGCATTCACCCAATCCCTAGGAGCTCCTGCCTTGGGTAAAACTGAAGTCAAAGGCTCTGAAGCCAAGAGACCAGAGGCACAGAGGGGTCAGAAGGCTGTAAGCTTGTAAGGCCTGAGCTGGGGCTTAAACCCCACATTCTGATCTAGAGCAGTGACCAAACACCAGTGTTTTTCTAACACTTTGATCACGATCTATTTACCATAAGAATTACATTATAACAGGCTTCTGTGTATATATAAGCATGGACACACATATTTATGTTTAAACCAATACAAAAAGTAATACAAAACAGTAGTCTTCCTATAAGTGATAGTTTGTCTTATTTTTGTTATTTTCTATTTCATCTTTTTTCTGGCCACCAGTTGATCTCGGGAATGGAGCTGTAACATATAATTTTGATCCCACTGGCATGTCTCTAAGACAACTCTACAATTTTCCAGCCTGATTTGAGTCTTGCTCTAATGAGGTCCTACCTTCATGTCAGGTGAGACTCAGCACGGTAGCAAGCTAGACCAGTTTTTGCAGCATTTGTCTTCCCACTAGGCTGGTGGTTCTCAGCCTTCCCAATGCTGGGACCCTTTACTACCGTTCCTTATGGTGTGCTGACCCCCAACCAGGAAATTAGTCTTGTTGCTACTTCATAACTGTAATTCTGCTACTGTTATGAGTCGTAATGTCAATATCCGATATGCAGGATATCTGATATGCAATCTCCAAAGGAGTGATGGTCCAGGTTAAGAACCACTGTGCTAGAGGAAGAGGGACTGCCACTGTTCAGATATGTTGTCCCCAAAAGCTCAAGTACTAAAGTCTTGACCCCGAGGTAATGGCACGGAAATCTTAATGGATTAGAGTATAGCTAGGAGAACTAGATCCTGAAGGGAAGGTCCTTAGAGATGTCTTGTCTCTAACTCCTCCCTCTGCTTTCTGCCATACTATGCTCCTCCACCCATCCCTAGCCCTGAGGGCCTAGACCTTCTGAAAGGTCTAGCAAAATAAGCAAAATAACCCTCCCTCCCTTGTTATTTTCCTCGGCATTTTGCCATTAAAGTAACAAGAAAACTGATTAATATCAGGGAAAACATCAACACCTGCCTCACCAGGATGCTGACAGAATCAAGCAGTGAGGACAAGGGCGGCACAGCCTCCTCAGATGCTCTGTAGACAGAAGCTACGCGGCAACCACCTCCTCTTGGTAGACACCCATGCTGTGTGTACACAGGCTGCAGTTACAAAGCATGTGCCCAGGGCTATCCCAGACACACACTCCCACAGGCAGGAGCAGGAACAGAGGCCCCCAGCACTCACAGACAAGGCAACTGTGTTCCCAGGTAACCCAAGTTTCCTTAAGTCCTCTTTCAACTCTTGCAATCTGTCTAAGCCACTGGGAGAAAAGGTGCTACGAGAAAAATTCAAGGTCAAAACCAGCCCTGTAACATGACGCCCTCCAGAAGCCAGGTGTGGCACAGGTGTGGATCCCTAACCAACACCTACAGGAAAGACCTCTGGGTGAGGCTCCCTGCCCAAGCTTCTGAAGCTGAGCAAAGGAGAAGCCCCCTGGATGGCTGTGGGTCTCTCTACAACCCTAGGACAGACTAACTCTGCTGTGCCTAACCTACTCCACAGTCAAAACTAGGTGCTCAGAGAGCCACCGAGAGAGAGAGAGAGAGAGAGAGAGAGAGAGGAGAGAGAGAGAGAGAGAGAGAGAGAGAGAGAGAGAGGCAGCTGGAGGGGAAGGTTTGCAGCGGACACCTGATCTCCCCACAGCACGTGACACACGTCACCACCCACCCCAGCAGGCATGGCCCGCCCCTCTGCTGTTCACAGACTCCTGACCTGATATCTAGGAGACTAGACTCAGACCCCTGGAGGAGGCTAAGGACTTCGTGCTGTTCATATGGCTTCTGTGCCTTTGTACATCTCCTACCCTGTGCCTTTGTACATCTCCTACTTGTTCCCTCAGCGTCACTCCCTAAGCTAACCTTCATCATTAGCCCTCACTCTCCTTCATGCCCCCATTCTGACGCATACTCAGGTGTCCACTCTTTGTATGCATCTGTTTGGTCATGAGTGGACACGCCAGAAAGCTCTGAGAGGCCTCTGAATATCTGCTCCATTTCCAACTTGCTGGCACACACCCCACACCCCACCCCCTCACCCCCCAACTCCCCATCCCCCCCCCACTCCCTGTCAAACTCCAAGTGGCAGGAACCGTTCCTTTACACATGGCACAGATGTGAAGACGGAGGGCCTGAGCCATTGCTGGCCGCAGGCCACCCATCAGGAAGCCCAAGTGGGACACAGGTCTAAGATGTCACACCCGTAGGCCAGCAGCCCACACGGCTGGTCCTCTGTAATAGCACTGATCCACGTCTCTGCCCCAGTTGCTGCCTGCCACAGAAACAAGCTGTGGTTTCCCGGCTCAGAGGGCCACCTGCTCTGTTCTGTCTGCAGCCAAAGCCAGCTTTTCCTGTCGGGCCAGCAGTTTTAGCTTAGGAGTAGCTGCTTCGTCCATGTGATGAAAGTGTCCTCAAGAGACAGATACAGAGATCTCACAAGGAAATGCAGGAAACGCTTCATCCAGCCCGCATGCGTCTTATCACTACCTCCCTGCGCCCACAGGGCCGAGCTGGAAGCAGTTACAAGCACAGTTCCCAGGCCAAATCCAGCTACCTGCTCACCCATAGGAAGCAATCCCTAAAACTTTCTTTAGTTGACTTGGTTTTTTTTTTTGGAAAGGAGCTCCCATATATAGCCCAAGCTGACCGAAAGCTTGTAATTCTCCTGTCTCAGCCTCCTGAGTGCTGGAATCACAGAAGCATGTCATCGTGCCTGCAATGTTTTAAATTCAGAAGGTTCTGCATAAAAATCCAGACATCTGGATGTTCTAAACGACCAGATGACAATGTCAAGGCCATGTTCCCCAGAGGCTAAGTGTTGGCTGGGCCTAAGTGGCACTGCCCTCTTGAGGCAGGGTGTTTGTTCAGGCAGGCGCAGATGCCTTCCACTCAGCCTGCTGCACCTATCAATGTGACTTCTCTGGCTCCGTGAGTTACTGAGCTCAGTATTAGCATCCCGCAAAGCCTCCTTCATGTACCTCCACCTGTAATTGCACCCGAGTCCCACTGTTGTCTGTAGGTTACAACTTAAAGAGCCCCACGTGGGATTCTTCTGAATCATGCTAGGAAGCAAATAATACCACCAGCCCAGTTCCGAGTTGTGGAAACTGAGCCAGACATGTTTATGCTACTACCAGCATGTACACCCAGTCCCTACCTGCTCTACGATACCTAGGGAAGCTGACCCCTGGGCACCTACTAGGACCCATTTGCACGCTGGCTTCTGAATTCAGCTAAAACAACAACCTGGAAGGTAGAGAGAAAGTGAAATAGTTCTTCTCACTCTTTGCCACCCCCACACTATGGCTCTGACCTCAGTGAATCACCTGGGCCTTAGCAGTGGCTGGTGCCAGACCACAGTTGTTTCAACCCCCAGCAGATCTCTCCCAATCTTGCTTGGAACTTTCAGACTTCAGGAATCTTCTCCTTTAAATCATCAACAACGAATCTGTTTCCCACCACCAGTTGACAGAGGCCCGGTGTAGTACCGGAAATCTCAATGAGAAAGCGTCCAGGCAGGATTCAAACCCAGACTGTGGGCCTCCACAGCCCCTGCTCACCTTGCCTCCTACTCGGTTTCTCCTGGCTTCCTGCCTGCCTGCAGCCTCCCCAGGGCCCCTGGATGGCCCCCAGAGAACCAAGAGCTGTGCTCATCCTCATAGAGCCCATGAAACCTTCTATCCCTGGCTTCTTCTTCCACAGTACTTTCCAGAGAGCCCTTCTTCACACTCTCTTCCACAGAACAGATCACAGGCTTCTTTCCTCATACCGACCTCACACAGTTTCCCTCTGGATAAAGACCTGAGTCCACAACACAGTGGGAAGGTGGCCAGGGGCTGGGTATGGTGCCTTGTGCTTTAAATCCCAGCACTCAGCAGGCAGATCTCTGTGAGTATGAGGCCAATCTAGTATACACAGAAGGTTACCAGGCCAGCCACGACTTCCACCAATATCTCCAACAAACGATGCTCCGAAGCTTTCTCCCTGGTGCTTATCAAACATGCAACCTCTTTGACATCCCCTCTGCTTCTATCCCTGACTTGCCTCTGGTGTTAGCTCAAACCAGGTTTCCTCTGAGGACAGATACCCCTGACCTCAATAGTATCTTCCAAGTGTGGACCAATCTAACTTAGAAACCCAGGGTATGGCAGCTTCATTGAACCTACAGCTGTGTTCTTAAAAGCCCACAACGCAGCATCTGCTAGCAAGCACAGCATCTGAGTAGCAAGCACCGCTGCAGTTTAAAAAAAAAATGCAGTTGTATCCTTTGGTAGCTATAGGGCACCAGTATAGAGCATTCCGTCATCCTCACTCCTGAATACCAGCATTTACTGCTCAAGTCTCTTATATAACTAGGGACCATACATGTATATAACCTGTGCACACTCTCCTGTATACTTATATCAAATTCACATCGCTTATAATATCTAATGTGGTGGTTTGAATGAGAGTGACCCCCACAGGCTCATATGTCTGAATGTTTGGTCCCCAGTTGGTGGAACTGTTTGGGAAGGATTAGGGGGTGTGGCCTTGTGGAAGGAGGCGTGTCACTGGGGGTGGGCTTTGAGATTTCAAGAGACTCAGGCCATTTTGAGTTAGCACTTTTTACCTCCTACTTGTGGATCAAGATGTGAGCTCTCAGCTGCTCCTGCTGCCACACCCTCACTCCTCCATCATGGACTCCAATCCTCCGAAACCATAAGCCCAAATTACAAGTAGCCTTAGTCACGGTATCTTAACACATCATAATAAAATGCTATCTAGTCATCAGGGTGTCTTGTTTAGAAAATAGTGACAAAGGAGGAGGGAAAGCCTGATCAATTTAGATGTATTTTTCTTAAATATTTTCAGTTTTCAGTTGATACAGGGCCCAGTATGGACAGCCATAATGTAGCACAATCAATGGACTTACTTCAGGAGTGTAACGAAGTTGAACACTAGGGAACTTAGTGATATGGATTACAATAGGTATGTACAATAGGCACTCACTGTAATCTCAGCAATCAAGAAGTTGAGGCAGGAGGACAGTGATTTCCAGGCCAGTTTGGCCTACACAGCAAGATCCTGTCACAGAATAACACCAAAAACCTAAATCACACACCATACCAGTAAAGTGACCCAGCCCATCAATATGCCAACAACATTTGATAAAACTGAGTGATTATTCCTAATTTAATAAATCTTAGAGAGCTAGGAGTCAAAGCAAGTTATTTTAGCTAAAGAAATAGCACACACGACGTCTCACTGTTATTAAACAGAACTTAGGAAACACTCTCATTAAGTTCCAAGGCAAGGACAGAGGCATGAGCAGAAGGACCTGCCAACATGTAGAATGAACCACCACCCAGACCAGCTCTGAGCCTCAAGGTACCCTGTACCTTACTGAAGCATCTGGCCAACTTGTATTTTATTATTTGCATTTTAAAACACTTGTTTTCTACCAGGCTCTAAGCCTTGCAAAACTGGCTTGTAGTCAATGAACATGTAGAGATGTACACTCCACATCTACGGCAGACACACAAACAGTGGAACAGATGGTGTCCTACACATACTCAATTAGAATGACATCATCCCACTTCTCAGACGGAGAGGCCAAAGTTCAGGGGCGGGAAAGGCCCTTTAGTTGATGTCATGGGATGCAGCAAAGCCCACCTTACCCTGGGGCCCTCTAATAACCATCAGCTACACACAGGGCCACATGCCATAGCCAATGTGGCTCAGCAAGCCAGAACAGTGACGCCCAAACTAATTCCTCAGGGCTGCTAAGCAAACATAGCCCTGGACAGGCCCCTCGGACAGAGCCGCACTGGCTGGCCAGGGTTCCTACATGCCCTGCTGAAGCTGAGGGTGACTTCAGCAGAAGGACCTATGGCTTTCCTCCTGAGCCTTGTGGCTGGTGCCCACATGGATAAACATCCCTCTCAGCTCGCCCAGGCATCTATCAAAGAATTACTTATGCCTCTGGAAGTGCGTGTTTAGAAAAGGCTCCCCACCCACCTGGGCTTGGCAGGGTGCGGCCTGGCCGGACTCTCGGGCTACCCTTTATAGAGGACTACCCTTCATGGAGTGGGCATGCCTCTCCTCTGATCCAACCTGAGAGCTTGCCCCTGTCCATGCAGAGAGGCTGAGGCAGCTTCCCAGGATAAACGGAGCAGGATGACATCAAAGCCCAGCTTCCAGATCCAACAAGCGAAGCCTTCAGCTCTCTCAGTCTTTCGTCCAGGGTGTTCTGAGCTCCTTCCTTGCTTCTCTCTGACAGAAGGGCAGATGTTTGGTTTGTGAGGAACTAGATTCTTTCCTTTCTCAGGAAGACAGGGCTAGGGAAGAAGCCAGGGAGAGAAAGCAAGAGGGGACTGTCTGTAACCAACGAGGAACACAGGAGCCAGAAAGAGAGGATAGCACGGAGACTGAGCAGGAAATACCTGGAACCAACAAGCAGCCAAAAAGATCTCAAAGTGTGCACAGCTATGCAGAGTGTAAATTCACAGCTATAGGCACCTGACTCATCAACATAATATATAGGCACCTGACTCATCAACATAACGGACCCTGCTGTCCCTGACTCTGGGACGCCTGAGCAAGAGAGCTCTTCCCTCAGCTCAGCCTTGTGGTGTTCCATGACACAGTGAGCTCTCTGGGGTTGCCTGTCAACAGCCTCTTTCCCCCAGGCCCTTCGGTAGCCAATGTCATCCCCCAGTTCTCTACCGCACAGCTGAGCTTTTGACCCTCAAGCTGACCTCCACCTACAAACTGGCTCCAGAAGCCACCAACCCAATTGACAGCTGGGTAATATCCTATCCTCAAACTACAGGTTAGTAAATTCTAAGGAATAAGCAGGCAACCTCACACACCTGTCCCTGGACAGGTAGCTCAAGCATGCCAATTGCTGTTCACCCACAGGGCTTTCCAAGACGGAGTTCCAGGGACACTTCCGCTCCCCATGAGCTACCAAGCCATGTCTTGGTATAAGGCTTGATTCTACAATTCCACTAAAGATAGTGGACTTGGGAAAGATAAAACCTAGTATCAGAAATAAAGGGTTTAAAAAGTTGGCTAGAAGGAAGGAGGCAGCAAGGATAATGATCAAGTTTTCTTTCTTCATTCATACACAGCAAGTGCCTGTTATGTTCTTCAGAAAAGAAACTGCATTTGGTGGCTAACTTTTTTGTTAATGACAGCTCGACTTTGACCAAGTGTCCAAGGAGACAGGTGGATACTGATGGGGTTGAGGGAAATGAGGAAGTGGGCTTCCTGATCCAAACAAGGATACTCTCACCATCTCATTGCCTCCCCTCCTCCCACTAGGCAAGGAAGTAACAGCCCCCAAGATTGGGCATGGAGAGAGACACACACGCCTATGGCTGGTAGGGTACAGACAACACATGCTGCTGGCTCAAGAAGACCCAATATCCTTCTTAAAGAAGTTTCAGAGGGAGAGAAGGTACTAGTTAAAGCACCTCCAAGAAACCCCATCACACAGATGGAACCACGGCAACAGGGATGACACTCACTTGGAAAGATACCGACCAGGAGCAGCCTGCAGTGATGTCTGGAACCTGGCACAGCTCAGGCTTTCCAGGCCACTCCTTGCTGGCTCCCATGTATAGGTAGCTCTCAGGGCTGTGAGGCTGTTCCCAAGTGCCATCAGCCGAGGAGACCCTCCCTAGACCGCTCAAAGTCGTCTGTGAGTGAAGGCACAATGCCTCTACCCTGAAATCGACGCCATCCTCAAAGCAAATCATCTTTCGATTCTTCAACACCAAGTATTTAATTTATGCTCTACCTCAAATGTCAAGTCCACCTCCCAACACATAGCTTGGAAACCACGTAAGGAGGCTTAACACTTTCCATATGGTGAAGACATGGGGCCTTTTAATTGTGCCAACTGGTATCATTCAAGGGTAATTCCCCTGGAATCCAGGATTCAGGCAGCAGCTGGGCTGGCTCCCAATCTCATCACACAAGCCCCACCTGGCCCCATGCAGCATGCCTGCACCCTCCTAATCTCCCCCAAATATCAAAATGTGCTAGGTACCCCCTAATCAAATTACCAAAGTGCCTGGCAGCCGCCTTTGATCTACGGGGGCTTGCCTGCCCCCAAGCCCAGCCTATTTCTGCAAGCAGTCTTGCTATAAAAGAACAAAAGGGTCGTGGTGTGAGAAGTAAAGGTTGTTTGGAGCCTGGTTTCACGCATCCGTATACACATGTGTGCCCAAGTTCACAGCGTGGACACAGGCAAGGTATCTGTCCTCATGCCTGAGCTTATGGCTCCAACTACTTAGGGAGCTCCCATGATGCCTCTGCTCACCTAGCACTTCCACTGGGCCTTCTCTTGCTGCCTGATGCTTTGTTTCTCCTGGCTCTCGGAGACCACTGGCTAGCCTCTAATACTGCTCAGTATGTTCGCCTCAGCCACGTCCTTGGCTCAGTCTACTATCCTTCGTTCACGTACTTTTCTGTCTCCAGTCACTCATGACTCTTCTCCTTTGAGCTAAGACTCTCTTGTACCTCATCAAGCATCCACAGAAAAGCAAAAGCCCAGCCCTCAGCCTGGGTTCCCACCAGATGCGCCTGCACTAGAGGAGTGCAGAGGGAAAGGGCACACACATCAGGATCCCTTCGTAAAGATCAACTCTCAACCCAGGTCCTCTTCTTATCCAGATTTATCTGTGACAGCTCTGCTGTGGATGATATTACTGTGCCCATTTTACAGATGTGCTAATGAAGACAACACAACGTTAATGAGACTTACACAGGGTGACAATGTCCTGTGCAGAGCTCGAACTCATTCACTTCTGTGTGTGTGTGTGTGTGTGGTGTGTGTGTAGGCTGAGTTTCGTGTCTGTGTGGCCACCCTCATACTTTATGGCTACATATACAACTTGGCTCCTGTACACAGGAAAGGCAGGGCCCCTCGTGCTTTTTCCTACCCTGCAACCAGTTCGTGTGGACATGGTGGCAATTGTCTGCGAGCCCCTGACTGGAAACAAGGCAAGTCTTGGCTTCACACAACTCAGTCTACAGCAGCTGACCGCAGCTCCAGAGGGTTAGGGGGAGATTAGGGTCACAGAAGTATGTCCTGGACACAGACAGGCATCAGGCAATAGTAGTTCTCATGGCAACAAAAATGTTGTCAGTTTGATAAGCCATCAATGTGTTCTCAGCCTCTTTGGTGACAGGACAGGTAGAGAAGCAGACACAGAGTCCTTCCCTAAGATAGGCCTGGTACAGGCTACAGGAAACTGCCAGCCCTGGAAGCTAGCAGACTGCTAGAGCCCACACCCATCTACATCCTGATGATATCATAGAGGGACCCTGCCAGCCACCCCTCCCATGCCAGTGAGATCCATGGAAATGGCAGGACTTCAGTGTGTTCCCCACTGGCCTGTCTGCCACTCTCGGTGCCCCTGCCATGTGTGCACTCCTCCTTGCATTCCCAACTATGATCACTTGAACCCAGTCTTTTTCCCTGTATTGACTTTGAACTCACCTATCTCTTTCAAGTTTGATTCATCCTAAGTGATATAACATCCATGAAATCATGTATTTGATGTCCTAGTTATTTTTCACTGATTAAAAAAGATAAGTATAAAGATTAAAGATATCCCCTCTAAAGACCACCTGAATTGCTTCACAGGCTACCACTGGTACGGCCCCACACTTTGGCTCAGCCTGGTCCTTCTCTAGGGTTGATGTATGACCCCCACTACTGTGGCCACCGCAGACTGGGACCCAGGCATTCAGGTCTGCTATTAAGATCGACTCTCAAGGAAACAGAGACCTCCCTCCCCCCATGCAGCATCTTTGATGGCTGGGCCCACCCTCTAACTATCCAACACATGTCACACTGATGGCTCTATGCCTCACATCTTCAAAAGGACTTTGAACAAATATTAATGACCCTCCTTTTCTGAGAGGGGGGTGAGGCAGGAAGGCGAGCAAGCACATCCATCCCATGCTGTCCTCAGCTGGGGGAAGAAACCAGGCAACAGAATTCCGTGACTTCAGCAAAGCCACAGGCTTAAGCAGGGGCCCCCCTCCCCCTGCTTCATTTCCCCCAATGGCAACTTTTACTGGCTTGCATTCCTCTTGCTGGGAACACTACTATTTAATTAAAAACGACAGACTTTTGTTTTCCTCTCCTTCTTCCCCCCTCCCTCCCATCCTCCCAGCCTGGATGCCAAGGAGACCCACCAAAAACATGCGGGTAACATTTGTTATGGCTTTGAAGATAAAAGTCAATGGAAGCAAGCCCTCGCTGTATTTCAAGTTTCCCCTCTAGCATGAAGTAAAAGCTGCCTGGCAGTTTAGGGAGAAGAGAGAGAGAGAGAGAGAGAGAGAAGAGAGAGAGAGAGAGACAGAGAGAGAGAGAAACAGACAGAGAGAGAGAGCCTAAATAAATGTCATTCTGCAGGAATACTTTATGAAAATAAACAGGCTGAAAAAAACCCAAACTTGATTAATGGAAACCCTCTCTGTTGGCCTGCATTGAGCCACAAATGCATCTGTTCACATGTCTGAATTGGATTGTTTTCATTGGTCCTTAAATAAATAAGAACATCACAAACTGGGGATGGTGGGGGGAAGGAAAAGTTTGTGGTTCTGCTGAAAGGCTCTAACTGCAGTCCCCCCCCAGCCCCCACTCAGACCAGTTGTGACCTTTCTACTCGGATAGCAGCTCCAGTCCCAGCCAGCAGCAAACTGGAAGGCCAGGAAGAGGAAGTCTGAGCTGTGTAGTGGAAGGAGACAAGGAGCTGGTAGCTTAACCCAGAGAGAGAGGACATTTACCGCGCTCGCGTGCGCGCGCGCACACACACACACACACACACACACACACACATACAGTTACACACACATACCCAAGACACCTCTCTGCACTGGTGCTGCCAGGTGCAATACACACATACTAACACACATACATACACATGCTCGCACGAGCACACGCGCACACACACACACACACAACACACACACACTCTCACATCTGAAGACTCTACCACCCTCACCCAAAGAACAAGACCAAAGAACTAGCCAGACCTGAGGCTTGGTCTCTTTCCCCTCTAAGTTAAAAAAAAAAAAAAAATTAAATGTCACATCAAAAAGTTGATTCATCCTTTGAGCCTCAGCTTGCAAGAGTTCCACGCAGACCATCTGAAAGCCCCGTGCAGAGTTCTGGAGCTCACAGGGCATCTGTGAACACCAGTCCCAGGCCAGGCACCGGGGCTGGAGTCGCTCACTCCCCCAACCCACTTGTTCCTGCAGAACAACTCTAGCCTCAAAAACCCTCTGAGTGAAGAAAGAGGGTGTACTCTGACCACTCCACAGAGATGCCCCCCTCCCTCTCAGGGCCACGCTAAGGCGACAGCCAGGTCTCAGTGCCTCCTAACTCTACAGTCAGATGGCAGATGGCACTGGTGAATGCCACAGACACAGTTGGAGGTAGCCACAGATCCTGGCCAGCAGAGGCATGCCCTCTACCCAGACACTCTTGTCTCCCTTTAGTCTTAACCCTTCCCGGTGGAAAAGCTGGCCACAAAAGGAAACCAGAGGAGCCCCCACCCCCCAACATACACACAGACATACAGCAAAGCTTCCCCAACCCACTGGCCCTGTATCACCTCCTCCTTGGCACTTCCTCCCCAAGCAACCCTCTGTGCCCAGCTGGGCAGGAGACTGGTGCCCACCTGATCGACAAGGGTCCTCCAAAGCATGGTGCTCAAGTAGGGCTAGTGGGCACACAGTGGCTGAGAAGGGATTTTTAGACTTAGACAATGTACAAGCGGGATGCTAAAAGTTGAAGTCGGGGAGATCCTCAGACCCTTCCCAAGGCTGAAAGGGGTGAAAGGGTGGAACAGAGTGGGGGCCATACCCGGGTGCCTCGACCAACAGTGCCTGCCAATCTCAGCTGACGGGGTCCTGAGACGCTGCCTGGACAGCGCTGCCTTCCGATCCACTCCTCGATGCCTCTCCTTGCCCAAGCAGCGCTTACGGCAAAGCTGTCACCTGAGGCGGGAAGAACAGGAAGACATTGAGTCTAAGCCCCCCGGCTGGCAAAAAGTTACCTGAGAGTGAAGAGAAGGAGACAAGGCGGCACAGTCCGGAGAGTAAAGACTTGGCAAGAGGTTCAAGCGCCGGACGGAGCAGAATCCAAAGGAGGGAAATAGCCAAGAAAGGAGGCTCGGCGAGATTCTAAGTGCAAGGAGGATTCAGAGGGTGAAAGGGAGTACGCAGTACCCTGACTGAAGGAGCTCGGGGATCAGAGGAAGGAGCGCGGGAGGCAGGGACTGCGGAGGAGAGCTGAGGGTCAGCAGAGAGGGTGCAGTGGGAGCAGAGACCAAGTTTCTCCGAGAAGGGGCTGGCGCAAGATCCTGGTGATCTGAAGGGAAGACGCCGCCGCCAAAGTGGAGGGGGTTAGGGTCAGCAGTGGGAGCACTGGGCTGTGGGGAACGGTAGGAGGGGCAGAGGGGCCCCAAAGAGCGCTCCCGGGGCGGGACTGGGGACTGAGGCAGCCCTGGTAATGAGATCCAGCGGCGGGGCGGACCGCACCGCCTCCCTCGCGCCCCCGGGCCGGTGGCCCGCGCTCCTACCTTCTGGGCTCTCCCTGCGCTTGCACACGGCGGCTGCGGGCACATCGCGCGCGGCGGCGGCGGCGGCGGCGGGAGCCGGAAAGAAAGGAGAGGGAGAGTTAGCACCGGCGGGAGGACTCGGGCCGCGGCCGGCGCGCGGGCGAGGACACTGACCCGGCTTCGAGTGAAGTTTCCCCATGCTGGGCGCGGCGGCGGGGCGTCCTAAGCCATGCGTCCGGCCACCGACCCCGCGCCAGCCTCGCTCGCCTCCTCCTCACAGTCCGCGCGCCGAGCGCAGCCTTAGGCGGCGCCGGGACGCGCTCCTGCCGCCGTCGCCGCGGCCGGACTGACGCCCGGGCGCGCCGAGCCCCCTGCCCGCCGCCGCGGCCCCGCGCCTCCCCAAGCGCCCATTGGCCGGCAGCGGCCCATCAAAGGCGAGGCGGACGCTGTGGGGCGGGTGGAGGCGGGCCTGCGGATAGGGGCTGGCCGAGGGGCGGGCCCACGGAGGGCGTGGCGTGGGCGGGGACAGGGGTGGGGGCTCGATGGGGAGGGGCTTTGGGTGCGCAGGGCCTTGAGCCCCTGTGCGAACCTCGGGCGGGAGTGGGGACCGGGCGGAGGCTCTGGCCGCTGGGTGGGGAGCAGCGCTGCCCACGCTCGTGACACAGACTTCCCTCTGCATTTCCTCGGAGCTGCCAGAGTGGGACTCGACCGGCTCGAGTTCACAGGTGGGGAAACTGAGGTCACAGCTGACGACCTCAGTTGCCCTAGCGCACGCGTCTACTGCCTCTCCCATGGTTTTGTCCCTTCCCAGGCTTACAGTGCCCAGGCTTCTGCAGAAAGTGGTCCCTGTTTTCAGCTGCCTGCCCTTTTCTTTGACTCCTCTGGGTTTTTGAGTTTGTTTGATTTTGTTTTTTGTTTGTTTGTTTTGTTTTTTTTCCATTTGGGAGTCCGGTAGACATCAGAAGGACACTTGCTGGCTAGAGCGAGTTTAGTCCACTCCTGTTAACAACAAGTGTACAGGAACCCCGAACTGTCTCCTAATCGCTTGCAACTCTTCTTCGCCCATGGGCTCCTGAGTGCCCAACTGGGGTCGGGGCGAACTGCCAAGCTGTGAGTCCGGGAGCGGTGAACCGCCGGATCTTTGATCTTTCTTAGTTTCCGCTTCCACCCTTCCCCCGCCCCCCCCCCTTGCAGTTCTGCAGACCCTAAGGGCCTGTTTGTTTTGTCTGGGGAGGTCTCTGCAAAGGGGAGGGCGACTTAGAGGCTTCCACCACACCTTTGTGGTCCTCAGAACGATGTCTCTGCTGGCCCTGCTCTAAGCTTATCCTGGTATCTGGCAGCCTGGGCGTGGGAAAGACCCAGTTCTACTCTTAACAGCTAGACTCGCTGTTTCAGGCCTCAGTTTTATGATCTGTACAATGGAGACTTAGTTCTCTCCATTTTTTTTTTTTTTAACCTGCTCCCCTGTGCTGCTCTACTCAATATTAATAGGTGGGCTCCTTTGGTTGGTAGTTTTAGACTTACAAGTAAGCACTTTGTGGGAAGGGATCTGGGTCAATCCCAAAGCACTGGTTTGACAAGCCAGTGCCAGGCGAGCAAACACTGTTATTGAGCTATGTCCTCAGCCCTAGGCACTACAATTTTTAAAAAGTTAAACAGGTGTGTCATCCATATGGCTCGGCTGGTAAAGTTGCTTGTCACCAAGACTGAGGATCTGAGTTCCGTCCCCAGAGACCACATAGTGAAAGGAGAGGCCCATCTGCTGCAACGTTGCTCCCTACACACACACCTCCACACTCATGTGCCCACATCCATATTCACATACTAAATAAATAAATTTAAATTCAAAATTAAAAATAAAGGGTAAAGTTGGTTTGACCCGAGATAGCCAAAATAACATCAATACTTAGTAAGTCGTCACGTTCTTTGTTTTCCACTGTCTTTAAAGTCTGGTGTGCATTTTATGCTTAAAACACAATCTCAAACAGAAGAGCCACACTACAAGAGACCTTTGCATGTGGCTACTGGACTATGAAGTACAATTCTGGGCACCTACCTGTCTCAAAGGACAAGGGAACCCAGAGCTGTTTGACCCTCCAAAGTTCTTCATTCCTCTTTTTGTTTATATGCCCTGTCTGGAGGAAATAAAAGCTAATCCAAGCAATGTCCCTAAATCTCAGGCAGCATGCACTTATCCAAGCATGGCTGGGACCTCACAAAACAGCAAAATAATACTGTTGAGGCTTTGGTTTTTTATTTGTTTTGAGTCAAGGGCTCACACCAGGTTAGCCTGGAACTCCCCATATAGCCCAGGCTGATCTTTGAATCATAGCAATGTTCTTGCTTTAGCCTCCTGCAGACTGGGATTGTAGGTACGAGCCACCACACTTGGCCTGTTGTCAGTTTGTATATGCCGCATCTTTAGTGCCTGTTGTATTTCTGCGCCCATCACCCTCACGATAACTCTCAATGAAGACTTTTGTACTTGTAGAAAGGACAGATCCTGTTAGGTAGGCTCAGAAAAGTGGGGTTACCTGCCCAAGGAGTTACCCATCATGCAGTCGATTAGTGATCTAGTTAAGAACCAACCTCAGACTAATCCTTTGCTGGTATATATTTTCACTGCCCCAGGTTTCCAGCACATTCCAAGCATAACATCTGGAAAGAAAGGGTAAGTGCCAGCTGTGCAGTAGGCATTGTTCTAGCACTTCAGTGAACAAGAGAGACAGTACCACTTGCATGAGCCTGCTCCCATATGTCCCAGGTGGAAGAGAGACAAAAAAATAGTACCCATGATGAAGCACAGGGTGGAAGACAGAAGGCAGCTTACATCCAGGAAAGGGTTAATATTGTCCAAGACAGCCAGGAAGCTGCTAAACACCTACTGTACCCAGGACACCCCCAGAATCACCTGGTCCAGGTGTCTAGGGTGCAGTGTGGTACATGGGAACTGTGTGGAATGGAAGAGAAGACCCAGGTCACAGGTCCTGAGCTGACAGGAGCATCCTGCAGAGCACTTGCTACAGAAGTGGAATTCCTGTGGGGTCCCTACTTGTCTTTCTCACCCACACCAACCAGTGCCAGGGGCTTCGAAATCAAAGCAAAACCCTTTCTCACAGAGCTTAGAACGTTGGTTACTTCCTTAAACCTGTCATGGCTTTCTTCTTCTTAGAAAACCAGTACCCCTCGCCCCTTGGGAAATCTCTGTATCTCAAAAAGAGATAAAAGCAAAGATAAAAATCTGTAGTTACCAGCTGAGTCTTAGGAAGTAAATCCCAAGCGGCTGGTCGAAAAAGCCCAACCAGCGCGGGCTTGCGCCGGTCACGCCTCACAGCTTCTACAAACACACAGGCAAACCGAGTGGAACCTGGAGTGGACCCGGGGTGGGAACGGTCACCTGTCCAGGACCTTCGAGGAGGATGGCTCTTTAGCGGCCCCATGGCACCATCCACCCAGAGTGGCTCTTTGCCCTCTGTGGGCTCCCGCCCCGTCACTCGTCTTTTCTGTTTTATAATTTTCTGTGGCCCTATTTTCTGGCTGTATACTTACAGTGATCACATCGTCTTGAACGATTTCTTCACATTTCCATCTTTGGGGAGAACAGGGGGAAGGCCAGAGAGGAAGCATAAGAGATAAGAGAGGGTTAGACCCGCCTACTCCGACCTAGCTATGGGGCATGCAGATTTCCGTAGAGATTTATTATTTTTGGGAAATCGTCAGATGATGGCTAGGATAGTTTTATTTTATCTATTTTTTTCAAAACCCCAGCTAAACCCTGTGGCTTTGTCCAGACACCAGCGTTAACATCTGAATTTGGCTCCCATCGAAACACCACTTCCTAGGTTAGAAACCCTCGTTGGCCTTCTGTACACAAGGCACGCTCTCTAAACATCAAGGCACCCTCTGCATCAGTTGGTACTCCTTCATTTTTAATAAGGAGATGTCATGCCTTCTGAGTCTCCTTGAGGGCAGGACTCTCATTGCTTTACATATCCTGGTGTAGTCCTAAGACAATTCCATCCACAACAAGAAGCCTAAGCCCTGGGGTGAATTGTCATCCATAAGAAGTAGAAATATAATCTGAAGACAGGCATACTGGCTCAAATTCGAAATTCCAACACTCAGGAAGCTAAGGCAGGAGCATTGTGAGTTGGGGACCAGCCTGGGCTACAAAATGAGACTATGATCAAGGAATGATACCAGTTCCCTCTGGTTCCTTACAGGCCCCTGCCTTTGGTGCATTTCCATGTTTCCCTGGGAAGCTAGGACTGCTGGGGCCCTGGAGACCTGTTTGGGGGAGGGGGGTGGGTGAGGGGTGTAACCCAGGAGGAAGAATGGAGGTCTCAAGATCAACAGAGGGTGAAACAAGAGTGCTCATTGGAAGTGGAAAGGAGATATATCCATGGAAGAGAGGGGTGGCTGCTGCTTGCTGGACCTATGCTGTAGACTCTCTCTACTGCTCTAAACCATAGGTGAATCCTCACCCCATCCCTGAGCCAGCGACAGAGCTCACCCATGGGGCACTAACCACAGCTATCATCCAGGGACCCAGTTGGCTGAAGGAAAGATTGGGGGAGAGGCAGCCAGGAGCTACACGGCCCCCAGCATTGGCTCCTGGAAGCAATAGGAGAAAATGGAGTACCCAGAACAAGCATGGGGCCCTCTCTGTATTTGGACCTTAAAGAGGCCGGAAAGCAGAGACCCATCTCCTCTGAATGCTGGCTGAGTTGAACATTTGTGGCAGGAACTCTTCTTGGCCTGGAATGCTGTCCAAAGCTCAGAGCACAGGCGTCCCCTGCCCCTCTGAGAAGCTCCCCCTGCATTCTTTTACAAGAGAGAGAAAGCCTTTGGGGTTTGTTCACTTTCTATTAAATGCAACCAACACAGGCTTGACCTCCACACGCAGTCTCCCTGGCCATAACCTGAAGGACGAACAGGAACAATCAACAGTTCTTTTTGTGTGTGTATATTTATGTAAACGTGGTACATGTTGTGGGACAAGGGATGGGCAAGTATATGTGTACACACGAAAGGGGTGGGGGTAGGTTAGTGATCAAAGTAGGTGTCTTTCCCCAGTCGCCCTTCACTTTATTTTGAGACAGGATCCCTCAGAGAACCTGGAGCTCACCAATTCTGAGAGAGTACCATGTGATCAGCAAGCTCCAGGCATCTACCTGTCTCCCCCTCAGTGCAGGGATGACAGGCGGGAGTCCATAGGAAGCCCTTTACCAATTTAGAAATGAAGTGCTAGATTACCAATTGAGAGATCTCTCCAGCTCCCTCCGCAAGTTCTTTACCTTCAGGACTTGTCAGGCCCCTCGAAAATTTGCCAAGGTTTACAATTGCCTAAGAAGAGAAAGAGAAAGAAACAGTTTCTTGAACTTGCCAGACCAAGGAACCCCTTTGTGAAATAGCAGTGTAAGCAAGCATTCCTGGACTGTGTGGGATGAGAGAAGTTCTAGATCTTCCAGGTTCCACATCCCAGGCTAAACTGAGAGGATGTGTGTGTGTGTGTGTGTGTGTGTGTGTGTGTGTGTGTGTGTGTGTTGGGGGAGGGGGTAGCATAAGGTTACTGAGGACAGAGCTGCCATAGAAAGGGTTCCTGGGGTAGAGAATCCATTCATGTCAAGTCGCCATATCCTTGGAATATCCTTGATCATTTACAGCCTCTGAACCCCTCTGTCTGAAACTCTGTGTTGGCACACAGGCATCTTAAGGGCTCCACTTGGGAAGTGTATTGGATTATTCCCATTGCTGTGATAAAATACCATGACCAAGACAACTTACAAAAGGAAGTTTGGGGCTTACAGTTTCAGAGGGACAGAAGTTCATAACTGTCATGGTGGGGAGCATGGCACCAAGCAGCCGTGGTCCTGGAATAGCAGCTGAAAGCTCACATCTCCATCCCCAGGCAGGAGGCAGAGAAAGCATACTGGAAATGGTGGGAGGCCTTTGAAACCTGGAGCTCACTTCCAGTGACACACTTTCTCCAACAAAGCCACACCTCCTAATCCTTCTCAAACAGTTCCATCAACTCAGGACCAAGTATTTAAACTTTTGAGCCTACAGGGGAAGGGAATATTCTCATTCAAATATCACAGGAGGTGAAGAGAAAGTTCTCACTACAAAGATCACCAGCAATGGCCTGAGCCACCAGCCCTCCCTCCTGGCTCAGTTTCTTCCTCCTTTTGCGCCACAAACAGGGATTTGGGTGGCCCTGCCCGATGTTGGCAGCATCTAATACTTCATTCCTTAGACACAGATGATTGGATGCCTCACCCATGAGTCTGACCAATGGAACTCTTTTTGCAGCATGTGAAGGGGCAGTGTCTCTGGGTACCATGTAGGCTGATAGGAAAAAAGTATGGAGAGGAAGCAGGGATGGGGACAGAGGTGATGTATGAATGGGCTCTAGCTGGTAGTGCTATGAGAGGGGATTAGTTGCATAGATGCATTCTTAGCTGGACAGGCTGTTGACAGCCTCTGGGGAGGTGGCAGGGGTTCATTGGTGGTGTGCCTCTGAAGGAATCAGCTCTTTCTTTCTGCTTCCTGGATGCCACACGGTAAGCAGCTTCTCCTACCACACCCTTTCCCTGTCACATGCCCAGAAACCTAGAGCCGAATAACACTGAAATAAATTCTCAGAAACAATGAGCTAAAATAAATCTTCCTCCCCATCTCTTTTTTTTTTTTTTTTTGGGGGGGGGAGGGTTGGTTGGTTGATTGGTTGGCTTCTCTGTGTAGCCCTGGAACTCACTCTGTAGACCTGGCTGATCTCAAAGTCAGAGATCTGCCTGCCTCTGCCTCCCCAGTGCTGGAATTAAAGATATGTGCCACCACCACCCAGCTATCTTTTCTCATTTTAAATTGCTTATGTTCAATATTTTGTCACAGTGACAAAATGCCAGCTAGCATAAGTGGAAACATAAAGACAGGCACATAGACAGATGACTATCATGGTCCCTGATCTTGCCCATGTTCTGATCTTAGAGCCCTAAAAGCCCGGCAGTTCTTCTTCATTGGTTGATGTCAATCTCTGAAGCCTCATGGATGGAAGATGTATACCAGTCCCCAAAGCCTTGTTAAGATGCAATACCAGAAGATCATACTTCTGACAGGTCCCGGATGAATGTGTGGCTCTAGAGTGGTGAACCATCTGAAGCAGGGCAGGTAACCAGGCTGTGACCGAAGGCGGGAAGGGACCAAGAGAACCATGTGCTTCTCTTTTCTTAATTCCGCTATGCAATGAAGATAACTAGAGGCTTCACTTATCCCAGACTTGCATGTGCACAACATGAGTAAAAATGTCTCCTGTCGTGAAGCTCACTGGCTAATGAGGACGGCATCAGGCTCAGGTGAGCCAGTGAATAGACGGTAAAGTTAACATCCAGTGAGAAGCGGGAGGAAGGTACAGCAGGACAAGCCACAGAGGAGACAAAGTGGGCAAAAGAATTTCAAAATCTTGAGCCAGTGAGATGACTCAGTGAGCAAAACACTGGTCATGCAACCCTGATGATCCTGTAGAGTAATAATAAATTAATAAATATTTTAAACTTCAAAATGCTCGAAGGCAATACCATCCTCTACCCCCTCAGCATCTCCTGGCTTAAGCCAAATCCTTCCTATAGATACACTTTGTTTCTTTTAATTGTGTGCCCAAGAGGAGGACAAGATATTGAGAAAGCAGATCTGAGCATGTGCAAAGGGCCTGAGGTCGCAACAAACTGAATGCTTAGAAATAACAAAGATGGCACAGGCTCTGCAGCAGAGACCATGAAGCTGAAGGTGACAAGGGAGCATGAGTCTTTTTGGGCCACAGAGAGAGCTTTAGCTTCACTGAAGCAAGACAGTGGCCACCTGAGAGGGGCTAGATTAAAGGGTGACAGTAAGAGGTTAGCCCCAAGATGATGGTCATTTAGACTAGAGTGACAGCAGTGGAGATGGAAGCATTGTATGCTAAAAGTTCCTGGAAGTTAAAAGTCACAAGATTAACTGATGTAAAGACCTGGAGAGAGAGAAAGAGGGGGAAGAGCCTTAAGTAAGACTCGGAGGTTGGAGACGGCAACTGCCAGTGGCTGATGGGACACACACAGTGTGGCGGGTGGAAGTCTCAGACGGAGGAGGGTGCTCTTTGAAGCAAACTATTCTGAAAGCACTAGTAGGTATCTGAGTGCAGGGATCTGCAGATAGACAGTTGGAACCACAGAGTTCAGATGCAAGCCACCCTCCCTACCTGCTGTCAGCAGGTGTTATAAAGCAAGACCCAAGCCTGGAGAGATTCCTGAGGAGTGGGTGGGGACAGGGAGAAGACAGTCAGGGTTAGAGCCTGGGGCTGCCAGTCGCTGCTCCTCCTCCAGTCAGTTCCTCCTGTCTCCTAACCTCACAGCACCACGGCAGCTTCTGGAGCCTCACTCAGTCCTTACAGAGTCTGTTCCTGGTGACTCTTCCCATACCTGCCCTTCACCCCTCCTCTTCAGTGCCGTTGGCAGGCAAGTTCTAAGAAGAGCTGAGCTCTCAAAGCAGCGCTTTGTTCTGTCCTCTCTGGAGGCAGATAAGAACCTGTGTGTGACCTCTGCATCTGGCAAGGGGCAGATGGGGAGGATGGCAGCTCGTTGTAATGCCCAGCATCCTGCTGTCACTGGGGTCCTGATCCAACTCCACTCCCTCCACGCCTGCCTCACGCTATGACCGGCCTGGCACACGGCAGTCATGCCATGGGATAAATGGCAGAAAGGCAGGCCACCTAGCCAGAGGTGACACCATGCATCCCTGCCCTCAGCATCTCCAGGCCTTGCTTCAGCCTTCTCCGCCATCCCCACTTGGCTTCATCTGACTGTACCATCCTAGGACTCCAGGTAGCCAATGCTGATCACAGCACCTCGGCTAGGACAGGGAGCAGATGGAGGCCGGTGCTCCAGACCACTGTCCTCTCTCGCCTGGGAAACCCGAAGGGACCAGAGGCAAGGACCGTCCATCTGCATCTCAGCAGCATGCCGCCCGGCCTCCACCTGGCGCCTTTTTAACACCATCTTCCGAAGGCTTCTCCGAGTGACAAGTATCTTTGTGCAGAGCCCCTCCACCCCTCCCTGTCTCCTTGGATCCTAACTCTCGCTGGCTTCCTTCTGCACAAAGGGTCCATTGAGAGGCAGGCAGTGGGGTGCTGCCTTTGATCTGGGCTTCTAATAACGTGTGTGTTTGCGTCCCAAAGCAAGGCAGCAGCCTGCCTGGCTCGGAGAGGCAGGGAAGAGAAAGTCTGGAGATGGTACCCCAGTGTGCACATGGAGGGCACTCTGCAGATTGGTGAGGGATGCCCATTGCAAAGGCAACAGCTGACGCAGCCATAAACCATCCAGACAGTGCTGCAGCTATCCGCAGGCCTATCCTGAGTTCCAAATTCACCCCAGGGGAGAGGCCGTGTAAACTTGGGAGCAACTAAGCGCCATGCTCAGCATAAGAGGATGGCACTGCCACACTTTCCAAGGGCAATTTGCAAATGAAATTGGGAGAAGAGACAACTACATTTAAACATATGTGGCCAGGTGTAGTGGTGCGTGTAATCCAGCACTTGGGAAGCTAAATTAGGGGAATCAGAAGTCCAAGACCAACCTAGGCTATAGAGTGAAACCCTGTCTTGAAAGGAAAGGAAAGTGGCCAAGCATGGTGGCCTTTAAACCCAGCACTCAGGAAACAGAGGCAGATGGATCTCTGAGTTCAAGGCCAGCCTGGTCTACAAAGTGAGTATCAGGAAAGTCAGGGCTACACAGAGAAACCCTGTCTCAAAAAACTGAGAGAGAAAGTGAGAGAGAGAGAGAGAGAGAGAGAGAGAGAGAGAGAGAGAGAGAGAGAGAGAGAAGCAGTAGCAGTAAGAGACAACAATTCCTGATCCCTGTGGTCCCCTGGATGGTCCATGATCCCCGAATTCATCCCAAAGAAAAAGCATGAGGATTGGAAGGGATCAAGACAGAGGGTCACAGAGGAAACAACTGCCTGTTACCCATCTCCCAGGAGTCCTTGCTGTCCTCAGGGTGACCCTACTGGGCTCTGGACAGATGCATTTGGTCCTATATGCCAGGCAGAGCTGGATACAGAGGGTAATGTATTTGATATGGGAGCTGACTTCCCCATGCATGGAGGTTCTGTGCTAGGGTCTGTACATGGATTGTGACCAAGGAAATCCCAGGAGAGATGGGAGTGACAGTCACCATCTCTGTTTCGTGGATGAGGAAATAGGTGAGGGGTGAATGATGGGATTTCTGAGCAAAGTAGCCAAGAGCAGACTTCAACCCCACTGTTAGTTGGCCAAGCCTATGGTTGGCTGCCACTGTCCACTGTCATGGGCTTCGAGGCCAGGTGCCCAGTGTCTGATTAGCATATGAAATGCTTCCCTTCAAGACTCCTATGTTGAAGGCTAAGTACCCAGCTGTTGGGGGAGGTAGGTCCCCAAAGGTGTAGCCTTGGGGTCTCTCTTGCCTCCCTACCATGCACCCTTCCTGGCCATCAGGATGAGAGTTCCTCTTCTCTTCTACACTCTCTGAACCACGATGTCCTGTTTCACAGCAGGCTCAGAGACAACAGCCAAGTCATCATAGATCCAAGCCTTTTGAACCATGAGCCCAATACACCTCCTGCCTTAATTCCTATTTCTCAAGTATGATGTAAGAGCTAATTAACACACGGCCAGGTTTATGGCATATCGCTCCTGGATATGTGCAGTATGTGCTCTACACTGCAGCTGCCAACCCTGTGGCAGGACAGACAGATGACAGACAACAAGTTAAGCATTTATCAGGGAATGCACCAAGCCTAGGCTTAGCCCAGGAAGGAGAGGTGCCCCCCCCCCCCCGTCTCTTCCTAGCGCAGATCTGGCTTCCAAGGAGAAACATCATTGGACCTCATTGGCCCAGACCTTCTGCCTGTCATGGCTGTTAGAAGCAGAGAAGGGGAGGAACAGTAGCTCTTGCAGTTCTCCGTCTTCTCATCTGTAAATGGAAATCTTCAGTCAGCATCACAGACTTACTGCTAGACTATGAACCAAGCATCCCTGGAACTACTGGAGAGTGATTCTAGGCTGCTGAGAGGCCAATGTGTGTCCTCACCCTCCCACTGTGCACGAACATCTATGTACCTCACTCACTGAGGCATCATCCGTGGCCTGTAGGAGCCACACTAGGAGCTAGCAACCATGACTGTGGGTTCATCGTTGTAATTCCATAACTTACAATGCACCCTAGCCCATCTCCTACATACAAGCCCCCATGGCTCCCTCTTTCTTCAGGGATCAGTCCAGTTCCTTCTAGAGCTCACGGGCAGCAGAGCCAACCTTTTTGGTAGCGTTTGTAACACACAAGCAGAATAGCAGACTCCCATACCATGTGACACGAGACAAACTCACACTGCCTGCTGCCGTCCATTCTTGGTTGCTAGACTCTGGGCAGGTGGAAGCAGGTTAAGGGTAAAGTCGAGGCTCCTCTGTCTACTGCCTGGTTTCTGACCAGGGAAGTTGCTTAGGGAGAAGTGGCCTCTTCTCATGAATTATCTAAGTGTCAGCACCACAGACAGGGAGTGTGGTGATATATACCTGTAATCTCAGCGCTTTGGAAGTGGATGCAGGGAGACTTGAGTCAAAGGCCATCTTCATCTACACAGTAAGTTAGTTTAAGGTAACCCTGGGTGTCAACCAAAACAAACCAAGCCCCTGAGCTAAATGCATGAGCACTGCTGGACTGTAGCTTTCTGTGATATGGATCCCTTCCCAGGAATCGTCTTTTTGAGGCCCTCTAGATGATCAGTGAGGCCAGGGACTTTTGGTGAACTTCACTGTTCTCACACATCCCCAGAACATCTTGTGTCTCTATGATTCTACAGAAACCAGTAGCATCTTTGACCAGGATAAGGGTTGAGGGTGGGTAGCAGGAATTTCCCACCCAACCCCCACACTATCTCTTCTTCCCTTTGCCTTCTGAGGCCAGTCCCGTTATCCAAGAGGCCAACTTGGGAATCGTGAATGCTGTGTGTGACGAGGCCACCTCTTCCTCAGCAACTTCCCTGGCCAGAAACCAGGCGGTAGGTAAAGGAGTCTCGACTTTTTGCTTAATCCACTCCCCCTGTGTGAGGCTTGCCTGTGCAGGTGCTCATCCACCTCATGCGTGATGCTTGCCATGATGCTTGCCTGTGCAGGTGCTCATCTAATCAGCTACATCCTCAGCTCCTCCATCCCAACTTAGCCTAATCACAAATAAAAGTATACTGATTTTCTGTTTTTCTTCTACTTACTTGTTTGTTTGCTTGCTTTTTAGATGAGCTAGAGTCTTCAACTTACTCCCCCTGGGTGTCCACTGTCTCCTGGGACTCAGGGGCTCTATATGGATAATAGCAGGTGTAGGCAAGATGGCTCAGTGGATAAAGGTTCTAAGCTAAGTCTGACCATTGGAAAGCAATCACCAGGATGCACATGGTAGGAAAAGAAAACTGATTCCCTAAAGTTTTCCTCTGACCTCCACCCCCATAACAAATAATAAAAATTTAATATAAAAATTGTTAAGATTAATATTAGAGGCTAGAAAGTGGCTCTGCAGTTAAGAGCACTGGCTGCTCTTCCAGAGGTTCCAAGCTCCTACTTCATCTTCCGTCTCTACAGGCACTGCATACATGTAGTGTACTACATACAGGCAGAAAAAAGCATTCATACACATAAATAAATTTTTTAAAAAATTAGAGATGAGCCAAACAGTGGTCGTTGTGTGTATGCTTTTAATTCCAGTACTCAGGAAACAGAGGCAGTCAGTTCTCTGAGTTCTAGGCCAGCCTGATCTACAGAGCAAGTTCCAAGATGGTCAAAGCTACACAGAGAAACCCTGTCTCAAATAAAACAAGAAGAAAGAGGAGGAGGAGGAGAAAGAGAAAGAGGAGGAGGAGGAGGAAGAGAAAGAGGAGGAGGAGAAGGAAGAGAAAGAGGAAGAGGAGAAGGAAGAGGAGGAGAAAGAGGAGAAGGAAGAGGAGGAGGAAGAGGAAAAGGAAAAAAGAGAAGGAAGAGGAGGAAAAAGAAGCAGAAGAGGAAGAGGAGGAGGAAGAGGAAGAAGAGAAGGATGAGGATGATGAGGAAGAGGAGGATGAAGAGGAGGTTGAAGAGGAAGAAAAGGAGAGGGAGGAGGACGAGGAAAAGGAGAAATGAAAGGGACAGGCATGTAACTCTACACTGACACCCCACCCAACTCAAAATGGATGCCACATTCTTCTCTCTAAGGTGACTTATTGAGGGCTGTCATTAGGCTCCCACGCACCTTCTACAAGGTACCCAAAGGTTCACCAAACAATGCTGCGACAAATCTAGCCTCAAGGAAGTCAGGTGCAGGTGAGTGGCACCATGCACACACATGATAGATGGACGGATATCAGGAGCTGGTGTCTGCCAGCGCTCAGCATGGAGCCAGGTAAACAGCAGGCCTGCAGTAAAAGTAACTCTTCTTCATCTTCTATTATCATATTTAACATCAAAAAATAATTTTTTTCTTTAAACCTTTCTGTTTGTAAGGTGAAGTGATTTGAGACAAGCCGAAGCATAAAGGAACTTAATGGGGTCACGTGACCAAGGTGTTGGGACGCAGGTAATGAACAGCTTCAAGCTAATAATCTGGGAAGAGTGTAAAAAGAGAGCTTTTGGGTTTGTTTTTTGAGATGGGGTCTCATGTAATTCAGGCTAGCCTTGAATTACAAATTCCCCTGCCTCTGTCCCCTTAGAATTGGGATTGTAGGTGTGCACCACCACACAGGGCATAAGAGAACTATCCTTCCCCAGCCTCTGTGAGAAAAACCCCCGGGGAAAGAACTCTGACTGGCCTAGCTTGAATTGTATGCTTGTTCCTGGACCAATCACAACACGAGTTTGATCATTTTACCTTGAGCCAGATGCCTAACCCTATGACAAGAGTGATGGGCAGCCACATCTCAGCCAAGTACAAGATGGGAAGGAGGAAGTGGCCTAAGAGAAAGGGTAGCAAGAGGAGTGTGGTGGGATGTCATTACAATTCAGCCCATTTTACAGGTAGGGAAAGTGAGTATCAAAGCTGTGGAGTAGCTTGTCCACGATCATGTGACACAATGGTGACCTTGGAACTCAGTCTAGATGTGTAGGCATCCACTATTCCCTAGTGCTCTCCTTCTGAGGAGAGAAGGGTGGCCTGAACAGGATGCAAACTTTCCCTCCATGCCACTTCCTGTCTCTGTCAGCCTCTAACCTGTATGCCAGGCTTTAGTGATCCTGTAGGCAACGATGACACCAAATCTGAGATCCAAAGGGAAACCAGCTTTGTAAGGCAGCGATTACTTCAACCCCAAAAGGTAGGAACAGATTACAACACTGCGACTGCCTTCCACAGCCAGGTCTCAGTGGGGACTCAGCAAAGTGACTTGAGAAGTTTTTCCCTATGAACAGAACCATGTGAAGTCATCATGGCCTGAGGGCTCTCAGAACCAAGGGAAACTTGAAGGGGTAGCACCATCAAGGCTTGCTCCACCTGGATAGGAACCGCTGTCCCAGAGAGACTCAGTCTTTGATAGTGTTGGGATCTGGGAGTCACGGGAGTTCACTTTACCCATCCCCCGACTGCTCACATCCCATCTCATTCTGACTCCTGTAGCCTGCTTCTCTAGGAATAGCCTGGAGCTCCTCTCTTCTGCATCCCTGTCCTCATCAAGAGTGTTGGATGAGGGACACAGCTCCTCGGGTGAGCGGATGATCCCACATGTCCTTCCCACTCTGCTCCCCAACCTATAATGGCGGAATCGCCTGTGATCACAACCAGTGGCCTGAGAAAGAGATGGGGGTTATGGATGGCGGTGATGAAACCTCTGGGGTCGGCAAGCACAGAGAGAAACAGACTCATGGGAGGCAGGGTCAGTAAAACAGCTCCTTTAATTAGGGGGAGCAAAGGCTTTTTAAACCTTTGAGGGTAAGTAGGGGTTATTGGGGTGGGTGTACACCGTTGGTTGGGGCCAGGGTGCTGTGGATGCCTCATTTGCATAAGGAAGAATTGCAGGTGCTGCTGGACATGACTTTATAAGGAGAGGGAAAGTTTAACCTGCTGCAACTACGTGACCTCCTCTAGTGTGGGCAAAAGTGGGTGGGCACAGGACTATGTGAAGCAAGACATGCAGGTCCAGGGCAAGAGAGGGAGTGGCCCCACTCCTACCACTCTCGAGAGGACACTTCAGAGGTTTAGGACAACTTGACCCCATTCCTGTTCCACACTGGCGCCTCCATGGTTCCCCGGCCCCACACCTGGCGTGACTGGGAGCACCTTTCCCTCTAAGGGCACACCAAACACCAAACTGAGGGGCCAACATCAAGTGCCAGAGCTCCACAGCCAGCTCACAGAAGTGGCTGTCCTGAGCAACCCCACTGTTTACTTGCATAGCCTGGCAAAGCAGCTAGCTTTCTCCCTTGGCATAACAAAATATGTTCCTGAGAAAATCAACTTCCAAAGGCTCACGGTGTGGTCAGGCAGTGGTCACGTGACGCTGTTGCCTTTAGGCCTACATTGAGGCAGAGATTCCTGGCAGAAGTCTGAGGTGAAGGAAACTGATTGCTTACCTCATAGTGACCAGGAAACAAAAACAAAGGAGGGGCCAATATCCCAACATTCCCTTCTGAGGAAGTTCCCAAGATAGGGTCTTAGGTGGAAGAAGTGGCCCACTAGAATACACCTGGGAAGAATTCATCTTATGGCCCAGTCCCTCCAAGAAGGAAGCAGCTTCTGAAGTTTCACTACCTCCCAGTAACACAGTTAGGACTAAGCCTTCAACACATATGCTCTAGGGCAATGGACTTCAACCTGTGTGTCTTGATCCCCTTGAGAGTCTCATATCAGACATTCTCCATATCATACATTTACACTAAAATTCATAACAGTAGCAAAATTATACTTATGAAGTAGCAACAAATATTTTTGTGGTTGGGGGTCACCACAACATGAGGAACTGTATTAAAGAGTCAGATTGTTAGGAAGGTTGAGAACCTCCGCTCTAGAGAGACATTTAAGATCCGAGCATAATGATGACTTTCTCCAGTCTGACTACATCTCCCATGAGGCTGCAGCCTCTCCCTCTGCCCTGCACTGCCCAGCTGTGGCTGATTAAAACAGCTAAAGTAAATTACCCATTGCTGCCCAGGAATTGCTGGGGTCAGTGCTGGCCCTGTAAGTACAGAGCCCAGGAAGTAAATAAGACCCAGGGGACAGTGGATGCTCTAGGAGCAGTTTGAAGATTCTAGTGTATCTCAAAAATGAATGGATGGATGGATGGGTGGATGGATGGATGGATAGATGGATGGATGGAATGGACAGACAGACAGACCAACTGATAGATAGATAGACAGTTGGACAGATGGACAAATGGATGGATGAATAGATGGATAGATGGATGGGTCAACAGACACACAGACAAATGGATAGATGGACAGACAGATGAAAAACAGGAAAATGAGTACTTGTATTGTTGATTCGGCAAAGCTGAGATTGAAGGGCTAAGGATGTGACTGGGTTAGATGAGTGCCTACCTAAGCAAGCGTAATGCAGGCAGGAGTGGATTAAGGATAAAGTCGAGGCTCCCTCGCCTACTGCCTGGCTTCTGACCAGGGAAGTCATTGAAGGAGAGCTGGTAGGAATGAGGCTGGGCAAAAGCCTGGGTCCAGCCTGCTGGCAGATGGACCCCTGTTGTTCTCCTTCCGTGAATGGTCACTTACTGGGCATCCTCTCTGAGAACTGACCTGCCTGCAAATCCAAGCTAAGTGGGAAGGTCATGTATGGGTGACATCCTCTAGCGCCAACTAAGCTCCCACTGCCAGCCAGCAACATCTGCTCACCATGGGCATGTGTCACCTTAAATTCCGTGCACCAGCAAATCTCCAGGTAACTGCATCTGAGGGTATGTCACAAGGTACATACCAGCCCCGCTAAATGACCCTGTGCCCCAAAACAGCAGGGAAAATCACTTGGTGTCTTAAGCCACCAAATTTTGTGGGTGTTTGACACACAGCCTGAGATGAAGAACACCAGGTTCCAGCTCCCAGTCTCCACAGTCACGTGCTTTCCAGGCATCTTACAAGCCCAGTACTGGCCATGTCATTCTTCCACTGGATACCTCCCCTGACCCCTCAGTGGCCCCACACAGTCTTTCCGTGTGTGAGAATGCAGGTCCAAACCACTAGGACAGCTTGCAGAATGCAGGCAACTGTCAGAGCCTTGGAACCTGGCCGCACACTGCAGCAGACACTGCACTCCCCCCCTCCCTGTATCATGACTCCCCATGAGCGGGACTGTTCTACATCAGTGTGTTTGACTCAGTCACGTGATTCATTGGTTTAAATGAGTATAAGCAAAAATGACAGGGAGCCAGTTCCAAGCCAGGGGCGTGAGAGGCAACGCATACTTCTGTACCTTCCTCTCCCATTCTTGCTATTTACATGAAAGGCTTTGCTCGGGCAGCCTGGGGCCAAATATGAAAAATATACATGGGATGGTTTGTATTCACTCGGCCCAGGGAGTGGCACTATTTGTAGGTGTGTCACTGTGGAGGTGGGCTTTTAAGACCCTCATCCTAGCTGCCTGGAAGTCAGTATTCCACTAGCAGCCTTCACATGAAGATGTAGAACTTTCAGCTCCTCCTACACCATGTCTGCCTGGATGCTGCCATGCTCCCACCTTGATGATAATGGACTGAATCTCTGAACCTGTAAGCCAGCCCCAATGAAATGTTGTCCTTATAAGAGTTAACTTGGTCATGGTGTCTGTTCCCAGCAGTAAAAAATCCTAACTAAGACAATACAGAACAGTTCGAAACCCGGACCCTATCCTAAACCTGTGTGCCACCAGTTCTAGTCAAGTTCACTAGCTACCTCAGCCAACGTGAAGATCTATAAAGAGAGGGGGGCGGAAAAGCTTCTCATTGTATGTCCTGAGAAGGTTTACTGTTATGAAGCATTGATGTAGTGCTGACTGATAGAATAGGTGACTCAGGAGTGCATCCCTGATGAAGAACATTAGAGTAAAAACAGCATACTGAACGTTGAGCATCCCTTCCTCGGTCCAGCTCCTATATGCTTCTAGCCTCATCTTCCAGCTCCCTCACCCCTCCTGAATCAGCTATGGTGCAGATGCCAAATCCAACCATCATTAACCCTACCAAAAAAGGACTCAGAAGCAGCTATAAAATCAGACTGGAAAAAAAAAAAAGACAAAGCCCAAAAATGTTAAGCAGCTGGGGCCAAAGCCACAGACATGTGGCCTGATATATAGGTCTAATGTATAAGGGGCACATCCCTGGGGACCTATAGACCTGGAGACTGGGTCCTGAAGCTTCTCTTTTCAAGGATCACCTGTCCTCTCATGTGTCTGCTCCCTTCCTGTCTTAGTCAGGGTTCCTATTGCTGTGATGAAACACTATGACTAAAAGCAAGTTGAGGAGGAAAAGGCTTCTGTGGCTTACACTTCCACATCATAGTCCATCACTGAAGGAAACCAGGACAGGAACTCAAGCAGGGCAGGAACCTGGAGGCAGGAGCTGATGCAGAGGCCATGGAGGGGTGCTGCTTACTAACTTCTCCCCATGGCTTGCTCACACTGCTTTCTTATAGAACCCAGGACCACCAACCCAGAGATGCCATCAACCACAGTGAGCTCGGCCCTCCCCCATCAGTCACTAATTAAGACAATGCCTTACAGGCCTGCCTACAACTAACTCAGTCCTGTGGATTTTACAGAGGCATTGGCTTAATTGAGGTTCCCTCCTCTTAGATGACTTTGGCTTGTGTCAAGTTGACAGAAAACTATCCAGCACACTTCCGAGTGCAGAAGCACCCTCACTCCAAGAGGAGAAGCTACTAGACCCTAGCTTTTATGAGGTAAGAGAACATATGTAGGACTTCCTAAGAACATAGGCACATCCTGGGCAGACCAAATCCCCACATCACACTATATGCAAGTAAGAACTCGGATTGTACATATGCAGAAGAACTCTCTGGAATGCATAACCACCATGTAGATGCTTCACGAATAAAAGTGACAGTAAATTGATGAACCACAGAGATCCTGGGCTGGGCTAAACCTGTACCTTTCCCCTTTGTTTTTAATTTTTTAAATTAAAATACAATTACATCATTGTCCACTTCCCCTTTCATCCCTCATTCCTTCTGTGTGCCCACTTTGCTTCCTATTCATGGCCTCTTTTTGTATAAATAGAATCTACTCAGTCCACATGATGTTACTTGTATTACATGATTTCAGGGAGACTACTTGGGGAACCTAGCCAACTACCCAGGGCTAGTAACAGATGTTGGAGGAGAATCTATCACCACTTCTTTACTAAACCAGCACAACCCTAACTACATTCTAAATATTTGCCCTTAAAGCCTCTGTTAAATATAGTTCTCTTCTCTTGTCTAAGAAATGTCACTTTGCTATATACATGGAGACTACTGCAGAAAACCATAACAGATCAAAATACACAGAACAAACGACCTTGTGCTGCACTGCCAGGCTGATACATCTACAGCACATCTCCTACACCTAGGACTCAGGGATTGTGGTAGTTTGAATGAAAATGGCCCCATAGGCTCATGGGAGTGGTGCTATTCAGAGGTGTGTCCTTGCTGGAGTAAGTGTGGCTTTGTTGGAGAAAGTATGTCACTGGAGATGTGCTTTGAAGTCTCAGATGCTCAAGCCAGCCCTTGTGACTCACTTCTGCTTTACCTCCTGATGCATGAGGATAAAATGTAGAACTCTGAGCTCCTTCTCCAGAACCATGCCTGAATGCCTCCATGTTTCCATCCATGACAATAGTGGGCTGAACCTCTCAACTGTAAGCCAGCCCCAATGAAATGTTTTCCTTTACGAGCGTTGCAGAAGTCGTGGTGTCTCTTCACAGCAACCAAACCCAAACTAAGACAGTGATCATAGCAGAAGTGGGGTCAGACAGATTTTAAGAGCCAGAGGAACAGGAAGTTTGCTATGAGATTGTGTCTCCTAGGAATGTCGCAGATACTATGCCATAAAAAGTCTCATCAACATGTCAGCCTAAACAAGACTTGAACAAGGATGGTGCCACTAACATATTAGTTAGAAATCAGGAGGCCTAAACCCAGACCAAGAGCAACATGGAACTAATGAATGCTAATGAAAGAGAAATATTTTTACCCAGGGAAAAGCCCCTCAGTTTGTTATTCTCTTTCTTTTAAAAGCATCACTACATAGCCCAGGGTGGCCTGGAACTCATAACTCTCCTGCTTCATCTTCTCAGGGCTGAAATGACAGACATGAGCCACCATGCCAGCCTTGGGCCTGTGTAGTGAGATATTGTCCCACTACATTTGTATAAAGCTCAGCAATTAGGCTATATGAGAGGCAGGCAGAGTGAGGAGTCAGGAGAAGAAAGAGGAGAGGGAGAGGAGGAGCTAGGGAGGCAGAGATGTAGGAGCCATGGAGAACCACGCATGTATGGAGAGCAGTCCTGGGTAACAACTTATATCTAGGTTAGTTAATTGGTTAACACTTCTAATTGTGTGAGCATCTTGTTATTTGAGCATTACCAAATATATAAAGCTATGGATAATCTTTAAACATTAGAGTCTCATTCTACCGGTACCGCGTGGATGGCGGGATGGTCTGGGCTCAGCCAAGCGCTGTGGAGACAGCATGGCAGATTGGCAGAGCCATCTCCCACGCTGGCATCTCGTGGGTAGCAGGGCCAGTGTCTCTGGCTGCCTGAGCCAGCGGCCTGAACCGAGCAGCAGTGAGAACATCCCTCCACTACTTGTGGCCTCAGGCCTTGTCTAGTCAGAAACATGGTGGCTCTGTAACAAGAAGGCAGATCAGATCGGGTGCCACCGTTTTAAATATTATCAGTAACAGGCTGGATTTCAACAACCATCCCTAGCTTTGAGCTGAGCCTGGAGCACTGGGTTTCCAACCTTCCTGTTCACAAGAGCTTTGCAAATGAGCCACTCCCAGGAGGGCACCCTGGAGCCTGAGTCTGTGAGCTCTGGCCACGGGGTTGAGGGTGGGGGAGGTGGGGGGTGGGGGGTGGCAAGGCTGCCTAGTTGTACTTCTGTGCATGCTTAGGCCAAACTCCCTCACAAAAGACTTTTCCTCTCTTCCAGTCTGTAAAACTGAGAGCAGTCTGGTGCCACAGTCATGTTTCCAGAGTGCCTTTCCCTGACTTGATGTTCTTTGTCTCCCATTCTCAGCCGGCTGCCTCAGTATCCCAGGGACCTAGATCAAAGGCTAGCTTGATAGATCTATCAGTACCCCAGGTCCCTTGTTCCATGACCATGCAACCCCAAACGGTGACTTCTACCCTCTGTGGGACTCTGCGTGGCCTCTCCCTGCCATACTTTGTCACTCACTGCATGTCTCCTCCTCTCTGAAACTTAACCTAAGAGAGGGAAAGGGAAGAAAACTTAGATGCTTAAATGTCCCCATGCTTCCATGCTTGCTGCTTTGCTCGCTCAGTTCCTAGACCCTCCATGTACTTGCTGCTTTAATTAGCTCATCCACCCTATAAGAAGTCTTGATCCCTGCTTTAAAGATGAGAGAACTGAGTCTCTGAGAAGCTAAGTAGCTTGCTCGACCCAATGTAGTTCATGGGTATTGAGGTGAGGCTGTATGCCTTACCTCCCACTAGAAACATGTCATCAATAAGGCCTGTACACATTTTTGTGAGTTGACACTTGGGATAAAACCACAATCTAGGGCCAGCAAGATGACTCAGCACTTGTTGTGAAGCTTGACAATGTGGGTTCAAGCCTCAGAACCCATGTAAAGAACCAATTCCATAAAGACGTTCTCTGACCTCCACACTTGAGCCATGACACACAAACCCACACATAGGCATAAATATAACAACAAGCAAACAGATAAATAAAATTCCATCTACGGGTATGGAGCTCCTTGGTAGAATACTTGGTTAGCATGGAAAACGCCTTGGGTTTAGTCCCCAGTGCTGAAGATAAAAGAGGCAACCCAGAACCTAAGCTACTAAACAGACCAGAATGACAATGGCGTCAGGATCCCAGGTGTAGGGGTTGACTTTACTTGTTGCAGTCCTTCCCCCTGATGCCCCCAACCTACCCCGAACTGATTTTTTTTCTAATCCCATAGGGTAAGCATACAGTTTTCCCCACATCCAATCCTGGTGCCGAGACTTGGAGACTGGGAGGTGGCACGGCTTGGCTCTGGCCCTAGCATCCTCTGGCATGAAGCTCCAGGTCTGTCTCCTCAGTCCTTCCCTCCATTCTTGGAGGCATTCCAACAAAAGCCCAAAGGGCTCAGATTTTCCTCAGCCTGCACTGCTGCTGCTGTTGACAAGACACCACCGGTGGTGGAGGAGCTGGTGCCAGGAATGACCAAAAGATTCATGAGTGACCTAGGAATAGAGAGAGAGGGCTGGGTAACCTGCTGGAAGCCAAGGTCCTCTGCTGCTTCTCATGATGTAAGCATGGCCTTCGCTGGTCAAGGAGCTCAGGTGGGACGTTACCTCATTCAGATAGCCACTGGCCTGATACATCATCAAAGAGACAACTAGATGCTGGCTCTATCTATGCCCTGACTCTGATTTTACTAAGCCCATTGGATGAGATATGAGATTCTCTAAGGTCTTCTGGACCTCGTGGGTTTGGAGTTTTTGAAAACCTGAAGAAGCCTGCCTGACCTAGATGACTGCACACTGTCTAGATGGGAAGAGCTCACATGGCCACCAGCCTGGGGACACTGTTGAGACTTGAGAGTGTCATGTTTCCGTTCTTCCAGTTCTTTCTTAAGATCCAGCACCTCTCATCCTTGCGTCTGCCAACATCCAGTCTTCCCTTGTTCTTTCCTAGCAATAGTTGGTCCCGTGGTGATCATACCTTTTGGTCTCCCTAGCAGTGATGAGTGAGTAAGAATGTCCTTTAAAAGCTCCTGTAGTTGAGTACCTTGGTTGGTGAGACTGGGGAGATTCAGGAGGTGCAGCTTTGCTAAAAGAAAGTGTGTCACTGGAGATGGGCTTTCAGAGCTAAAATCCTCCTGCCACTTACACTTGGATATGTCTGCGTGTGCTTGTGGTTCACCATGTTAGCTCTCAACTTCCTGTTCCTGATGCCCTCCCCACTGCCTGCTACCCTGATGTCCCCACCATTACAGACTCGAATCCTGTGGAGTGGTCTGTAAGCCCAAATAAACTCTTCCTTCTATACTTGTCTTGGTCATGGTGCTTTAGCACAGCAACAGGAAATAACCAACACAGTGCAAATGGAACACGAAAAGTGTGTGTTAGGTTTTACTATTGCTATGAAAAGATATCATGACCAAGGCAACTCTTATAAGCCCATGCCCACAGTGACACACTTCCTCTAACAAGGCCACACCTCCTACTAGTGCCTCTCCCTGGGCCAAGCTTATTCAAACCACCACAGTGTGGTAAGTTATGCTAGCCTTCCATTCCTTCCAAGGTACTGTACAGAGTAAACTCTAGCTCTAGTTCTGGGCTAGGCAGAGATCAGAGTGGGAGCTCTTAGGTCCTTGGCCCACAGTATGGACTCCCATTACCCTCTTGGCTCCTCACTTGGAGCTTCATACAAGATAAAGAGCCTCTTCTTTTGTCTAAGTCATGTGCAGGGGACTTTCCTCTCAGCAGCTCACCCGTCCCTAGCAGCTGCTACCTCTGCATCTCATGCCCAATTCTCAACCAAACACAAAGGGCCAACCTGCACGGAGTAAACAATGGGGATGGGGGGGGGGTTTGACCTAGAAAGACAGCACTTGGTAGATGCCTGTCTCCACTTCAGTCATTAGCACTGTTATCTTAAAAGCTATCATGTTATCATTAGGCGCAACATACCCACCATTTTTCTTAAAGTGACAGACACTATGTTCATTTTTGAGGAAACATCTGCTCAGGCCTGAAAACCATGATTTCTATCAGCCCTTCCCCATTGTCTCAGGTAAAACAGTGCTGGGGTAGCTCAGCTCACATCCCAGCTACACAAATGATTTGCTGGTGATGCTCCAACGTCGGCTGCAGGAAGAACACTGGGTGAGGACTTCTGCTTGGTTACACTGAATGTTAAGACAGACTGTCCTCAAGCACAGAGAAAAGAACAAATTAACACATTTTCCAGCTTTGGGGACACTGCAAGCGAGTCTGTCTCCTAAACTGATTTTTGTGTAAACGAAACCACATCTCTGCCTGATGTGCACCACACAACACCGGCAGGTGTGCCTGCCTTTGTTCTTGTGTTCTCCTCCATGCAAATGTCAACTGCTGAGGAGGACAAATGACGCCTCTCTGCTCTAGGAAAATACTTTGACCTTATCAACTCCATGAAAGGGCTTTGGGGTTCCCTAACCACGTTTCAGTAAGCGTTGCATTCTCTGCACTGTCCTTTGTCACCAGCACACACATGCACACGCACACATGCGCCCACAGACCTTCACTCATTTGAGTCTTAAAGTGATATTTGAATATCAAAAAGAGGAAGGACGTCATCTCAGAAGAAAGGCCAGCCTTTAACATAAGCTCATTTAGTGTCACAAACAACTCCACATTGTCCTCGGGCTTCTGCTTTGCCAAGGCCAGGGGCAGATGTTGGCATGGAAGGCCAGTGTTTGGAAACAGTCTTCAATATCCCTGCCATGCCTCCCCTTGTGCATAGGAGGGTACCAGCAGGACACACAGCTGGAAAGGGCTCCGCTGGCACCTCTAGCCAGGGTACTGACCCACAGGACAACTTGGACTCCCCTCCCCAGTCTCTCAAGAATGATGGAGCAGGCCCACTGCTCCTGTATGAAGTTTGCATAGAATAGGCTGAGGCTAGTGTGGGTGGGGCCACTATAGGAGCCTGGACCGGGTTCATTCATTAACTACCACACAGCTGTGCCTTGGCCCAGGGCAGACTCTGTGGCCTGAGTCACACTGGAGGGACCACACATCCAAAAGTCCCCTCACACACTATCCCCGGCACAGTGCTTGCCTTCCCCAGGCCTGGCCTCTGCTTCCCAAGCCCACTCCACTGTCCTTAAGAACAGTCATATAGACCAAACTCTGAGGAGTAAAATGGAAAAGGGGTATGTGTGTGAGTGTGTGTGTGTGCGCGCACACGCTCGTGTGTGAGTGTATTTGCTTCCAGGATGACCTCCTATATTCACATGACTTTTCTCAGAAAAAAAAAAAAGTCTTGATCTCCCAATCTTTGTAAATAGTATAATTAGTATCTGTTCAAAGGGTTGGATGAGAGAGTCCCAGTGTCAGAGCCGCCTCCCTCAGACCTCACCTTCTCCAGATGTTCAGGGGTACAACATGGTTGTGCTGGCTAGTTTTATGTCAAGTTGACACAAACTAGACTCACCTGAAAGGAAGGGATCTCAGTTTAAGAAAAATGCCTCCAGAAGATCCAGATATAAGACATTTTCTTTCTTTCTTTTGTTTTTGTTTTGCTTTATTTTGTTTCAAGACAGGTTTTCACTGTGTAGTCCTGATTGCCTTGGAATTCACTCTGTAGACCAGGCTGGTCTCAAACTCACAGAGATCCACCTGCCTCCCCAGTGCTGGGATTAAAAGCGTGCACCACCGATGACCAGCAGGCGTTTTCTTAGTTATCAGTGGGATGTCACCCCTGGAATGGTAGTTCTGGGTTTTATTAGAAAGCAGGCTGAGCAAGCCACGACAAGGAAGTCAGAAAGCAGCACTCTTCTATGGCTTCTGCATCAGCTCCTGCCTCCAGGATCCTGCTCTGCTTGAGTTCCTGTCCAGGCTTCCTTTGGGGATTGGGATATGATGTGGAGGAGTAAGCCACATTAACCCTTTCCTCCCTAAACTTGGTGTTTTATCACAGCAATAGAAATCCTAACTAAGACAATGTTTCTTGGGCATCCTTCTCTCTTAAACATAGAAGTTATTTCTCAGGTGGCTGTGGCGCATTCTTGTCATCGTAGCACTTAGGAGGCAGAGGCAAGACGATCAGGAGATCAAGGCCAGTCTGGACTAACTGGATAAGACTTTGTCTCAAAATAACAGAAGTTACTTCTCATGTTACTGCACAAATAGAAACAGGGTGAGAGCCTCAGATAGTTCTGGTCAGCACAAATCAGAAGCAACAGATGAGGAAGCATATGAAACAGGTAGAAACTCATCCTTAGAAAAAACAGATTAAAGAATCCTGCCCCAAAGAAAGAGCAGCCCTGTTTTCTGTGTGATCAGTATCTCCAGGACTCTTGTAGGAAGATTCCCCAGAAGCAGGTTCCTTGCAGGAACAAAAAGAAAGCAGCACAGTACATGTTATCCCTGGCACAAAGACACACAGACAAACACACACACACACAGACACAGACACACACACACAGACACACCACACACACACAGAGCAGTTATCCCTAGGGAGAGATGTGCCAGCCAGTTGTGATACCAGAAGGAAGGACCTACTGTCCCAACAAGTTCCTAAGAGATCTCTGTCCTTCTAGATGAATCTGATGTGACATGGGACAGAATAAACAGTCTTTGCAGGCTTTCTCTGGTGAATGGAGTCACCAGTTTATAAATGGTAAAAGCCTTCCAGCCCAGAGAATGAAGTGAGCTGGGGATGATGACAGATGCATGATCCACACTGTGGACTTTGGGGGTCCAGCTACTCAAGCTCAGAGATGCACAGCCCTGCTCCCCAAGGGTGCCTGGGCCTCAGTGACTCCACAACAAGCAGGTGGATGCTACCTGTAACGACACCCACAGGATTCGCAAAGGATGGACCTCGACACACACAAAGCCCCAAGGTGTCTGCTGGATTCTCCCTTGGTACTAAACACCTTGGCAATGCTGTATCCTGAGCTGGTGACACAGAGAAAAGTACTTAGGTAGTTTCACTTTCCCAGTGCAAGCAGCTTGATTGGGTGATCTCATCTCACCCTCCTAGAGCCTCAGTTTTCTCATTTGGAAACCAAAAATGGATGTCTTATGAAGAGAAATGAAAGTGTGGAGGAAAAAAATCATATGCTGGCTGTCTATAACTTTTCCTGTGGTTAATGCCTGAAGAAGATTATAAAACATCCAGCATACCGGAAGATAGCCCCCATGCCTCTTTCAACAGTTGTAGCAGGAAGCAGGCAGGACTCTGCAGTCTGGACTCCACTAGGTTGCAGAAAGGCTAGGAATCCAAAGGCAGGGGAAGGCCTTTGGGGACAATCTTGCACCACCCCAGATGAAGGAGGGCCACTCTGGCACAGGTGGCTATGTCTGTAAAAGCACAGGGTCATGCTGCAGCAAATGGCACTGCTCTCTTTTCCGGTGGCCCCTCTGTGTGCACTCAAGACGCCTCACCCCAGACCGGAGGAACCAAGGAGCTGAGAGGGGTCTGGATACTGGCCCTTTCCCTTCTCCCACAACAATTGGTTAATCCACTTCAAATAGGGCCACTCAGAGGGAATCCAGAATGACACTGTTTTTCTATTACCCTTCATTACGACCACTTAGATCTTTTATTTTACTGCAAACATTCTTTAGCCCAGTCACAGGCCAATCTCCTAATTGGAGCGGAGGCCTCCACCCCACTCAGATCAAAGCCGCCCTGTTTGTTTGTGGAGAATGGAGGATGAACGTCTTGCTGGCCTTTGAACATGAAGGCCCCTTTGTCTCTCAGCTGAAGTCATCCCTGGCACCAGGCAGGGGTGGAGGGTGCGGGGACAGGAATTCTGTGGCCCGGTTTGAGGCTTGGATCAGACTGAGAGTGAGGACAGCTTTCAGAAGGAAGTCCTTAACATCTCCGATGCATCTGGGGACAGGTCTTATCCTGGTAGCCCAGGATACATCTCATTTGACCCCATAACAAATTTTTATTTAAACACTCATTCAGATATTAAAACCTTTTTGAAAGGATGAGAAAATGTGTCAGATCCCTAACTGCTTCTTAAAGAATAGAACATATCTGCAATACTAGATCTGCCCAGACAGAATGAGGGGCCAATTTTCTGAGGCCTTTGCTTGGTCCTTGGGGTATTTGACTTTAACATGGAGGAAGGCTTGTTTGCTTGATTTTGACTGTAGCTGTATATTATTGATTCTCTGAACAGTCTTCCTTTTGTAGACTCCCACTGGACCCCACAGTCTCTTACCCTAACTTTGCTCCACTGCACTGGAGATGATGAGTGTGCCCTTTTGCACAGAGGAAAACCAAAACCCTGTGACATTCAGACAATTGACCTTAGATCACACAGAGGGTAATGACGGATTCAGAACAAAAGTGCAAGACAGAAGCCATTAGGACTTGTTTGCTGTTTGTAGTTTGATGAAACTACAAAGTCAATCGAGCTAGGTTGGAAGAGAAAGGCGTAATGTTGCTTCTGTGACCTTGGCGTTCACACTGAAGACACTAAATGTGAGGGGCTGGATAAATGTCGCCCCTTGGCTTACATCATACAAGAGACACTCAAGGCTGCAGAGACTGAAGGACCAACACGAGGTTCCACAGTAAGGAACCTCTTTCTGCCTCCAAGCCCTCACTAGCAGCTCTGCATTGGGTCCATGATGAGCTGGGCAAACTTCCCATGGAGGACTTCTTAGAGCCTGTGGCCACTCTTCTTATGTGCCACCCTTCTCCTGCCACTTGGACCAGTGGTAGACACAGGCCAAGCTTGGCCAGTCATTCTTCCTCAGGAGTTTGATGTCACTATGTAAAGCCACAGCAGGGTGAACAGACCTGCCCCAGGCATATGGGATAATAAAGCATCATGGATGAATGTGATATAGAGAGAAATCCAGGTTCTGGGGCTGTCAAGGACAGAGGTCTCTGTTCTCCTAGTCAGACTCCCTGTTAGGCAGACAGATAGGGAATCATGGGTAAGTAATAAAGATGGTGAACTTTCAACATGGCCAGCTGCTTCCTCACCTCTTGACTTGAGACAAAAGCCTGGAAGCTCTTATCTCCCACCAAAAGGTCCCTGCAGATGGATTGGCTCAGCAAGTTCAAGCCAGATCAAGACATGTCACACAACAGTTGTGGATCAATCAACCATCCTAGATGTCTTCAAACTGACCAACCCTAAAGTAGGGGAGGAAGATTCTCCAGGTGCTTTAAAAGCCCCAGACCTCAAGAAGAGACTGGATTTTTCAGCCCCAAGTCCCACCTCTGCTTTGCAGAGACTCTTTTTTCTGTATGTCTGCAGCATGCGTATATTTCCTCTCCCCTAATAAACCCCGTTCTTCAGCAGCTGATTCTGTCTGTGACGACGCTTGAGACCTCTCTGCTTCCCTATTGTGTCCCAACTGCAGAGAAGATGAATCTGATCAAGACTCCCAGATTGCATAACAAACACCAGCTTCACCCCTAACCTTTACCCTTGACACCTTCTGTGATGGTTTGAAGAGGAATGGCCCCATAGGCTCATATATTTGAATGATTAGTCATTAGGGAGTGGCACTACTTGACAGGGATTAGGAGGTGTGGCCTTGCTGGAGGAGGTTTGGCCTTGTTGGAGGAAGTGTGTCACTGGGGGGTGGGCTTTGAGGTTTCAGGTGCTCTAGCCAGGCCCAGCGTCTCTCTCTTCCTGCTGCCTGCTGATCCAGATGTAGAACTCCTCTCCAGCTCCATGGCTGCCTGTGTGCTGCCAAGCCTCTTGCCATGACAACAGTGGAAGCTGTAAGCCAGCCCCACTTAAATGCTTTCCTTTATAGGAGATGTGGTGTCTCTTCACAGCAATTGAACACTCACTAAGACCCTGTACTGACATGTGTGGAGGTCTGAAAGGCCTTGAGCTCCTGGCATTGCATTAGGCTCCATGTGAAGACAGATTTGTGGTCAAAACCTGATTTTGTTCTTACAGTGAACTCCTAACTAAATCAGTTAACCTCAGTCAGTTTGTCAGTCTAAAGCTTTAATGGGGCCCAGGGAGATGGATCAGTGGTTAGGAGTGCTTGTTGCTCAGGCCCATAATCCACATGGTGGCTTACAACCATCTGAAACTCTAGTCCTAGGGGATCTGACTCCCTCTTCTGAGCACCTCAGGTTCCAAACACCCCGGTGATATACATACATATATACATACATTCGTGCAGGCAAAGCACTCATACACACACAGAGACAAAATAAGAGTAAACAATAAAGATGTCTTAAAAAATACAAAACCACTTTAATGGTAGACAGAGCAGGTGATGAGACAGACACCCCTGTCTGCCCACCGGCAGGTTTCCACACACCAGCTGTCAACCTCTAGAGTTTAGCATCCACTTCTGAAGCTGAGCAGGCTGTTATTGTTGGTCAGTCTTCTGCAACTGTGAACACAGAGTTGTTCACAACTGAGATCCGCTAGAGCAGGCAGGACGTGGGTACCTCAGCAAAGGGTTTTTAGTTAGTCACGTATTCTGGATTTCCCCAAAGGCCTATGAGGTAGGGCTTCATATTCTTACTTTGGACACAGGACAAACTGAGGTCAAATGGCTTGCCTGTGTGTTAGGAAGAGATTTTTATTCAAGTCATTGTGGTTTTGTCAACAAGATGGGAGGAGTTTTAGCAAACCTCCCACCCCACAGGAACGCAGTGTCAACAACAGTCCCTACATGTTGTGCCTTCACTGGGACAGAGGAACGCAGGTGACAGAATACAGGATTTACATGGAACTTAGAAGACACCAGGATGAGACTGGCTTGGACCTGTTCATGCTACCCAGTCATGCTTCCCCAAGCCTAGGCTCCATTCCTACTTAGATCTGACATTTCCTTGCTGTGTTCCCGTTCTTTCCTGTTGAAGTTAAAGGTTTCTTCTGTGCCATTGTACACTGGAAATATATTCTTATTTTATTTTATTGGCATTCACTCAGAAGAGAATTGGATTGTGGACTTTTAAACAAAGTCTGACTTGTTTTAAAAAAAAAAAAACAAAACAAAAAAAAAAAACCCTATGGAGACTTTAGTTGCAGTAAATGAATTTTGCATTTTGAGATGGCCATGAGTCTATGGGAACAAGAGGTTGTAGATTATGGTTTAAAGGTTTATTTGGGGGAATGAAGAGATCACTCAGTAATTGGATGTATACTGTTCTTGCAGAGGGCTGGAGTTTGGTTCCCAGAACCCATGCTGTATGGCTCACAATGGTCTCCAGCTTCAGGGGATCCACCACCCTCTTCTGGATTCCACAGACACCTGCACTCATTCACACATACGCAAACTCACACAGGGACACATACATACACGCATAATTAAAAAATTCAAAGATAAGTTACAGAGTGATATGTTTGGGTGTCAAATTGCCTTGCGGCGGTCAATATTGATTGTCAATGTGACAGGCTCTAGGATAACCTAGGAGACAAACTTCAGGCTACGTCTCAAGTTGAGTTTCTAGACTGGGTTAATTAAGAGCTGCACCAATCCGGAGTCCCAAACTGAACAAAAAGGAAAAAGTAAGCGCAGGTGTTCTCCTCTCTCTCTCTCTCTCTCTCTCTCTCTCTCTCTCTCTCTCTCTCTCTTGTGTGTGTGTGTGTGTGTGTGTGTGTGTGTGTGTGTGCGCGCGCGCGCGCGCGCGCTTCCTGTTGTAATATGGTAATATGACCAGCACCTCATGTTCCGGTCCCCATGCTTCTCTGCCATGATGGGACTCACTTTTACCCTGTGGGTCAAAATAAGCCTTTCTTCTTAAGTTGTTTCGTTAGGCATTTGGACACGGTAACAACAACAAAAAATAACCACTTTAGCCTCTGGATTTACATCAGACAAAACAGACCTTGAGTTAAAAGTATCAAAGATCGACTGGCGGTGGTGGTTCACGCCTTTAATCCCAGCACTTGGGAGGCAGAGGCAGGCAGATTTCTGAGTTCGAGGCCAGCCTGGTCTACAGAGTGAGTTCCAGGACAGCCAGGGCTACACAGAGAAACCCTGTCTCCAAAAAACAAACAAAAAAAAAGTATCAAAGATTCAGAGTTCATCACATCAAGTTCATTATATAACGTCATCAGAAAGACATAGCAATTATAAACATGCGTGCAACCTATGGAGGAGCCCCTAAATATATACAGTAAATAATAACAAGACTCAAGGGAAAAGCAAATCTAAGAGTAAGGGAGTTTAATACCTCCACTTTCACCAATTTCATTTAGATGGAAAATCAACATGGACTCACAGACACCTAATGGTTTCAGAGGATAGATTCTTTTCAAGCATGCAGATCATATGTTAACCCACAAAATAAATCTTCAGATATATAACAAGATCAAAATCACATCAAATATCTTTTCAAACTACAATGCTATGAAATTATAAATCAATAACAGAAAGAATAATAGATAATAGGATAATAGATAACCTACCTAACCAATAGGTTGAAGAAAAACATCAAACTGCCAAGTGTATGCATGTGTGTGTGTATGTGTGAGTGCACATGTGTGTGTGTGCTTGTGTGTTTGTGTGTGTCTAGATAAATGAAAATGTAAACACTATGCATCCTATAGAATGCAGGGAACACTCAAAGGGGGACATTTGCAGTGACAAATGCTTCCATTAAAAGAATGGAAAGACCTCAAACAACCTATTTTCGCATCGTAAGGAACTATTAAAAAAAGAAACTAAAGCCAATCTTATCAGAGACAGGAAGTAGTAACGAATCTGAACAGGTTTGAGTGAGCTAGCCCAGAGAACACAGAAACTATCAATAAAAGCTTAGATGGAAGTAGCATGGGCTCTAATCATCCCAGTTTTGCATTTATAAAGGAATAAAATCCATAGCTTACAGAGATCTCTATTCTGCTGTGTTCCTTGATGCAACTTTTTACCATAGGCAAGATACAGAACCAATTGTCATGCACACCAACAAATTAAGAAATAATACGGGGAGGGGGGGGCAGATGATACCAGCCCATAGGACACTCAGTGTGACTAACCATGGAGGGAAAAACACTCAGTCTGACTAACCATCACAGAAAGGCAAATGAGAATGGCAAGTTAACACTAAGTGGCCTCAAAGATAGCTTATTGAGCCAAGAAAAGTGGCTAATACCCAGTGCCGACAAGTAGGCATGAGAGTGAAAAATGGTCCCCTATTGTTTTTTAATGTTTTCTTTCTTCTTGTTGTAATTTATTTTTAAAAAGTTTCACTAAGAGTACAAAACAATGCACGTGTGTCAGTACAATGAGCTGGTGTGTACTTCTCTTCTCTGGTCTCCCTGTCCTCTCCACACATGGTACTTCTTGCACTTTCTTGACAACCCTGTCTATGACAATAAGTAGTATGTATTTGCATTCATGTGTTTAGACCTAGGGTCTGTGCAGGAGAGCATAGATAAGGTCTGATGCCTTTTCCAGCTAAAGTCAAGTCTCTTTCTCCTCCCACTTTCTACTTTAGTATGTGACATTTTACATCTGAGAGGAAAACAAGATATTTGTCTTTCTGAATGTGGTTTATTTCCCTCCAGCCATGAAGGGTGACTTCAAGCCCAAGGAGGCTCTGTAAGGAAAGAGCTAGGCTGAGGGCAGCAGCAATTATACCAGCCATGAAACTCCTCATAAATGAACCCCCTTATCTTGTTCTGCAAGCGCCCTCATTGGGGAGATACCAGCCCTCCTGGACTCCATGTATGACCTGGAGCAGCCAAATGCCAATGCCTGCTCAGTTCCCTGATAGAGGGCACCCAGGTGCTGCTCTTGAGGCATGTGGTCTAAGTGACCTCATGCAAGACAGGCCTCAGGCCTGGAACAACCAAGCTTGGCTAATGCAGCAGCTCCTAAAGGAAGCAGGTCCTGCAAACTTGGCACCAAATTCTTCCCAGGAAATGGGAGCAAATACCATCAGCATCGTAAAGAGTGTATGTGTGTGTGTGTTATATAACTGTCATGTGCCAGACTTGGTAACAGAATCTAGTCTCAGGAGCCAGCTGTATACATGCTAACGAGGTCTTTGATGCGTTACACTGAGTTTACCTCTAGTATCTATCGGCTCTTTGGGCTATTTCCTCTGTGCTATTTACCTATCTCCTACCCCATGCCAAAAACAAAACCAGAAACAAAAATATCAAATACAAAAACAAGCAAACAAACAAAAAAACCAAAACAACAAAAAAATCTGAATGCTGACGTTTAATCCCAAAATTTTATCTTAATGGATTAAGAGGGTAGAAATGTCATCCTCATGATGTTTAGAGCCATGGGTTTTACAGAGTGGTCAGATTAGATTAGGCCACTAGGGGAGAGTCTTGTGATTGAACCTTGGTGACTTCATAAGGAGAGGAAGAGACACCACCCAGAGAGACGCAAGCACAAGCTCCTGCCATGGTGCCACTCCAACAAAGGGAACCCTCACCAGAAACAGCCTTCGAGTCTCTGAAACTGTGTGCTAAGGAAACTTCATTTCTTATAAAATGGCCAGGTTCTGGCTCCTCAGTATAACAGCAAAACAGGGACAAATGTACCCGTGTTGGTTTTGTTCTGTTTTGTTTCAGCTAGAGAAGCTGTGGTCCCACTCTTCTCAAAGACTCCTACCAAGTGACTAACTTAGACTCAAATGTCTCTCATCTCCACAGGCACCCAGCTAAAGGTCCCTGCCCCGCTCTGCCACTGACTCACTGAAGGAGTCTGGGAAAGTGCATGGTCCTCTCTGGCCCTCTTGATGGTCCTTTCCCCATCTTGATGATCACTGGCCAGCCTCCCAGGCCTTAATGTCCCATACCCTAGAACTTCGTGGCTGCCCAGCACAAGCTGCCGTTCTGATCTGTAGGGAGCCCTCAGCTAGGCTCTGGCACTGTCCCCAGGCTGCTAGCCCCAGGGAGGTACCTCAGGTCTGAGCACTGGGTTTTCTGGAAGAATAACCCCATTCTGTCTGCTCATTGCTGCCAGAGCTAAAGAGGTCTCTTCCTCCTCCCTGCCCCGACAGACAATACCCCAGGCCAGGAGGGCCCCTTGCTTCCTGACCAGCCCTCCCCCACCCTGATACACACTCACTCCCTCAGCTCTCAGCACCAGGCATCTGCCGCCCTTCTGGAATCTGTGACAGCCAGGGCAAGGCAGGCAGGCCTCCAGCCCCAGAGGCCCAGGGCCCCTGAATACCCTGTGGACCCCAGGGGCTGCCCAGGTTGCTCAGGAAACCATTTCAGGTCAATGGAGACAGTGAGGAGTCTCATCTCTGTTTAGAGCCAAACAACAGAAAGAAAGAAGGCAGGAGTGTGTGCAGGCGCTCCACTGCGTTCTTCAGGCCTGGCGCACACCTCATGGCTGAGGGGCTGGCTCTCCAGTCTGCTGTCCTTCACTTCACAAATATCCACACTGGAAACTACTACTGGGTTAGCAGCAGTGTTGAGGGAGGTCGAGTGGCATGGGAGGCCACTGGAAGAGGAGGGGGGACCCTGATAATGCAGATTTAATCTCTAATGGAGGGACTGCTTTCTCAAAGCACAGCATCTGACATCGGTGCTATGAGAAGCCTGTTCTTATCGTAGCCACGGTAGCTCAGAGCAACCAGAGTATCGAAGGGAAAGACCTGAGGTAAATACCCGTCTTTTCCTTCCGGAAAAGAGGCCATCTTAGAATTTCTGTTGCTGTGATAAAACACCATGACCAACCTGGGAAGGAAAGCGTTTGTTTCAGCTCACAGCTCTCATCACTAAGGGAAGTCCGGGCAGGAACCCAGAGGTAAGAACTGAAGCAGAGGCCTTAGAGAGGTGCTGCTTACTAGCTTGCTTCTTCCCCGTGACTTTCTCAGTCTGCTTTCGGATACAATGCAGGGCCACTTACCCAGTGGTGGCCCTGCCCGGAGTGAGTTGAGTTATCCCACATCAATCACTAAACACAGGCTTGGCTAGTCTTAGGCAGACATTTTCTCAATTGTGAGACCCTCTTCCCAAAGGATTCGAGCTCGTGTCAAGTTGATGTGAAACTAGACATACAGAGGCACCTTATTCTCTCCTGGGCTTTCCCTCTTTGTCTGATGAGCAATCACTCCTCTCACAATTAAAAAGCAGTGGTCCCCAGGCTGATCCTTTGTCTGCTAGGAAGATGATTTATTGGAGGAAGTTGTAAGAAGTTATTCTCATCATAAAAAAAAAAAAAAAAACCCACAATAGCCAAGCGTGGTGGCACACACCTTTAATGACAGTATTCAGGAGGTAGTGGGAGGAGGAGCTCTGTGAGTTCAATGTCAACCTAGTTCAAGTGGCAAGTCCCCAGACAAACAGGGCTCCTTGGTGAGACCCTGTCTGAAAAACAACAGAAACTGGAAACCAGGAAAACAAATAGCAGAGAAGGTACAAATCCATCCTTAGCCACAGGTCTGGTGTGGGAGAGTGCTTGCTCTCATCCTGAGCTGAGGCGACTTGAAACTTGGGGACTGGGGCTTTCCCAAGAACCTCTTCCACCACTGCAGGAGCCACGGGAGCCACGGGTGAGGGCCTGCCTGACTCACCAGGACTGCTTGCTTCCCAAGGAGCCTGGGATCCCCATGGTGAGATAGCCAGGGCTGGTCCATGCTGCAAATCACCTGAGGGCAGAGGTTTCCACATGGAATGGCCCAACCTCCCTTATTTGATTTATCTACATGATAGTGGCGTTTAAAAATAGGTGTTTTATGCCAAGACAAGCCATTTAAGAGGAAGTTGGTAATTATGAGTTCTTAGAATTTCACAGAAGCATGGACAGCTGAGGAACTGGAACAGGAAAGTCTGTCTCATGGACTAAAACCGTGAGGCAAACCTCAGCTCTCTGCATTCAAACACATTCTTCTGCAGAAGCTGAAAGTTTGAAGTGGCATGCAGTTCAAGCCAGGCTTGAAGGTACCCAGCCTCTCTTCTCCCTGGACTTCAGCTTCCTGTCTGAGTATGTGGGTGCATGTGTGGTATATGGGTATACATGTCTGCGTATGTATACGTGTACATGCAGCAATGCATATGTGTCTGCATATGTGCACATGTACAAGCAGGAATGAATGCGTGTGTGTATGTGCACATGTACATGCAGGAATGAATGTTGTGTGTGTTGTGTGTGTGTGTGTGTATGTGTTGTGTGTGCTTGTGGAGGCCAGAGGGGTTGGGTGTACTTAGTCACCCTTTACCTTCATTTTGAGACAGGGTCTCCCTCGGGGTCAGGAGTTTACTTGGTCAGGCTGGCTTGCTAGCAGGCTTGACAAGTCTAACTGTCTCTGCTTCCTCAGCTCTGGAATTATTAACTGAGTCCTCTTCCCACCACCTACTTCCTCATTTGCCTAGCTGTTTCTTGCTTGAAATGTCTGAGTCTTTTTCCCCCTCTATCATTTCCCCCCCAATAACAAGTACTTTATCTTCACAGTCACACTGCACACCTATACCCAGCAGGCTTTTGGAAAGCATCGACACCTAGGCAGAGAACAGGGTAGCAACCTAGGAGAAGCAGAGGAGAGAGGGTGGAGAAGGGCAGGTGGGTCTAAGCAGAGAGAAGAGGTCAGGAGCTGTTCCTGGTTGGGGAAGAGTCTTGTGATACCCTAGAAAGAGAACAAGATAGGAAGTGGTTGGCAAGAACACATCCCAGAGGCCAAGTATTTTCTGGATGGTTCTTCTGGTTATAAAAGTAGTATCCTGCAAGTCAGTGGGGTTAGTACTCAGGCCTTCCCAGCTGGGAGACCCAGACAGAAGGATGGGCAAGGAATCAGAGTCCTGTCATATCCCTCTGCCCTGTTGTGGTTCTGCTTCTTCCCCTGGGACCTCAGGGGCCCTAGGACTTGTCTGCTCCCCCTAAAACTGATCTGTCCTGGTGGGTGTATGCAGGAGCCAAGAGGGCTCTGACACCTGCTTTTGCCTCTAGCATCTCTTCCCCTCAGCAGCCTTTGAGATTCACCTAGTCTGAACCCCCACCTCATCTCAGAAATCCAACCCTGCAAGTTAAAAGGGATCGAGAAGTCAGGACCAAGAACAGTTTGATCGCCTGACTCAACCATCCCTCACTTTGCAGATGGGGAAACTGAGGCTTAAAGAAAGCTGCCTTCCCAAGTCAACAAATCCATGGCTAGGTAAAAACAGCAATAATCCTATTGACGGCAGTGTCAGATTTCAGTGGCCATCTCTTCCTCCATGACATCAGCTGAAGCCTCGGGTGCGGGGGCAGACACTTTCAGTCCCACCTAGACCTGAGGATCCTCTACATCTATAGAGACCTTTCAGTGCACAGGAAAATGCCCAGGCTGTATAAACAGCTACTGAAGTGGACAGTTGAAACAGTGAGATCTTCTGTTCCACTCCGTCCCTCACCCCGTCCCTGCCCCCCAGCAAATGGATAACAGGAAACAGTCAAAGCTTCTTAACTTTCTTTAATCTTAAAGCAAACTGAAAAATCAAACAATGATTGTCTAGGTGATCTCATTATTGTCAACAAAATCCAAGCCTTGAAGTCCAAATCCAGTGAAGCGCTGACACATTAAGCACAAAGGGAAACTGGGCTTGCATGTTGTTCAATAAATAAATAAGGCTGGTGGTAGCCGGGTGCAGGCCAGGCATGCTGCACCAGGACAGTCAGGCGTCCACAGAGATCCCAGAATCCTGGCATCTTGGAAAGGCTAGATCCAGGAAGCCAGTGTCCCAGCTTTTCCTCTTTTCAAGGAATTCAGCCAGGCAAGAAACAGGTCTTAAGGGTGACCAAGGAGAACTTCATGGCAGGCTAGTCACAAGACAGAGGACACAAGAGATCAGTACTGCTTAGAAAGGCACCCCACAGCCTGAGAGACAGGAGGCAGAACCAAGCAAGTACCTGGACTAAAAGCAGTGGTCTTTGGAGAGCAGAGGCTTGGAAGAATGGGGAACTCAGCAGCCAGCTATGGTCTGACATTGAAAGGGCCTTTGTCTTCTACTGCCTGGCCTTCCATTGATGCCCCCGTCCATGAAACCCAAGCAGAAGATGGAGGTCATGGAAGTCAGGGCAGTTAGAAGTGTGCAGATGTCAGGCTTAGCTAGTCTGATCATGGTGCAGGTTCTGGAAGAGCAAGGAGACTGAACATAGTGAAACACCCCACCTGGGACACCCTCAATGCAAGCGCCTCAGGAGTTAGAAGCTTGTCCCTGCCTCCACTTGCAGCTTCCCATGGGGGTTTGAAATTCAAACCTCAGTTTCTGCAGAAGTAAGGGTTGGACTTGGGTAGCTGGTCACCCTCACACTAAGGAGGAGGACCTATGTCAGGAGAAAGTCAGAGAGGAGCTGCATACAGAAGGGTGCCCTGTTTGTCTGCCTTGTCTTGATGAGTCTTGGTCCTGATTTTTTTTTTAATCTTATACTCCTAACAAATGCTATAACAATATATTCCCTACCACCTTTATGGAAGTGAGATGCTTTGGAAAACTGAAGTGCTATGGGACCACTCCCCGTCTTCCTGCCTTGCTGTTTTAGGCCTTTAGGATGGGGATAGCACATCCAATGGAAGCCACCATCTACACCCAGAGCCCATGAGCTGCCGTTGACTTTGAGCACACAGATCTCCCTGCTTTGCTCCAGAGGCAGCAGTACAATGACTAAGGAGGTGTGTTTGGGGCTTGTTCTATCCTACAAAGGCCACTCTATACATGGAAGGAACCCTGTACAAACCTCCTTGTTCCAGATCTCAACGTGCCCCACCACACAAGGACTTTGGTCCTAATCTTGATTGTCCTTAAGATGCCCATGTGGAGGGCTTATCCTCTGACCATCCTCTCTTCTCAACTCTTAGATCCAGAAGGGGAGCTGTGGGGTAAGCGAACTTAGCAACTGGGACTAGAACCCTGTGGTGGTTTGTATATGCTTGGCCCAGGGAGTGGCACTATTAGAAGGGACAGCCTTGTTGGAATGAATAGGTGTGTTACTGTGGGCGTGGGCTTTAAGAACCTCATCCTAGCTGCCTGGAAGTCAGTCTTCCACTAGCAGTCTTCAGATGACGATGTAGAACTATCAGCTCCTCCTGAACCATGTCTGCCTAGATGCTGCCATGCTCCCACCATGATGATAATGGACTGAACCTCTGAACCTGTAAACTAGTCCCAATGAAATGTTGTCCTTATAAGACTTGCCTTGGTCATGGTGTCTGTTCACAGCAGTAAAACCCTAAGACATACCCTGAGCATCATCCTCAGGACAGCAGCGGGGGCTGGGAGGGGGAGGGAACACACACACACACACACACACACACACACACACACACACACACAAAACCACAAGACAAGACAGCTGTTCCCATGTTTTCATTCTTGAGAAATTGCTACAAGCACCATGCATTTTGCAGAGGTCCACTGAACATTGTCCCTTGTGGTATTTTGCCCATAACTCCTGTTTTCCTTTTCAGCTGTAACATGAGCAGAAAGGTGGAGGGAAGATCCAGTATCCCTGGCCCAGTCTTTGAGATGGAAATGGTTCAACCCCTCTCTCCCTCACAACTAGAGTGGGTTAGCTCAACTCTGAATCAGTATCCTCACTGGTAAGGCTGGGGGTTGGAAATAGCTCCATGATAGACAGCACAAAGGACTCAGCCAATGCCTGGTGCACAAGAAGTACTCCACAGACAGGAGGCTATCACTGTCTATCTGACTATCCCTAGAGGTCTGTGAAGGGTCAGTCCCACATTCTCCACAGAGTCTGGGAACAGAGTTATACAGAGACAGCAGGTCCACATGTGCCTACAGGTAACCAACAGCCCCATCCCTGAATTCCCTACTAACAACCTGGGTTTAAAGAAGAGAAACATCCACCATAAAGCCTCTACAGGGTGCAAAGGATGCCTGCTTCGGAGGAATTAAAGCACATGGTGATTATTTTATCTGTAGACATCCCACCTCGTTGAATAGCTCCTCAGCTCTTTGAGGGCAATAAATCAAAGCAGAGTGACAGTGTGACAGATATCACAAGGCCTCCCAGATACCTGGACTTCTTTTTTTTCCTTCCAGAACATAGAGACTCATTCTTCGTCTTAAGTACGGCCATGGATCTGGCCTGGGCCAGGTCACTGAGAGCGGAAGCACTCTGAAGTACTCTGGCAAATTCGTTCGTTGATTCCACCCGACACAGAGAGTGTGGCAGCTTCGTGTTGGAACAGTAAAGCCAGAATCCAATCCTCTGGAGCCTTATCTTTCATGAAGAAAAAAAGCCTGAGCTGGAATTTGGACGCGCAGCAAATTTAGAGTAAAATTAAAGTCCTGCTGTGTTAACCACGGAGGGATGTTTGTTACTGTGCACAGCCTTACCTGGACTAGCTGGTACAAATTCTGTCTTAAGCAAGAACTCTTCTGATAATTGTTTGAGTCTGCTCATTTTTATCATCCCCTTTAAACCTGTTTTTATGATCATACATTAGTCATATGCCGTAATAGCTTTATTATGACATTTTCATGTATGTTTGGATCACATTCATCCCTACACTCTCTTGGGTTCCCCTCTCCCTTCCATTAATCTCTTTTCAACTAGTCTCCCTCCTTCTATTTTCATGGCTTTCTTCCCCCTTCTGCTTCCCTTCCTCCCTTCCTTCCCTTTCTACTTTTTTGTTTGCTTTTTGGTGTTCCAGTGTATGTTCATTAGGGTTGCTTACATGGCATGGTGAAGGGTTGTTGATAGGCACACAGCATTTTATTAGTGGCTAAACCACTGAAGAAACTTTCCGTGTGTGTGTGTGTGTGTGTGTGTGTGTGTGTGTGCGTGTGCAGTATCTCCCCATGAACCATTAAGTGCCTAGAAGACTTCAGAGTGGGATGGGGTCCCATGAGCCCTTCCTTCCTCTATACACACTGTTAAGGGGACCAGTCACATGCTGGCCATCACAGCTGCTGGGAGTTCAAGAGTGCAGCAGCCGAGTAACGGCCAGTGTTCCGCTCCACTTCCTCACTTCCTCTGCTCACTCTTTCAAGGCTTTAAAAAGCTGTTTGTTTATATTTGTATGCATGAGCAAATACATAACCCATGTGGAGGTCAGCAGACAACTTTTAGGAGTCAGGATGGGTCCCTAGGATCAGATTCAGGGATACTGGCTAATTATATATATACTTGACACAAAATAGAGTCATCTGAAAGGAGGGAACACAAATTGACAAAATGCATCCATAAGACTGAGCTATCTATAGGACATTTTCTTAATCAGTGATTGATGGGAGAGGGCCCCGCCCACTGTGGATGATGCTGGTACTCTTGGATTCTATTAAAAAAGAAAAAAAAGCCGGGTGGTGGTGGCGCACGCCTTTAATCCCAGCACTTGGGAGGCAGAGGCAGGTGGATTTCTGAGTTCGAGGCCAGCCTGGTCTACAGAATGAGTTCCAGGATAGCCAGACCTACACAGAGAAACCCTGTCTCGAAAAAACAAAAAAAAAAACAAAAAAAAAAAACAAAAAAAAAACCAAACCCAGGCTGTGCAAGCCATGGGAAGCAAGCCAATAAGCAGCATCCCTCCATGGCCTCTGTATCAGCTCCTGCCTCCAGGACCCTGCCCTGTTTGAGTTCCTGTCCTGTCTTCCTTCAGTGATGGACTATGACGTGGAAGTGTAAACCAGGTTAAACCTTTCCTCCCCAACTCAGGTTTTGGCCATGTGTTTCATCTCAGCGATAGTGACTCTAAGACTCCAGGGTTGACAGTACGTTCCTTTCCCCACTGAGCTGTCTAGCCAGTGCTTACTCCTTATTTTGTAATGCTTCCCTGAGTCTTGGAGGAAATGATAAGATGTCACAACAGCTGGGCTTTCATCAGCCACTTATTCTCAGTACTTTGACTAATTATACATGTTTATTGAACAAGAACTTTCCTGTGTATTATCTCATTTAAAGTTCACCACAACCCAAGAGGGAGGTGGGTGTGACTATTTTCCCCGTGTTCCAGATGAGAAACTGAAAGGGATACCTCATCCATTAGTCTAAGTCAAGAGGAGCTCTGTCTTTACAGGTAGGCAGGTTCTAGCACCCCAGGAGAAAGAGAAAAGAAGCAGGCATACAACCCCCCAGCTCAGTGCAAACACACCCTTAGGCAGCATGGGACTCTACTTTCACCCTGGGAGAAAAATGTTCCCAGCTAAAAGTAGCTCCACAGAATGCCCCAGCTAAACTCCAACCCCAGGTTGGCAGAATTCTTAGATGGCTTGGGATTCCTGCTGGCCAGGGCTCTGCTGGCATGGACATGTTTACACTATCCTCAGACTCCTTCTCCCATGCTCCTCAGAGCACCAGCCCATATTTGGGATGGAAAAGGAAAAATGTCTCCCAGTGGGGATTCAAAAGCGTCAGGAAAATCCCACAGGGGCTGCAGGCTTTCCACACGAGCCAGGCTCTAAGTGATTCCATGTCCTGGGTCCTCATACCTGAGCCCTGTGCCCAGGAGGACAGTCAAACCAGAGGGCATGAAGCCCCGCCACACTGATCCAAACCGAAGGTGTTTCTGGAAGCTCTTAGAAAGTCAGGACAGCTACACAAAGGGAGCGCTAGAACTGAGCAAAATGGAAAGTGCTAACATGCATTTCTCATCTGCTGAAAGCGACCTCCCTTCCTGCTTTCGAGCATGCGCGGTGAGATCTCACTGCCTGCCTGTGTGAGGACCAGAGAGCCTGAAAAGTGTGTGTGGGCAAAGAAACTTCCCGAAAGCCCACGCAGCCCGCGTGCTTTCCATAAAGCTCAAGGTCAGGTAAAACAAAGCAGTCTGTGGTTCAGACGGACATGTATATATGATAAGACCACATGCATACCCGCACATGGGAACGATAAACAGACTGAGGATGCTGTAGAGGAAGGGCTTGGCCAGGACGTGAGTCTTTTCTCTTGACCACATTGCTACGATTGAGCAACTGCCTCACAGGTGTTTGCCATCTTAATGAATGGAGCAGCAGTATGTCATATGCCAAAGCTTAGGTTTCGTTCAATCCTGTCTCCCTAAGATCTAATTTTTAAAGGGAAGATAAATAAGAGCTAACACTTATCCATCAGATCCTAAGTGCTGGGCACCGTGATTCGTCGTCATGTAGGTAACAGGCATTTACCTCAAAGGAGCCTTATGAGGCGGGTCTTACTCTACATCCATTTATAGAGGAGTTAAACACCATAAAACTAGTAAAGTGCTAGTCTGCCCTCTACCATTGTGACAAGTCACCTGACACAGGCAACTGAAAGGAAGGGAAGCTTTCATTTGGTTCACAGCTTGAGAGCTTTCAGCCCATGGTCCCTTGGACCGATGGTGACCCAGGCCATCCCAGTGGAATCCCATGGAGGAAAAAGTTGCTAACTTCATGGTACCAGGAAGCAAAGAGAGAGAAAGGGGAGGGGCCAGGGTCCCAGCGTCCCCTTCAAAGACACAGTGCCATAGGTGATAAGTAGCCCTTAGCAAGCGAGCCTTCAGGGTTACCTAAGGTCTAAACCATAGATAGCATGAGGCTTTCAGAGATCTGTTTCTTAGGTGCTATAGAGTATGAGTGCTAAGTACCTCGGAGGCAAAGCCGACATTGGGAGGCTAGTCCTGTGGGCCAGTGATGAAAATGTCACCCTACACATCCAAGATTTTCAGGTGACCACATGTAGTTGGGCATAAGCTTCTTCCACTGAGGGTCTTCTCCCAGTCTAACACTGAGGCTTCCATTTAGGGTGAGGGAACAAAGTGCATCTTGTGCCAAGACTCAAATAATTGTTAGCCACCAGAATGGCCTTATAGAGCATTCAAAATTCACTTTCTGAGAATGCAAGGGTGAAATGGTTGGTGGGGAGGCCACGAAGAGTGTTTGTCTGAATTACTGGTGGAATTTCTCAAGAAGGCCACGAAGAAGGAGGGGGAGAAGGAAGAGGAGGAGGAGATGAGGCCTTACTAGACAGATAGCTTGGCTCAACCCTGCCCCCATGCCAAGTGTCTTGTTCTATTTTCTGTTACTATAACAAAATACCTAGTGCTGGGTAATGTATGGAGTAAAAAGGCTTCTTTAGCTTATTTTGGGAGAGGCATCTGCTAGGCTATGGTGGAGCCATCTGGCTCCAGAATAGTATAGAGATGGTATTATGGTGATAGGACATGGAGAGAGAAGGTTCACATGCTCACTACAGAACTAGACAGAGAACCAAGAAAACCAAGCTTGCTTAATAGCAACATATTCTGGCTGGAGATCAGCATTAATCATGAGCAATGACCAATCAATACTATGACACTGCTATACAAGGATCAAGCTTCCAGCACAAGAATATTGGGGAGCAAAACATATAAATATAGTACCTAATGGATGTCCATCAAACAGTGGTCCCTAATGATACTGGAAGGGTCAGTCCTAAGAGGCTAATTCCCTGCTGAAGAAAGAAGTGACAATCTGTCCTTGAAACTCAGATAGCTAATGTCTGTCCCATCTTAAAACTGGACAATCAAGAGTCAGTCACCTAACCAGGTGTGGTGGTACACACCTGTAAAACAAGCCCTTGAGTAGCTAAGACAGAAGTATGGCAACTTTAAGGCCAGCCAGTAATACATAGTGGAACGCTGTCTCAGATTAAAAAATGAAAGTCATCCGATGTAAGGGATGACTATAGGCTAGCCAGGCATCCAAATATCATGGTACACAAATCTCCTGCCAGAATGAAGCTGGCTTAGGATGCTTTAATCTGGAGACCCTGGAAGGACTGTTTGTGAGCTTACACGTGTACACAGAAGGCCTTCTCATCTTCCATCCAGGATCATCCTCAATCTCTTTTTTCAATGTTTTAAATTTTTCATTATAGAGATTTTTGGTTAGGTTTATTCCAATGGGTGGTGTCTGTGTATCTGTATATGTCTGTGTCTATCTCTGTATGTGTTTGTGTGTGTGTGTGTATGTCTGTGGTTATGTTTATGTGTGTGTGTCTGTCTGTCTGTGTCTATGTGTGTGTGTGTCTGTGTGTGTCTATGTATTTGTGTATCTCTGTGTCTGTGTGTATGTCTCTTTGTGTGTGTGCATGTGTGTGTGTGTGTGTTTGTGTCTGTCCGTCTATATCTATGTGTGTGTGTGTCTGCATGTTTGTGTCTGTATGTGTATGTGTATATGCCTTTGTGTATGTCTCTCTGTCTGTATGTGTATGTCTATGTGTATGTGTCTGTGTGTATCATTTATAGATCTCTATAAAGAAATACTAGTGTTTCAGGAATAGAAAAACACTTAAAATTGGGAAGCACAAGAGACCACGGATAGCCAAAGCAATCCTGAGCAAAAAGAACCATTGCTGAGGTATCACCACACCTATTTCACGCTGTACCAGGAAACCACAATAATGAAAATAGCACAAACTGGCACAGAAACAGATGCAAAGATCAGTCAGTAGAGCAGACTCGGGGACCCAGATATAAAGCATCCAATTGCAGCTACCTGATGCCAAAAATACACATTGGAGAAAAGACAGCATCATCAATAAGTACTGCTGGGAAAACCGGACATCTGCATTTAGAAAAATTAAACTAAATCGTCTCTTGCCAAGTGTAAAAGTCAACTCCAAACAGATCAAAGGCTTCAGCATAAGATCCTAAACACCAAAGCTGCTAGAGGAAAAAGTGGGAGTAAACTTCAAGATGTGGGTATCTGTGTGGCTGGAGGGATGGCTCAGTGGTTAAGCACACATGCTGCTCTGCCAGAGAACCAGAAGTCAGACCCCAACACCCTTATGAGGGAAGTCACAAACTCCTGGAGCTCAGACTTCAAGGGATCCAGTGCCTCCTTCCGGCCTCTGTGTGCACATGCATGCACTCGCTCATTAATAACTAAAAATAAATACATATTTTAAAAAGATAGATGCATATGTAAGGACTTTTTAAATAAAACTCAGGAAACAAGGCCAACAATGAACAAACGGGATTTTTTAAAGTTGAAAAGGGCTTGTCCAGCAAAGGAAGCCCAATCGAGTGAAGAAGGAATCTACAGAACGAGAGAGCCTTATCCAGCTGAGTGTCTGACAGAGGATTAGTATCTAGAATATACAAAGAACCCACGATATTAAACATAAAGAAGACAAAGAAAAACAAACAAACAAAAACCCCACAGGCTATGGAACTGAGAGAGTTCTCCAAAGAAAGAAATAAAGTCAGGAAACCAGCATTTAAAAAGGTGTTTTTAAAGTGTTCAGCACCATTAACTGTCAGAGAAATGCAAATTAAAACTGACTTGAGGTTCCATCTTGTTCCAGTGAGCGTGGCTATCCCCAGGGAACCTGTGAGCACACATACTGTTGAGCGTGTAGAGATGGGAGCACTTATACTTACCGGCTGTTGCTAGAATAAGTGGGTGCAGCCACCGTGGAAATCACTGTGGAAGTTTCTCAAAAAGCTAAATACTGTTATGACCCCACTGTGCCACCCCCCGGGCATCTACGCAAGGATTCAACATCCTTCTACTGTCATCTGCTCCTCCAGGTTCACTGTTGAGCTACTCACAGTAGCTACAAATAGCAGTCAGTCTAGATGTCCATCAGTGAAAAATGGATGGTGAAAATGTAGGATATATGCACAATGGGATTCTATCCTGCTGTGAAGGAAAATGAAAGGAAGTTATTTACAGGACAATGGTCAGAACTAGAGGATGTTACATGAAGGTGACCCAGGCCCCAGAAGCCAGGCACCCTGTGCTCATATGTGGGTCCCAGTTTTACATTTTACAATTTGGTATTTCATTTGGAGTGTTCCCAGCTTGGAATTTTAGAATTTGGTATTTAACTTGGAATGTCTGTAGAGGTTAAGAAGCAAAAATAGCCGGTCTATGAGATGGGGAGTAGAAGAGTCTTAATAGTGTGACAGTAAAATAAAATATACATGGTATGAAAGTGGGAGGGATATTAGGGGACAAAAGGTTCAAGTGAAGGGTGAGACAGACATGGAAACCAGCAATGGGGGGTTGGCAGGTCAACAAACAACCAAGACCAAAGCCATTATAAAAAAAGTAACTAAAAAAAATAATAATTGCAAAGGAGTGTGAGCACAGGGACCCTTAATTTGTCATCAATGTCCCCAAAACCAGCATTATGAAATCAAACACACTGTTGGTATAAGATACCTCCCTGTGGGTCAGAGAGATCTCAGGCCCCTCCCAAATAATACAAGTTCTTTTTTTATTTTTTATTGTTTTGGTTTTTCGAGACACGGTTTTCTCTGTATAGCCCGAGCTGTCCTGGAACTCACTCTGTAGACCAGGCTGGCCTCGAACTCAGAAATCCGCCTGCCTCTGCCTCCCAAGTGCTGGGATTAAAGGCGTGCGCCACCACTGCCCGGCTATAAAAGTTCTTGATATTGCTCTTGGTGGCGTACCAGAACCAGATGTAGAACTCTTTTGCTGGAAACACAACACACTGTAGTTGCAGGACATAGAGAAATCAAGCTGTCACTGACCTGAAAACATCCTGCTACTTGCTAGCTCATAATACCAGTAGATCCTTGTCTGGGAGAGAAAAACGATCAGCGATGTCATCCAGAAGTGAACCTTGCATTGTACACTTCTGACCTGCCAGGTGAGACATGCCCACTTGGTGCAATAGTGGCTTAAAAGTTATGGGGATAGCCAACCACTTTCTAAAGCTTTGAGGTCTGCTGCATGGAAGGCAATCCATGGCTAATACTGTAAACTTGGTCAAAAGCCCATGGCTCAGCAGATCATAAACCCTAAAGAAGAAGCAGCTAATACTTGTGTCCTGCTAAATGGAGGTGTTTGTCAGACCATCTTCTAAATATTGGTGTTCGGACCATAGATGAATGCTGTTCTCAGCCTGGACCAGAGAAGCTGCTTCTGCAGCAGACAGCAGTTAATGCAGAGAGACCCACAGCTGGACACACTGATGAGAATAAGTGGCTGCTGAGAGCTAAGCCATAAACAAGACATTTATCTTAACACCCCCAAGCCCAAGGCTCAGGGAGCAACTCAACACTGGAGGTTGCTGTGTAATAAAAGTCTTCCGGACATGACATGGCCATTGCTCTCAGGTAGCGAATACGTGCAGCTGCAGTTACCTGCACAAGTTCAAGCCAAGAAATCAGTAAACACTACTGTAGGCAGTACTAACTGGACCGGGGACAGGGTAGCAGAGTGGATACGATCAAGACACATTGCATACAAGTACAAAATTGTCAAGGAACAAACAAAAAAGTGAACAAAGGACTCAAGTCAATATACATATGTTCAGTAGACACGTGGGGGGGGGAATATGTGACTCTCAGTCATCATGAGCTAAACGCAAACTGGAAGTATGAGAATCGCATCCACTCCATGAAAGTGGCTACTGTCAGGTGAACAGAAAGCAGGGCAGGAACTACAGACTATGATGCCACAGAGACTCATCAAAGCTGAGACAGATCTGTAAGATGATGCAGCCATCCCACCTTTGCACATAGAGATCTGAAGCAAGGAGAGCAGAGCCTGAATCAGATATGGACACGCCCATGCTCACAGCATCATTATCCACAGGGGACAAGGGGCAGAGGTGGCTGTGGCCCATCTACCGTGAACGAGAGAGTGCTATGTGATCCTCTACTATGTAGAGAGTTAAAGGCTAGTCTGGGCTAGAGACCTTGTCTTGAAATCCCAACACAAGCTACAACTGGATGAACTTTAAGGACCTTATGCTGAGCAAAATATGCCAGGCACGAAAGGACTAATGTTGTAGGATTCTACCTACATGAAGTACTCAGAGTGACCATTCTCAGTGACTCTATTATAAACCTTTATACCCTCATAAGCAGTGTTCCCATTATAGGCAGTGAGCATCTCACCAAGGTGGCCAGGTACACGGTTCAAGCTGGACCTGGACCCGGCGTATGTGGTTCCCCTTCTTATCCTCTTCTGATTGGGACCCTGTGCCGTTCAGATACAACAGAGGCATCCTCTTATGTCCTTTGGCAGTAGCCTATCCCTGAGACTCATGAAGTGTTTGCCTAGGAGCTCTCTCTCACTCTCTCTCTCTCTCTCTCTCTCTCTCTCTCTCTCTCTCTCTCTCTCACCTTCAATATCTACAGTCTTTCATGAACCTGGTTAGTTGGATCTACTTCCTTGTCACCTCTTCAGTGTGATCTCCAAGGGAGGGCCACCTCTCACTCTCTAGGACCTGTGAATACAGTAGACTCTTATCACCATAGGCCTCTCTGACCGCAGTTCCTGTGGTCATGTTGGAGTGACCCTTTAAAGAGCTTACAAGAGGGGCTAACTCCCCACTTGTATCACAACAATGGTTACCAGGGACTGGAGTGGTTGTTGATTAGTAAAGAGTTTTTGGAGGATTAAAGAAAAGTTCTGGAACTGAATAGTGGTGACCACACAACAGAGCAAACTCATTTATACCACAGTTACAGGCTTTCAAGTAGCCAAACGGAAGCCAGAACTGTGGTTCAGGTGGTAGAGCAGTTGTCTACAATGCTCAAGACCTGGGTTGAAGCTCTAACACCACAGAAATCAGGCATACAAACACCTATGAGGTTAGCATGCGTGAAGTTCAAGGTCACCCTTGGATATGTAGGGAGTGGAAGGCCAGCTTGGGCTACACATCCTGTCTCAAAGAAAAGATTAAATGAAAAAAAATGTGAAATTATTATTCTGTTTATGTTTGGTTTTGCTACATACCTCTGACTAGTCTTCAATTCCTGATTCTCCTGCCTCAGCCTCATGAGTGCTGGGCTTACAGGATGTACCCCTATACCTGCCTGAAATATTAATTCTTATGAAAAGCATAATTTACCACAATTTGGGGAAAAAAAAAAACAACGAATCAAGTGTTTAAGCGAGAAAGCTTGTAGTCCCTGAGGCCATTGTGTGGATGGGACTCAGTGAAGGAGAAATGATGATGACAGAGGCTGGAAGAGAATAAAATAGCTTTATACTCAGGCTCCCAGCAGTGAGCTTTCGTCTCAGGCCTTGGGACATACGTCATACCTGCTGCTCACATGTCCGGCTCTTCCAAGGGTTTTGGGATCCATCACCAGACCCATCAGCCACAGCACTGTAGTCTCAAGGCTGGGAAAAAGCAACAGAGACACAACTCAAGTATCATCAGAAAAAGGCTTAATATAAAAGCCCCCAGGAATGCCCATTCTGTCTGTCACCCTGAAGGGACCCAACGGGTAGTCCACTGAGGAACTCCTGGATTCCTTGCATCTCTCCAAAGGTTTCCTCCGAGTTTCATTACTTGAGCCTTCCCACACCTCCCATATCACCTGCTTTCCGATGGCCCCTCAGACATCTATTTGTGGATAACGAAGTCTTGGCACATGTACCACCACCCTGTGACCTCTGGCACCTTTGCAAACATGCTGACCCACGGAGTGCCTGCTCTCTGCTGAGCATGGTAAAGACCTCAGAACCACTGTCCACTCAGTCAGCCCAAGAAGTACACTCACTCAGCGCTCACACTCCCAGGCAGAGCCCTTGCTAGTTTTTATTCACACCGATCTAAGACACTCTTCTCCCCCAGGCAGCACAGTGGAGCTGGCCCTGGTGGCGAGGGTATGGGTGAGCCAGCACCAAAGGTGTGAGTGTGGGAGAGTGACCCCACCTTGACTCATCTGTGATGGGGTAGCACAATGCAGTGGTGATAATTCATGCCCCTCACACACCTCCAGCAGGCAAGAAAGCCACACATAGGACCACGTGCTTGGGAGAGCTAGCCTTGCTCCTCCACCAGCTTCGGAACTCAGGAGAGCGGATCCTGCACTTTGCCTGGACAGCAGAGCAGAGCTGACCCTGGTGGTGGGGGCACACGTGAGCCAGCCTGAGAGTGTAAGGGAGAGGTGGCCCAGCCATTTATCTGCCATGAGGCGGCTTGGGTTGGGGTGCAGACACCCTTAGCCTCCTTGCTTCTCCTGCCTCACCCCTCAGCACCTGAGGCAGTTGGGAGAGCTGACTCTGAGGGTCATGTGAGTTGACCCTGTCCCTCAGTGGCTGGAACATTCGGGAAAACCAGTCCTAATGATCCAAACCTGCAGGATCTTCATGACACAGGGCAACAACAGGATCACCAGGGGGATACCTATGAGGATCCAAAATTGAGGGGTGTCACAGAAGCCAGAGATCTCCAACCAAACCAGTGATTTCATTGCAATGACCATTTTGCAAGTGAAGATGTTTACACAGAAGGATATACTGTGGGACACACTGTGACACACTACAGTTTCCACAATGAGATGTTTTGTGTGTGTGTGTGTGTGTGTGTGTGTGTGTGTTTATTTGGGGGAGAGATTGCAAAAGCAAAGGCAGATATGAAGGGACAGGGAGATCAGCAGGACTGGAATACATGATATGAAACTCATAAATAATATAAAAATTTAAAAATATTTTTAAAAAATATTTTTCTTCTCTTGCCCTCACTTTTTTCCACCTGTAATATGAAATGATTTTTATGCTCCTGCTGCTCTGATCCGTTGGACCCTAACCAGAATTGGATAATTCAAAAGTGGACAAGTCTATAATGCAGACCATTGATCTCAAGGGAAATGCTCTGGGTGTTAAATATATTTTTCAGATGTAAATATGTCTTCCATATCTTATTTGTGTCAGCCTGGGCCAAGGCATTGTGGGCTCCAAGGATACTGGAATGTGGCTGAGGATTCAGGGTTCCCCATCCCACAGAACATTAGGCCAGCTGAGTCATTTGTGTCTCCCTGAGAGCCATTTCTCACTTTCTGGACGGTCCCAGAGCCAAGATGACCCTAACCCTTCTCTTAGCGTGAGACCCTACTGCCTTACCCAGCACTTCCAGTAAGAAGGCTCAGGGCTGACCCCTGTTTTCAGAGCTGGAAGGGTGGCTACATTCCTCCAACGGGACAATGACAGCCTTCCTCAAGTGCTTCCCGCCATTCACCCTCCAAACTGAAGGAGATGCGGCAGAGGGAGGGGACACTGTCAAGCACTGTAAAAGGAAGAACTTTAAATCTTGGCTTCTACAGGGACCAGCCTTAATTAGGATGGCGCCGAATGTGCTGCCGTAATTAACTGTGTGTCTGTGTTTCCACCCCACGCCCAGCTCCAGAGTTTTCTGATGCAGCCTTCTAGAGGAGGCTCCAGCGGAACTTGGCCCCCGAAGCCCCGGTGGGAGGAGGGCGGCCACTTCGCTCCAGTCTTCAGAAGTCAGAGCCATGGACCTGACAGAGGAAACCATTAGAGGAAAACATCGGAGAAACACTTCAGGACATCGGCTGGGGAAAAAAAGTTTTGGAGAAGCTCTCAGACAACAAATCAAAACATGACAAAGAGACGGGGATGCCTTCAATGAATGTGCTTCTGCACAGCACAGGAAAAATCCATGGCAGGGAGGGGTGGGGGGTAGCAGCCACCACACGGCAGGCAGTGTTGCCAGTTGAGCATGTGACAAGGAAGTCGGCTCCAGAATTCATAAGGAATAAAAGTTAATAGCAAAAAGACAAAAGGGAAATGACTGAATAGACACTTCTCAAAAAGAGGATACACAAATGGTCAGGAAGGGTATAGCGTGGGCGGGGCGGCACTGTCAATCACCGGGAAACGCAAGGCAGAAACACCGGGACCTGGTATCAAACCCCAAACAGAATGCCTGCTGCCAAAAGGCAAAAAGAAAATGCCTTGTGAGGTGGAGAAAAGAATAAACCACCAGTCAGAAGGTAAACGAGTATAGCCATTACTGAAAATAGAAAAGACCCTCCTCAAACAGCTTGAAATAGAACTACCATATGGCCCAGCAATCTTGCTATAGGACACAGACCCACCAGAGCTGAAGTCAACATGTTGGAAAGACATTGGTACTCCCACATTTGCTGAAGTGCTTCCACGACAGCCAGATGTGGAACTGATCCACATATTTATGGGGGGATTAAGCAGTCTTTTAAAATGTGGTATGTATACATATTAGAATCTCGCATATCCATGAAAGGAATGAAAATCTGAGCAATGTGGATGGAGCCAGAGGACAGTGTGTTAAATGAAATAAGCCAGGAACAGAAACACAAAAGCCCATGTTCTCTCTGTGTGAAGACAAAGCGGTGACCAGGAAGAAGCAGGCCAGAACAGTAGTCAGCAGTGGCTGTGGGTGGGGGCGACAGGAAGGGGTGGGCAGTGAGCAGGTGGAAGATAACTCCAGTTGACAGTGACGTGGGCGGAGACTGACGACTCGCAATGATTTACAGGACATTTCAAAACAGGAAGTGAAGAAATGCAAAACATATCCCCAGCACAAAGAGACAGCATGGCTGAGGTAACACTCGGGTATGCTGCTCCGACACTGCACATTGTGTGTGTGTGTGTGTGTGTGTGTGTGTGTGTGTGTGTGTGTGTGTGTATATATATTGAAGTACCACACCCACCCTGTAAATACATATGAGGACAATGTCAGTTCAAAATAAAAATATAGGTTATACATAAATCGTTTTGTTTTTTTTTAAAGTGACCATTGTGTACCAAGATCTATCACCTCTGCCTGACCTCCAACATCAAGGAAACCTGGAGATCTGTCACCAGCCTAGAGACAAAGTAGCCCTGGGCCCAGCACACACCTGTGGCAGTACTACTGTCCATTTTCCAATATTCCATTCACTGTTACCTTCTCTGAGGAATGAGTGGCAGCCTAATGTACACTAGGGAAGGGCTAGCACATTTAGTGATTGGTCTAGCCAGGTTCACATGGCTGACAGACAGAGACTATTACATGAATTTGAATCTGCTCCTCAGCCTTAGGAGACTTTCAAACTTTGTGCATGGTGTGAGGTTTTCTGCTTGTTTCGTTGTGACACTCAGTAGCCCAGGAAGGACTTGAGTTTGCAGCAATCCTCCTGCCTTGACTTCCGGAGTGCTAGAATCCAAGGGTGCACAGCTATAGTGATGTGAATGGAGTCTCAACCCCGACTCTTCTCCCTTTCCCATCTAGGGATTCCAAAAGACTCACCTTGACTTTACAGATCTCTGAGCAGACATTTCAACCTACCCCCATACCCCCCCCCAAACACACACACACTCTGTGTTACTCTATATGTGTGAGCAGCCTTGAATTTCAAAAACTATTTTGAATTGGATCAAATATTGAAGAAGCAAACAGATGAAACGGTAACAATGAAAGGTTGGAAAGGTACATAGCTAAAGTCAGCAATATACAAAGAAGAAGAGAATGCTGTTCACGACTAAAAGGTCTTCAGATATTTGTGGCGGTGATGCTGTGTTAACAGAAGAACATAGGAACCCAGGAATTAGCCTCCTTCGCTCTGGGTGAGCAGTCAGCTGACCCCTCCGCTTCTGCTATTGCAGACAGCATTCCCTGCAGCACACCATTTGACATGCAGGTGGTTCTGTGGCAGTAGCCATCCTGATGTTTCTAACCCTTTTGTCAGCCACTGAGGTTGGTGACTGTCATAGATTAGCTTGTTTGAGCCTTTCAGAAGCCTGTTGAAACAGAGGCTTTTATTGTTTCCACTGGGCAGAAGTAGGGCCAGAGGCGCAAAGGGCAGGCACGTTTTCATCTTGAGTTCCATTCCCTAGCTGCCCTCGGTATGACCATGCTATTTCACCACCAACGAAGCAAGAAGGTCACGTTCTGGCCCATGCTTGCTGACGTTGGACCTATCAGTTATTTCAATGGCCAGACATGTCAAACTAATATATGAAAATTTATAGCACATTTCCCCCATCCCCTCTGTTTCTGTCTCATGCCTACGTCTATGTAGGTAAAAACACTTATATACAGAAAGTAATAAAAGAAGTTAAAAAAAAAAGAAAAGAAAAAAGAAAGACGGGAAGCTGAGTGTGAGCTGGAAGAGCAAGCCGGTGAGCAGCATCCCTCCCTGCCTCCTGCTTCTGTTCCTGCCTCCAGGTTCCTGCCTTGAGCTCCTGTCTTGGTTTCCTCAATACACTGTGACCTGGGATAAGTAAATCAAATATTCCTCTTCTCCCCCACGTTGCTTTTGTACGTGGTCATTACCATGCCAATAGAAACAAACCAAGACAATACTGCTCTCAATAGCTAGCCTCGACCTCTCTGTATAGCTGGGGGTGATCATGAGTTTCTGATTCTCCTACCTTCTCCATCTGAGTGCTTGGGTTACAGGTGTGGACCACCATGCTGCGTTTACGCAGTGTTGAAGATCAAGCCCAGGGCTTTACGAATGCTAGGCAAGCACTCTCCCAACTGAGCACACATCTCCTGAAGTAGTCTCTGGTGTCTTACTAGACAAAAGTTCAATAAAACTGGACATCTCTAGGCCCTGTTCCTCTCAAAAAAATTTTATTAACTACCTTAGTCTGTCCAGGCTGATACAAGATAATTCTGGAGGTCAGGTGGCTTATAAACAACAAAAATTTATTTCTCACCATTCTGAAAACTGATGAGGCTGAGACCAGCACACTAACAAGTTTGTTGTCTGAGAGGCTCGTACCCTGGGTCACAGGGTACCTTCTCCCCATGTCCTTACAGACTGGAAGTTTAGTTGTCTTGGTTTGTTCCTATTGGCATGGTAATGACCATGTACAAAAGCAACGTGGGGGAGAAGAGGAATATTTGATTTACTTATCCCAGGTCACAGTGTATTGAGGAAACCAAGACAAGAGCTAAAGGCAGGAACCTGGAGGCAGGAACCTGGAGGCAGGGACAGAAGCAGGGACAGAAGGAGGGATGCTGCTCGCCGGCTTGCTCTTCCAGATCATGTTCAGCTTCCCGTATTTCCTTTCTCTTTTCTTTTTTAAAACTTCTTTTATTACTTTCTGTATATAAGTCTACATGTCTTGTACCACGTATGCCCTTGATGCCTATGGGGGCCAGAAGAAGACATTTGATCCCTTGGTACTGGAGTTACAGACAATTGTGAGCCACCATGTGGATGCTAGGGCTCAGACTCACTCCCCCTGGCAGAGCAGCCAGTGCTCTTAACCACTAAACCATCTCTCCAACCTCTCAGCTTCCTTTCTTATACCTCCCAGGACTTCCTGGATCCTCCTATGTTTATCATTAATTGAAAAAAAATGCCCCCCTCAGAGTTCCCTACAAGCCATTCTGATGGAGACATTTTCTTAATTGAGGTTCCTCTTCCCAGACAAGTTTAGTGTGTGTCAAGTTGACAGAAAACTAAGCAGCATGAATCCTGTGAAAGGATGGAGCTCTCAAGCCCACTCCTATTAACACTGCTTCTTACATGCCCAGCATCTGATACTATTTTCTACAGGCTGCAGACTCCTATCAATACACTGGTAACGAGTTTTACCGTATGACTTTTGTTTGATTTGGTGCTGAGGACAGAATCTAGGGCCTCACACATGCTAAATGCTCTCTACCAGTATCCCTCAGGCAAAGCTTGGGAACATCAGCCTTGATCAGTCTTAATGGCTCAGGGGGCATACAACACACCACATGGCAAACCCCAGATGGGCGCGTGCACTCCACTGCCTGCATCTCCCAGTCTTTAGGTTCCCACTTTCTCTTGGTCCCCACTCAGGCATTGGCCATCTCTCACCTTTTCCTGGGCTCCTTCCCAAGGGCTCTGGCTGGAATGTCACTTTGTACAGACAAAGCACGTTGTGTCAGCTACTTTTCTGAGGCACATTGTACCAGCTACAATGACTGAGGTAACTTACAAAAGAAAAGATTTAATGTGGAGCTCATGGTTCCAGGGGTTAGAGTGCATGGCCATCATGGCAGGGAGCATGAGGTTATGACCATCATGGCAGCAGAAAGTCAAGCATGGGGCTGGAGAAGTAGTTGAGAGCTTAAATGATCCACTAGCGTGAGGCAGAGAGACAGGGAGCAAACTGGGAATGGCACGGGCTTTTGAAAATGCAAAGCCCACCCTCAGTAACATATCTTCTCCAACAAGGCCACACCCCTCAGTCCTTTCCAAACAGTTCCACTAACTGTGCATCATATCAGCCTGTGAGGGCCATTCTCATCCAAAGCACCACACACATCTGGCCTTCTCCCATCCTGTGTGGGAGACAAGTGACTGTATCTCAAGGTAGATATACTTCTCCTGACCACGCCAGTCAATCTTGACTAGCTAAGCCAATTGTATACAGAAATGTCATTTTTTTCTGGGAAGAAAAGGGCCTGTGATTTAATTCTGGACAGTGAGAGAAGTCTGAAAGGACCACTTTTGGGGAATTTTGTTAACCAGGAAGAAGGACTAGAACTGCGAGGAGGCAGACACAGTCCCTTTGAGATTCTGAGCCTGTGGAAGAAGACTCACATTGTATGCTTACCAGGCTGTCCTCCTACCAGGAGTCTAGCCATATCCCAGTGTGACTCCATCCTCGGGGCCACCACAGTCATACCAGCCACTTGACTGAAAGTTGTGAGCTGCCACGCTCTTGCTGGGACTCCATGTCTGTATAGGGTTTTAGTGCCAGAGCACCAGAAGCTTTGACAAGCTTCTGGGTTTCCCAGCACTCCAGAAGTTGGCAAGGCTAGTAGCTCCCATGCTTCTGATGTGGCAGTTGAGGACAAATAGAACAAATGATTCAGTCAAGGTGACACAGGTGGCTCAAAGCCACTTCCCAGGTATTAGACCATGCCAGGAACAGAGATCCAGAATAGCCATAAAAAAAGACAGACTCAACAACACAAAAATTCTAGTCTTGTGTAAAGCAGCAGATACCACAAGCAAAAGTTACTGACAAGCAGTAAATCTGGGAGGAAATCTTTGTTATTCAGAGAGCAAAGGGTTAAGACCTGTAATCTACAAAAGGCTCTTTCAAATTGGAAAGAAAAGGACAAACACCCAATGGGAATTATGCAAAGAACATGAAGGGATGATACATAAAAGCAGGAAGCTAAATGCCCCTGGCAAAAGGGAAGGTGCCCTAACAAGGCCAGGGCCATCAGAGGAAGGCATTTAGGGACAAGATCGTGATGGCTGGTGGGCACCAAAGAAATTCGGTTCAGCCTGTGAACTGCCACTGGAGTTAAGTTCCTTCAGACTGAAAAGAAATCTGGCAACTTTAGTTAAAGAGCTTCTCTAATTTTTGCATTTAAACTTTGCAAAGTGGGTATTATGACACATGGTTCCAAGTCCAGCACTTGGTAGGCTGAACTGGAGAATGGCAAGTTCAAGGCCAGCCTGGGCAATATAACAAAACTCTGAATACATACATACATGCATACACACATACATGTAATATATATAATTTAATATATTATATATAATATGATATATAATAGCACATATTATGTAATGTATATTTTTATTGCATTTAAAATATTGTCTTGGCCCCACCAATTCTAGCCCTGGAAATCTGTATGACAGAAATTAAACTTCTGTACTCTGAAGACAAGTGAGTTAAGAGGTTGATCATATCAGTTTTCATCAAGACCAAGAAGTTTGCAAGGAAGCCTGGCAGAGCCAGTCTTCCTGGCTTTTTGATGAGGACCACAAGACTGGGCTGATGCACTGTGGAAAAAGCAGCAAGTGTCTGGACACACAGGACCTTTTCCCTCTCTTCCCCTTCACTTGGAGATGAAAGACACTGGATCAAGCCCAGGACCCCACTCAGTACACTGGACAGGAGCAGGCCGACACCTCATCAAGCCTTCCTCATGGCACAGCACTCCCTTTGCTCCTTTAATTAATGAGTAGAGTGGATATCTGTCAGCAGGAAATGACAGGCCAAGCAGGCACAAGGCACCCAAGGTCAGGCATCACACAGCAGAGGATGAGTGAAGAGGTGCAGAAGGAGGAAGGAGTATATAGACAAGCACCCAGAGTATTCCACTTGGGCAGAATCCATGATGATCAAAAGATGCTACTAACATACATATGTACTATGTCCCACATACGTGTGATGTATGTGAACCAAGCATGCTATCATGTACACACATAGGAGACTCCATGGAACACAGATCTAACTTGCTAGGAGGGAACAGAGCTACCTCTGTCAATATTCTGACTAACAGAAATTTCCACACTAGGGAATAAAGACTGAGTGAAATCCCCTCCTCTGTCTCCCCGAAGCTGGGTATACAGCCTGAAGAACCAGGAGAGGATGAGAAATTCCAGTCCTTGCCTGGAGCCAGGGACTCCAGCCTTTGTGTCCCCAGGGACTCCAGTATTGACCGAGGTCTAGAAACAAAGGAGAGAAGTTCTCGTGATCATGACTAGAGCCACTGCTCAGGATAAAGACATTCTGAAAGGATCTATGGAATAGGAAGGATTCCTGGAAGCCCCAAGGTCAAAGGTCATGTGTTGAGAACCCAGAGAACTCATAGTTAAGGTTTTGTTTGGCTTAAATGTAATATCCAGACTTCATCTTGCCTGGGCAGAGCAGTAGAGCTAACCCAGAAGGTGGGGAAACAGGTAATCCAGCTTGAGTGTAAAAGGGCTAGCCCCGCCACTTGTCTGCAATGTGTGAAGGTGAGATCCAGCCCCTCCCTTGCCCTTGCTATCAACAACAGGCAGGAGAGCTGTCCCTGACCTTCACATACTGTAGCATTCAGGAGAGCAGGTCCTGCACCTCACCTGGGCAGCACAATAGGAATGGCCCGGAATGTAGGGGTTGCTGGTGAGCCAGTCCTGAGGGCATTAGCACAGGAGAGCCAGCCCTGCCTCTTGTCAGCTGTGCAATAGCAGCATCACTTAGATAAAGATTCCCTCCCTACCTCTTGCCCTTGCCACCAGTAGTGGGCAGGAGAGCTGGTCCTGCCCTCACTGCTGCAGCACAGTAGACACCCTATGGCGTGGCCAGAGCTTGAGAGCAAGGTCAGCTACTTCTCAGGCCCAGATTCAGGGCTTCGGATTGCCCACCCCAACATCTATCCCGTCAGAGAACCTGAATGAGGACAAGAAGGAGACAACCGATCCAAAACTACATGCTCTCCATGACCCAGGGCAACAATAGGATATCCTAGAGGAGTCTCAGTGAGGTTCCAGTATTGAAGAGTAGCAGAGGCCAGAGACTTTGTATCACATTAACAAGTCTTACAATAAACATCTGCAAGGAAAGAAGTGTGGACAGAAGGGTTTACTGTGGGTCACACTGTCACTACAACTTCTACAAGGACATTTTTTTCTCTGTTGGGGGGGGAAGGTTGAAAGAGTAGAGAGCAGGTACGCTGGGAGGGGGAGTTGAGGGGGACATAATATAATTCACAAAGAAACAATAAAAAGTTAAAAAGAAAAAATAACAGATTTTTTAAAAAAGTTATGGGTAGAAACTTAGTTGGCTGCTAACATTTTTTCAAGTGGCAGATTTTGTGCACATGTATGCTTGTGTGTATGCATGCATACGCACGCCCAGCCCACACACACACCACCACACCCACACCAACGCACACACACGCACACATGCACACACACACACACACACACACGCCACACGCACACACACACACCCACACACACGCACACACACGCACACATGCACACACACACACACACACACACACGCACACACACGCACACATGCACACACACACACACACCTGATTTAAAGTCACTAGCCACACTGAAAAAAAGTCTAGCTATATGTCCACACTGTGCCCACATTATTGCCCACAAAGGCAATAATGGCTGGAGCTAGAGAGAAGCCCTCTCAGGCAAATCTGTTTGCTGCACACTCGTCCCACTACCCACTGTGCTCCAGACCACCTCACACCACTTATGTTACTGGACCAGCTTGAACATTTTGTGTGAGATGAAGAAGGCAGAGGTTAAACAGCATTGGAGACTGTTATTCTGAGGGGAAGCTCAGGGCACCAGGTTCCCAGACAGCGTTGCACCAAGCTGTTGGCTGTCCTCATTGTTGGAACAGTACACAGCTTCTCTGGCTCCTTCTGAATCTCTTCACTAGATCAAGGCCCTGGTCCAGGGTTAGAAAGCTCACCAGCTTCACCAACTGAACCCCACATCCAGGATGCATGCAAGCTGGGCAGGCTCTGCCAGGTGCCTGTGCCCCGGCCACAGGTGGATCTCTCCCATATTGCCTCCTTCTAGTAACTCCGGCATAGCCCCATACACAGGCAATAGCCCTCAGATCTGATGTCCATGAAAAAACCAGGTCTGATTGTCCATGCCTGTAATCCCAGCACTCAAGAAGCTGAGGCAGAAGGATCATGAGTTGAAGCCAGCCTGGGCTACAATAAAGAATTCTGGGTCCAAATTGACTAAATAGTGAAACTCTATTTCAAAAAACAAACAAACAAAAAAAACAAAACAAAAAACAGCCACAAAGAATGGGTATAAATAGATTAATAATACATGATCCCATCAAAAGTGTGCTCCCTCAACCTCTCATTTGGCTGCACCACCCAGCAGTCTTGAATCCGTCTCTGTGACTTTGAGCATGTGTGCTAACCTCTCAGAGCATCACTTCCCTGTCTTAAGATATTGATGATACTGGTCCCTCCTGGGCCACATGTAAGTAAGATGATATGCAGAGCTCTGAGCCTAGCAACGCAGGTTACATAGACTATCTGGCATGAAGCACTCAGTGCTGTCAAAGAGGACTCCATGTTCTTAGCACTGGGACAAAAGAGATGAATTGAATATACCAAATTTGGCCATTGACTTCTAAGTCAGCACATCTTACTCATTTTGTTTATATTAATCCCTCTGGGGTGGGGGCGCATGTGCATGCACAAAAGAAAAAAAATGAAATTTTCTAATTTTCTCTTCCTTTAAATTTAATCTGAGGGATTGCCCTCCTGAGGGCCCCCAGGATACAGAGAATGGGAGGAAATTCCTTAATAGGAGTCAGGAACTCTCGTCTTCTCACCTGAGGAAGAAGGGACCAAGATGGAAAGGGAGAGCAGTCAGGCTGGAACGCCAGCAAACACTGGGTCTTTAGATTCCCAAAGGTCCTTCAGAGTTGTTCCAAACTGAAGGAGCAGTTCAAGGTGGCCCTTCCTGGGAGGATTTACAACTGAGGGCACAAAGGCAGGGCACCCTGTGTACCAGGCCCTCTGAGAAGGACTTTAGTGTTTGACTATGACTATCAAATTCCCCCACAGACTTATCTCTGTGGTGCTATTTAGAAAGATGTCGTGGTGGTTTGAAAAACAATGGCGCCCCTAGGCTCATAGGGAGTGACCCATTTAGGTGTGACTTTGTTTGAGTAGGTAGGGCTTTTTTGGAGGAAGTATTCTGAAGACCCTACTATTAGGGTAGCAGTCCACTATGTCTGGATAGCTCTCGGTCTTACTTTAGGTTTCCATTGCTATGAAGCTACACCATGACCAAGGCAAGTCTTATAGAGGACATTTAATTGGGGTTGGCTTACAGATTTAGAGGTTCAGTCTATTATCATCAAGGTAGGAGAGTGGCAACATCCAGGCAGGCATGGAACAGGAGGAGTTGAGAGTTCTGTGTCTTGATCTGACTGCAGCCAGGAGAAACTGACACTTCCACACTGGGCGGAGCTTCAAAGCCCACCCCACACTGACATAATTCCTCCAACCAGGCCACAACTCCTAACAGTGTCACTCTCTATGAGCCAAGCATATTCAAACCACCACATTCCACTGCCTGGCCCCCATAGGCTTGTTCAAACATGTGAATCTGTGGGGGCCATACCTAGCCATAGCATAATAAAAAATATATTTAGTTCAACTTCTAAAGTCCCCATAGTTTATAGCAGTCTCAACAATGTTAAAAGTCCAAAGTTTCTACAAAATCAAAAAGCAGATCACATACCTCCAACATCACAGGATATACATTACCATTCCAGACATCATAGTGAGGAAACACTGGACTAAAGCAAGACCAAAACCCAGCTGGTCAAACTCCAAACTCCCCATGTCCGATGTCAAAGCACTCTTCAGATCTCCAATTCCTTTCATCCTTGTTGACTGCTGTTGGCAGAACTGGTGTTTAGCAGCAACAAGCTTCATTCTCTTGGGTTGGTTCCACACCCTGTTAGTAGCTTTCTTCAGCAGGCATCCCACAGCTCTGACATCTTGAACATCTTGGGGTCTCCAAGGCAACTCAACTTTATAGCTCCTTGTTTCAATGTTTGTGATCCACACACTATCTTCTGGGCTCCTCCAAAGGGCTTGGGTCACTTCTCCAGCTCTGCCCTCTGTAGCACTCTAGGCACTGGTTGATCCACTCCATTGCCACTGCTGTTCTTGGTGATCATCCCATGGTATTGGCATCTCCAATACACTGGGGCCTTCTGCTGCAGCTAGGCTTCACCAGTAGCCTCTCATAGGCTGTCTTCATGGTGCTAAGCCTCAGATTCTTTGCATGACCCCTTCAGTCCTGGACCATCAACTGCAAGTGACGCTATACCTTACCAATGGACTTGCATGGCCTCTCATAGTGCCAAGCCTTAGCTGCTCTTCATGACATCTTCATGCATTCAAAGCCAGTAACACCTAGGTGATTCTTGCACATTATTAAATCTGAGTACCAGCATGAGCTACAGCTTTGGCCACCTCTGGAATATAGCTTCTTGGTGCTCTCAGAAAATACTTCGAAGAAGATTTTGCCACAGAAGCTGCTGATCTCTTCTTAATCACTGCTAATTTCTAAGTCCCAGCTAGCCAGCATCAATTGTCCCTGTAGTTCCTTCTATTGTTCACTCTAAAAACAGAGCCACATGGCCAAAACTGTCATGTTCTGCTGCTTGCTGGGGCTAGAACATGGCCCTTTGTTCTATTACATTTATAACCAGCTGTTTTCCAACTCCTTCACTTCCTAACTTGGCTGCCCTGGAACTTTCTCTGTAGACCAGGCTGACCTTGAACTCAGAAATTTGCATGCCCCCATTTCCTGATTTCTGGGATTAAAAGCATGGACATAAACTTTTCTTTATCTGGAACTGTCTCTGTTACTAGGCTGGCCTTGAACCCAGAGATCTCCTTATCTCTGTCTCCTGGGATTAAAGGTGTGTACCACCATGCCTGGGTCTAAACTTTTCATGGCCACTATGCCTCAAGATCCAGATCAAAAGCTGGTATCCTCCATTTCTGGATTGAGTTCACTTCAGATTAAAAGCCCAAATGAAAACAAAAACCAGATAATAATAACACTTAACAAGACTATTCCTTGTTTAACTGCAAATACAAACAATAAGCTTAGCTGGGGGGATCTTGCCCTGAGATCACCACTCCCTTAATCTGTTTATCTCCTTGAATACAGAATTCAGCTCCATTTCACTTCCTAGTGCCCTTTTATTATTGAACCATATATTTTGTATTTTTCCTTTCTAAGCTTGCTATGCTTGATCAAAATGTTCTTTGTGAGAGTAAACCAGAGGGCAAAGTCTATGCTGGGCTTTTCTGTGACTTTCTTTGTCAATGAAGTTAATCTGATTCTCTTTACCTTAGACTTAGCCTCAGGCAAATTCTTCAGACAAGGGCAAAAAGCAGCCACATTCTTCACCAAAAATATCACAAGAACAGTCTATAGGCCACATACCAAAAAATCTTCTCCACTAAAACCTGTGGAGGCCAGGTCTGTACAGTTCAAATCACCCTCAGCACCAATGTCTTCCATATTCCTACTAGGATGGCCCATTAAGCTCCTCTTAAAGCATTTCGGCACTTCCCAAATCCAAAGCCCCCAAATCCACATTCCTCCAAACAAAAACATGGTCAGGTCTATCACAGAAATACTCCAGTCCCTGGTACCAACATCTATCTTCGTTTAGGTTTCCATTGGTGTGAAGAGACATCATAATCAAAGCAACTCTTATAAAGGACAATATTTAATAGGGGCTGTCTTACGATTCAGAGGTTCCGTTTGTTATCATCAAGGTGGGAGCATGGCAGCATCCATGCAGGCATGGTATGGCAGGAGTTGAGAGTTCTGCGTCTTGATCTGACTGCAGCCAGAAGAAACTGACTCTTCCACACTGGGTGGAGCTTCAGAGCCCACCCCCACAGTGACACACTTCCTCCAACAAGGCCACACCTCCTCACAGTACCACTCCTTAAGCATATTCAAACCCCCAAACTCTCCAAGCTCAGCACAAAAAGGAGGACTCCCTTTCTCAGAAGGCTTCCCCTTCCCACTGACTTTATCTGGAGAGTAACTCTAAGCACAGGTGCCTGACCTTATCTGAAGGATGACCCCTGCACAGAACTTCCGGCAAGCAGCTGCATGACACAGCAGATAAGTCCACTCTGCCCTTCCTACCCTACAATAAGATAATTACATACTGTGTTATGACCAATCAATCCTTTTGGCCCATAACCCTGAAAGCCCTTATGTACCCGACCCCTGAAACAATAAAGTAGAGCTGTCTCACTTCTGTCACACTCACTGCCATCCAAATCCTGCTTACCACTTTGTGGACCAGTGGCCAATGACCCCTGAGGAGAAGGGATACCCACAGAAGCACATCACTAGGGGGCGGGCTTTGGGGTCTCAAATGCCCAAGCCTAGTATAGTGTGATTTTTATTTCCTGCTGCCTGCAGATCCAGATGTTAGAACTCTCAGCTTCTTCTGCAGCATCTTGTCTGCTTGTATGTTCCCATGCTTCTTGCCATGACAATAATGGACTAAACTTCTGAAACTGTAAGCTAGCCCCCAATTAAATGTTCTCCTTTATAAGTGTTCTTATGGTCACAGTGTCTCTTCACAACAATAAAACCCTAAATAAGATAGATGTCACTTGGGGCGTGTTCTTGGAGCTGTCTCTGGCATAAGCCCCTCATATTTTCCTACTGCTTCCTGTCTGCAAGGAAGTGAGCCACCACACAATGGACTGAAACCTCTGAAACCATGAACACAGTGAGTCCTCTCTCCCTTGGATCCGTCAGGTATTTTGTCTCAGCAGCAGAAGCCTTTTCTGATACCAAGAGACTCTACCCTCACAGCCACCAGCCCTCCAGGTCAAGAATCCCTGGCCTAGTGGATCACACAACATGTGAGAGGCAGAGTGGCACCTACCCTCTGAGCTGGGCATCCAGAGGCCCTGACCTCTGGAACCAGGAGCTGTGTCTGCTGCTGATGTGTCCTTCTAGAGGGCTTAGCTTAGAGAAAGTTCTGCTCCACAAATGCAGGAACGGCACAGGACTGTGACTCGGGTGGAGCTTGCTTTTTCATTCAGAAAATGTACAGATAAAAGACCAGGGTGGCACCAGTGAATATTCTGTGTCAGGTATGGCTCCTGCTCCTCCTGGTTCTACTCTTTGCTATCTCCCCATGGTTGGAACATGCTCCCTCTCTCTGTTTATTCAGGTTGACTTCTGCCTCCTATATATGTCTTCCTGACCACACAATCCCCCCCACACACACATACTCAACACATTTACAGTTGTGTACATACAAACACATGCATACACTCTTTCCCAAAATATTAACATGAAGCTGGACAAAAATCAGAAGGTCTGAGTCAGTCTCTGCTCCCCCATCTCTATTAGCACCCATCCCTCAACAGCCCAGAAAAGCGCTGCTATTCTACATGGAGCTAAGTGAGAGTAACTCCCGTTGGGGGCTGACTCTCCACAAGGCCAGCAAGTCTGGGGATGCAGTTCTGGTCAATGAGGGACAGAAGCCGAGCTCTCATGAAAAGTCATCCTGAGGATGAAGTGATATATAGAGGAAGGGCCACGCACGCTGAGCTGGATAGTGCCGCACTTGGGAAGAGCCTGGGCAGCTATGATTGCCATGTTGTGATTGTGAAAGTGACCAGACTCTGGGCTAGGCCTCACCACAAGGAAAGGTAACCGTTGGCTAAGATCCATATACAGCAGACAGGGCCTTTGGGTGTCTTCTTTCCCAATGAATCTTCCCTCAAGCAGCCTGTGCTAAGAGGTGCCTCAAAGCCGTGCCCTGGATCTTGGAGCCATCCGTGCCTGGTGTAGAGCTGGATCTCTGCTTCTAGGCACAATGGAACAAGCCTGTGGTCTGATGTCCAGTGTCATCATCTCAAAGCCATCTGTCCCAGAGGATAGAGAGCAGGAGACAAAGACAAGGATGCCATTGGGAGTAGGTTAGCACACCCAGAACCCACTCTATGTATATTCCTGGCTATCAAGATGTAAAACCCCTCATGGATTAAGGTGGGAACCACAAAACAGAGCACTCTGAGAGGTCCGAAACTCACACTTTTGTTAGCTGATGTCCCCTGCCCCTGACTGGCACATACTTGAAAAGGAAATTCTCAAAAACCTAATCAGATGCAAAATGACACCCCCACTGTGGGAAAAATGAAGCACAGAATTCCGATGTGACCCAGCAACTTTTGTGGTGTATATGTAAAGGACTAAACCAGTCTCCGACAGAATCACCTGACCTTAAGGCATCCTCACATATATGCCACAACATGGCTGATCCCTGATACTACACTGAGTGACATTGGTTGGTCACAAGACATAGATATGCACGCATCCACACATTTCTTAGAGAGGAAATCAGAACACTGGCTTCCTGGCCAATCAAGGGAAGTGAGACCTGGCAGTTACTTTAATGGACATAAAATTTCAGGTGTGGAGAACAAAGGGTTCTAAAGACAGATGTGGTGACGGTTGCCCAACAATGTGACTGCATTTAATCTACTGGAAAGTAGACCTAAAATGGTAAATCATATGCAATGTATGTTTTAGCACAATTTAAAGAATCGGAAGTGAAAGCATAAGAGATTTTCTTTCATAAATAAAAAAACCAGTAACAAACAAGCAAGTAAAAACCTTACAAGCTATCATGGAATAACCTCAACTAGAAAAAAATAAAATAAAGTCGCAAGACTCAGGGGTTGTGGTGGTTTGAATAGGAATGGCCCCATAGATTCATGTGTTTGGATGCTTGGGCATAGGGAGTGGCACTATTAGGAGGTATGGCCTTATTAGAGGAGGTATGGCCTCGTTAGAGGAAGTGTGCCACCATGGAGGCGGGGCTTTGAGGTCTTAAATGCTAAAGCTACACCCAGTGTAAAACACATCCAGTCTCCTGGCTGCTTTGGGATCAAGACGTGGAACTCTTAACTCCTCCTCCAGCACCAAGTCTTTCTGTATAATGTTGTGCTCCCCACCATGGTAATAATGAACTGAACCTCTAAAACTGTAAGCCAGCCCCAATTAAATGTTTTCTTTTATAAGACACCATGACTTTGGTCATGCCTTCAACCTCAGCACCTGGGAGGCAAAGCCAGGCAGATTTCTGAGTTTGAGGTCAGCTTGGTCTAGAAAACAAGTTTCAGGACAGCCAGAGCTACACATAGAATCCCTCAAAAATAAATAGATAGATAGATAGATAGATAGATAGATAGATAGATAGATAGATACAGAAGTTGATCAGAATAAATGGAGGTACACCATGGGGGAAACATACCTAATGTTATAAAACAGGCAAGTCTTCCTAAATAAATTTATAATACTACAGAATTCCAAACAAGAATTGGAATTAGAGCTTTTCAAAAGAAAAAAAAAACTAACAGATTTTGAACTTTTTACACACACACACACACACACACACACACACACGCACACACAATCCCTACAGAGGACATAACACAAGGAGAACAAATGTAAGATGCCGAACTCTCAGGTGGCTTTATTGTACCCAGACAAGATGACAAGATATGCACAGGACCACCCCTTAGCGCATGTACTCTTTACAAGGGGCATACTCAAACCCTAAGGCTGATGGAGACCAAGAACATTGTCCGTGTGGCTCTCTGATCCCTGTCGCCACTTTTCTCTCTAACATCAGTCACTCTCGAATCTCCATCTTAACTGACAAACTGCTTGGTTTTGAACTTTCTCTTAATGGAATCTTACAGCAGGCATGTTTTCCTGCCTAGCTGCTATCCCTCAACCTATCCACACCACTGCCCGACCGTCCCCATGCACCCTGAAGTGTGCTGCTCCAACACATGAAGCTACCTCCTCTTGCATTTACTTGTTCCCTGGCTATAAGCACAGGGTAGCTCCAATAATGGTGTTATCCAACACCATTCTAGCATTTTCCCTTGAGTCCATGTTTAGGCATGAATTCTGTTGGGCATATATATATTCCTAAGAGTGAATCTTCTGGGTCCTCAAAAAAACCTGTTCAACAGGAACCGAGGATGCTTGTGTAGGGGGCATAAAGGCAGCAGTCTTGCCCTACTAAGGATCAAAACAAATCCGAAAGCTACAGTAGTTATAAGATACCCGTATTCACGCGTCCCTAATTCCACGGCGGCTCGTGTGCAGGATGCTCACACAGACGCACAGCCGTCCACTCCACCAGTCAGCACAGATAACTCTCAGACCGGACTTCCCTGGCCAGATAACTGAGTGTCGCGGTCCTTTCAAGTACCATCACAGCCCAGGCCTGCAAGTACGGAGAAGACTGAGGGAGAAGGGGAAGAGAAGAGAGACGGCCCCTCCCCCACCGGCCCACTGGCTTTAAAGCGAGAACAAAGTGACCGGGATCAGAGTGTGCAGGCAGCGGCAGCGACGCGGCTGATTCATCCCTGCCGGATGTGTGAGGGGTCAGGCTGCGGGGAGCGGCGGCGGGGGCGCCTGGCCTGAACGCATGGCGACAAGTAACCTGCCTGGTCTTTGGGCAGAGGGAGACTGCCAGGACCACGTTCTTAACACAACCACAACGTGACTCAGCCCGGGGCTGAGGGTCAGAGTCGGCCGACACCTGCCTCCTGCTCCCTCCTAGGACATCCTATAGCCAGAGCTCCAGAGTGACAGGACAAATGTCTGCCTATCCTCGTTCCTGCAGGGCCCTCATAAGCACACTGTGGCCAGAAGGGCCTCGATTCCTTCTTTTGTATTACCCAGGTGACACCCTGCTGGTGACCCAGGCTTTCCCCATCCCCTGCCCCGTCGCTAAAGAGACTCGAAGCAAGCCCCTAATTCTGAAATAGGATCTGCTGCCACATTCTGTTTGTTGTGGCCGAGCTGGGTCCTGTGAGGATCCCAGGCTATTGTGGGAAGCATGGCCCTTCACAAGACTATTCTGATGAGGTAGAGAAGGCTGAGTCCTGAGATGCTCCCAGTCTGATGAGGGAGGTCCAGTTCCAAAAGAATAGGTTTTTAGCTAAATGTCCTCCGGATCTCCAAAGCCTCAGGTCTCTCTTGAAAGTCTGGAGACAGGCCTGAAAGTCCACTTCGAAACAGATGCTGGAAAGCACTGGATGCGAACGCAAGAGCCCACTGAGTTCCTTGGTATTGCTCATGGGAAAGCCCAGAGCCAGGGCTGGGGTGGGGTGGGGCTGGAGGGCTCTTCAGCACGGGTGGGGCAGTATCATGTCTGCCCAGAGGAAACTCTGGCCCCAACTAGCCCTGGCTTCAAACTCTGGCTATGGTTTTACCAGCTATGGCCTTGGGCAAGTTTCTTGTCTTCTCTGAAGGGAGGACAACGATGGGTACGCCCATGGCACAGGGCCCTGTGCACACAGAGCACTGCTCAAGCCGTGACAGCCGCATGTAATAAACGCCGATGAGAATCGTCCTTGTCCTGCGGCGCAGGGGGAGGTGCTAGGGGCCTTAATCGGAGTGGGGGGGGGGGATGCCAGCACCAAGGGAAACCCGCCCAGGAGGAGGGGCAAGGCAGACGGGAAAGGGGTCCCGGGCCAGGTGGCCCGCGAGCCTTGGACGAAGCCTTGGCCTTTCTATGCTTGCGTTTATTCGGTGGCTGCAGAGGGAAGCCCGGTGGCGCCGGCGGAGAGGTGGCTTGATCGGTGGCTCTGCAGCCCAGCTGCCCCACGCGGACCGGCTGAGGCCCCGGTCGGCCGAGCACCTGGGTAAACACCGCAGCCTCGGCCCGCGGGGCTCCGGCGGCCCAGGGCGGCAGCGGCCACTTCAAAGCGCGGCGCGGCGGCGGGAGGCTAGCGGGCCGCCGGCCATCTGCTCCGCGTTAGTGCGCCGGCGGTGGGCGGGGACCGCGGTGCCCTGGCGACGCCACTTGCAGACTTTGCGCTCGGCCGTGGAGCCCGGAACTGCTCACGCTGGTTCCCAGTGCTGGTGCGTTTCGAGCCTCTGCTAAGCTCGGGAAGCCTGGCTCATTCGGTTCACAAGCCTTTGCCTGCTGTGTCCCCCACCCCCACGCCCACCTCCAGGAGCCCTGCCAGACATCCATTTCTCCATAAACCCTTCATTCCTCCCATCCTCACTCAAGGCAAGTCCCTCACAAGCTCCTCTTCTCTTAACTTTTCTCTCCAAGACTTAGCCCTCCCTCTGCCCTGAACAAACTCCTACTCATCCTGCATCACCCCACTCAAAAGATTCTACTTTAAATGGTAGCGACTTATTACTTTGCAAAGTCTCTGTGCTCCCACAGACGGGTACCTCCACTTGGAGCCTGGTAGTTAGCTGCTGGATGCCTCTTGAAGTCCCTGTAAGCCTCCGTTTTCTCATCTCAAAAATCTGTCCTGAAGTCCCAGGACAGCCATGGCTACACAGTGAAACCCTTTGTAGAAAAAAAACAAAACAAAACCCAAACAAACAAACAAACAAAATCAAAACAAATCTGTCCTGCTGGGATGTGAGAAATAAGAGTCTAAGAGTCTACTGTGAACTGGACAGATGCACAGCAGTTTAGAACACTCGTTGCTCTCTTGTAAGTGACTTGGGTTAGAGCCCCAGCACCCACGTGATGGTTCACAACCATCTATAACTCCAGTTCCAGGGTATCTGACACCTTCTTCTGACCTCTGCAGGTACCCATGGTGCAGACACACATACTGGTAAAATAATCACATACATTAACTAAATAAATCCAAAACTGTTTTTTTAATGTTTTTAAAGAGTCCTTTGTAAAACCCAGCCTAGACTAACAGCTAGCAGGAGCTGCAGCCGCTCAGTTTCTCTGGGGAGCCCCCTGTCCTTAGGAGCCAAAGCTGTGTCACGGAGCCTGGGCTGCCCTCCTGGCTTCCATCCTTCTGCTGGTTTCCACCCAACTCAGTAGGCTACTAACTATGGGCTTCCACTTGCTGAGGCAGGCCACAGCTGTATCCTGGGCCCCTGTTCCAGGTGCAGAGACCCGGGTGGGGCTCTTCCTCTTCCTGCAGTGACTGGTATAGTGACAGCACAGCCAGGGACACCTGCCAGTCTATGTTGTACCCAGAGCAAACTCAGGCTGGGTAGTCATGCCAGCTGTAACAGCCCAGGATGAAGGATGCTCCTGAGGGTAGAGCTTTTTGACCCAAGCAACATGGAGGGCAAGGAGCTGAGCCACCTGCCCAGAGCTGGTAACAGCAACACCTTCAACCATGAGAACCCACCAGACCTTCTTAGAACCCTGGAGCTCTAAGGGAACCATATGGAGGAGAGCTAGAACATCTGTCTGGGAGGTGTGCAGATGACAGGTGGCCAGAACCTGAAAAAGGCTAGTTACACACATATGTGGCAGACAGACAGCTAGACAAAGCACAGGATCCTGGGGCCATAATCTTTACAGGGCCTTATTCACTTCCTGTCTGTCCACCACTTCCTGTCAGCTTACAGACCCTGATGTAGCAGTCTGGTTCCTTGGTCAACCTGTGGGATGGCGGGAAGGAACCTGGAAGATGAGGTGCTAGGAAATGGGTTGTGGGTAGTAAGAGTTGTAGAGGGTGAGAAGATGGCTGATTTGGGTTCCAATACTTCCTGTCTGAGCCCCTTACTAGCAAAAGCTCAATGGTAGGCTCCCTAAAGAGAGCAGGGAGGGACCATGGAAGGCAGAGTAAGAATAGAGCTTCCTGAATGTTCTCCACCATGCTGGGCACTCATTCCTTCATCTGGAGAGCCAAGTGCCACACCAGATAGAGTTAATCGTCTTTAGCACACGATGTTCATTTGAATGCAGTTGTCCTAGGTCTGAACCCGAGCACCAGAGGAAGTGAGAACTCAAAGGCACCATTGGCGTGTGCTCCCAGGAGAGACTGAATAGGAAATGGGGAAGGCCCTGAGAAGGGCAGGAACTTTTCCAGTGTGAGCCTAGATGTGTGGCAGAACCTGATAATCCTTCAGGCTCTCTAGAGAGCCACTTGTCTCCAGACTGGATGAAGGAGCGGAGCTGGGCTGGTGTCAGAGAGGCCCTCAGACTGCAGTGTGGACAAGTGTGAAATCCAACCATGGCTGGCCTGTGCTGACCCTTAGCAGCTCCGGAAGTGGAACTGGGTGTTCAGAACTGATGAGTGGATCTGAGAGAACCCGTTGTGAACACACACGCCTGCAATCCCAGCACTGAGGAGGTCGTGGCGGGGACGTTCACCAACCAACTTGAGGCCAGCCTGGAATGTGCAGCAAGATCTTTCAAAAAGGTAAACACAAGAGGGAGGAGGAGTCTGGATTAAGAGAAGTATTGCCAACCCACTGCCAACCCAAAAACCTCTCCTTTGACACCCCAACACACACACTTCTTGGAACAGCCTAGAAAGCGCCCCCTCAGGCAGACCAGGGTATAGCATGTAAGAAGAATTCCTTTAGATCGAAATGGCCCCCTTTTCTTCTCAAAACCGAGGCCCTAAATTACTTCTTGATTGTGACCTTACCAGTTGCTAGCTGTGTGTGTCTGGGAGGTGGTGTCCCTTTCTGAGCCTCAACTTCTGCAGCAGTAGAATGGGGCATGTAAAGGCGTTTGACACGCATATTCATTTCACAGCGGTGAAGACTTTAAACTCCTCACTCAACCACTGAAGCTAGCTAGCACTGGGCCCCACCCCTGGCACCTAACTCTGTAAACAGTAGCTATTTTGATTTTTGCCTCCGGCATTTTTCTGCCCAAACGCTAGCACTGGAGTAGACTTTGATTTTAGAGTCCGAGCCGTCACTTCCCCTTTGGTGTCCCTCCTAGGAGACCCCAGCAGGCCCCGGTTTCCCCTTCTGGCTTCCCGGCTTCTGCTCCACTGAGGACAGCCCCCTCGCCTCCCCTCCCCCAAGCCGGTCACTTCCCCAGGGAGAGAAAGGGTTGGATCACAGAGTGTCCCTTCTACCGGTTGTTCAAAGCTGCCGCCAGCCCCCGCACGGTCGGCTTGATTTGTTTCTTATCTTTAATTTTGTTTTAATCGGGTAGATCCCCTCCGGTTACTTTTCCCCAGAATCTTACGGCATCTTTGGAGCGGGCAACAAAAGCATTCTTTTTGGAGCCCGCAGGGGGCCAGGGCAGAACCACTTCAAAGAGAACGCAAAGCAGCGAGTCCCGTCATTGTCCTCCCCTGCGTGCCTGCCCCCCAGCGTCCTGAGGCCGCCCTGAATAGGCAGGTACAAAGGCCACACGTTCAAAGTGGGCACCACACGCTCCATCAGAAGGCCAGCTTTGCCAGTCGCCAGTTTGCCTTCATCCTCACATACACAGGTCTCCCGCTAGGGAGGGAGCAGGCCTTGAAGTGGGGGCTCGCTTGCTTTCTCTCTTCTCTCTCTCTCTCTCTCTCTCTCTCTCTCTCTCTCTCTCTCTCTCTCTCTCTCTCCTCTTCTTTCTCTTTCCCTCCTTCCCTCTCACCCTCCTTCCTTCCTCTTTTTCTCCCTCCCTGACCACAATTTACGATGCATTTTGAAGTAGCCCCTTTCGTTCAGTATCTCAGCTGAGTGGGCAGGTGCAGCCTACAGGGCACAACCTGCTAGGAGCCTGGGCAGCTCTGGGTTCTGAGAAGCAGACGAGTACCTAGCTGGAGAGGCAAGTTCTTCTGGTAACAGTGCTCTGAGACTGTCCTAAGTAGGAAGCTAACTCAGAGTTTTTTAGATTTTTTTTTTTTTTTAAAGATGTAGGAGTGTTTTGCCTGCATGTGTGTATGGGCATCACCTAGATGCCTGGTGCCCAAGGAAGTTAGAAAAGGGAGTTGGACTCTGGAACTGGATGAGGCTATCCAAGGTAGATGGTTGTGAGTCTCCCATGTGGATGCTGGCCCTATGCAAGAGCAGCCAGTAGTGAGCCTCCTCTCCAACCCCAACCCAACTGGGTTCTATAGAAAAGAAAACTGAGAAAAGGCCTGAGAATAGCTACTTGCCTTGGGCCCCACAGCAAGGTTGAGCAGGACTGAGTGTGTGCTTTTGTTTTGTTTTCATTTCAGGGAAGACCTAGAGGCATCAAGCTGCCTGCAGATCACCAAGTCGCCAGGACAAAAATGCCCCAAATTAGGGAGAGCATATAAGACTGGCGTTCATAGGCTGGCTCTGAGCACAATTTGCAGGGATAGCAGCAGTGTAGTCATAACGCTGTCCTTTGTAAGAATGAGGTGCTACATGCTCCCCACGGGATCCAGTGTCTGACTTGATCCAGTATTCTCCATCTGAGGGAGGAGATGTGGAGAGGCTCAGGGAAGGTAAGTAGCTTGCCCAGAGTCACATAGGCAGTTAGTGATACATTTAGTAGGATATTACATGGCATTTGCCTTGAGTCCCGGTCCTTCTCATAGGCATGGGGCAGCATCTTAAAATCAGATCCTTTGGGGTAATAGAATGTGAGGTGAAATTATAACTGCCCATACCAAACAGGAGAGTCTGCAATGAGGAACTTAGTGTCATCTCTGACTTTGCGTGTAGAAGCTCCAGGAAACGAAGATCACAGGGCTGTCTCTGTCCTCAGAAGGCTCAGAGACCAGGGCAAGAGAGGGAGATGCCAGACAGCTGCAGCCTTGTCACATTACCACTGGAGTTCAGCCTGAACAGGATTCAAATTCTACCCTGTGGCCTACTCATGGCCTTATCTGTCACCTGCCACATGGGAGGAGTGGTGTCCAGCTTGCAAGAAGAGCCTCAGCAGCCCCGATGTCTGGAGCTTGCTCCAGAGCTGGCACAGCTGCCGCTGCCTGATCACAATCAAGAATACAGAACAAAGAAAAAGGGACCCAGCCAAGGCCAGGATGTACATCAGGCCTGTAGCCTGGATAGCCTGGATGGGAGCTGCCAATTCAGGCAGGGTTCTGACCCTGAAACCACAAAGGGAAGAGTGGGGTGTGAGCAGCCAACAACTGAGTAAGGCTGGTCCTGAAGACAGTTCTGGAAAGAAACCCACCCCAGCTCCAGGAAAGGCAAGAGAGGCAGGGCCGCAGCCTGGAAGTAGGATAGGCTTGGAGAAGACCAAGGTGGCCAAGAGTGGTAGGTCCAGTCTCGTTTGCCTGGACTCGGGTCCCGGCTCTACCAACCCACTGGCTGTGTGACCAAGGGGCAAACAAAGCCCCTCCCAGATGCTCAGTTTCTCTTGCCTGTGGAATAGGAGGGGTGATCTGGTTTGCAGGAGTGTTTGATCTGTTGTTCAAAAGGCCTGGAAAGTAGAGCCTGCCAGGGGACTAGTAGCCTGGACACCTGTCCCCCGAGTTGGCACTGATTGGATCCTTGCTTAAAGGTCTGTTGGAAAACAGGTGCGGTGGCTTTGAAAAAACCAGCTTGAGAAACGGAACTTACTGGATTGAGCAATCTATGCAGTGTGTGGTCTGGCGGGGATGGCCTTGCGGAGCTTTCAGCTCTTCCAGCACAGAGAACCCTAGGGACAAGGAGTGAGTGGCAGGCTCACCCAGTAACCCTGGTTCTAAGGTGTTGATACGCCGCTAAAAATCTTCCATCTCTCTTTCTCCCATACAGAGTGAAGCAGTCACTAGGACACCCCCCACCCGCCCCCAGCCACATCCCCAAGCCCTTCATTTCATCCACAAAGGCAGTGTCCTCCAGCACAGAAACATCCATATTGCCCCAAACCAGGCCAAGTTCTGCAGGCAAATGTCAAGAAAGGGCTCAGGAGATAGCTCAGCAATTAAGAGCACCAGCTGCTCGGCAGAGGACCCCACAGAGACCCGGGTTCAATTCCCAGCCCCCCACATGGAGATTCACAACTATCTGTAACTTCAGTCCCAGGGAATCAGTGCTCTTTTCTGACCTCTATGGGCACCAGGCATGTACAAGGTGCACATGTATGTAAACAGGCAAACTCTCATACATATAATAAAAATCAACACAAATCATTTTAAAAGTTTTAAACTGTCAAGAAAAATATGGGTGATTGATAATATTGTGCACTTGCTGCGCGCCAGGCATCATTTGAGAATCCTCTGTCTGTACCTGCACACCATGCTGACCCACCTCAGGAGATGCTGGCAGGTATGGCCATGAGCTTATGGGGTCTCAGGGAAGTGGCCAGATTAAAGCAGAACCCCAACACCTGTGGCAAAGCAGGGCTCTGAAGCTGTACTGTATAGCTAAGGGCCAGGTGAATGTCTTCTGAAGGAGGCAGGGTACCGCTAACTGCTCTGAACACAGAAAGGACCCAGGGTCTGAGGGGTTTCTCTACCTTTGAGCATGTTCTGCTAACTGCATGCCTGTGATTCATCCAGCTCTGGTAGTGGCACTTACCATTACCAACCCAATGTAGCTTCCTCTTTCCATCATGATGAGAGAGAGAGAGAGAGAGAGAGAGAGAGAGACAGAGAGAGAGAGAGAGAGAGAGAGAGACAGAGAGAGAGAGACAGAGAGAGAGAGACAGAGAGAGCAGGTGCACGCACCCAGCCATTTGGACTCCACCACTTCCAGATCAGCTTGTTTCCTGGGCTCTGGTGTAAACAGTGACATGCAAATGTAGCCCGAAGGGCTGTAATAAACACTCACTCGATGGATGCTTTTTCCTTTTCAAATCATCTCTTAGAGCCCTTTCATGCTAATGTCTAGGAGATGTGACATTAGAAAAATCGCTTTGACATGCTAAGGGGTTCCAAGATTAACAAAAAAAAAAAAAAAAAGAGGAAAAAAAAAAAAAAGAAAGAAAGGACAAGATAAAGCTTTCGGAAGACCTATTGCAGAGGAATTACCCGCCTTTGAAAGCGTTCCAAGGTTGGTGCCCGCTTCTGCTTGTTGGCATACATTTAAATGAGCACTACAAAAGCCTGAGCTCAATTCCACTTGAATGAAAGCTCTAGCCGCCAGCGTGGGCACAGGGAGGGTGGCCAGGCTTTGGGGAAAGTGAGGGTAGGCCTGGAGGGGGCTTCCTGTCCTGAAAGCGAACGGGAACAGACTCTGGCACAAGTCCAGGATGAATATGTCAAGGTCAGGCGTGACCAGTACCCCGGTCACTCGAACCACCCAGCCTGCTCCAGCTGCTGGCCCCACCCACTGTTCTAATCCTTTTGGTTGGGGACAGGGAAGGGGCCTTGCTCTGTTGCTCAGGCTGGCCTTGAATTCTTGAATTCACAGGGTAGGTAATCCCCCCTTCTCAGCCTCCAAAGCAACTAGAACCGGGGTGGGGGGTGCATTGCCACACCTAGCTTTTCCTGGCTTCTTCCTTCTGTGACCCCTCTGGGGCTCTCTTTGAAATGTCAGTAAGGAGAGAGACTCAGGGGATTCGGTGACCCTGGAGACTGGTTCGTGATCACTAATGCTTGGTGACTGCTGGAGAGCTCCTGGCTGAAGCCTGTGGTCCTGTGGAGCCTTGCTGAAGTCTGCCATGAAGGGAGGAGTTTGAGAAAAGAGCACCACTTCAGAGGAGGCAGAAATGTCACCCAGGAAGTGGCCAAGACCCAGGCCAGGTACAGGTTCCAGTGTACCTCAGCTGAAGACACCAGTGGGGTCGCAGCCATGCCTGATAACAGGCATGAGCAGTGTATGTGGTAGGACTCCCTGGTGGAGAAGAGCCTGAAGAACAATGACTGGGTTGTCCAGCAATCGCTATCTTCACGCAGGAAAGGCTAAGAACCAGGTAGCTGTGCAGCCCGTGAAGTTAGATACCCCAGAAGGCCTGGAGCTCCCTGAACATTTGCTGCCACCGAGTCACAGTAGGAGGCTGGTGAGACTGGAGTTTGATGTCGGGATGGAGTTGATGGGGGTGGGTGGCATCAGCGATGGGGATGCTTGCTTAGGAAGAAGGGAAGTCAGGCTTTACATCCAGGCCACCCACTGGAAGGCACAGCCCCTCACACACACACTCAGATGTGTGTCTCCTAGGTGACTCTAAATCTCATCAAGTTGGCAATCAAGACCCCCCCCCCATCACACATTGTACACTGGGCACACTGTGCATGTCACTCCTTACTACAGGGATGTCCCAGGCTTTCCTACCGAGGACAGAACCATGCGCTGAGCATCTTCTAAACCATTTCTGTCACGAAGGGTATCCACAGCCCACTACACTGGTTTTCTCATTGTAAAAATTAACATTGTTCACTTTGGGGGAAATGCTCTGTCACCCCTAAAACTTCAGTTCAACACAATAAAGATAGCCCAGTGATGAGACCTTTGGGCACGCTCCCTGAGTGGCTGACATAAAGGACCCCTGCGAAGGTTCAAGTGGTATCAGTTAGGGTTCCTATTTCTGTGATAAAATACCATGACCCAAAGCAACTGGGGTGGGAGAACAGCATTTCACATCAAGGGAAGTCAAGGCAAGAACTCAAGCTAGACAGGACCCTGGAGGCAGGAACTGAAGATAAGCTATGGATGTTAGCATTCTTTCTAGGCTCTGCCCCACAGTTGCCAGGCAACATCCAGGTGTGCCTGACTCACTGTAAAAGGGGCTGTTTGCTCTCTCCTCACTCTCTTATCCTCTTATTCTTTTGCTCTCAACCCCTTTCTCCCTCTTTTCCTTTCCCCCTACCCTCCTCTCTCCATGTGTTCCTGGCCATCTCTCTCTCTCTCTCTCTCTCTCTCTCTCTCTCTCTCTCTCTCTCTCTGTTTCTACTCCCTTCCCAACTCTCCTTCCCATGCCCTAAATAAACTCTATTCTATACTAAACCCGTTGTATGGCTGGTATCTTAGGGGGAGGGATGCCTCAGCATAGGCCCCCAGAGGCATCCCTCCACCTCACCATTCCCACCTCTACCAACACAATCCTGGCTCTTCTTTCTTTTTATAAAACACAGCAATGGAGGATCACTGTTCTTTGGTCTCACAAGACCACCAGCCCAGAGGTGGCACCTCCCACAGTGAGTGCAGCTCTCCCACATCAAACCACCAATCAAGAAAATGCATCACAAGCTCGCCCACAGGCCAATTTGCTGGGAGCATTTTCTCAGTTGAGGTTCCCTCTTCCCAAATGCCTCTAGCTTGAGTCAAGCTGATGTATAACGAATAGACAGGACAGGAGGAGGGACACCACTTCTATTGACTTTCTGTCAAGTCTAATCCCCATGGCTGCACATCACCACAGAGGAGATGGGGAGAGCCACTTAACTGAGGTCTGAGTAGGGAAAGGAGAAAATTCAAGGAAAACAAGAAAACAGACTAGGAGGAATCAGGTGACCTGTGAGAAGAGACAGCAAGTTAGCCACAGTGAGATGTGGTCTGCTCCCTGGAGCTCAGCTTTACACCACACCAGCAGCCCAATCACCATGGCAATCATCATGTATTGAGCTCCTAGTGCTATAGGATTCTGGGTACCAAAATCTGCTGATGCCTATGTCCCACCTATAGAACACCATTCTATCTGCTCAGAGCCTGCACACATCTCCCAGAGAAGCCAACTCAGCTCTAGATGACTTATAACACCAAATGTAACTAACATAAGCATTAAGAGAACAGTTGGTATGCTACATTGTTTAGGGGCTGGCTTCTTAAACTGTGGGCTGAGACCCTATGCAGAGACGCATAGCTAATGTGGGGGGACCGCAAAAAATTTCTAATAACAGTAAAGGGTATATAAATGACCCAAAGACTAATTCTAAATCAAATGTGTGGGTTAAGGAGATGGAGGGGTAGGTATAGGTCTTGCACATAAGAACCCAAGTTCAGATCCCCAACATTCATGTAAAAAGCCAGGCATGACGGTATGTGTTGGTAACTCCAGTACAAGCAGGTAGAGATGAGCAGATGCAGGGGGCTTGCTGGCCAGACAGCCTAGTTAAAACAGCAAGTTTCAGACTCAATTAAAAAATAGACATTCCAAGCCAGGCGGTGGTGGCGCACGCCTTTAATCCCAGCACTTGGGAGGCAGAGGCAGGCGGATTTCTGAGTTCAAGGCCAGCCTGGTCTACAGAGTGAGTTCCAGGACAGCCAAGGCTACACAGAGAAACCCTGTCTCGAAAAACCAAAAAAAAAATAAATAAATAAATAAAAAAAAATAGACATTCCAATGTCAACTACTGGCTTTCACACATGCTAGTGTGGATGAGCACACCCACGCACACGCACCTGCATATATGCAGGCAACATAGAAAGATGAGCTTTTCAACCACTCGAGCTGTTTCATGCAGTGCTTGCTCCCGTTGCCGTGTATGACCGCGCAGCAGACTTGGCTCTCAGCACATGAAATACATAGTCCCCCGTATGTGCGCCATCACGCCACATAACACCAACACACACCGCCTGGAACACATTGGCCCAGATCTGAGGCTACCGTGTGCTACTAACTGAAGTGTTTTCACTGTCCATGGCGAGTTTCCCACCTTCATGGAAATAGAACGGTTGTATTGTGGAGAACAAAGAGTAGCCCACTGTCACTTCTCAGCATGCAGGAGATTAGTCTATCTTTGGATTGTATTATACTAGAATGTTTGATTTTTAAAATTGCTACTTAAGGTGCTTAGTTGAGCTTCATTTAAAAAAAAAAATTGTTTAGTAGGGCCTGAAGAGATGGCTCAGGGGTTAAAATGTTTCTTGTGCAAATAGGAGAACCCCAGGACCCATGTAAAGAACAAAACAACACTAGGTGTCTCAGTTACTTTTCTGTTGCTGTGAAGAGGCACCATGGCCACAGTTGCTTAGAGAAGAAAGCATCTAACTGGGGGCTTGGTTACAGTTTCAGAGGGCTAGTCCATGGTCATCACAGTGAGAAAGGTGGAAGCAGCAGACAGGCAGGCATGGCCTGGAGCAGTAGCCGAGAGCTTACATTCTCATCTGCAGGCTGCAGGGAGAGAAAGAGAGAGGAAGAGAGAGAGACAGAGAGAGAGAAAGAGAGAGAGAGAGAGAGAGAGAGAGAGAGAGAGAGAGAGAGAGAGAGAAAGACAAAGAGAGACAGAGAGAGACAGAGAGAGAAAGAGAGATACTGGGCCTGGCATGGCTTTTGAAACCTCAAAGCCCACCCCCAGTGACACACCTCTTCCAGCAAGGCCACACCCTCCAACCCTTTCTAAACAGAATACCAACTGGGAAGCAGACATTCAAATACATGAACATATGGAGGCCACTCTCATTCAAACCACCACTTGGAATGGGGCATGCACCTGTAATCTAGTGATGGGGTGGAGACAAGAGATTCCTGGGGCGCAGAAGGCCAGCCAGCCTAACTGATCTGTGAAGTCCAGGTTTGGTGAGAGACCCTGTCTCAGAAAATAAGGAAGTGATGAGAGGAAGATCCTCAACTTAGATAGCTGGCCTCACACGCACATGCACATACACACAAACACGCACACGCACACAAGCACACACAACACATGCATATAACACACACATACACCAATTGTTAAATGAATTTTGGCCTGGAATTAAGACAGAGTTTTCAATCATTTCTAAAATGTCCCTAAACATCCTTTTGATATTTCATACTATATACTACGCATTAATGATTATAAAAATCTGAATATTGAATATTAGTCAATTCTGAAATATGTTGACTATATTACATCCTCCAGTATCAAATGGCCAGCCAAAAGATTTTGCTCTTTATGTCAAAATAAACATCCATCCCACCAGTGTGCAGAATTGTCTTTGTCCTTAACAAACAGTATATTATCTGTATACCAAACAATTGTTTTACAATAAATTTCTTATACTTTATTATCAGTAAATTCTTCCTATATGTCTGGGGTTGTGGGAATTTTCTCAGGTAGAAGATGGGTCACACGTAGACAAACTTTAAGAAACCCTGGGTTAGGGAACAGTGACACGCTCCTCACAGGGACAAACTTTTTCTATTTTCCACCCTCAGCAGGTTGAAGCCAGGATATAACAGGAAGGGGTACTGTACCCATCAGCCTCTGAGGCTGAGGGATGAGTGAGACACGAGCTTGCTGTCTCTAGAAGGATGCAGCTGCATGCTGGACGAGAGAACAACAGCCACACCCATCCCTCAATGACACCGGACAGTCCTTGGACAAGGTGTGTGCTGTAGGTGTCCAGAGCTCCCAGGAGAACAAAGAGTCTGGGGCCAACTCTAGTAGGTGAGGGATGAGGGATGAAGGATGAAGGATAAGGGATGAAGGATGAGGGATGAGAGATATAAGTGACCAGATAGAAGGACAACGCTGAAGGGCCTCAGAGGGTCAGGGCTTCTGTCTGTGTGAATGAACGACAGGTGTGGGGGAGAACATAGCTGACACCATTGGATCATTTCTTTAGGGGCCAGTTCCTCTCCCACCCTTAATACCACAAAGACCAAAGTATTGATATCTCCAGGGAAAGGCCCTGAGTCTATGACTGACAAGAATTAATGTACAGGGACACAGGGCACCTCAGAGCTATGTGTTCCACACTGTCCCAGAGTTCCGCTGTGTGCGGAAATGCTCCAGTGGCCCCCTGTGGTACCTAACTTGACAAGGTCCTTGTCATCTTCTCCCTTCCTGCCTGGGTCTCACTAGCCTACATCTGAGATCCCCTTGTATTTCTGTCATTGTCACAGTAGAAATTTCTGGCAGTAACAATGTCCAAACTTATCCCTTCATCACACTGGCCCAAAGCATCTGCAGATTCTCAGAGCAGTGAGCTCGGTCTCCGTCAGAAGAGGAAAAGGACCCTCAGCTCTCTTGCTATCTTGGCTCCTCAGAACCGTCTCCTGGCCCCATTGTTCAGAGTTCCTTCTGAGAACAATATAATGCAGGCTGGGATTTGAGGTGGTGGGAGCTAGGAAACCCAAACAAATCTAGCCCTCCCCATTCCTAGAATGTAGATGAGTATAGTCAAAAACACATAAGAACAGTTGAAAACACTCAGAAGCATCTAGTAAAGTCAGTTGCTTCGTGTGTAGTGGGCAAGTAGTTTCATCACAACAGAGAATAAACTAAGAGTGGTGATGAGCTGAGCTGGAGCATTGGGTTGACCAGAGGAGTCCTGAGCTGTCTGGCCTTGGGACACGGGGTATGAAGCTTTAGTCCTGACGAGTCTCCCCAGAAGTGTACTAGAGGCTGGCGCTTGGCAAGGAGCTAATGGTGAGCTGATCTTAGGGAACATGGGTAGGAAGAAAACAGAAATGGAAGAAAGCCCCTGGCTGCATTAAAAATGAGCAGATAGGGTTTGAGAGGTGGCCCAACAGTTAAGAGCATGGTAGCTCACAATCACTTGTAACTCCAGTTCCAGGGGATCTGATGCCCTCCTCTGGTTTCTGAGGGCACCAGACATGTACACGATGCACAGACAAACATGCAGACAGAACACTCTTACACATAAGACTAAAAATAATTCTTTAAAATGAGCAGACAAGCAAGCTGGGGGGTGGTGGTACATACTTGACATCCCAGCTACTCAAGAGCCTGAGGCAGGAGGATGGGAAGTTCAAGGCTAGCCTGCACTACAGAGTGAAATCAGAAGCATCCTGGGAAACTTAGTGAGATTCCGACTCAAAATGAAGAATGAAAGAGGACACAGTTTGTGGAAGCATGGGTGACTGGCACATGGGAGACCCCAGTGGGGAAAGAACACAGTGAGTCTCTGGGTTTAATTCCCCCGGAGTGACAGGTTCAAGTGCCTGGGTTGGGGTGGGGTGATAGAAGAGAGGCAGAAAAGCCAACACACATCGGTTGATGTCTACTCCCAGGTATGTTTGCTCTCCTCCACTTTTGCTGCCAAAGAAAGCATCCAGACGGATCAATAGGCATTGCTGGAGGCTCTGGGTCTAAGCAAAAGCAGCACAGGGAAAAGCAGCACAGAGCCCAGGCTTGCTCATTACCCTAGAGCAGCCACCAGCCTGCCCTAAAGTCAGGGCAAAGGGAAGCTTCCTGTGTGGGCAGCAGCTGCAGTGCTCCCCTCTCAACGCCATCACCAATCTCAGAGAGAAGGCTTTTCCTATCTGCACCAGAGCTTACACCCTGCCTCGTCCACCTTGGCTGTTCTTCTCCTCCCTGATCTCTGCTTCTGTGGAGAAAGAAAAGACAGAAACCTCCACATCACAAAATAATCCAGGCCCTTTCTACATCATGACAGAGAACAGCCATTTCCCACCCTGGCCTGTTCCAGACTCTGGAGCAAGACTCAGAGCCTGGTTACTTCCTTGCTGGTTTGATGAACAAAATCCTACTAGATGGTATGGGGTGTGGAAGCTGTCCCTCTGACATCCTGCACTGTACCCACCCCCGGCCCCCAGGCACCATTACTGTAGACAGGGAAAGACAAGGAGGAAGCCCTTCTTCTGATCTTCAGTAGGAAGAGAGGTCTCCAGTTTGGGGAATTTACAGAGCATGGATTGGCAGAACCCCAAGACCACCTTGCAGCCAGGATTCTTTTTTTTTTAATTTGTTTATTTAATTATTTAAATCATACCATAATTTACTTATTCACACAGGGGTTATAAACACAAAAAGGCAGGATGTGGGGAAGGGAATGACACCGAAGCATAGGTGTTCAGAGGGAGTATAGATACCTTTCAGAACAGGGTATCAGCTGGGTGAAGGTTCGGGGGCAGGTCACTATGACTCTGCCTATGATTCACTTGTCCTTATCTAAGTTGGTACTGTCCACCGAGGCTGCCTATTTATAAGACCTATGACTACTCAGGCTGGTAAGTTTCCACAGAAGCTGCCTGTTTACAATAGCTTATAGCCTGCTGTTTCAGTGTTTTTTCCACAGAGACCCAAGACTTTGTGTTAGCATGTATGTATGTCAGGCCTATTGCTGATTTTAGGCCTATTGCAGCCAGGATTCTTAGAAACAAACAAACAAACAAACAAACAAACAAAAAAACAAAAAACAACCCAATCTGATGAATAAAATACTTGCCAGACAAACCCCGAATGGAGGGACCCTGGGTTGTCGAGGCACACAGGGTTCATTGTCAGGAAGGGGTGCAGGACTTTGCTCCAGGACATTGTAGAATCGATCTGCCGTGTGGGGTATGTACTGTTTTCCAGCCTGTGCTCCTGGTGATTTGCACATGGATTGTACTCTCCCTCTTGCCTGCAGTGACTTCCAGACAGACTGCAGCTTCAGCCTGCTCACAGGTGGACATGTTGCATCGGATCCTGCGCTATGAACCGTCTACACAGAGAAAACCTGAGTCTACCTTTGCTCTTTCTTCTCTTGGATTTGGGTGGCTCCTCAGTGTATTGGACATGAATGTCTGCTGCTATATACATGCAGTCATCATTTCTGGGTCTGTCTCTGATGTCATCTTTAGGTTTGTCTCAGGCTTTACCTCTGAGTCTCTCTCTGATGTCTTTTGTCACATGGAAATAATTTACCTTGACCCTAAGGCTAAGTTCTCTTCTCCTCCAACATAGAAGTCACGCACACTCATGAATGGTTATCTGGAACCCTATCACAGATGTAGAGAGTCCCAACCAGCCTTTGGAGACGTCCAAGGGATAATGGAACCACAGATAACACTACAGGACTTGGAGGGCTCAAAAATAACCATCTATAGTGATACCTTGCCAAAGAGCACGCTGGGAACCTATGTGGGGCAGGGGAAAGTGGCCTCTAAATCCAAGTTATCCGAGACTCTGTGGCCGAAAAGCAGATGTCACACATGACTTACTCAAATATATTTACAAGATTCTGCCAAGAAGAGAGTGGAAAGGACTGGTAGAAAGTGACCAACTGGCTAACAGTGTCTGCTGAGCTCCTAGGGCTCGGACAGGGTTCTGCCTAACGGTAGACAGAAATAAGAAATGGCTCCAGATGGAGCTAGAGAGAGGGCTCAGCTGTTGGGGGCATTGGCTGGTCTTCTAAAGGACCTGGGCCCAGTTCCCAGCACACACATGGCAGCTCACAACTGTCTGTAACTCCAGTTCCAGGGGATCTGGCACCTTCAGACAGACAGACATGCAGGCAAAACACTAATGCACATGAATAAGTCTTTGAAAGAAAGAAAGGAAGAAAAGAAGGAAGGAAGAAGCAAGAGAGAGAGGGAGAGAGAGAGAGAGAGAGAGAGAGAGAGAGAGAGAGAAGAAATGTTTATGGTAGTCGTGGCCTCTACCTGCCTGTCCAGCCCTGTTCCTGCACTGGTTTCTTGATTTCTCTGGGCTTTCCTTGCCTCTGTCATTTGTAAAAGGAGTTAACTCCAGCATTTCTTCCCAGCATTGCTCTTAGGGCAAATGTACTAATGCCAGCAGCACAAGCCTACGTGTGCAAACTGTGCACAATTGCTCTGGGCAATCTGAAGGCAGTCTGTGAAGTAACACTTCTTTTGCTCAAGGCCCAGGGAGTCAGGAGCAGCCAGGTGATGCAAAGAATCCTGTGGTGTCTCAGATAGAGGGACTTCTGATGTGGGAGGGTCTAAAGAAGGCCTCTTAGGAGGCTGATGAAAATGCACATCTTTATTCGCTTCAAAAATTATTGTGGTTGTTGTTTTAAGTAGTACACAAAATAGTGGGGTTTATTAATAGTTTCATTTATGTGTGTCATTGAATTTTGTTCACTGTGCGCACACATACATGGAGTTGATCTGTGCCTTCCATCCTGATCAAAAAGGGTCTCTTTTTCCCAAACTGTGCTCACCAGGCTAGCTGGCCTGCAAGCTTGCCTGGTTCTCCTGCTTCTGCCTCTACCTCCAAGTAAGGGTGTGCTAGCATTAATGGACTCGAGTTACCTACTGCACAGTGCAGACATGGCCTCTGAGGACCTGAACTCAGGGCAGTCTTGTACAGCAAGCACTGTACACAGAGCCATCTCACCAGCCCTCATCCACTGACTCTTCACCTTGACTGTGTTGCTTGCCCTTAGCCTCTGTTCTCTGCTACCTCTCCAAGCCATTCAGACCCAAACTTGCTAGCTGTGTGAAGCTGTAGAAAACCATCCACCCAGAGGGGTTATCAATGAATCTCGCTTGTGACTCTTGGGACTTTTATGTTTACTTGTTTTGTCATTTTTCTAGACGGGGATTTCTCTGTGTAGCCCTGGCTGTCCTGGAACTCACTTTGTAGACCAGAGATCCACCAGACTCTACCTCCTGAGAGCTGGGATTAAGAGCATGTGCATCACACTGGGCCTTGAGACCTGAGAGTCCTCCCCACTCCAGTTGGTATTTCAAGGAATCTCTGCAGTTAGACTCAATCACCCTAACATCTTGCTTCCTTTCCAGGAATCCTCCACCCTTGGAGCCACTTAAGCTCTTTAAGATTCATCTAATCTCCGTTTTACCCTAAAAGACACAAAGTCTCAGAGAGGTTAAGTGAAGACTAGCTTAGCATGCAAAGGTTAAAGGCAGAATCAGGCCTCCGGACTCTTTCCCAGGACATCATTCAAGCCTTTACACCTGGGAAGGTAAGGCCAACACACCCTGCGTTGGGAATCTTCACCCTCCAGAGCTGTTGGGAACACTGATGGGGGAGACCAAGAATGGTTGAAGATCCTGAGGCCAATACCCACACGAGCAATTCCAGGCAATCAACTATCCCACCACCAACCCCACTGATACATATTTTATGGAGCCATTCTTCTTCCTCACAAACGATGTCATTAATCTGCTCCCTGGCTGTGCGGAATAACATCCCTCAGGAGCAGCCCGCTTTCTGAATATTTTATCAGCCCTCATTTCTTCTCCCCAAACTAATATATATTTACACAGTCTACCTCCTGCAGGGGGACCATATTGTTTTCTCTCAGTGCCGCAGAACTTAGACACGGAATTGCGAAGAAGTAAAAAAGTATATGCCTCGCTATTGATGTTGAAAGTGAAAGCCAACCAATCATCTATCAAGCTGTGAGGGAAGCCAAGAGGAAGATTTGCATATGGTAAAAACAAAAGAAAAGGAAGAACAAACCCGAGTAAGGCCCCACTGAGGGAGGGAGGGAAGGAGGGACAGAGGAAGAGCCTCTCTCTTCCTAAGGGGAGCGTCTCTGCCCCATCTTTACTTCATTTGGCAAATCCCAGCAGTGGGGAAAGCAAATAGCTATTTTGTTAGCGAGGTCAAAAACTTCCTACTTGGAGATCCAAGCTGGAGAAACTCAAGTTCTTGCAAAGTTTTACAATCCCATTTTTATTGTCATGGAATATTTATTACAGTGGGGATTTGAACACCTGTGTGGCCCTTTGCTTCCTCCTGAATTATTTTCTTCTCAGGCTCACGAGAGTGGAAAGGCAGAAACTGTGACCTCTCAGGCCCCCAATTCACCAAGATGGAAAACAGATCGAGACAGGTAAAGCACCTCCTGGTGTCTGGGTGTCAGGCAGGGGTTACTGCTTTTAAACAGTTGTTTCCAAGGTGTCTTTTAGGGAAAGAAGTCCCTTCCAGTGGCCACACTATGTGAAAGAGGGAGGAGGGTGCTGAAGGCAAACTCAAAGGTGAGTGTGTTAGCCGGCTTCGCATTACTCTGGAGCTGATGAAGAGCTTTGGCTTGCCTCACTATTTGGGTGTTTTGGTTAATGGTCTGAGAAGACATGGCAGAGACTTGGGAAGATTCTCTACCTGAGGGGTTTTCTAGAAAAAGGTGGCAAAACAGAATTTAACTGCCCCTTTGGTAGGTGACTTTTCTTCTTCTACAACTGCCAGTCTTCAACCAAGTTCCTCGTGCATAAGTTTCTGCAACTGGTCTTAGGGAGAAAGAATTTGCATCCACTCTGGGGCTGGTTCAGAATGGAGGAAGGATGCGGCTGGGGAGGTGGCTCCATGGTTAAGAGCACTTGTTCTTGCAGAGGACCCGGGTTCAGTTCCCAGCACCCGCATGGTGTTTCAACAATGATCTGTAATTCCAGTTCCAAGATGTCTGAGTTCTTCTTCTGACCCCTAACAGTACCAGGCAGCAGCACATGGTACACAGATATGCATGCAGGCAAAACACACACACAAAATAAAGTGAATAAATCCAGAATGGATTAAGGCTTTCATGAAAGAGAGATAGCAGGGGCTGATAGAAAGAAGTGATTGGGGGCTGGAGAGATGGCTCAGCAGTTAAGAGCACTGACTGCTCTTCCAGAGGTCCTGAGTTCAATTCCCAGCAACCACATGGTGGCTTACAACCATCTGTAATGGAATCTGATACCTTCTTCTGGTGTGTCTGAAGAGAATGACAGTGTACTTACATACATAAGATAAACAAATCTAAAAGAAGAGGAGAGGAGGAGGAGGAGGAGGAGGAGGAGGAGGAGGAGGAAGTGACACTTTCATTAGAAGTCTCACAAGAATCTCACCCCTCCCCCTGCAAATATACAGTATCCTGGCCCTTATCCATGGGAGATGCCTGCAATACCTGCCTAGAACTGTGACCAGCATCATACCGTACATACCCTGCACTCTCCCACACATGCATATCCATGGCAACTGATAACTTAGTTCGGCATAGCAACAGCATCACATCACCAATAACAGAATCACACCAGCATTAAATATTATATTTTCTTTCTGGAATTTTCTACTTGATATTGTCAGTGTGCAGTTGGTAACAAAGAGCTGAAGCAGAGTACTGAGTAGGGGCAGCTAAGTCCTCTTCCTGTGTCTTAGGAGTGGGGCGTCTCAGTTGACAGGTGGTTGCACAAAGGAACTCCAAGTTCAAAGATTGAAGGCAGGCATAAGGCCAGACACCACCCTCTATAGGAGCTGACAGAGAACAGTGTGGACAGAAATGGTCGGCAGGTCTCCAGAGCAAGTCCTTTTATTGAATCCCCTCTCACGAGAGACCAGCATGGATGGGACCCACAGGACCTCAGCCAGTGCTCTGTGAAGCAGAGCTGTTCCGCCATTGCCTGAAGCCTCCGACACTCTGAATGAGAGTCTTGTCTCTCAGGAAGGTGAGAGCAGACACAGGTCCCTTCAGTAGAGGTTGTGAGCTGAGCAGGTTCTGGCTGCTCTGTGGGCATAGGCCAAGGAGGACAGAGAAGTCAAAGGGTTATCAACAAGAGCCAGGCCTGTCCCTTCACTGAGTAAGTTCATTCTCACAGGCTTGTGAGTATGATTCGGAGAAGCAATGGAAACTTTAGCAAGCCATCAGCCGGGACGTCCTGTGTCGAGCAAGAGTCATGGGTCAGGGTCAGCACCCTGGGCACAGCCCTTGGGACGGCAAGTAGCATCTGAATAAGTTTATCTGTCTTCTTTCTCCCTCTCTCCCTACCCTTAGTCCCTGCTGCTGTGCAAGGCACCCCCATTACTGCCTGCTGCAACTTTTAAGTTGTTCCTCCGACGATGAGAACACAGGACGTGGAACTCACTGAGCTGTGGGAAAACACAAAATAGAACTTGCTAAGCTCTGAGGTTGGCTCTTACCAGATCAGAGGCCTGGGGATACAGAGAGAATGCTTAAGTGCTGATCCTGGGCTTGACCATAAGAACAGTGAATCCCATGGTAGTACACACCTCTAGAGAGTTGCACAGATCAAGAGGCAATGTGTGAAAACACTCAGGCGCACACAGTAGGCGTTCAGTTAATACTAACCAGACACTCCATATAGGGAACACTGTAGGAAGAAGTGTGTGTGTGTGTGTGTACATGTGTATGTGACCTGCCACTCCAGCAGCCAGACAATGTTGTCCAGTGACCTCAGCAACAAAGGACTATGTCAAGTCTTGGACTGCGCCTGTTCCCTTCCTGAGCATGTAGCATTATTGAAGTTCACACTCGCGATCATGATGGAGTAATTTCCCCATGGCGTGGGGCATGCACGTTTAGGATAAGGCTGGTTGCTTGTGTAGCTGCATAACAGACATCCCCCAGCTGTGGCAAAGAGGGGAAACATGGTTTCTAGGCATTGGCTCCAGTGCTGGGTTCAGACCCAGTTAATGTGGCCTATAGCTATCCAGCAAGGGAGGGGGGCTCTTGGATGAGGATCCTGGACAGGTGAGTGATCAGCATGCTTCCAGCAGCCCCCAACCCCCTCCTGTGCACTCCAGGTAAAAACAATCCCTCCCCTGAGACCCAAGGCTGCTGCAGGCAGAGGCAGATCTTGAATAAAGCAGCCACGCTCAGGTTTCCCCCTCTGAATGGCTCCTTTCAGAGGTGCAGAGGTGAAAGGTTTATGGGTGGAATCACTCAGCTTCCTGGAGGAGCTAGGGAGGCCCTAGTCTCTGTTAGTAGACCTTCCCTCTCTATGCCTGACACCTCAGCAGCCCCCATGGCAGCCCATCCAGAGAGCTCCAGGCTGAGCTGCTGGCAATGGCTCTCCTCGCCAGTTCTCTGTCTCCCAGGCCTTGCCTGGAGGTTCATGGAGGAAGAGATGGTCCCAAAGGAACTCAGACAGCCCCAGGTCTGCATTCTAATGCTTTTCCACACTGCAGCCATAGCCGAGCCTGTGTGCACCCTATCTTTCAGTGCACCCCACCTTTAAAAGCTTTCAAAGCTTGCTCAGAGAGGTTGAGTTGCAGCAAAGACACAGCATGGTAAGGTTTGGGTATGATCTAAGTGCATCCCTGCTCCCCCAGAGGCTCCTGTGCTGGAAGCTTGGTCCCCGATGTGGTTATATTGAGCTGTGGATCTTTTCAAAGATGAGCCCTGGTTCAGGGTAGTTAGATCACTGGCAGCCCTCAGGATTATTACCGGATCTCACGGGAAGACCTAGTTCTTTCAGGTATGGATTGTTACTATAGCAACGGGACCACCTCACATGATTGGCCTGGCTGCATAGCCAGTTTTACTCTGTTTAGCCACCATGCTGTAATGCAGTGAGGGCCCTCACTAGTCCCTCACCATGTTGCTTGGGCACACAGAATCCTAGGCCACACAGTAAACCTCAATACTTTATAAAGTACCCAGCCTCAAATATTTTTGTTATAGCAACATGGCAGCCAGGAAGAGGTGGAGCTATCGCATCCGAGTGAGCTCAGCAGTCTGCTTGGGCTCTAAGGATAGAAGAGCAGAGAGAATGTCTCAAGAAGGAAAGAAAGGTCCAAGAACAGCACTCAAGGTCAGCAAGGCCTGGTGACGCTGGATCCCGAGTTCTCTCAGAAAAACAGCCCCATGCCTCCTTATCCCTTTCTCTCCTGCCCTCCCCTCTAGTCTTCAATTCTTTCTTTCCTAGTCTTTTCTTTTTAAAGATTTATTTCTTTTATTTAAATGAGTACACTGTAGCTGTCTTCAGATACATTGGACCCCATTACAGATGGTTGTGAGCTGCCATATAGTTGCTGGGAATTGAACTCAGGACCTTAACCTCTGAGCCATCTCTCCAGCCTGGTTTTGTGATTCTTTATTCATTCGTGATAGCTAATTTTGGTTGTTAACCTGACTACATCTGGAATTTACAAGCAGCTGGAGGGATTTTTTTTTTTTTTTTTTTGGATGGGGACATTTGAAACCAGAAGCCCCAGTCTAGATCTAGGCACATCTCTGAATGGTGGCCCACAGAAAAGGACATGAAAGAATTAAGTTTTTACATTTCGCTTGCTTGCCTTCTCTCTTACTGACAAGTTTATCTATCCTGCTCCTGAGGTTCCTGAGGCATTGGTTTGCTGATATGAGAGCCTACATCTTTGGGATTCCAACTGTGGTTGTTTAATAGAAATGCCCCTGTAGACTCATGGGTTTGAAGGCTTGGCCCATCAGAAGTGGCACTATTAAGAGGTGTGGCCTGGTTGGAGTAGATGTAGCCTTGTTGGATAAAGTGTGTAACTGCAGGGGGTGAGCTTTGAGGTCTCCTATGCTCAAGCTATGCATAGTGTGACACACAGTCTCCTTCTGCTTCCTTAGGATCAAGATGTAGAATTCTCAGCTCCTTCTCCAGCACCATGTCTGCCTGCACACTGCCATGCTTCCTGCCTAAATCTCTGAAACTGTAAGCCAGTCCCAATGAAATGTTTTCATAAGAGATACCGTGATCATTGTGTTTCTTCACAGCAATAAAACTTTAAGATACCAACATAGAACTTATGAACTCAGCACCATATTGGGACTGCTTGGATATTCAGTCTGTGGACTGAGTAACTACTAGATCTTTGCTTTTTCCTCAAGAGATAACCATTGTTAGACTACTCCGAAACACTGACTGTAAGGCACTCTAATAAATGCACATACACAGAGACACACAGACACACAGACACACATGTTTCTTTCAAGAAGCCTGGCTACTATATCATGGAAATATTTTCTTATAAATATATTCTTCATCATAAAGACATATGTTTGACAATTAAAAAAATTCAAGGTCTGGAAAATGGAGAGTCAAAAGAATACAAGCGGAAGCTGGAGGCTGAGGAGAAGACTCAGTCAGAAAGATCCTCATTGCATAAGCCTGACAAACTGTGTTCAGATCCCCAGCACCCATTTAAAGTCAGGTGTAGCATCCCAGCACTAGAGACAGAAGGATCCCAAGGTCTAGCTGGCAGCCCAGTAGCTGGCAAGGTCCAGGTTTAAGGAGATCTTGTCTCAAAAACTAAAGTAAGGAGCAATTGAGGAACACATTCAATGTCAACCTCTGTCTAAGGGTTTCTATTGCTGTGAAGAGACACCATGACCAAGGCAACTCTTATAAAGGACAAAGTTTAATTGGAGCTGGCTTACAGGTTCAGAGGTTCAGTTCATTATCATCAAGGCAGGAAGTATGGCAGTGTCCAGGCAGGCATGGCACTGGAGGAGCTAAGAGTTCTACATCTTGTTGTGAAGGCAAACAGGAGAAGACTGTCTCATGGACAGCTAAGAGGAGGGTCTCAAAGCCTACCTCCACAGTGACACACTTCTTCCAACAGGGTTACACCTACTCCAACAAGGCCACACCTCCTAGTCCTGTGCCACTTCCTGGGCCAAGCATATTCAAACCACCACAACCTCCACAGACAACACACACACATATAAGCACATACGCACACACACAAATAAAATAATAAGTACATAAAAGTGGAAGCTAGGTATGATGCTGCACGCTTGTAATCAAGAGGCTGAGTCTAGAGGATCAAGAGCTCAGGCCAGCTACCTGCAGAGTGAAACTGTCAAACAAATAAATGGAGCTCCCATAAAAAACCACATAGGGCTGGAGAGATGGCTCAGGATTAAGAGCACTGACTGCTCTTCCAGAGGACTAGGGTTCGATTCCATCACCCATATGTCAGTTCATAACTATCTATAACTCTAGTTCCATGGCATCTGGCATCCTCACAGAGACAGAAAGACATGCATGCAGGCAAAACCATCAATGCACATAAAAGTAAATACATCTTAAGAGAAAGAAAAAGAAAGAAAGAAACAGCCACAAACTTCCTGTCAAAGAATTACCTGCAATCCTCTAGACATAAGACAGAGTACAACAATGGCTGCACATTGACTCACCATGTCTGAAGCCACTCCTGAGACAACGGCAGTAGCTAGAGGCTAGAAACTTCTAGAAGCTTCTTTGTTCCAATGTCTGGCTTGCATACTAAGATGAATCAGCTCAGACTGTTGACATAAATACCTACTCGTGCCTCTCATGTGGCTCAGGCTTCGGGCTTTCTGACGACACAGCAGAGAAGGTTCTGGCAAGAAAAGGGAACTCCAGTGTCATTTCTGTGGGGTGGAATTGGTGTCATTTCTGTGGGGTGGAATTGGTCAAGGCAGTCTGGAGCCAACCTGGAATTAAAAGGAGAGACTGTGCATTCCACAGGAGGCTCTTAAACCCCACCCTTTCTTAAGATAGCACTCTTGTGCCACACAGATTTTGTCTGTGGGGTTACAGGAGTGTCCCACCTCACCTGATGTAAAATAAAATCTCCTTATCGTATTATTGTGTTTTATCAGGCCTTAAAAGAAACAGATATTCACAGCTGAAGTTTTTTAATTTTGAAGTCTAAAAAAAAGTCTGATAGAAAGAAAAACAAACCTTACCATTATCTCTCCTTCTACATTTAAATATTTTATTTCCTCTTTCACAGTTTCATACTTTATAATGTATTTGCTCCTATCCCTTCACTATCTTCTCGTAGCAATTTTTCCCTCCAACTAAATCCCTTCTTCTGAACAAAGGCCCCTCCCACTGTCATGTCTTCATTTTTTTTTTTAGCCTGCTACATTTATTTTTAAATTTTATTGTGTATGTGCATGCGCACGTGCATGTGTGTATGCGCAAATGCATGCATGTTTTGTATGAGTGTATATGGTATATGCATATGCAGATATGTGCACCCAGGCGTGTCTCAGAGGCCAGAGGAGAATGTTGTGTGCCCCACTCTATCCTTCTCCCTCTTACTCCTTTTAGGCAGGGTCTCTCACTGAGCCTACAGTTAGGCTGGTGGCCAGCAAGCCCCAGCCATCCTCCTATCTCTTCCTTGCTCTAGTGCTAGGATCACAGGTGTGTGTGACTGTGCCCGGCTTTTCACATGGGTGGGGGGATTTCAGTTCAGATCCTCATGCCTGCTCAGTGCAGTCAACATTCTTTTCCCACCCAGCCACCTCCTTGGGGCCCCATATGCACATTTGAAACCTGACTTTTCTACTTAATATTACAGGATATCCAAGTTCCCACTTCATTCAATTTTCCTCTACAACTCAATCTCTCTTTCCTTCTTCCTCTCTTTCTCTCTTGCTCTTCTGTTCTCTCATTCTCTAGCTCTATCTGTGAGTGTGTGTGCAAGAGAGAGAGAGAGAGAGAGAGACGAGAGAGAGAGGAGAGAGAGAGAGAGAGAGAGAGAGACAGAGAGAGAGATACAGACAGACAGACAGCAGCAGTGTATGTCTCATTGTGAAGCCCTGTCTTGCTTGGAACTTGCTCTGTAAGGCAACCAGGTTGGCCTTGAATTCACAAAGATTTGCCTGCTTCTCCTTCCTGAGTGTCAGGATGAGAGGTACATACCATGCCATCAAAACGATGACCACCAAGGGACATGATCTACACTTTTAAAAGGCACTACCTATCACATTAGCAGCTGGATGCTAAGGCAGGAAGCTCCTGAGCTCCGGGACAGGACAGCAAGGTTCTGTCCTTAAAACCAAGCAAGCAAACAACAGTCTTCACTGAATCACGTGTCTGTGTAGACTCGGCTCGCATGCTCCCTGTTGTCAGCTTCTCATTCTCTTCCCACCTGAGCACCGAAGTAAAAATCAACAGCAGTGACATCTTAAATGTTGTGGCCACCATACGCGGCACACCTCACCTCCTCTGCTCGGTATTTCCATTACAATGTCTGGTATTTCCTCAGCACCAGCTGTGTACCTAGCAGTCTTCTGTTGCATATGAAATGAGTAATTTTAATCCTCACTACTTTATAGGTGCCTCCTACATATTACTCGTAAGGGAACTGGTGCACAGAAAGGTTGCTAACTTGACCTTCTCTGCTAGCTGTAGTACCAGGCTGACCCTGGACCCAAACATAGGTCTGTCTGACTCTAAAACCAGGGTTAAAGACACTGCGGTAGCACTATAGATGTCAGGGCTGCCTGGCAAACCCAGCAGTAAGTAGGAGTGTCAGGGCCTAAACTCTGAGCTCCGTGCCAGAAAGAGAAAGGGGGAAAGTGGTTAGGGTTGGCCTTCTGGGCAGCTGACCCTGTGCTGGGAGTGGGGTCATGGGAGGGCTGAATACAACTCAAGCTGGCTTGATCTTTAGTGACTTGTAGGGGGAAAACTTAGGTACAAGTTCACGGTCCAGGAAGCATAGCCAGGACAGACCCTCTGATTTCTGTATACTGTTGTCAACTTGACTGAATTGAGAGCCACCTAGGAGATTTGTAACTTCTCCAGGTGTATCTGGGAGGGCCTTTCTAGAGACAACTGGGTCATGAGGTGCTGGCCTAAAGGCTCGATTTATGACAGGACAGCTTGTGCTATATATACATAGAGAGGCATCAGAACCTAGGAGATGGGGTCTGGTTACAAGAGGGTACACTGAACTTGTGTCTGTCCTGTCCAGCCATGAGGTGAACGGTTCTCTTATACACATGCTTCAAGCACATGGGGCCAAGTGACCATGGACTAAAATCTTTGAAACCGTGAGCTCAAATAAGAAATCTTTCTGGTGTTCTCTAGAGCATTCTGGTTACAGTATTGTATCAATGACAGCTCATCAGCCCTCCTGTACAGAAAAGCTGCTGCCTTGGAATCTGTATACCTTTCCCAGACCTTAGGTCCCCACTATCTTCTGCTCTAGGCCACCGTAAAGCCTCCTAGGCGGCTTCTTGGATTGACTCCAGGCTCCTATATGCTATTATCTACCAAAAAAGCTTTATTGATATGCCAGTCATGAGGCTGGAGAAATGGCTCAGCGGTTAACAGCATTTGTTGTTCTAACAAAGTACTCGGGTTGGGTTCCTAGCACCCACACGGTGGCTCACAAGCATCCATAACTCCAATTCCAGGAGAGCTGATGTCCTTTTCTGATCTCTTCTGGCCTAGGAACGCACATGGTGTATATACATACCTGCAGGCAAATACTCATAGACAAGTAAATGAACCTGAAAATTAAACACTTTAAACACTAATTGAATGATGTCACCACTCGGCTGTTTTTCTGCTCTCACTGTTTTGAGTGACCTAAAAATACCAGAAGACTCAGCTCCAGACCTTTAGCATTAGCTCTTAGTCCTGTCACTCTGCATTTAGCGTCACCAACTTATCTCGGGTCTTGGCTTCTCCTGCCCCTGGGCCTTTGCACATGCTGTTCCCTAGATAGCTTACCCCTTCCTTACCTTCATGACTTTCCAATTGTTTTCTAATTTAATAGAAGATGTTCATGGAAGTTCTAGTCTCAAAGCATTACATAAAAAATAGAAATGTCCCTATGTCCCCTGTCCCCAAGATGCACACTCCCTTCCATTAGCAACATCCCCAGAAGAGGGGCACATTACCAGCCGTGAGTCTACACTGACACATTGCGATCATCCAAGTCCAGTTTATATTAGGGCTCCTTTCCCGTGTTCTCCATCTGTGGGTTTAACCAAGTGTCCACCATACATCTGCCAGCACGGTGCAGAGCAATTTCACTGTCCTAAAGCACCTCTGCCTCACCTGTTCTCGCCTGAGTCTCCGTCCCTGGTGGCCAATGATCTTTTCAATCTCCCTGGTCCTGCTTTTTCAGGAACTTCGTCCTTGGCATCACGCATCTGTGGCTTCTCTTCAGGATACACATTTAAGTTCCCTCTTTCTGTCTCAGAGGCTTGTGGGTTTTGGTTTTTTTTTTTAAACACTGAGTAACATTCCAAAGTCTAAACCATCTCTCCATAATTTATTTTCACTCCTACTGAAAGAATTTGCTCCTTCCAAATCACCAAGTTTGAGCAATTATGAGCGCAACGGCTACAAACATCCATATGCAGGCTTTTCTGTGCACGATTACCCTTTCAACCTCTTTAGGTCAACACCAAAGGATGCAACGGCTGGACCACCAGGTAGAGCACGTGTGGTTTTGCCGGATGCTGCCAGTCTTCCCCATGCTGCCTGCTTCAATTTCTCAGCAATGCATGGCTGTCCCATGTTCCACTGCCATGCTGGTGTTTGGTGGGAGCGTGTTCTGGGGTTAGCTATTCTCACAGGTGCACACTGGTAGCTCACTGCTCTCTCATTGGTGTTTCCCCAGGACATGTGACAGGAGTATCCACAAATATCTTTTCATGACCTCTTTGCCGTCTGTAGATCTTTGAAGGTGTGTGTTAGTGCCTCTTGCCCTTGTCTTCATTGGATTGTATGTTTATTTTTTGCAGAGTTTCAAGAATTCTGTGAGGGTTTCTGGATAATACTTATCAGACAAGTCTTTGGCAAATATTCCCTCTCTATCTGGATCTCATCTTTTGGCATCGTCTTTCCCTGCTGAAGTTTTTAAATGGCATGATGTTAGCTTAGCCAGTCTTTCTTTGATGGGGAGTGCTTTCTGAGTTGTCAGAGCAATCACATCCTAACTCAGGGTCCCCTCTGTGTCCTGCTGTCTTGCCCCACATGCCCTGCTGTCTGCCGGGAGGGCTGTACTATTGTTTTACACCCACATCTGCTTACCGTTTTGCAACTGTGTTTGGGAAAGGCATTCTGGTCTGGTCCAGGTTCATTTTCCTGCAGGTGGATAACCAGCTGTTCTAGCACCCTTCGTTCATAAGACTGGCATTGTCACATGATATCTCCTTGGCTTGTGAGCTCTTCTCTTTTTAAGTCTGAGACAACCTCCTGGAGAGAGTCTTTTCTTGATCCCCGCCCCCCAAGGAAGCCTCCTATAACCTCTCAGAGCCTCATAGCCCCTCATAGCCTCTCTATGTGGAACCCTATCCAAGTATCCACCACTCTGTTGACCTAGAAACTCCATGGCTAGAAGCCACACATCTCCTATGAGCACCTGCTGGCACTTCATTGTATTTGTCTGGACACTGCTGGAGAGTTCATGGCCAGCAAGACAGTCCAAAGGGCACATTGATTGATATTTGCTTGTGTAGACTTAATGGTCTTCACACAGGGCAGATATGAAGGTTACCATCCCAAATAAGGTGAAGCCAAAGCCACTCCAAGTTCAGTGTAGCCTCTTATTCATTTTCACACAGGCCCCTGCAACTTGCTGTGAAGCCTAGTTCAGCCTCAAACTCATGACCACCCTTTCTCAGCCCCCCAAATGCTGGGGTGAATACAGGCATGAGCTACCACAGCCCACTGGTAGATATTCCTCAGAGCCCCTGTGTCATCCACAGAACCCACCAGCAGGCAGAGCCCAGTATGAAGTTCCAAGCCAGGACATTGAAATCCAGAGCCACCTCTCCAACAGCCAATGACCTTGGCCAGGTGACAGTCTTGACAAGGTGGCTGTGGGCTCAGATGACCTATCCAGGCCAGATAGCAGCCAGAATGGTAAAGGCTCCTGCTTTGCTCCGTCTGGTTCCACTTGGCAGAGCCTGCCAAAAATGGTGCTTTTTCTACATTATGGTTAAAATTCTTAGCAGTGTTACTCTCTGCTTTCCTTGGCAGCCCACAGAACATACTTCTGATGTGGCAGGTAACCAGAGAGGGCCTTGGTCTTAACAATTTGCTGAACACAGGGTTTTGTTCATGAACATGCATTATGGTACTTGGGGTACCCCTCAGGAACCCACCAGCCTCTTTAGAAGATTTGTACACCACAGAAGAGGGATTTGAATGGAGCATCAAAAGGAAAAGCTTTCTCAGCTGACCTATGAGCCTCTAAATTTTCCAACAAGGTGAGCCACAGAATTTTATCCAACACTAAGGCTAAGACGCAACCTTGGTCAGCAGTAATGAATACAAGCAATAATGTCTGTTGAGAAGAGGTTAGGTTGAGCCTCCTTCTTCTGGCTGTGTGACTTTGCAAAAGACAATCAACCTCCCTGAGCTGCTAGGTCTGCTGCAAAATGCATTCTGGGGATGGGGATGTCTGACAGTCAGCTCACCACTGTGTCCTGCTGGTCTGGAGCAGAGCCTAGAACATAGTGGGGACTTAGAGCAATACTTGTTAGTAAACTGGCTAGCTGACAGCTGTGATCCCAGTGAGTCCTATGCGAAAGATCTGGAAGTGTATCTGTGGAACTGTCTTATCTGCTCACAGTTGTACTGGACCCAAGACACCCTGAGGCGCAGACCACTCTTCAGGAACTTTTTGAGTGAGTGAACATGGACAGGGTGTGGTCTCATTCACAATGGCCATCTTTCTTTGTTCGTTCAACAAGCATCAAAGGGCCACAGCTGGTGCCACCTGACACCCGATCTCCAACTCCTAGCCCCCCGCCAGGTGTCCCACATGTCATTTGAGTCGGACCCTGGGCTCCCAGGGTGAGTGTCAGACTCAGGCTCAGGCCCTTGCCCCACAGACTGCCCCCGCTTCAGGCACCAGCCACACGTCTACCGGATTTCCACAACCCTATCCTGGAGTGCAATTCACTAGCTTGACTCACAGAACTTTACAAAATTCTACACTTACAGTTGCTGGTACACATGGGAGAACACCACTGTAGAGCAGCTAGCAGCACAGTGGGCAGCGAGAAGGATGCACAGCCTCCCCGCCCTCGCTGGGCACCTCCTCATCTACACCAAGCCTCCTTCCCACGGCTTCCTAAGCTGGGGGTGGGACTGGTGGCTCTGTCCCTTTAATTCTCTGGTCTTTCACTGTCCATCTCCAGGCTGTTTGGAGTCTATCCTGAGTTACCCATTCCTGTTCCTGAAGAGATGCTAATCGTTATAGGAGTTGTTTGCCAGAACACAAGTAAATGTTAAATACATTTCATCCCATTCCACGCATTTCTCCAGGGCCTCCCTGCCCCCTCCCACATGGAAGTCTAGATAGGATTACCAAGAGGTGCCTGCCTCAGCTACTCCCCAACAGGTCAGCACACTGCCCCAAGTGAACTCTCCAGGCCATCTGTCCTTAGCTTAGCAGGACCCAATCCCAACTTTCTTACATACACTTGAGTCACCAGCTCTGGGAATATCTGTATGACTTATGTTCACAGGAGACAGAATATATTTATGTCCAGAACTAGTTAGTCATGAGTATAGTCTTGATCTAACAGGAGGCTTCCGGCATCACTAGCATTCCTACGTGGTAGAGACGTGTGCTACAGAAGAGCAAGGGGGAAACGCTATAGGAGGCAAGTCAAGAGCCAAGCTTTAGATCTCAACAGCAGCGATCAGAGATTCCCAAGACTCAACTCCCAGGTGCACTCACCCACCCCACTCCTGTCCCCTTAGCAGATGATGCTATTCAAGTATCATCCCCTCACCTGCAATTCACCAGACCATCACAATCGATCACCTATACATGGCATTTGAAATAAGACTTTTACTTTCTGCCATGAGTTGTCTGTCTTATAGAAAATTAATCTAAAATTTCAAATCAAAGGAAAACTGCATAAAGTCAAAGATTAGCTTTGGAAAAATCTCTAAATCTAGACCAGGCTGGTCTTGAACTCACAGAGAACCACCTGCCCCTGCCTCCTGAGTTCTGGGATTAAAGGCATGCTGTGCCTGGCTGAAGCCTGGACTCCTAAGGAATGAGGCCTACCAGCTGGGTGGTTGCCGTTCAGCACTGTTGAAGGTTGATGTGTGGTTGAGCACTAAGCAATGGGCTTGACTGCCCCTGAGAGACTGAGGAATATGTCTAACTTTAAAAGTCACAGAGTGGAAGTCTGGCCTCTTTCCTATCTCTGTCCAGCCACTGGTGGTCAGAAACTCACTGAAGAGAACGGCGAATGCTAATGCCGTGCTTTCTGTGAGATGCACGTGGCCACAGACATTGCCACTGAGGTCCTGAGTGAAGATCAGAAGGCTTATATACTCCATGTCGGCTGTGGGAACAACAAAGAAGGTTTTTTCCGTGGGGCAGAGTGTCTTGATCCAAAGTAGAACATGCTGTTGAGTAAGGGACATTCTTGTTAGGGGACAGGAGAATCCAGAAAGAGGAAGCACAAGTCTGTTTGGGGAACATTGTGAACACAAAGCTGAGTGTTCTCAACATAGTTAGTTTAAGAAGAGGAGGAGGAGGAAGAGGAGAAGGAAGAAGAAGGGAAAGAAAGAAGAAAGGAAGGAAAGAGAGAGAAAGAGAAGGGGGAAGAAAGCCCTTAAAAAACGAAGAGCAGAAGACCAGGACTAAAGGACCCAGCACTGGGCATCTGGTTACTCCACATGACCTGCAAACTGTACCAAGAACAATAAGGAGGAGGCTGCTGAATATGATAAACGTTTGGCCAAAGAAAAATACCAGAAACAGATTGCCAAGAGACATACACCGCCCTCACTGAGAGCTTCTACTTCTGAGTCCAGTCAAAACTAAGAATCTTTAAGAGTCAGACATAGGGGCTGGAGAGATGGCTCAGCGGTTAAGAGCACCCACTGCTCTCCCAGAGGTCCTGAGTTCAATTCCCAGCAACCACATCTGCAATCACAACCATCTGCAATGGGATCTGATGCCCTCTTCTGGTGTGTCTGATGACAGCTACAGTGTACTCATATACATAAAATGAATAAATAAAAATCTTTTAAAAAATCAGAAAAAAAAAGAGTCAGAAATAAATGACCAGATTTTTGAATTTCAGAAAAAGAAAAAGCATAGAGTTGTTTAGGGGCATGGGACAAAGGGGAAAAAAATTGAGTATCAAATATTTGATTTGATACAAGCTAAGTATTAAATCAAACTGGACTTAAGGATGCCTACAGCCTTAGCACTCTGTCCAGAGTGCCCAATGTGCCTGGCTTCAAGGGCTATGGATGCAAATACACTGAGTTTGCCATCCATACACTGAACATCTGACCCAGGAAAGTCTAGAAGGAAGAGAGTGTGACTAATCATCTTGAGCACCAGTCAGGTGTCATTGTGCATTGTTTCTTTATAGCCCTCCATAACTATGGTAGAGCTGTTAGCACCAAGATACGTAGTTACTGCTTTTTGGACAATAAAGTCCCAAATCTGATACCTTACTGAGGAACTTCTCAGATCAAACGACTTAGGGAAAAGTTAACTCATCTCCCACCACAAATGCTAAAAGGGCTAGGAACTCATTTTGGATTCTGTTACAGCTAGGTGCCGGCGTGTGACTTGAACACTGTCTACCAAATATATCTATCTAGATCTAACCATGCAAAGGCTCTGTTTGGTGAGTGTGCAGGGGAGAACTGTGACCATAGCAGCAGGCTATGTTTCATTTTAGGGTGCAAAGCAATGAGTCCCACAATTCAAGGACAAACAATGTCACAGTATAAAATACACGGGGTCCGAAAGCCATAAAAAGGGAGGTAAGTGACCAGGGAGGTTGAGAAAGATGCCCAGCTGGCAAACAGGAAGCAATGGGATTCGATGCTTCCTCACAGTGCCTGACAACAGTGTGAAATTCTGGAAGGTGTTAGCACCCTCTCCTTCCAGTTTTATAGAAGGGGACTAATGAGGTGCGTGCCCTATCTGTGGCACTTCTAGGGCACAGACACTCAGACAGAGTGCAAACCCCCTCAGGTTGGATGAGGTGACTGGTCCTCCCAGCATTCAGGAACACTGGATAAGGGAGTGCCCTTGAAGCAGCATGAGCCTCCACCAGCCCCAACACTAGTGGCATATGCTAAGATCTAAGCTCTCCCTTGCTCACCCCAAGCTGCCATGCACACACAGCCACAGTCTACATACACTGCATGGCGTACAAAGCAGGGGCATTTTGCACAGGAACAAAGAAGAGGAGAACTAGCATGTTCTCTGTAACACTGCTACAGGAAGAGCATGGGAAACTGACCCTCTAGGGTGGAGACCGTTAACTGCAGCCCAGATTTCTCTTCAGGAAGGAGGTACTTGCTCTTTCCTCCATCTTCCAGATGTGTTTGTTGTTTGATGGCTCGTAGCTGAGTTCCTCTAGTAACAGTCTTTACCGGACACATCTGCCTTGTCTGTAGTGACACACCCTCTCAGTAGAGCCTTGGTGAAGGACAGGACAGTAGTGAAAAGGTCCTGACTCTTCCTCTAAGCAAATAATTCAGAAGGGTTGCTCCTCCTCCAGAGGATCCCACAGGATCACCCAAGGTCCTAACTAAGACTTGTGCTAGGCAGTTAGCACCCAGGACCCTGGTTGGTGGTAGAATACAGAAAGTATATGTCAGGCAGATCTGATTGATGCAGTTAGTCTTTCACTGAGGCAAATGGGGCAGGAGGGGAATGCACTGAGAAGAACAGTTCAGTATCCCAAGGTATGGCTGTTACATGTCCCTGCACTGAGACAGACAATGGAGGACTGACAGAGACTGGTCATCAGGTCAAGGTAGAATGCAAGACTCTCTATTTGTCTGTCTATCTATCTATCTATCTATCTTCTATCTATCTATCTATCTATCTATCTATTTATCTATCTATCTATTATCTATCTATCTATTCTCGGAAGAGGATATGAAAAACTCATAATTGAGCACAGTTCTTAATTGTAAAGGCAACCACATGCCAGAGTATGTTGAATTATCAACCCCAGCAAGTCTACACATGTCAAATAGACATACTGGCCCAGTTACCTTGCAGTAAGGTCTGTGTACTCAGGAGTCTCGAACCCCTTGATCCTGATGAACATTCTGATAAGCACTCCTCCTCTTCAGAAATGACTTTTTTTTTCCTTTAAATAGCTCAAAAGCGGTGCAATTACTGTTGTCTTATATGCCCATCAAGATGGAGATAGTTCTGCTTCCTCTCCTAGCATCAGCCAATAGCCAGCATCAACTCCCAAGATAACCAAGAGTATGAACCTGCATAAGGAGGGAAAGACTGTGTGATTATTTGAATGAGAATAGTCCCCATAGGCTCATATGTTTAAATACTTGGTCCCTAACCTCCCCCCACCCCCTGACCGCCATTGGTAGAACTGTTCGGGAAGGATTAAGAGGTAGAGGGGGTATGGTCAAAAGACTCATGCCATTCCCAGCGCCTGTCTCTCTCTGCCTCTAACTTTCAGATCCAGATGTAAGCTCTTATACCAGGCTGATGGTGCACACCTTTAATCCCAGCACTCAGGAGGCAGAGGCAGATGAATCTCTGAGTTCAAAACCAGCCTGGTCTACGTAGCAAATTCTAGGACAGACAGAGCTGCACAGAGAAACCCTGTCTCGACAATCAAACAAAAAGATGTAAGCTCTCAGAAACTGTAAGCTGAAACGAAATGTTTTCTTTGGTAAGAGACTTCATTGGCGGTGCTTTATCACAGCAACATAGAAGAAACTAAGACAGACCGTCTGACAAAAGAGCCAGGAGACCTCCTCAACCCAAGTGGTGAGAGCTGCCAGAAAGAATGTCCTTGGAATTCAATCCCAAAGCTTCTGAATTAAGGGGATTATAGGGAAACATGATAAAGTCAGCAAAGAACTTGGAAAACATCCGCCATGATCAAGTTTAACGCCCTGAGATGTGCATGATGTCTCTAACATGTGACCAAAATGGTCCTGTGACCTTGGGCCATCTAGATACAATGAGGTTGCCCATGGGACATACTGGGCACCAGGCCTGACACATCTCTGGCCCTCCATTGAGATCACCCTCAAAGTTCTCAAGAGGACTCTTCAGAACCCCCTGCCAGGTACCCTTTCCAAGAGCAACTCGCTCCCTCTGTCTTGGGAAGGGATTAGGAAAGAGGCTCTTCATAGGCGGTCCTCAAATTCCTCAAACAGGAGGGGATAAAAGAGTCCTTTAATTGGTACCACAAAGACTTTTTCCAGAGAGAAAGAAATAGAACTGTTAAATGAAAGGCAGATTTCTCTGCAGGGGGGTGGGGCAGTCAGCTGGCCTGGAGTCAGAGCCCAGCTACTGAGCCATTTTCCGAGAGAGGAGCCAGGATGGAGAGAGCATTGTACCCCACTCACGCTCACCAAATGTCCTGGTTCTGGCTGGCAGAGGCATACTGCATGAATGAATGGGAGGTGGGGCCAGCATTGCAGGACAGAATTCAACATGCAGCCTGGCACGGCCCACTCATTGGGATGGGGCCACATGGACGCCTCAAGACAGCAGGCAGACAGAGCTGCTGACTTGAAGACACAGTTCCAGATGGTGCCTGCCCCAGAGCCACGAGTGAATTGAGGGCCTTCCACTACTCCCGTGGTTAGCTGCTCCAGGGGAGCAGGTTCCTGTTTGCAAAACAAAACAAAACAAAACAAAGCAAAAACCCCACTGAGAGATCTCACAGCACACAGTGAGACCTCACCACTGGCCTGAGGAAGAATGAGGAACCCGGAGCCATTTGTGGGTCTCAGGAAACCTGAGAGCCCAGGTAGGTCTAGGCGAGAGTTTCCTCATCTACTTTTAATTTGTTTCTATATTCGCATCTTCTGCAGTCACTCTAGAAAAATACCCCATGGCTGGTTTAATTTGTAAAGAAAAAAAAAGCAAAACGTTTTTTTCTTTTAGCTCACAGTTCTGAAGATCTGAGAAGGTGGTGTCAGCTTCTGTTTGGCTCTGCTGCCTTTTGGCAGATGGCGTCACAATGACAAGGCACAGAGCAGGAGAGCCTGGGTTTGTTCTTATAGCAGCCTGCATTTCCTGGACCTAAGTGCTATGAGCTTTGTCGATTGTTCTGGGGTCGGCACCCCTGCTTGCTTTGTACCAGGAACCGTTCTTTTGTTCTTTTTAGTTCTGGTATTCTGAGACAGTCTTCCTTCCTACATAGGCCAGGCTGGCGTTGTAGACATTTTTAATCCCTGCCTTTAACCATTTAGTTCCTGGATAAAACACACACATACACCCTCACAAGAGCTGGGCAGATATCTACCCTCTATGCTATTAAAATCTATTTCCTATCGATTACTCTGAGTTATTACTAGGTTTCATCTGGGCTGCTCTTAACTCCAATTGGCCAGCCCTCAGGGCCATGTTTTCTTGACTCCTAACTCATGGCAACTTTCTCTTTCTCCTCACCTTCTTCTGCTCCTCGTGTTTCTCCTCCTACACCCAGGCCCTGGAACCCTAAACCCTGCCTGTGTCTCTTCTGCCCAGCTTTTGGCTGTCGGCATCTTTATTCACCAATCAGAAATAACTTGGGGGCAAGTTCCCATAGCTCATTTGAGTCTACGATCAGATTCTCTGGGGCAACCAGGACTTGGGGACCTCGAACTTATCACTTACGACCAAACCTCAACAGGCTGGCCCCAAGCTTGCATATGCAGGAATTACAGCCATTTACCACCATGCCCAGCACCCCACTTCTTTCTTTCTTTTTTCTTTTATTTTTTTAAGACAGGGTTTCTCTGTGTAAGCCTGGCTGTCCTGGAACTCACTCTGTAGACCAGGCTGGCCTCGAACTCAGAAATCTGCCTGCTTCTGCCTCCCAAGTGCTGGGATTAAAGGCGTGCGCCACTACTGCCCAGCAGCACCCCACTTCTTAAAGGTTTCATCACTGAAGCATTGCCCATTGGGGGCCAAGCATCAACTACTTAAATCTTTGTGGACAATGTATATCTAAACTCTAGCAGTCTAATTTTGGAGACCTTTGTTGAGGTGACCACATGACTCATCAGAAACATTGCCTGGATCCTGTAGGTTTCAGTCAAGCAATGCATGAAGCCCAGACCGCACATGGAACAAGGTTCCCAACCCCCTCCAAACTCAGGTCACCTCTGCCAGGCCTAGTGAAGGGAGACCTAAGCCAGAGAGTCTGACCTCAGCAGAAGTCAGGCCCCCAAACATTAAACTCAGGAAGATTTCAGACCATGTTCTTGTTTTGCAGATAGAGGAGCTCTATCAAAATTCCACCTGGGAGGTTAAGTGCACACACCACTCTTGCAAAGGACACGAGTTCAGTCCCCAGCATCCACATCAGGTGGCTTACAATTGCCTACAACTTCAGCACCAGAGGTTCCAGACACCCTCTTCTAACCTCTACAGGTACCTATTCATGTGTATACTACACACACACACACACACACACACACACACACAAAATGAAAGAATAAAATATATTTTTAAATCCTACTTGGGACCTAATTTAAAAAAACAAAACATTGGTTCAAGCAAGAGTGATCAATTAATGTGTTGAGGCCACACCTGAGGATCCATTCCAGCTGCTATAGCAAAACTCCTCATGCTGGGTTATCTGTAATCAACAAAATTTATTCTCACTGCTCTGGAGACCAGACAGTCCAAGATCAATACACCTAGGAAATGAGATGTCTATTGAAGGCTGGTTCCTGATAGACAGCACTTCTTACTGAGACTTCAAATGACAGAAGAGCCAGAGAGGCTAAGAAGCTTCGGCACAACTCCGTTATAAAGCCTCTAGTCGCATAGATAAGAGCAGAGCCTCCTGACCCACCCTCCTCCCGAAGGCCCCACTTCTTAATACTACTGTCCTGGAGATTAGATACTGACCTGGATCTGGGAAGGACACAAACATTCAGACTATAGAAAATCATCCGTTTAGGTAAGCTTACCTTCACTGCAGAGTTGACAATTGAACAGTGACAAAGTAGAGCCACAGACTTCCTCTGATCCAAGGGAAAGAAACAGAAATGAGAGGATCAGCCTAGCCCTATCCTGATTGCATAACCTTCAGTGGAGCAACAAGACACTTTGTGTCTCCCCAAGTGATGTAGCTTCACGCCCTTGGCATTGCCTGTGGTTGACCTGGAGTCTGTCGAACCCCAGATTTGACTCATAGCTCACAAGACACAAAGGGAATCCAGGACAAGCTAAGCAGGAGTGAAAACAAGTATCCCATTAATCCACACTGTGGGATTTTTTCAGGATGACAGATCCGCCCTCTTCTACCAACCACAGCAAAAGACACGACACTAGGCAACAGGCCCCAGAGGGACACAGTGCCCAAAGGCCCTGGCCATGGCCTGCTGTTGATGAGCCAGTTGACATCTACTGTTGAGACAAGACAAAATTTAAATATGCATTAGGTATAAAAGGACATTGGAAGTCATTGCTTATTCAAGTAGCTAATGTTATCTGGGTTCCTTATGCAAATAATAAAATAACTCCAGAATGTTCACAGTTGCCTTGAGGGAATTCCAAGATGGCCCTATGACCCCAGTGGACAGTCTGATGCAGTGTTTGGATCTATACTGCCTTCCAACAGCCCACATGTTAAAGACTTGGTTCCCATAACACAGTCTGGAGATGTGTGAACCTTTAAGAGGAGGGCCTCCTTAGAGGCTTCCAAGTCATTTTAGATGTACCTTTTCAGGGGACAGTGGGATTCCCACGCCCTTCCTCCTCTTTCCACTTGCCAGTCACAAGGCAGTGATTTTACTCTGTTCCTGCTCAATGTCATGATGTCCCACTTCACCCCAGGCCCAAAAATATAAGGTCAAAGGTCCTAGACTGGAGTCTTCAAAAACCGTGAGCCAAAATAAACCTTTCCCCTTTATAAGTTAATTGTCTCTGGTAATTGTTAACAGCATTAAAAACAGATGCCAGATGTACATGGATTCTAGATCTGATGACGGTACCCTGCAACTAAGGCTACTTCTAGCAGCAAAGGTCAAGGAATCATGAAGGTGTGACTAAGCCTCTAATCAGTTGCTCTGGGTGGGCCTGACCTAATCTGACTAGCTCATTAAGAGATTAGTGATGAAACTGGGAAGCAACGCCCACAGGCTGTGAAGAGGCCGTCTGTGAGGCTGCAGAAGGAAAGGCAGGTGACCTGAAGAAGCTGAAGGCCCAGCCTGTAATTGCTAAGAACCAAATCCTTTAACAACTTTGTTAATTTAGCAGAAGATCCACCTCTAGGTGCTACCAGACAGTCTCAACCTGCCCAGCTCCCAATAATGACACAGACTTATTATTATTATTATTATTATTATTATTATTTATTAAGCTTAGGCCTTATAGCTCAGGCTAGGTCCCAACTGCGTCCTATAACTTCATTACCCCGTTTATTGTAATCTATGTTCTGCCGTGTGTGGTTCCTTACTTCCCCTTCAGTCCAGGCATTTGTTCCTTCCTTCGAGTCTGGCTGGCGAATCCCTCCCTACCTCTGTGCCTGCCTGATTCTTTCCCAGAGTTCCTAAGTCTGCTCGGATCTCCAGGCCTGTTATAGGCTATCAGCTCTTCATTAAATCAATCAGAAGATGATGGAGAAGAATGTTTACAAACACTGAGACAGGTGGTGTTTCATAAAACAATACCAAAGTGCAGACAGTACTCAACTCGCTGGTGGTATAAAAATCAACATTTGATTTTATAATGTCACAAAACTGTGACATTATAAAAAGTGGGTGTAGTTTTAAGCCACTTTCTATCAATTAGAGAGTGGACAGAGACAATCTGTGATATCGTGATACCATGGGCTACAACTCAGCAATGAACCAACAGACTACCTTGTTGGTTATTTCATTCTGCAGCCATGACCAATCCTGACCAAAGCCACTTAAGGGAGGAAGGACTTATTTGTTTTCATGATCTCAGAGGGTTCCTCCTGTCATCATTTGGTCCCACACACCTGGAAGGAACATCACCAGACATGTACGACAGACAACAGCTATAAGATCATGGTGAACAGGAAGGAGAGGAAGGAGACAGGCAGAGGCCAGGGATTTACTTCCTCTGGCTAAGTCTCATCTATTGAGGTTTCCAGAACCTCCAAAAATAGCACCACTATCTGGGGCCACCTCTTCAACACTGGAGCCTTTGGTGGAACCTTTCATATCCAAACTATAGCCTACTGGTACAGGAACAATCCAGAGGAGTCTTTAAAACCTTATGTTGAATAGAAGAAGTCAGACACAAAAAGCTTGCAAGTCTGATTATTATTCTCTCTGTGTCTCTGTCTCTGTTTCTGTCTGTCTGTCTGTCTGTCTGTCTCTCTCTCTCTCTCTCATATGTGTGTGTGTGTCTTTCTGTCTCTCTGTCTCTGTCTGTCTCTCTATCTCGTGTGTGTGTGTATGTGTGTGTGTGTGTGTGGTGTAGTACATGTGTGTGTACAAGTGTGCACATGTGCATATGTGCACATGTGTGCAGGTACATGAGTTGTGTGCAGGCAAACATGTCCATGCATGTGCACATGGATCAACATGGGATGACTTCTTCTAGGGCTTGATATTTTAGCTCGACTGTCTGTCCAGCAAGCTCCAGCAATCCTCCTATCTCCACCCTCCCCTCAACAATGGGGTTACAGGCATACAGCACCATGTCAAGATTTTACATAGCTGCTGGGGATCTGAACCTGGGTCCTCATACTTGAACAGCAAGCCCATCTCCCCAGCCCATGTAGTCTATGATTCCATTTACATGATATTTAAGAATCGGCAAAACTCTGTGGTAATAGACACCGGAAGTATGGTTGCTTGGGCTGAGGAAGGTCACTGGACAGACCTGTTGAGAAAAACCTTCTATTTCTTCAGAGATATGTGGCTATGTGAATTTTACTCCTTTGTGAAGGCTCAAGCTATAGACATTTCATTGTTTATTAGCTACCGTTCAATTAAAAACAAAAAACAAAAAACTAACTAACCACCACAGATTTAAAGGTCTAAGACAGTTCTAAGTTGGGGACAAAAGAGCCATGGCTTTAGGGGACACTCTTCAGAGCACATGTACTCACCTATGTGTGTATACACACACATATGCATATTCACGCATGCACACACATACACACACACACACACATGCATGCACACATGCAAGCTGTGATATTCTAAGTTAAGCATACCTCCCCTTGTGGAAAAGGCAGCTGTCTCCCGGCCCTCAGGTCACTGTTCTCTGTGTCTGCCTGTCAGGATAAGAAGGTGAGGGCAGATGCAGCCAGTTAGCTGGCCTTTCAAGTGGTCCCATGGCCTCACATCTGGCTCCATCATCAACACCCATCTTAAGCCAATAAAAGCCACATAAAGTCACAAAGGGCTAATTTGGTGGTCAGTGCTATGACAACCTGGACAGGGACACAGGTGGAGGCTGGGACAGGGAATATTGCTGACCATCTGATTCCATGTCAGCAGGGCAGGAAGACCAGGAGGCCATTTTTTTACTGTAGATGGCTTCTGCTCTGGTGGAAGCTAGATCAAGTCCCAGACAGCTTGAATTTGTCCTGCTGAATGCTGAAGGATGTCCCAGCAACCCTGCCAGACAGCACCAGATGCAGAGCCAACTTCATGGCAGAGCTGCCGGTCTAGAAACTCTGAATCTCGGCATCAGTGCAGCCCCAGCAATGTGTAGGAGAGCAGAACACATCCAAGATATTGCTGGAGTGGAAAGAGTTCTGCCCCTGGCACTTGGCAAGGGAAGGACTTCTGGAAAGCTCCAGCTACTGCCCTCACTTTGACTGAAACGCCACCATCCAATCAGCCACGTCTTTGAGTTGAAAGGGTTGGAAGGTCTCCATTATCCCATGCAAGTCCTGAGAGATGCATGCCTGTGTCTTGTCTTGGAGTCTGACATTTTCAAGACTGACAGAAAGAAAGTCTAGGCAGAAGAAACAACTGAGGGTGGGTCAGGAGGGGCTACAACTCTCTGAGTAGACTGAAAGCAGGGAGGTGAGCCTGCCTGTCTCTCTCCTTATCTCTGCACCTAGAGCTGAAGTTGCAAGTGGCAGCCACCAACTGGACTCGGCCCTCAGAAATGTTTGGTTTGGCTCTCAAGTGTGTTTTCAGGAACTGGGGCCAACGTTTAAAAATGGAGAGATTTCAAATCTTAAAATGCCAACGCCTTGCTTCTTTTTGGAAAGTGGGAAGCTTCTGGTGGCGTGGAGCCCACAGTCCCACTTGGTGACATTACAGGCGCTGAGGCCAGCTCCTCAGTCTCAAACGACAGCAGGCTCCAGCTTGCCTCAGTCTCCAGACTCCTTGCTGTGGACTCCCACCCAGTCCACTTGCCTGATCTTTGCAGGCATCTGAGTTGGTAACTTTCATCCTGCTCAGACCTGACTTCCATCCTAGCCAGACTGGCTGGTCCTGTGCCTCCCGTATAGTGAATGGTGACCAGTCCCACACCCTACACAGGGTCTCAGACATGAGGAGGCCCAGAGTACAGCTGATGCAAGCGTGATGCTGAGGCTCTTTTGAAGGCAATGCCAGGGATTATTTTGCTAAACATAAAAACCCAAAAGCAGGAGAGACACTGATGTGTTTTTGCAAATTTAAAAAAAAAAAAAAATGTGTATGCAGAATTCAACTGGGGACCTTGGGCTGGCTTTCATGATAGAATAAACTGTCAGCTGGACGAAGCAGTAGATTAACTTTTATGGGCAATGTTTTGGTCTGGGATGTGGCTCCCACGAGCTGGCTCCCTGTGTCTGTGACAAGATGGGCCGCTGCGGCCCTTATCTACAGCCAGATGCACTACCTCGCCAGCAGTGGGCAGCCATCGGGCTTTAAATGGCTCGGCAGCAAATGTCAAAACTGTTTGATCTGCTTTTAGAAAAGCACCTTTCAAGGCATTGGAAGATACTTGACACTTTGCAAAGAGATTAGAAAGTTTTCAGCTGAGTTGGAAAAGGGGGCCAGGCAGGTTTGGGTCCAAAGAAGCAAGAGGATGACTTCAAAAGTGGCCAGGACCAGTGTGTCAGAAGCCATCGGTTTCACTTTTAAAATAAAGAGCCAGAGCCAGTCATGGCCTCAGCCACCAGCCTCTGCCTGTGGCATTTGGAAAGGTCCCAGAACATCTTTCCTGGTCATACTATCTGGGAGAGATGACTATTCTCAAGATCGCAATGGGAAATAAGGGCTGAGAAGGTGGGGCCAGCAGCTCCCCAGAAGCAGTTAATAGTGAACCTAGACAGTCCAGCACTGGATCCATGGTAACTGTGACATGCTGGGGTGCTTCTCATAAAACATCAGAAAGCCCATGGCTTCTAAAATCCATGAGATCTCTCCATCTCTGATGAACTAAGCCAGAATGCATCCACATCCTACCAGCTGCCCATTCTACAATGAATGAGTTGCACCACAGTAGGGAATGGGGCTTTTAAAATGCAGACTAATTGTCACTTCCAGGCAAAATGACAATTACTGATAAAGAGGACCCTCCTAACACTGCCTGAAGATCCTCTGCGGGTCGGGTCGGGTCGGGTAGGGTCGAGGCAGCCCCTGGCAGAACGCTACGCATTCTGTCAGCAGCCACTAGATCAGAATCTACTATAAGAATTGGAAATGTGCATTCCATCCCTGCTTATAAACCTAAATGGGCTGTTTGACATTGGGCAAGCTCCTGGGGCCCAGCTTTCTCATCTATAAGACAGGATAAGCAATACATCACTATTCAGGATAGGGTAAGTTCTGCTGCTGTGACAAATAGTGCCAAAGCTATTGACAAAACAAAAGGTTTCTTTCTTATATACACTGCGGGATGATAAAGATCATTAAAGCACTCTGAGTCACTGTAGCAATTTCTCCTCACAGTTTAGCTGGGAGATGTTCCCAGGACCCAGCCCACTTTCACTGAATGACAGGCGTCACTCCCGTGTTCTTAGTGTATTAAAAGAAGATCTGAGTGAACATTACCAGTGTGTTCGGATTGCTGGCAACATCAAATGAACACCTGACTAGCTTCTGCCAAGATTCTGAGCCCAAACAGATGGAAGTGAGATCCTGATTCTAGAGCACTAGGTGTTTGACCTTAGGGAAATCCCTGGTCAAGGATACCCACCCTCACTATCTTTGTGCTGCACGACCTCTTCAGTCCAGAGCAACTTGGTAAGAAACATAATTAAAGAGCCTAAAAATGGGAAAAGGAGAATAATTTTCTGTCTATCCATGGCACTATTTCATATGTGGAAAACTCTAAATCATACAAAATAAAATCTAATAAAGCTAATAAACTCGGTAAAGTTGTGAGATGTTAAATCGTTACACACAAATCAGTGTTATTGTTGTACACCAGCAAAAAATAAGCCCAAAAGATTAACAAACTAATTCCATTTATAATAGCAATTATCCTTCGTTGCTGTATATGTACCTGGCTAACTTTTTTTTCTATAGCCCCTAAGCAAATGACTTCTGAAACCAACTGGCACTTGCTTAATATGGCTAATGATGGAACTTTGGAGACCCTTCCAGCTTCTGTTAGGTTTGAGATAGGTAGATAGATAGATAGATAGATAGATAGATATAGATAGATAGACTCTGACAGTGAGTACTGTATTACTATATATGTGAGACACACTTGTACATAACATACTACTGTTTCCCAAATTTATAAAAGACTTAAAGTTTTGTTTGCCAAAATTGATTTGATTGCCAAACTTATTCTACTGAACCAAAGTTTCCAAATTTAGCTAAAGCAGTAGCTGTTACGTAGTTCTTCTGTGACATGTTAATTGTTGCCGGCTCTGTGTTTAAGATGCCTCTTCAACCCTGCAAGCCTTCCAAAGAGAAATAGTTACTAATTTTCAGAATAGTTTTACTCTCGTTAATTGTGTTTTTGTAAAGCCTTGTGGCTAACTATTGTGTATTACTAGATAGTTCTGTTCTTACAAAGCCTCATAGCTTAACTGTTAACATTCTACAGAGGTGAAGATTCTGACAAAGAAAGCTGAGCAATATGTTTGGAGATGCTAGGACATTGCCAACAGGACAAACAGAATGGATTTCAGGTATGCCCGACCTAACAGGAGTAATGGCACATCACTCAGAAGACAGAGGAGGGTAGATCTCTGAGTTTGAAGCTAGCCTAGTCTACATAGTGAGTTCCAAGACAACCAGGGATATATAGTATAAAATGAAGTGTCACTTTTATTACTTATTTTATTTATTTCCTCAGATGAAGGGATGAGATGAGAGCTGTCCCCAAAGTGTGCAATTACAGGGCTTGGGCTGAGCCCAGAGCTTTTCTTTCTCTGTACTATCTCTAGGCCAAGGCCTGGAAACTTCTAGCTTCTGTACAATCTACTCTTACAAAGCTGACTGATCCAAACTGGCTTCTCTTGACTTCTGACTGAATTGCTCTGCTTGACTTCAAACTAACTCTGATCATCTGTTCTAATTTTCTGGCTCCTTCTCATTCTTTGGCTCCTTCTGTCTTCACCTGCAACAAGTGTCTATAAAACGGTTGCAGTAAAACTGCCTTCTCTCTCCTGACTCCTTCTGTGTTGCTCTTAAGTCTCCTCTCATTCCTGTCTATTCTTGTGAGAGCTGGATGTGTCCTATCTCTGACTTAGTCTATCAAATCTTTCTCTGACTGATCGCTTTGTCTGCCCCTCAATTAGACATCACTTTCAAACAAAGCTGCTTTCTTCTACAAACTATCCATACTTTCACTGTTAGGGATTAAAGGCATACTAAGGATGTGTCTATATTTGAGCTAGAAGGATTAAAGGTATTATTCTAGCCAGATCACACAGTCATAGAAGGTCCTTGGATGTGATCACTTGCCGAAGCATAAATATTGCTGGATTAAAATTCCTCTACAACATAGTGAAACCCCATGTCAAGAGAAAGAGAGAGAGAGAGAGAGAGAGAGAGAGAGAGAGAGAGAGAGAGAGAGAGAGATGCACTATTGATCAGTACTAAAAAACAGTTCAGTTGCTGGAGTGTGTGTATGTGTGTGAGGCCCTAGTTCAATCCTCAGTGCCAACAAAATGAGAAGAATAAAATACTGAAATTTGACCCTTATCTTATACCATACATAAACTAGATTTCAAATGTTTGTTTCAGAATAAGAACTATAATACCATTTAAAGGAAATGCAGGAAACAATCTTTCTGACCTTAAGTTTGACAATGGTTTCTTAAATATGGCAATAAAAGAAAAATCAGATTAAACAGAATTCATCAAAACCAAACCCTGTGTGATCAAAAGAGTGAGAAGAAACCCACCAGTGCCATACAACCTTGCTATCTCGTGTGTAGATCTGCGAAGGGATGACTATTCAGAACTGTATAAAGATTTTCTATAACAGCAAAAAACAATCAGGCCAAACAAGGACAAAGGGGCTTGAACAGATAGTTTTCTGAAGAAGACACACAAATGGCCAATGGTATCGTTTTTAGAGAAGGGTGAATCAAAATCACACAGATGTCACTTGATAGTCACGGGGTGGCTGCATTCTAAAAAATGGAAAACAACAAGTGTAGGTATGGATGTTGAGAAATCACCACCCTGAAAATTTGCTATTGGACATGTAGAAAGCAGCTTTGGCAACTATTCAAAAGCTCAGAATTTCTTTATGATCCAACAATTTCTATCCTAAATACCCAGCACGAAGGACCAAAAGCAGAGACTCAAGCAGTTATGCACATGTGCACAAAACAGTATTGTTGGAGTAGTAACAGGCTAGAAATACAACCCAAATGTCCATCCCAGGTGACGAACCAAGTGTGATCCAGCATTCATCCCTTATCCGCAGGGGATGTGCTCCAGGCCCTCAGGCATGCCTGATGTGGACAGTCCCAAAGCCTATCTACAAAACTGTTTTTTCCTATGCACACATTCCTATGATGAAGTTTAACTTATTCTTCAGGCACAGTGTGACAGGAACAGAAACTCACAAATTTGGCAAGTTATTTAAAATTTCAGATTTGTTTCTGATGTTTTCTTTCTGATATTTTCAGATCATAGTCGACCCCAGGTCACTGAGACATCAAAGCGAATGTGGAATATGGTATATATGTGTGCTTTGTTCATCCATAAAAGGAAATAAAGTACAGACATGCTAACACATGGACAAACCTTGAAAACATTATGCTAAAGTGACAGATGCCAGACACAAAAGTCGCATGCTGTGTAATGCCATTTATAGGAAATATCCAAAATGCATAAATCCACAAAGCACACACTAAAGAGGTCGTTGCTGGGGCCGGGTGGAGAACCGAGTGGGAAGGGACTATTTCACGGGTGCCTACATCAGCTGGGAAGGTGACCAAGCACCACTCGTGGACAATGGTGTTGGTGGCCCAGCACTGGAATAGGTCAAATGCTACTGAGTTGTCTGTTTTAAAATGTTTATATTATGCTGGAGAGATGGCTCAGTGGTTAAGGGCACTGGCTGTTCTTCCAAAGGACCCAGGTTCAATTCCCAGCACCCACAAGGCAGCTCACAACCATCTGTAATTCCATGTCCAGGGAATCTGACACCCTCACACAGACATACATGCAGGTAGAACACCAATGTGCATTAAAAATTATTTTAAAGAATGTATGTGTTATATGAATTCCACCTAAAACACAAAACCTGGGAGGCAGATCTTGTCATCTCTGTTTATGGCTGAGAAATCTAATATCCTAGGAGACAAAGGTCTTGTTCAAAGCCACACCAGCCTCTCAGCAGCCAAGGTCAAGGATCACAGGTGTGGATCTGAGGAAGCCATGTTCACCCTCAACCTCAGGAAGGGAGACAGTACTGAGGTGGGGAGAGACAACGCACAGGGAGACAACCGTGAGCTCCGGCCGGTTTTTTATTGTTTGGTTTTGTTTCACGAAGCTTTTCTAGGGCATCCTCACCTACATACTTTCCGTTTCTTGTGCAGATACCAGAGTGCTGAGTGACATTTGTGAACCCAACCATAAATCTAGTAATAACTCCCACAGGAGCTGTGAGCCATCAGCACAGAGGGGCTCACGTGCTGAGGCAAAGCCATTAGCCCCAAATCTACCCATACCTCCCTCAGATTACTGTCCCAGAGGGGCCACAAAGCCAGAACTTTATACCATAGCCCATTTCCCTTCCCTACATCAGTTACCGCCCCTACATTTTTTGCCTTTTGTGACCAGACTATCAAGAGATTTTAAAGGTTTGTGTGAACATGGAAACAGTTTCATTTTTAGAATATAAGAGGGGAAAAAAGGATCTTTCATAAATTTCTATCTTTTGTTAACATATTCGTATCATCCATATTTTTGTGTCTTGATTGACTGTATTTTGGTTGAACCACTTAAAAGGAAATTGCAGGACCCAGGGTAATGGATCGTTTGGTAAAAGTGCTTGCTGTACAAGGCTGATAACCTGAGTTCAGATTCCTGGAACCCATGTAAAAGTCAGATGTAACAGTGTACAATCACAAGGCCAGCACTCTTGCATTGAGAGGGAAGCACGCACACCAGAGAATCTCCGGGAAGCCTGGATGGACTCCACAGCACAGCAACAGAAACAAGAGAGACCCTGCCTCAAAGCAAGGGAGAAGTTGAGAGATAATTCCCAAGAGTTGTCCTCCAACCACCAACACACACTGTGGCACCCACATGCACCCCAACACCATGCAATATACACAAATACATAAGAGTAAGTTGTACACATCATGATACTTCAACATGTCAAAAATTTAAGCTATTTCCACTTCTGTTTTATATCTAATAAACCAACACTAACTCTTTATTGTTACCTGGTACTCTATCCGTATGCAATTCTCATTTGCTTCCAAAAATATCTTTCATGGTTGATTTAGCCAGGAACTAATCAGAGACCACATCTTACATGGAATTATTGCCTCTCTCCTGGTTTCATCTAATCCCTCAGGCCTCTGCCCTTTACACCAGCCAGAATTGGGGCTAAGTTGACTGAGTCTGTGTCATCAGCAAGAAACTTCACAGGTAAAGCATCTCATGAAGAGGCCTAGTTTCCTTACCACTTCTAATGCTAAATTTGACTCTGGGCTCAGTTGGCCAAAGCCAGATGTGCTAATATACAATGGTACATTTCCGTTGATGAGCAGACTATGGAACTAATAACTTGACATTGTGCACAAGTGTAGTTCACAATCAGTCTTCTACCTGATACTCCCAACACCCATAATGACCCTGACCTGGGTCACATTTTGATAGTTAACAACAGTGTGTTTCTGATTGTCTCATCCCTTTATGTAACGACTGGGGCTTCCTCCACTACTGGGCCTCCTCACCCCCACAGAAAGGCAAATCCTAAAGAAAAAGCACAACAAAAGCCAAAACACAGTTCTCTGGTCAGAAAATCCAGAGTCAGAAGTTGGACTTGAACAGAGCTCAGAAAACTAACTCTACCAATATCACTGAAGGGTGGGAGAGGGCATGGGCCCAGGTCCTGGGCTGATCAACTTCAGCAACTGAAGTTAAATGTCTACCAGAATGCCGTCAGTCAGTCAGAACCAGTCCCTGCTGCTCCTCTCCATTTTGTTTTGTTTGTTTGTTTGTTTGTTTGTTTGCACAGTAGCGCATAACCCAGGTCTTTCATCACTGGGCAGTTTAGTCACTGTCAGCTTGTGTTAGCCTGTTGTCTCCATTCGGGAAAATTCTGGTTTCTCCAAACTGCAACCACACAACTTTTCCCAACTATGCTTGTCGAGCATCTGTTTCTTTCTCTGTGCTGGGATCGGCCCCTGAGCCCTGCACACGCTAAGCACGCGTTCTACCGTCAGCCATCACCTAGCCACGTCCTGATCAGCTCTAGACGTTTCCATTGCTTGGGTTTGTTTGCTTTTGTTGTCCTGTTCTTTGGGTTTTTTTTTTTTTTTTTTTTTTTTTTTTTGAGATAGGGTTTTCCTGTGTAGTCCTAGCTGTTCCTCCAGCTATCTTGGTGACTTCACAACATAGTCATAGGTTTAAAACTGTCTAGTGCTAAGCAGAGCAGCCGAGATGAATACAGTGGAAATGGACATCTTAACAACATTGTTGTAACCAGTGGCTGTTCTTTTTTATTTCTCTGTTTTCTAACTTTTTAAAACTTATTTCAAGAATTGCCATCAACGGTATTTTTGAAGTTTTAAATTAGAAGTTCATTCAAACCTGATAGTCTTCTTTTAAAGAGTGAGCTATTTCTCACAGTTTAATGACACATGTCTTTGTATTTAAGTTGTTTTCATAATGAAAAGCAAGACTCCCGATGGTGACAAAGGCATAGCCAGCCTCCTTATTGGCCGTTCCCAAAAACAGCACTAAGCACTGTAAATGTTATCTTAAAGCTGGAATGTGGAATAAAGAGGTGAGAAACTGTTACTTAAATCAGGTCTCCAGTTCAGCATCCCAAGTGCCCAGGCCTTAAGACCGCTGTCACCCGACAGATGTCCACAAGGCTATGATTTCTGTTGGACAAATGTGGGTCAGCAAAATGCTGAGCCATTTATTCAATTCCCCTCTGCTCAGAGAGTAAAGTGACTGCCACACAAAAATAGTTGGAAACCAGGGCTTACTAAAGGTACCCTGCACACCTCAGGGAGGCCGGCCACAGTTTCCCATGCTTCTCCTGAGTCTATGTAGCTCCTGGGCACAGGCCAGGATGGCTCAGTGCCAGGATGCAGGTTCGGGCACAGTTAGGCACTTTAACAGTAGTGAGGGGCTTGTCTGCCTGTCTACTTATCTACCTGTCTGTCTGTCTACCTCTCTCTTTCTCTCTCTCTCTCTCTCTCTCTTTCTCTCTCTCTCTTTCCCTCTCTCTTTCTCTCTCCATCTATCTATCTATTGATCAACTGACCAACCTACCTCCCTACCTGCCTACCTATCTACCTACTTGCCCAACTCCCTCTTTCTCTCCTTATCAGAATCCAGCAAGCTCAGCAAAGTTCAGACTCCTTCCTGAGCAATTTCCAGCCTGCTAATAGCATAAGATGGTCTGCCATAATAGTTCACCGTTTCCCTTTTTTCGGTGTATGAAACAAGAGCTTAGAAAGAACTGGGACCCCTAAAATACTAGCTCTCCTGCAGGAAAGGAAGTCTGCTGGTGATCTGCTGGTGAGAGCCATGAAGGTAGGAGAAGAATCCTTCTTGCCTATGACTGTCCTTCATGCCAGTCACCATGGCAACAAGAGCACCAGAGTCCCAGTATCAATCTGACCCAGCCCTAGAATCTTGTTTTTAAATTTTATTCATTTTTAAGTGTGTCATGTGTGTGTGTGTGTGTGTGTGTGTGAGAGAGAGAGAGAGAGAGACAGAGAGAGAGAGACAGAGACAGAGACAGATAGAGACAGAGAGAGAGAGAGAGAAAGACAGAGAGAGAGAGAGAGAGAGCAAGCAGTGCCCTCATGAGCCAAGAGGGGGCATAAAATCCCCCGAGACTGGAATTATAGTAGGTTATAAACCATGTGGGTGCTGGGAATGAAACCCCAGTCTTCTGCAAGAGCAGCCAGTGCTCTTCACCACTGATCCATCTCTCCAGCTTTCTCTCTTCCTGTGGGATAATAACCACAGTCTTCCAGGTGGTAGCTCAGGGGAGGCCAGAGGAAGTACCAGAACTAAACCTGCGGCGCTGTGTAGTAGACAAGGGCAGCAGCCCGTGGGGGAAAATCTCACACAATGTTGAAAAAGGACAAACAGGAGAGAGTGTTTGCTGCTGCTGACTCCAGTTCCATAAAGTCCAAGTTCACAACCAGATAAAACCAGTTTGTGCTGTTAGATGACAGGAGAGGTCCGTCTTTAGAGGGAGCATAGGAAGAACTCCTGGGAGACGGGTGGTGGCTCTTTCCGATGCTGAGGGTGGAATTCAGTCCTCGCACATGCTCAGTGAGTGCTCCAACTCTAAGCTGCAGCTCCGGTCCTTACGCTCCATTTCTGGGGCACAGTTTCTTGGTAAAAATTCTCCACATGCTCACAGGTTGGTGTTACGTATCAATAATATTTTAATAGATGGAAATGCTGGCTCTTAATCTGTTCGTTTTCAATCAATGTATTTACTTTCCCCGGACCCCATTAACCACCAGGCATAGAACTAAATTTAGAAGGGTCCTGTGGGCTCCAGGCACAGTTCTCGTTTCTGCTGACCTCAGATAGGGCTCCAAACTCCATCCAAGCTCTTCTCCCAGGAGCATCGGTGTTAGAGCTGCTGGGGCTGCCACAGATGCCTCAGATGCCTCAGATGCCTCAAGCCTTCCAGGCCTCCTCCAGCCACACTGGCTGTCAGCTCCTTCCTTTTGCCCAGTCTCTCACACCCACTCCAACTTCTTGGGCCTTCTCTGAGAAGCTCTGCTCTCCTCTAGCATCCTATAGAAGGCAAGAAGCAGATGTGACTTGTGTTATGCAGATGTGCCTTCGTGTACAGGCTTTGCTCTGCACCATTCCTGTGGCCTTGGGAACACCATCCCATGTGAGGAAAAGTAAGCCTCACTCTTCCCTATTCCTCCACGTTCTTGGGAACCCAGAAAAGGATAACAGTGTCAGCACAAAGCCTGGCACAAAACCAGGGTAGCAACAACTGTCCAAATGCCCTGAGTATGCAGAACCTTAAGTTTCCCTTGGAAATGCCTCAACCAGCCAGCCTCATGATGAGAAAAGTCATATTTAGAGAATGAAAGAGGCAGACGGGGGATTTGTGGCTCTCTGCCCTCTGTGTCGACGATGCAGAAAGGCACTCAAGAACCACAAGCAGACTATGTGAGCACTCTTTGATTGATGGAGAAGTAGTCAGTGACATAGGGTACCCTATGAGTTAGTACATGGGCCCAAAGATCTACAGGTGCAATCTTTTCTTTCTGTAAATAAAGTTTTATTGGAACAACCTATGCATGTTTGTTCACACACGACCTATGGCTGCCATTATTGAACAACCACAAAGCTAAGAGGTTGCCACAGTTGTATGGCCCATGAAACCAACAATATTTACTATCTCACCCTTTACACAAAGTATACTGAGACTGGAAAGTTAGCTCAGCAGTTAAGAGCACTTGCCATTCTTGGAGAGGGCCCATGTTCAATTCCCATTATCCAAAAGGCAGCTCACAACAGTCATCGATGACTCTAGTCCCAGGTAATCTGAAGCCCCCTTTGGACTTCACAGGCACTAGGCATACATATGATACATGCAGTGGTTTGAATAAAATGGCCCACATTGATCCATAGGAAGTGGCAGTATTTAGAGGTGTGGCCTTGTTGGAGTAGGTGTGGCTTTATTGGAGGAAGTGCATCACTAGGGGGTGGGCTTTGAGGTTTCAGAAACTCAAGGCAGGCCCAGTGACTCACAGTTCTTTTCCTGCTGCCTGCAGATCCAGATGTAGAACTCTCAGCTACCTCTCCAGTACCCTAGCTGCCTGCATGCCGCCATGCTCCCTACTATGATGATAATGGACTAAATCTCTAAATTGTAAGCCAGCTTCAATTAGATATTTTCCTTTTTGTAAGTGTTGGCCATGGTCATGGTGTCTTTTCACACTAAGCGCTAGAAACCCTAACTAAAACAGTGCACACACATACACACAGGCAAAACATTCATACACATAAATAATAAGTGAATGAATTAATTAATTTAATTAGAGAGAGAGAGAGAGAGCAGGGAACAGGAGAAAGAAAAAAGTGTGCTGAGCCTTAATTCAGGAGAGAATTCTTTGCACTTGCCAGCAGAAGGAGTGCTTGTGGCAGCACTGTGGACAAGTGATTCATGTTTGGGGGATTAGTAACTTCAGTGTAAGCAAATGCGTCCTGTGGGATACAGTTTGCAGCAAAGGGCCAGCTGCACACACAGCAAGCAGCATGTGTGCTACTCAAGAACGCTGGGCTGAGAGACAGAGCAAAAGGAGCTGTCAGCGTAGGCAGAGCTGACCCTTGTGAGCATGCCTGTCAGCCCTCTGAGAGTTGTTCATAACTAACTCTGTGCACTTACTATTCTCATTGTACAGCTTGACGGAGGAAAGATTTCTCTTGGCTCACAGTTGGAATCCATCATATTGGAAGACCTGGTGGCTCTGCCTTTGTTGGTAGGAGCATGTGGCAGTGACTGTTCATACATCAGCGTACCAGGACACAGTGAGCAGATAGAACCAGGGGCCCAGCTATACCCCTCAAAGGTCCTCCTCAGTGGCCTGCCTTTACCAGCTAAGCCCTGCCTCAAAATGGCTCTAAAACCGTGCCAGCTTCTGGGGAATGGTGTTGGACAATCATTCAAAACACAGGTCCATGAGATCACTTCAGATTTAAATCATAACCAACTCTCTAAGGCCTCTCATTTAGCCAGCTCTATAAAGTAGGGGGAATTTCCCCCAAAGATGGAGAAACGGAGGCACCAAAGCTAAGTAATTTTTAGCAAGTGGCAGAGCTGGAGTTTTAACCTCAGATGAGACCTCAACCTGTGCTCTTAAACTATTACCCCAAACAGAATACACTTGATGGCCTCCTGGATCCCTGGAGATACTCAACTCCAGTCCCTTGCACCCTATAGCACATGCACACCCTCCTAGAGGCTTTAAGTAATCTCTGGATTACTTACTCTACAAACACTGTATAAATAGTTGTGGTCTATTCAAACACAAACATCAAACATTTCTGAAAGGTAGAGAGATGACTAAGTTATTAAGCACACTGGCTACTCTTCCAGATGACTAGGCTCTTACTCCCAGCACCCACATGGCAGCTCAAAACCACCTGTAACCCCAGTTTCAGAGGACCCAACACCTCTTCTGGCCTCCAAAGGCACCAGGCATGCATGCGGTGCATGACTATACAGGCATGCAAAACACCTATACACACAAAATGATAAAATAAGAAGAGGATTTTTAAAATGACAGTGCTATTGGTCTAACAACAAACGGATGAGAGGTGAGGTGAGTGTCTGTCCATGACCAGCACTGGAGAGAAACCAAGGCACTGACAACAGGGTACCCCACTTGTCTGAGTTCACTTTCTATTGTTGTGATAAAACAGTGTGGGCAAACAGGTGAATGAAAGACAAGGCAGGATTGTGAGGCAAGAAGTAAAGCAGAGGCCACAGAGGAATGGCAGTTAGTGACTCACCTACCCATGACTTACTCAGCCCCCTTTCTTATACAGCTCAGGACCAGCTGCCCAGGTTGGTACCACCCAGAGTGGCCTGGGCTCTCCTACATCAAACACTGATCAAGAGCATGTACCACAGGCTCACCTACAGGCCAATCTGATATCGGTATCTTCTTGATAGGTTTCCTCCTGTTGAGTGACACTTCACTTACCCAGACTTAACAAAGAGACAGGAGCGATTGTTCTCCTTGGGACCTTTTAGATTCTTTTTATTTTTTTTTTCATTTTTTTGGGGGCAGGGATTGTCTGATAATTTATCTGTTACTCTAGACGCCTTTGTTTTGATTGATCTTGGAAGCCCTCAGCCTGGATAGCTGACGTCTCTTGGTGATCTGTTCCTGGCATTTTTCTTTGGCTTCCTCTATATTCTCTTGGCCAAAGGTTTAGCATAGTCTTCAGCCTTCTCCTTAGAGATCTTTTTTTATTTGGGGAATTACAATGTAATTACAAAATTTCCCCCTTCCCTTTCCTTTCCCCAAACCCTCCCAAATACAACTGCCCACTCTCCTTCAAATTCATGAACTCTTTTTCTTTCCACTAATTGTTACTGCATGCACATATGTATACACATATATATTCCTAAGAATAACCTGCTCAGCCCATACAGTGTTAGCACATAGTTTCTGCAGAGCAGAATTTGGGTTACAGGACAGAGTGTGGGTTACATGTGGAATAATGAGACACTAAATCTTGGTGATATGGTCCTGGGCTTTTTACCTTCTTTCTTTAAGGGCTTTCTGACAACATACTTCTTTAGATACATTGAAAAACTTCCAGATTCTCCTAGCTCTTTAAGGCCCCAACTGCCAACCTATCAGTACAGGAATAGCCCTTCCTCCTGTTTGTTTGTTTGTTTACTATAACAACCAAGTTCAGAACATTCAGATTGGCATCCATGATGTATCTGTGACCAGACTTCCTCTCTTCAGTTCTCCTAGGCTTATAACAGGATGGTCCCTCACTCCACTGCAGCTGTACTCTGTGGTGGGTTGAAACACCTTGCTTTGTGGGGAAAACTTGTTTGTGGTTCCCACCACCGATCCAGACCACAGAAACCTTCTCCTCTTCACTCAAAGCATGAGCCATGAGCAGCTTCTCATAGAAAGTCCAAAGAGTGTGTTCATCGTGCCCTTCGGTGAGTTTCTGACAACTGGTTGCTGGAAAGTAGAGATTCAGTTTCATCTTGACCCAGACAACTGCTTAGGAGGCGCCACAAAAAAGGGCCATTTTTCACTTTTATTTTTCAAAGTGTTTTGCCTGCATCTATATATGTACACCATATGCATGCAGTGCCCAAGGAATCCAGAAGAGGGCACCAGATACCCTGGAACCAAAGTACAGGCAGTTAGCTGTGAGAGCCATGTGGGTGCTGGGTATTGAGCCCCAATCCTCTTGGAGAACAGCCATTGGCTCTTCAGAATGGAGCTGTCTCTCTCCTTGCTGTTTTGTTTGTCTCATTTTTTAATGCTATCAGTGGTTGGTTGAGTCTAGAACTCCTGAATAAAAAGGACCAGCTGTGTGTGTGTGTGTGTGTGTGTGTGTGTGTGTGTGTGTGTGTGTGTGTGTGTGTATGCATTTCCTAAGAAGGTAGGTCATATGTGCATCTTACCACAATCAAAAACATACATCCAGGGTAGTGGTGTAGCTCCATTGGTAGCGTGCTTGCCTGACATACAGGACATATATATGCTATATATGCCTGACATATATAGCACTGTATAAAATCAGGTGTAATGGTGAACATCGATAACTTTAGCGCTCGGGAGGTAGAGGCAAGAGGATCAAAAGTTAAAGGTCACCACTGGGTACATGGCACATTTGAGGTCAGCATAGGCTTTATGGGATCCTGTCTCAAAGGAAAAATAGACACTGGTTCACAACTATGGTCAAAGCCACACTGTGTATTTAAGGCTGCTCACCAAACGTGTGGAGATCAGAGGAAGTAGCAAGGGGCGTGTATAGGACGCTGACAAATGACAGTGACTGGCGACAAACCAAGCAGGTTCTATTCTGTGTACCTGAGTTCCATAATTTTTTCAACTTCAAATATCCTCACAGCTTGCCTAGCATGCGGAAGGGGAAGGGGAACGCTAGGTTTGATCCCCAATACTGTAGAAAAATAAAATAAAGAAAAATGTAAAATTACATACGATTTTAACATGGCTAGTCAGGTAAAACTGTCCTGGCCCTAAATTCATTTTAAAATTTAAAAAAAAAAAATCTTAAAGAGAATTCTGGAATTCCAAGTCCAGCACAGGAGTCCAGCCCACAGTTGACACTAGCATGACTAGTTTCAGGCCTGGCCTCCTTCGGTTTCCTGTAGCCAGCAGCTCCATAGGTGTCCCTCCAGCTGCCAGCAATGTAGGCCTGGGGCTACATTGGCACCATGGGCCCAGCCAGGCACCACAGGCTGGCTGCCTTATCACACTGGGCTGAAGAAACAGTGTGGGGCCTGACACGGGCCCTCCCGTGGCCACAGCGGGGCAGCTGGAATTTTTTTCCCTGACCATCTTTGAGCTGGAGATCAGACACAGGGAAAGATTAAAACAAATATGAATTTAATCAAGGGATTCTGCTGTCCTGGGGTGGAAACAGGAGCCTGCTGACATAAAGAGGGGCTGGAACGCTGGGGAGCCAGAGTGGAATCAAAGCCGCTTGCTTACCACTAACCGCTCAGATGATCCATATCATAACAACAAAAAAGAAAAACAATTATTTATTCTTTTTGATGTTGCAGCTCAGCAGCAACTTCCTTTTTGAAGCGAGGCAAGGTCAGAACCAAGTTATTGTTTTTGCCTGAAACTTTGACAGGGACTCCGAGTTCTTCTGTGTGACTCTCGGACAAGAGATGAGAGAGACTTGCAGACGCATTTCTTCCAGGCCGTGAAGCAGCTCTTTTATGCCCCCTCCTGCCCTCCCCTTCCCCTGGCCATTTCTCTCTCCCTTTTCTTCCTCAAGGACCTAAGTGCACAAGGGCCACCAGGCAGAAGTTCTATCTCCTCAGGGGACTCAGGAGCAGAGAGTTTTCTCTAGATTCACACCTATGTGAGGACTAGGGGAAGTCCATTTGCCCTCTGATTTGCTCCCCAGACATTGGATGCAGCCCCGGTGGGAGGTTCCATGCCAGGTGTGTAGCACAACCGCCATCAATCATGGCCCTAACCTGCAAGTCTATCGTTCATAAGACACAATTAATAATTCAGGCCCATCCCAGCAAGCTCAGGCCATGCCCAGGGCTTCAGGAGCACCTGCTGTCCAGAAGTCACATTTAAGTGACAGGGGAGGAAGTATATTGGGACAGAGGGAACAGCCTGCACAGAGTTAAGGCCTGGAAGTAAGGGTGTTTTCAAAGATCTATAAGTAGTTTGATGATGCAAGTGGGAAAGGCTGTTTGAACGGGAGAAAGCCACTAGGTCTTCTCTGGGCCCAACTCCTGCAGGCTTTTGTTGAGCTACAAGGAGTCTAGGTCCCGCTTCACAGCATAGAGAGCCACAGGGAAGGCCTTTCAGCAAGGAGGCACTTGATCAAGGTGTTTCTGGAAGTCTGCTAGAAATACAGAGTGCCAGCACTGGAGGTGAGAGGACACCAGAAGGGACCAGAGAGGTGTTGGGGTGCTGGGAAACTCTGAGAATGGGCCACACTGGAACAGCACGGGCTTCTGTGCCACTGGGCATAAGCAGAGGCCCGATCCTATCTCCACACCAGGAAAGGAACCAGCCACGAATGGGAGGAGTGACCATCTCACAAGGGGATACCCAGGGTTCAGACTTGGGAGACAATGGGTCAGATTTGCAGATTGGCTCCTTTCTGTCTTTAGCACTGCTTGCTGGCATTTGGATTTTAACATTCTGTGATTCTTCACCCAGCTATTAAAAGGGGGTGGAGGATGGGCCATAAGCCACATCTAGCACAGAAGACAAAAAGGCTGGCATGCTATGGCCCAGACTGGTTCTTGTCTTAGTCCTCTTTCCCCCTGCTTCATCCTTATTCTTTTTTCTTGTTGCTTTAACAAAACACCTGAGACTGGGCAAGGTATAAACCACAGAAGTTTATTGGCTCATAGCTCTGAAGACTGGAGCTTGATGTGTGAATACGGTAATGACCTTCTTACTACAGATTAGGGGGGAAAAGAGACAGAGAGAGAAAGAGAGAGGGAGAGAGAGAGAACAAGTATGTCCACTTTGTCCTCTCTTCCTCTTCCCATAAAGCCATCACGCCATTTTGTCGTGTGCCCTTATACCCTCATTAAATCCAAAGCTCTACCTCCAAAGACCATTAACACAGGAAGTGGGGGTTCAGTTCATAACATGGAGCCTGGAGAACCCTGAAACCAGAGCAGAAATCCTGGAGGCAGCTCTCTGGAGACTAGGCCCTGAAGGAGCACAGGAGAGTGAGTCACAGGATGGTAGCAGAAGGGGCCAACCCTTCCATGAGGAGGTTAGTATGTGGAAGAGAAGAGTATGTCTCTGTCCAGAAGATTTACACACCATTTCCTGGTGCTCAACCTAAAGAGTCACTCCCGTGCCTGACACATGAAACCTGTCCTGTGCAGAGCAGGCCACATTCCAGCCAGTGTCCAGAAATGAGCTCAGACAGCCCTGGTTCTTCATGTTCATGACCAGAGTCAAGAGCAGGAGGCAGGACAGTCAGTGTTTGTGCTTCAGAGCAAGCCACCAGTCATCAAGTTCCAGTCATCAAGTTGTCGATTAATGAATGGAGTTGATTTTTTTTTTTTTTTTAAAGAAAATGTAGCTGACCATGGTACACACTGTGATCCCAGCACCTGCGGCTGAGGCAGGATGCTCCTGAGTTTCAAGCTACACAGAGACCAGTCTCAAAAAACAAGCCAAGCATAACTATAGCCACAAAGAACATTTTCTCTGGAGCCCATGGGACTTTAACCTTGACAGTCCCGTCATAACCTCACCCTCACTACCACCCTTACAGAGGCCAAACGGAAAAACTAAGCAACCTGGAAGAAACCCACAAACTCAGAGAACAGCAAAGTGTCATCTGCATATTGAAGAGGTTTGCTCACTTCACTGGAAGGCAGACCTGGTGAAGAGAGCTATAAAGAGTTTGGAAAGAAGGTCTTGCCTGCTGCTGGAAAAAATCCAAGGACCCCATTTCTTCCCACCCTTGCCTAGCTTGCCAGCTAGCCCCCAAGTCTCTTTCTCAGGCAAACGCATCCCTGGCCTAGACAGAAGTACCATATCCGCCAATTACCAACCCCTGGGAAAGAGCTTCAGTCCCTGACATGTGGGGACTCAGCAAAGATTTGTAGTCCAGCCCATAGACAGAACAGCACAGCCATGTGACCCTTTCACTCCCTATAAGTATGAAGCCCCAGATGCCCACAGGTGCTTGGCTCAATTTTATTCCCTTTCTGTCTTCAACCCTCCCCTTCCTTGCTTCCTGGGCTGTGCCAAAGCCAGCTAGTGGAACCATCTCTGTGTGCTGTGGACTGTCCCTAAAGACCCCTGTGCTGGAAGCTTGGTCTCTGTGTGGTGGCGTGGAGGTGTTGAAGCTTTAAGAAGTGGAGCCTGATTGAAGGCATTATGTCACGGGGCTCCACCCTCAGAAGATGGATGTTAGTCTGGTGGAGATCTGGGGAATATAAAGTGTTATTTAAAAGAGCAGGCCTGGGGATTGAGGAGGTGGCTCAGTGGGTAAATCATTTTTTTCTGCAAGCAGGAGAACCCAAAGCCAGATCCCAGCACGCAGACATATCAGCATACACCTGTAACCCCAACACTGGAGAAGAGAGACCGGAGGATCCCTGGGGCTTGCTGGCCAGCCAGTCCAACTGATACGGCAAGCTCTAGGGCTAGTGAGAGACCTTGCCTCAAAACTGAGGTGAAGAGCAATAGTGGAAGACAGCTACGCCAACCTCTGGCTTGCACACAAGAAAGTACATACACATGCGCGCGCACACACATGCACATGGGTACACTCACCATACATCTGACCCTTGAAGCTCTCATGCTTCACTCATAACCATGTGACCTCCTTGGCAATCCCCTTGCCATTGCAACGCCATCCTGCACAAGGCCCTCATCAGAATCCAGACACAGGGGAGCTACTTGAGGTAGACATTTCAGTCTCCGAAACGGTAAGCTAAACCAGCTTCTCCTTCCTAAAGTACCCAGCCTTGCATAGTCTGCTAGAGCTACAGAAAACAGACCGATGTGACTCACAGCTCTCCTAATTCTTCACTCAGCTGCCTCACGTTAGTAGCTTAAGATCAAATGTGGGAGGGACATTTTCATCATGAAAATGAAAAGATATATTTATAAAGGGGACTATTTTCCCCATTTTACCAGCACATCTTGGTTTGTTTTCCTAATCTTTTATTACTGTCACCTGACATTGTAGAAGGCCTGATAGTGCAGGCCTGTAATCCTGACTATTTGGAAAGCTGAGACAGAAGGATCATAAGTTCAAGACCTTCCCTGGGCTATAGAATGAGTCTGAGGCCAGTATATGTAAATTAGAGAGGCCTTGTCTTGAAATTAAAAAACAGGCCTGGAAAGAGTCAGTAGTTAGGAGCACTGGGGCTAGCTTTCACAGAGCCCAAGTCAGTTCCCAGCACCCAAGCCAGAGAGCTTCCACCAACTCTAGAGGACCCAGCGCCTCCCTCCTTCCAGTCTTCACAGGTACCTTCACATACACTCACATACATGCACACACACACACACACACACACACAAACACAAATAACAAAATAAATATATGTCTATTTTAATGTTAAAACAGGCTGGGAAGATAGCTCAGTCCATTGTAAAGTTCTTGCCAAGAATACATGAGACACTTGTCTCAACCTAATTAACAAAAATTAAAAGTAATTAATTAGTTACATTAAAATCCTTGCTCAGGGTCAGCTCCTGGATGTGACTAGCCCACCAGGGTGACGTCCCAGAGTCGTGTTCTCTAGACTCTTCCCAACAATCTGCCCCTCTCCCTGCTCCCTCCCACACACATCCCCAGCCTCAATCCACGCCCCAGTCCACCACCCTGCCTGACACCTTTGGTGACAATCTTTTGCTTATATCTATCATGGAGGCTCTATCCTCAGAAGGGATTAATGTTGGTCTGGTGGGATTCTAGCAAGTACAAAATGTTATTTAAGAGACCAGGCTTGGTCTCTTGAGAGAACATCTCTTGGGAAGATAGCTCAGTCAGAAATTCAGCCAGAATGGAGTTTGCTACTCTTCAAGTCCTCAGGACCAACATAGTCTCTTGGGATTTGTTTCTTTTGCCTAACAGTGGGGAAACTGAAACACTTAGTTATGAGATTCTAACAGAGTCCACACTTCCTGTAGAAATGGCTTCTCCCATGGGTCCAATGACTGCTAACAAAATAATCATCCATTTGGATATTCAGGCCTAGACATTTCTTTCTGCTATGCATCTCCTTCTCCCATAAACACACGGTGTGTGCACACAGCTTTTTATGTTGTGGCTGTGACCTGAATGGCCTTGTTGGAGGAAGTGTGTCACTGTAGAGGTGGCTTTGAGACCCTCTTCCTAACCATGTGGAAGCCAGTCTTCTCCTAGCGACCTTCAGATGAAGATGTAGAACACTTCATGAATCTCAGGATCTTTAACACCAAACTACAGAAACCTCAATTCAGAGTCATGGCCACAGGCACCTGAACCATCCAGTGAGAGGCCTGACTCAGGAGTTCCAATGATGGCCCCAGGCCTTGGTCTCACCTCTTCTCTGTCACAGTTTCCGTCTGCAGACTCTAATGTGCCTTGTAGGGGCCCCAGAGGTTCCAGCCTCACTTCCTGTCAGCCCCAGGCCCACTAGAACATAGAATTTCTTTTCCATAACTCATCTGACCAAAACAGCCAGCCTGACTACATGGTCCAAGTGGACACATGACCAGCGTTGCAACAAGCACTGAGCCGGAAGGGTGGATCTATAGTTACTGCGCATGCTACCATCTTTGTAGGTGTGGAGTCAGTCCCACGCAAACAAACTGTGTGGACTGAGGTGGGAGCAGGTTGTTCCTCAAGGAAAATGGAGTGATTCATCCAAGAAGCAAGCTCAGCCAACACACAACAAACTCCTGTGATGCCCATCTGCACCTCCACACCGCTGTGATCACACCTGCCCTGCACTTCCGTCTTCCCACCTTGAGCATCTTCCAGATAGCCCTGAATGACTTCAACTTTAAGAGAGGAGAGAACAGCACTGGAGAGACGGTTCAGAGGGCAAAGGTGCTTATGGCACAGCGTGACCACCTGAATGTGGTCCTCAGGACCCCCAGAGAGATGGAAGTAGAGAACTGACTCCACAAAAGTGTCCTCTGACCTCTGCAAACTCACTGTGGCACATGTGTGCCCACTCATGCATACACAAACACACATGAAACACTAAGAAATAATAATAAAAGTACCTCCGTGGCACCCACTGTCCAGCCCATAAAATCCAAGGCAGAAGAAACTCAAAAACCTCTTGCTCTGAGTCTATTATTACGCACCTGCTCAAATCTCCTTTCCATCACTCAACTGATGAGCATCTCGGCCAGACAATACTGGCTACTGTTCTTCCCACACAGCTCCAAGTCTCTCGCCCTGGAGGCCATCTTTAGCCAGAGTTCCACCATGTGCTGAGAATGCTCACCTCCCTGTTATCTATTCCCCAGCCCAGTGACTACCCCCATCAGGAGCCACTGTAGCCATACCAACCACATTTCAGTCCAGCTGGTCTCATGGCTGATGCCACTGCCCATGGTGCAGTTCGTCTGAGAATATAAGGTCCTAAGTAAGAAACAATTGGAAACATTGAAATCATGGGTGGGAGCACCCTCAGCCCTCAAGCCAGTCTCCATAGACCAGGACCCTTTGAACTGCAAGAATCTCAATTTGAACCTCTTGATTGCTGTGGTGGTTTGAATATGCTTCGCCCAGGTAATGGCACTATTAGGAGCTGTGGCCATGTTGGAATGGATGTGGCCTTGTTGGAGGAAGTATGTCACTGTAGAGGTGGGCTTTGAGACCCTCCTCCTAACCATGTGGAAGCCAGTCTTCTCCAAGCGACCTTCAGATGAAGATGTAGAACTCTCAGCTCCTCCTGTACCATGCCTGCCTGGATGCTGCCATGCTCCTGCCTTGATGATAATGGACTGAGCCTCTGAACCTGTAAGCCAGCCCCAATTAAATGTTGTCCTTATAAGAGTTGCCTTGGCCATGGTGTCTGTTCACAGCAGTAAAACCCTAAGACAATTGCAAAGGTGTTTGGGTCTGCCAAGGATATGAACAGAGGCATAGCTGCCTCTTCAATTATTCTTTATTCCCCTTTCTTCCCCCATCTTATTTCTACCCTTTTTTTTTTTTTTACAAATAGTCTCATTTGCTCCTGATGCCTAAACTTCCTTTACAAAGATGAAGAAGGTGGCATCCCACTTATGTAAACTAGACAGGTCTTGAACCCCTGATGCTCCTAGCTCTTCACTGAGCACTGGGATGCCAGGCATGCACCGCCATACCAGCTTCTCTAGTACTGTGGGACCAAAGTTCAAGGAGGATTCACTTGGCTTGGGCCACAGATCTTCCTTAGCCAATTACTGTGAGCTGAGGAATAGGGTCAGTGGCCACAGCAAGCTCAGCCCCACAGCAGAAGAGCAGGAAGGCCACAAAAACAGGGGTGGGTTGCCTGAGGACAAAGAATGAGAATGAAAGAACCTTTACCAGAGGACCCTCTCGACACTCAAGCCTGACCTGGGGTTGTCATCTCTGGTGGCTTGTGAGCCTCGTTCTGGATGACATTGGAGACAGAGAGCTCTGCAATCAAAGCAGTTTTGGTTGTTGGGCTCCTGTGTTCTGGGTTCTGCTGTGGAACCCATTGAATCCCATGACAGCCCTTAAGGTGAGTGCAGTTATTGGTCCCTTTTTGTGGTAGAGGAAAATGGGGGATACAAGAAGGGTCATTCGTGTCTTCAAAGTTCCCAGATAAGAAGCTGAGGAGCCAAGATTCAAGTCCCAGGAGACATTGGCAGAACCTGAGCCTCCCCGCTGCCCAATACTGCCTGCAAGAACTGCTTAGTCAGGCCTGTGTGCCCTGTACAGGGAGTGGTGGCAATCTCCTCCCCACATGGTTACAACCTCCGACCTGAACTACCCTCCACGGAAACAGCCCAGAACCCTGGCAAACTGGCTAGGGCATGCAGCTCTGTCTTCTGTTCCAAGGGAAGGAACCCGATACAAATCCAGCCCTCACCCCTGAGCTGGCCTCAGCTCCTCTGTCACCCTGGGGTCCTCAGCTCCCCACTCAGTCATGGGTGCACTGGTGAAGCATCTGAAGAGCTAGATCTCGGGAAAGAGGCAATGGGCCCATGACCAGGGCACCTGGCAAAGTGGCACGTAGGGGAGGGGGCCAGATCCCTCCATGTACCTCTTCCACCGGATACAAACTGATCAAACTTGACACAAAGCTCCCAACCCCCAGCATCCATATCCTCTGGTACATCTCTTCCTCTGTCCCTGAGCAGCTGTGGGACCTTGATGAGCCCTTTTCCAGCTGGAGCCTCAAAATATCCATGCTACAGTCCTGTGAGGAGGTCGTCCTAGGATCAAGTGTTCCTCACCAACTTCCAGACCAGTGTTGCTCTGACAAGAATGCTCAAGGGCCACTCCTGTCCACCTGACTTCCCCAGGAGGTCCTCATCCTGTCCAGTTTCATCTCTCCTGGCTGCCTGTCCGCCCATCAAAACTTAGCTTTCTGGTCCCCTCAAGTCCTTCCATGTTGGCTTTAAGGCATTACTGTATCCGAGGCTGGAGAGAGCTCATCGATTAAAAGCATAGGCTGCTCTTGCCGAGGACCTGGGTTTGATTCTAAGCTCCCACAAGGTGGCTCAAAACCATAGTAACTCCAATCCCAGGGGATTGACACCCCCTTCTGGTGTCTTCAGGTACTGCATGTATAGTGTACAGACATTTGCAGACAAAACATCTGTACACGTTCAATGAGTAATTAAATAAATAAATAAAATCTTAAAGCAAAGCAACAAAACAAACAAACAACAAAAAACACTACATAACTTAGACAGACAGACAGTAACTAAAACCAATGGTGTTCCTCTTCTTCTCCCCCTTCCCAAGAACTAGAGGGAGGGCTGGGGTTGCAGTTCTGACAATTCTGCCCAGGGCCTCTACATAAGGGCCTTAAAACCCCCGTAAAGGCATCAGAAAGGAGAGACATTCACGTTTCGTTCACCTGTGACAGAGTATTGGCAGTCCCCAGGGAGCACTTGGGCCCTTGTGTGGCAGAGCAGCACAAGACACATTATTCCTAGCCGGCATCCAATGTCAGTCACGTTGCCTGGTACCCCACCCTGTTCCCGAAAACCAAAGGCGCCCCTTCCAGAGAAAAAAGGAGACAGCCTCTTCATTAATAGCGCTGGCGGCAAGGTAAGGCCGGCCGCCCGCCCCAAGCCCGCGCCCCTAATTATGCCACGCGCCTTTCATCCCCACGCACACACGCGGAAAGTTTATTGTTGTATTTCGGCCTTTCTTCAGTCTCCTCTGCCTTTCATGCAAGGGAAGGGTGCTGAGGGGTCAAAGCTTCCTCCCCCAGCGCCTCTCCCTGCTTCAGTCCTTTAGAAAAACACCCAAAGCCATAATTTGTCTTAGAATTTCTTTTGAAACAGCTACAAGAAAGACTAACGACTGCTCTTTTCCCTCTGTTTCTGATTCCAGCCATCCCTTTATCTGGCTTTCATTAGAGCCTGGGCCGCGCCTCTTTTGTGGGAGAGACTTGAGGGAGCCGAGGCAGTTTCCCGCCGCTGTGATGTTGCTAAAGATTAAAAAGGAGCTTTGAAGCTGCACCAGCTCTGCCTGCGCCCCCTCGGAACAGGACCTCAGAAAGACCCGCGCCATCTGGCAAACCTGACATAAAGACAAAATAAAGTGATTGAAACAGTCTCTTCAAAGCCACGATGGCAGATTTGTTGATTTGGGCGTTATCTTTCATGCGAGGCCCTCAGAAGTCACCAGAACACCTAGATAACCTCAGGCAGGCCTGACTGGAGTGGATAGAAGCCTTCCAGGCTGAAGCTCGCGAGAGGACTGGCTGTAACTGGTGGGGGCTGAGACACGGACTGATGGCCACTGGAGGGATTTTGGGTCACTCAACAATTGAATCTAGAGGCTCAATCACTGGGATTCCAAAGCCTCACCTGTGTGTTCCCTCAGGAAGGACACCCGATGCAGGCGGAAGTAGAGCCCGGGCAGGAAGATGATACAGGGATGCATGTGGAGAGTGACAAGAGATGGAAAGGCCTTGCCCTGGTTGCAGCTGACAGTCTGTTAGCCATGCCATGACACTGTTGTCAATGACGATCCAGGCTGGGCAGGTGCCTCCAGGCTAGGTCCCACCAGAGAGTCACTCTCAGCCAACTGAGTCCAGCAAACATTCTGCTGAGGTACTGCTGACCTCCTGTGACACCCACTAGAGCTGGAATTCACCTCGCTGTGAGACGAGCTTGGGTCGTTCAATGGAGAAAATATCATGATCGGAGCTCACATTCTGTTAGGTCGCAGTGTTGGGCCGACAGCTCCCGGTCTTGAATCAAGAATGTTCTGTTGAAACCGGGCGGTGGTGGCGCACGCCTTTAATCCCAGCACTTGGGAGGCAGAGGCAGGCGGATTTCTGAGTTCGAGGCCAGCCTGGTCTACAGAATGAGTTCCAGGACAGCCAGGGCTATACAGAGAAACCCTGTCTCGAAAAACCAAAAAAAAAAAAAAAAAAAAAAAAAAGAATGTTCTGTTGAGCTAGTCGGGTGGCATATACCTGTGAGCCCAGGGCTTTCGGGGTGGAGTTAGAAGAATCAAGAGTTTCAGTTCCCTCTGCACTACACAGCAATCCTGGATACAAAAGACCCTGTCTCAAAAAAAAAAAAAGAACTGTCTTGGACAGCAGCCTGGAGAGAGTAACATAAACACCAACTAAATAGACCCTCTTGCAGTGAGCTTCAGGCCAGGGGCTTGGGACTGGAATGGGAAGAAGCAGGGCTCGCTAAGCTCTACCTAAGGAGCTCATGTGGAGTCTGGGGAACAGGGCAGCCGGCCCTTCATTTCCCCACCTGACTACCTTGACTAATTCAGCTTCGTCTCCACACGAGGCACCCAATTCAACCTCTGCCTTTACTTAAGGCCTTGCTAACCAAACATGTGCACAACTGAAAAGGCAGGGGTCTGGAGGCCTCCAATCCTTCCTTCTGGTTCCCTTAAGCCTGGGGTTCTAATCAGGCGGAGGCTGACGAATCCGATAAGGAACAAATTGCAGTCTACCGTGTTTTAGCAAATGTGTCAATTCATGAAATCTGACCACTGCTCAACCTCCAAGAATCTATCGGAGCCCTACTGTGCATACTCATACAAACAAAAGTGAGGCCTAGCTCAAATGCCAGGCCCAGAAAAGACACACAGAGCACACCAGCGGGAGATGTGATATGTCACTTCTGCCTTCAGAGCAGGGGCAAGGGTCCTGTCACACCCGTGGGCCCTCCAGACAACTTGCCTGCTCTGGCCAGAGGTATTGCCAGGATCAGCCCTCCCCACTCCCTTGTCTCTTTCAGAGGAAGCTTCTCATCCCAGGTGGCCCACACCACCCTTCCTTCCTCTCAGAAACACAGCTGGTTTGGCATGGGGTGCCGGGAGGGGCTCACAACAGATTTCCTGGCATGAGATTAGGGTTCTATCTGTTTCCTCCCAGAGTGAAAAGAGAGGCCTCTCCCCTGAGAGGCTGCAGGGCTGAGAGCACAGTCAGGGCGGCTCCCAGCCCACCAGTTCCTGCAGGAAACCTTCCAAATATGTCATTCATTCTCCTTTGCTGCTTCCACACCTTCATTGTCTGACAAACTTCTACTCATCCTTCAAAACCCACCACTGATGACACCCTTCTGAAGCCTTTCTGAGCCTCCTTATCCCTCTGCTCACATGTCACATCTCCATCTGTCTTGAGTGCCTCTGAAATAAAGACTATAATATTTTTCCAGAAAAAAAAAAAGAATGCATGTCTGAAGTCAAAAAGGCTGAGACCAGATGTCAGCTCCTCTATCCATCAGCTGTGACATTTGGGCAGGTCACTTTGCCCCTCTCTGATCCTCATTTGTGAGAGGAGAAAATAAAATGTATCCTCCCGGATTGTTTTGGAGATTCGATAAGGTACTGTGGGTCAGGGGATGATGCAGTGGGCGAAGACCTCACAGGGGACCTGGGGACAGTTCCCACCAACTCACACTGTGGCTCACAGGGGACCTGGGGACAGTTCCCACCAACTCACACTGTGGCTCACAGCTGCCTCTTAACTCTGGGTACAGAAGACCCAGTGCCCTTTTCTGGCTTCAGCAGGTACTAGGCACCCAGATGGTACCCAGCCATACATGTAGATAAAATATTCATACATGTCAATAAAACAAAGTAGTGTATGTGGAAAATCCTAAAATGGTAGCTAACACATAGTAGGGCTCCATGGATATTGGTAGAATGTGAATCCTTTAACAACAGGGCCCAGGTGCAGTGACAGTTTTGGAAGTTTGGTTTCTTTTTAAAAATAACATAGAAATACTGTAAGAATATGGTTTCATTTTAATCCCGGGTGTGGGACATGGGGCTGCCTCAGATTGTCTACAGCAGCTGACTATGATTTGCCCCGTGCTCTAGCAGGGGCGTGATTTTACCGGCAGCAGACAGTTTCTGTGATTGTGTGACTGTGTGGGTGTGGGGGGGTGTTGGTTGGTTACTGTTGGTTGTTGTTACCATGCTTTGTTAAGCCATGGTTGCGCACAAAGAAGAAAAAAGATGAAATTAGATATTCTGCCTTCGAAGATCAAACTTGCCCCCACGGAACTTGATGCTCCTAATCTGCAGCAAGTAGTTTAATGACAACGTCACCCCCTTTCCCTTCTATCCTGTTTTCTCTCCTATCTTGTGTTAGGGGCTGAAATGGCAGAAGAAAAGGGGGAAGAAGGATAAAAGAAAAAAAAGATCCTATGACGTAGTAAACATTGGCTGCACCCAGGTCTTCATTCACACATGCAATCACTTCTTCAGTGATCCATCAGCCTAAGCTCCTACTGACCTCTGAGGTCAGAGCTCTTACTCAGAGCTGGGTTACACAGCAGGTCTCGGTACAGACTGTGTCCCCATGCCCAGCCATCCCTTAGCTGGTTCTTTTTCATACAATCTCAGCACCTGCTTTGACTGGCACTGTCCCCAAGTCCCCATGCTTTCCAAGAAGCTTGGCAAAAGTCTTTCTTCACACTCCCTGGTAGTGTATCTGGCCAGAGCAAAGAAAGGCAGGATAGACAAATTGTCTCCAGAGCCTGGAACCAGGACCTGTGTCCCTGCTTTGAAAGATGATGACATATCTCTGCATCCCACAGAATATGCTACCCTTTAGGCATCTTTTTGTGACTAGCATCTGAGGGAAGAAAGATACTACAGTTTCTGTGTGGGAGCACATAGTAGGTGGTCAGAGCTGAACCTTCCACCCCTAGGGTGGTCAACAAACTTCTCCCTGAACTAAACATTTGGTTTTCAGTTTGCATTGCAGTTACAAAATATCTGAGTGGAAAACCTGGCCAGGGGTTGAGGGGTGGGGACACATTTGTTTTACTTAGTTTCAGAAGTTTCAATTTATGGTTGGCTCCATGGATTTTAGGCTAAGTAGAGAATCCTAGCAGAAGGCCATAGTGGATAACTGCGACTCTAATGGCAGATAGGAGGCAGAGAACAAGAGAAAGTCCAGGACAAGATGCACCCTTCAGAGACATGTCCCCCATGACCACTTCCTCCAACCAGGCCACACCTGCCAGTCAGCTACGCACTATTACATGGACTAGCCATTGAGAATATGGGCATTCTCACAACCCAGACATCTACCGGCATCAGCAGCAACTGGGGACCAAGCCTTTAACCATAAGCCTTCAGGGAGGACACTTAACAGCCAATCTAAAACAGCATCTTTCAGGAACAGAGCCTCCTCTGAACACTCCGGAGAAGACAGAGAGGGAACACTATCCACGCTTTGAGGCTCCTGATCCAATGCAGACAATGCTCAGTGCATCCCTGGGGAGTTTTTAAGCGTGATAGAAGAGACAGGCACGTCATTCTTAGTTTTGAAACCTGACAGTCATGGAACTGGGACTGTGGCACAAGAAAGGAGTATTTACCTGGTGTGCAGAAGGCTCTAGGTTCAATACGCAGTAGAGCAATCTTAAGAAGATGAAATAAGGATTCTTGCTTTGATGAAACCCAAAGCTGAAATGCTTTTAACTTTGAAAAGAAAGAAAGAAAAGAGAAAGAAGAAGGAAGGAAGGAAGGAAGGAAGGAAGGAAGGAAGGAAGGAAACTGCTGATTTGCCGAAAGTGTCCCATTTTCCAGATGAGAGAAAGCTGCAGTCTGACAGCAGACAACAGTTTCATCCTTGCTAGTGCTAACTTGTGGCCTGGTGGGGAAGACATAGCTCCGGACTGTGGTCCAGTCTCTCACTATGGGGTAGAACTGCTCCTATCACAGGAGGACGCTCCTCTGATGATGGAGGTAGCCTGTACTTAGAGATAACTTGACCCAGTCAGGTAAACATATATGAGGGAAAAGCAATCCACCCCCGATCCCTCTGAGAAGCTGGGTGTACAGCATCTATGTGAGCTCAGAGAGATGCACCATCCTAATCCACACGCTGGACACAGGTGACCCAGGCTCAAGCTCCTCTCAGGCTCCCAGCCAAGTCCTCTCACTAGAGAATCAAGCGGAGGGAGCTGGCCTGGAGCCTCATCCCTGGCATCTCATGCCAGCCTAGCCAGGGGAGGCTTTCTCACGATCAGGGACATCTGGGTTGGCACAGCTCCCAGAGGCCACCGACATGAAAAGCCAGGGGCTTGGCGGAAACGCCATCTGCACATCATAAAGCCGCTGGTGGTTCCCAGGGGCTGCCTCCAGCTGCGCTAGGCTGCCTGGAGAAGAGAGGAGGGGGATGCAGGGTGAGAACTGAATGGCTGGAGTAGAGCAGGAGGCAACTCTCCCACCTGGCGTCCTAGCACACTAACAGTCAAATGCACCAGGCTTGTCTCTCTGTGGCCACGGGGACTACACCGGGGGTTTCCTGTCCCGGAAGGTGATTTTTCCAGGCACTGAGCAGCAGGGGCTAGGCCCTGTGTTCTAGATTGTACTTCTTGATTCAATTCCTAGACCATTCCTGGGGTAACTGGATTGACGTCTTCAGGGTTTACACGTGTGTTGATGATACATCAGATGACTGAGGCTTGCCAGGAGGATCCAAAGCAACACGAATACTGAGCGCACTTAATACCGGAACATTGGTTATTACTCCGTGGAACTTCATTAACAAAGAGGTCACATGGATGTGAAGAGGGCGCTCCATCACTGTTGATTCTTATTCCTTGCTGTCATCCTTCCCATCCTGAAGCTGCCAGCAAGCTAACTCACAGAGCTCTCATCTGTAATGAGTAATGGGAAATAGGCTATCTCACTGAACCAGCGGGCCAAAGACCAAGACCACAGCTGATTGGACAAGAGCTTAGACATGACTCCAGGGGCGTTCCCCTATTGGGCAGTTGAGCATCAAGGGCGTTCCCCTATTGGCAGTTGAGCAGAGCCCAGCAGGTTTCTTGTAGAGAACTTGAATAGAGGTCCGAGCACATGAACTGATGATGATCTGTTAGGTTCTGAAAGGGCAGAGAGGCGAGACTGGCAGAGAGGAGGATGGTACGAGATCAGAAAGAGATGAGAAGGAAAGGCGGCCCCCATTCCTCTTTGAGTTCCCACGTGAATTCTCGTAGACAAGGTTTTACTTGAGAAACAAGTCTTTCAAAGAAGCATAAACCCAAACACATGTCCCTTACACATGTCCACAGCCAATCGCACTTAACATAAATGCACTCGTTCACTTCCTTTACATCCCGTACACGGCAGAACGACTTCCAAAAGAGAGAACCCCGAGGGAGACTGGCTGGCGTGAGGCTCAGAAGCCCGGAACACGCTGAGCAGCTGTGGACAATGGGATTTCTGGAGGGGTGAGGACGGCTGGCTGTAGAAGAAAAAGCACTGGTGTGAAGCAAGATCCCACGAGGATTCTCCTAAAGCATCAGAACAGAGGTGTGTGGTCCTTAGCGATCATCAAAATCCTATCACCTGCCACATCTGGGCTTTGCTCTCCCCAGCCTGGCTCTATCCTCCCAAAGTGTTTACTCCTGACAGCTAATGAGAGTAATAAGGGTAATCACATAACCACGGACAACAAAAGGGGTCCCCCGTCTTTGTCAGGGCTCCCATTTGGAAATCCTGAGACGAGGACCTGAACACAAGCAGTATGCCCCCTGGGAAATGACAACAGAACATGAGCAGGAGAATGAAGACATGGGCCAGAGAGGATCTGGCACCAGCAATGGGGTGCTATAGAGTATAGAGTCTCTGTGGATGCAGATAGCCTAACCCCATAAAGGATCTGGGAGGCCCAGGGTAGAACATGCACCTCAGAGGAACTGAGGTGCTCCCTTGCCAGCCTCTGCTGCTCTTGAATTGAGGGGAATCCAGGGCCTGGACTAAGAACTCAGGTTTCCAACCCAAGCATCCTCGTCTCTCTACTATTCCCCAGCTGCTCTCCAGTCTCACACATGGACAGAACAGGCTCCAGTTGCCTGAGGGCACCCTCGGGCAGAGACCAAGGATGAGCAGCTAGAAATGGAGTCAGCATGAATGCAAACGGAAGGTGTCAAGGGGCCTCAACCAGGCACAATCAGCAGCTGCCACACAGAGCAAAACCTCATCGTATCTGTTCAGCCCTGGGCTAATGAGTCACAGAGACCAGAGGATGTGATATACATGGATTGAATTGTTCAGGGAGCAGGATGGGAGAGCAAGATGATGGGAGGATGTGACAGACCAGGTGTGGTCCTGCAAATCCACCCTGCAATAAGGAGCTGGTGGGTGGCTCCGGAAGAACCAGACCAATGACCACTTGTTAGCCACAGGCTGCAAAGTTAACTGGCATGTGGGAATATTGAGTTTGATTGACAAGAGCACTGTCAGGGCTGGGTCTGTAGCTCATTGATGAAGTATTTGTCTAGCACTTACATTTGGGAAGCCCCAAATTGGAACCCCAGCACAGCAAAAAAGAAATCAGATCCTATCAAACAAACCTTTTGGCTGCTACTTGCCCTCATCAGAATTAGAAGGCATTATCAGTGATTCTCGGCCTTTCTAATGAGGCAGCTTTAATACAGTCCCTCATGTTGTGGTGACCTCCAATCACAGGACTATTTTTGTTACCTCTTTAGAACTGTGATTAATCAGAATGTAAATATCTGTGTTTTCTGATGGTCTTAGGCAACCCCTGTAAAAAGGTCATTTGACACTCCCAAAGGGGTTGAGACCCTTTGGTTGAAAATTGCTTAATTAAGTCTTATCATTATACAGGATCTGAGTGCACAGAGAAAAGGTACCATTTCTGTCATCTGAAGATGGCAGTGGCATGCTTTTTGGACATGATCTTGACAAGAGTTTTGATTCTCATTTTTCCCAGTCAATGAGATGCTACTGATGGCAGAGTGGACCCAGAAAAAGTGCTAAGGAAGTTCTGTTTTGCTGTGGATTGTAAAATTCATCCTAATTTTAGAGTTATGAAATGTTTAAAAAAAAGATGTATTTTAGAATGTATGGATTGTAGCTACACTGTTAGAGTTTATTAAAAAAAAATCTCCATAAGCTTCACTGCATTTGCTGCCCACTGCAAACTTGCTGGACGTTACAGTACACTGCCCGTGTGTCATTCCACACAGTCACATCAGTCACCTGAGGTCACTAAGCTCCTCGGTGGACAGAGTGGAGCTCAACGTCACAGAGCCACCACCTTACTGTATACCTCTGGCTAGCTCTGCTCTCTCTGGATCCTTTTTAACCAACTCTGAACTCTTCCCCATCCGCCCTTCTTCCAGCTGAAAGTGCTCCCCCACCACCCCACCACCAGTACCCTGCCCTCTGCTCCTGGGTGCCATGGGCTCACACTTGAGATATTTCTGTTCCCTGGTAATCTCTCCCTTTCAGGAAAGCCCATTCTCCTTTTTTTTTTAAACAAGGTTGTACAAGTATCTCCTTCCCTTCCACCTACCTCCATTCCAGGTTATCTGAGTCATCCTTAGAGATTTGTGAGGGACTGGGCACACAGTCCTGGAAGTGCTTTTACTTAGGCCTGTTTGATAATGGTTGATATGGCAACTTCCTCACATATATGCCTAACTACTCTCAAGCTGAGAGAGCTGAGAATCCAGCCCTGAACACCTGCATAGGTGCATGCATGTATGGGTGTGTGCATGCATGCTGTGTGTGTGTGTGTGTGTGTGTGTGTGTGTGGTTGTGTGTGCATGTGTAACTGGTACTTGAAGTCTGTTTCATATATGCTAGACAAGTGTCCGCTCTACTGAGCTCCCTACCAGACCCTCTTTTTTACCTTTTTAAAGAGATTTTATTATTTATTTCTGTTATGTGATGTGTGGGAATGTTATGTGCGTGTGAGTCCGGGTACCCACAGAGACTAGAAGATCAGCTTCCCTGAAGAGTTACAGGCGATTGTGAACTGCCCAACACGGGTGCCAGGAAGTGAACTGCAATCCTCTGCAAGAACAGTGAGCCTTCCTCCTTGCCATCTCTGTAGACCCTTCCTTTTTTGAGGGGGAGGGTGCTTTTTGGATTTTTAAAACAAGGTCTCACTTTGTAACCCTGGATGGCCTGGAACTCACTTTGTATACCAGGCTGGCTTTGAACTCACAAAGATCCCTCCACCTTTCTCTCCCAGGTGCTGGGATTAAAGGCATGCACCACCACACCTGGCTACTTTCTATTTTGAGACAAGGTCTCACTACATTGCTCAGTCTTCCCTTGAAGTCACTCTGTAGCTAGTCTGGCCTTGAATTTCCTGCCCCAGCCTCCCTGGTACTGTGCCACCAACCCTCGATAAACTGTCAATCATTTTGAACAAGGAATGTGTGCTTCTGTTTGGCACTGGCTTCCAGTGATGTGCTGGCTGAGACTGTTCCAAAAGACATCTGAGCAAAGAGGTAGCTTCCTTTGTCTCTGCTCTTAGCACTCCTGAGATGAGAGGCTGTGTGTCCTGGTCCCTCTGCTCCGGATACAGGTCATGCTTGGTTCTCTAGACAGAAGATGCACGTAGTGAACACCACGCGAACAAATGAAAGATGCACATATGTGTGCACAGGTGCACATGGCGGTGGCACACACGTGTCAGCCTCTATTCAGCCATTGCAAAGGATGAAAGTTTAGTTCAAAGGGGCCAAACTTAGACGAGGAATCTATGGGCTGGCTGGATTGAAAGGATTAAGAGGTGTATAAGCTTCAGGCTGGGTCTGATCCAAGGTCTCTTGGCTCTGTTTTCCAACATGACTCTTCTGAAGGACCACCTTCTCTGGAGCCTCAGAAGCCCCAGGCTAACATGTAGCCAGCTTAGTCATTACAAGACAAAGTGGCTAATGTAAAGACCACCAAGGCCAGCCTCAGTACTCATCTCTGTACCAATAACTAAGCCAGAGGCTGGTACGACTTCATTAGCCAGACCTCAGTCACATGGCTACTCCTGGACCAGTCAGTCCTAGGCAATCTTGCTGCCCCTACTGACTGACTGTGTGCTGAGGACATGATTCTGCTCTTAGAGGAAGAGAAGGCAGTGCTGGATGAGCAGAATCCTAGGGTCAGGTGGAACAGCTAGAGTAGGGAGGGGAACGGACAAACTGATACAGCCCAAGTATCTGAAGCAGGGACCAGAAAACAGATATAGCTCAGGCAACGACAGCAGAGATGCACTGCAGTATGCTGTTTAAAAAAGAAAGAAAGAAACCTACAGACAGTAGCACACACCTTTAATCCCAGCACTCTGCAGGCAGAGGCAGGCAGATCTCTCTGAGTTTGAGGCAGCCTGATCTACAGAGAGAATTCCAGGACAGTCAGGATTACACAGAAAAACCTTGTCTTGAAACAACAAACAAAAATAAAAGAAAGAAAGAAGGAAGGAAGGAAGGAAGGAAGAGAGAGAGAGAGAGGGAGGAAGAGAGGGAGGGGGAGGGAGGGAGGGAGGAGGAAGGAAGGAAGGAAGGAAGGAAGGAAGGAAGGAAGGAAGGAAGGAAGGTAAGGAAAAACAGGAGGAGCAGATGCCGTAGCCAATGGTAGGTCACTTGTTTAGCATGTTAAGGCCTAGATAACCACTGCCTTCTTGACACTACCATAGCCATTTTCAATAAAACTTCCATTTTGAATAGGGGTCAATACACTTTAAGTTCCCAAAACCTCCCTGGGTGACTGACATCCTGCTTTGCAGAAGAAGACATGCACATGGGTAACTGACGTCCTGGTTGGCAAGTTGAGACAGGAATGCTAGACAGTCACCTCACCACAACCAATGGGAACAGGATAAGTGTATCCCACAGATGAATTTCTAAGGAAGTCCCCTATCCCTGATTGGTGGGATAACTTGGCACAGATGTTTGTGGATTTCAGGCTTAAAAGCTCTGTAGCATTCTGGCTTGAAGTCAGAGTCTCAGCTCCCGAGTCTGACCTCCGGCCCTGATTGATCAGTCCCAAGTTCAATAAACTATCCCTGTTTGACTGAGATTGGTGCCTGTGTAATTTGTGAAGTGATTCCTGGACACCTACAATACAGGTCTGGTTTACATGTCTGGCACTGCAAAAAATAAACAATATAAGGAAAACTAAAACAGAACAAAGCAAGAGCATCCAATGCTAAGAAGCCAGAAGAGGACGCACTCAAGCAGGTTTCAAGAGTACCTTCCTCAGATAGCAAAGGATGAGAAAGAGCCAGAATTATAGAGCAGGAAAGCAACACTCCGGAGACTGGAACAGCTGTATAAAGGTTTCCCCTGTGGTTGAGGGAGGTTATTCAAGAGACTAAGATTAGACAGAATAAGTCTGATCATGGATGATAAGTCAAGTAGATTACAACATAAGATGCTGTCCAGGGGAGCCAGGCATGTGGGCAGGGCATACAGAGCTTTGCGCACCGTGGAAGAGTGGGACTTGGCCTGAGTCAGTTGGGAGGCCCTCAAAGAGAGTGACCAGGCAATGATGTTGGCTTCTCCAGTTAACGTTTCCGGCCACTCTGACTGTGGTGGGCAGAAAACACCAACAGTAAGATGGATGGACCTCTTACTCCTCAATGATGTGGTGGCTCTAACCAAGCCAACATCAAGGGTAGATAGAGATGTGTATGATTCTCTCCCCATGGAGCGTCAGAGACAGCTTTGAAGAGGGAAAACTTGAGCTGGCAAGCCAGAGGCAGTCTTCATTTTGGGTATCTTTCCTCCTGAGAATTAAGGAGATTTGGTTCCCCCCACCCCCTTTTTTTTCTTCTATGACAGTTAATCAATCTTGTCATCTTGCCTGGATTAAGAATCGCCTGGGGATCAGTAGAGCACAGTGCAGGGTGTGTCTGTGAGAGGTTTTCCAGAAAAATCAGATCACAAAGCTTTGGACCTAATTGATCATTGATCCTGATTTAAACTCTGATGGTGTTACTGGTGGGCACTGAAAGGAAGGGGGTGGAGCCCAAACTGAAGGAAATAGGTCACTGGGGCTGTGCCTCAGGACTCACTCTCTCTCTCCTCTCCCCCTCCCCTCCCCTCCCCTCTCCCTCCCCCTTCCTTCCCCCTTCTCCTCTCCCTCCTCTCCCCTCCCCCTCTCCCTATGTCCTCTTCTCTCTACCTCCTTGCCTTCCATGAAGACATTCTTCCACCACAGGCTCTTGCCAAGCACACACATCCGAGTGAACAAATGGACCCTCTGAGACTGTGAGCTGAAAATCTTGTTTCTCTTAGGGGTTCAGTCACAGAAGGAAGGAAGTAAAATAGCCTCGGAAGCCAGGAAGAGACCCTCACTCAACTGAGCCTTTCCAAATGCCCACCTATAGGGCGAAATGATTACAACAAGCCATTCACAGTTACAAGTGCCAATAAAGAGTGATTTTGCCAACTTGGCCACAACAGATCTGGCTAAGTCAAAACAGATCAAGTTGAGAATGTCAGCACTCCCATTTTGGTCTTCTGGAGCCTCAAAAAGGCAAAGTCACCGTGACAAGAGGGTAAATGTCCCCACCCCGTCACACCTCACTGTGCAACCTCTCTACCAGCTCTTCACTCGTGACCCATCTCATGAAGAACACTAGAAGATTTCATCTATTTATTTATTTAGTACAGAATCTCATGTGGTCCAGCCTGGCCTCAAACTCATTACACAGCTGAAGCAGACCCTGAACTTATAACTCTCCTGCATCCACCTCTTGGTGTTCTGAGATCACAGGTGGATACTTACTGTCTTGTCCAGTTTATGTACTGGGGATCAAACCCAGGACTTTATGTATGTCAGCCAAATATTCCATGAACTAAATTATCTCCCAGCCCATGAGTTAACATTTTATAAAGCATGTTGTATTTCCTACAGAAACTGTGTCTCTATCTAGCATAGACCTTCCTGTTGGCTCCTATTTGGGTGGCATCAGCAAGGTACTCCTGGATTCCACTCATCTCTGGATAGATGTCCTATTGTTCCCATGAAGATCTCCCACAGAGCATCCCCTCAGGCAGACAGAGAACTGGGTTCTGTTTGGTTGTGCTGTCTTCCCAGCACCCATTCTTCAATCTTGGGAGGTCAGCACTGCTGTTTTGTTTTGTTTCCTGGGAAGCCCATGTAGTTCAGGTAGCATCTGCCTCCTCCGACTTTTGACTTAGGTTTGTCTCATAGCTGGATTCTATTTCTATTATTCTGGCCACCCTGCCAACCCCACTCTTGCCTCTTAGTGATGATTGGTTCTAGGAAGGCCTATGACCTTCATCAACCCCATGAGACAACCCCATGACTTTACGGTCTTTCAGGGAAAGAAACATTTGTTTCTCTGGACTGGGATTCATGAGGAGGTCATTGGAGTTTGACCGACAGTGGAACTATTAAAGAAGGAAGCAAGGCAAGAGGTAGAGAAAACAAGCCTCAGTCCTGTGACATCAGTTGAGCTGCTGGATACTGCCCTGCCTGAAGCCCACATCATGAAGGATGATTTTCTGCTACATGGGGGCCATAAAATACGAGGGCAAGAACCAGGTAAGTAAACTGAAGGGTGGTTTGTTGATTGGTTCAAGAAAGGATCTCAGGCCAGGGGGATGGATTAGTAGGTAAAGGCAGTTACCACCCAGCCTGAAAGCCTGAGTTCAATCCCTGGGGTCCACAAGTGAAAAGGTATTAATAAATAAATAAATAAATAAATAAATAAATAAATAAATTTGAAGGAAAGGAAGGAAGGAAGGAAGGAAGGAAGGAAAGAAAGAGAGGTTGGAGAGATGACTCAGTGGTTAAGAGCATTGACTGCTCTTCCAGAGGTCCTGAGTTCAATTCCCAGCAACCACATGGTGGCTCACAACCATCTGCAATGGGATCTGGTGTTCTCTTCTGGTGTGTCTGAAGAGAGTGACAGTGTATTCACATATATAAAATAAATAAATAATTCTAAAAAGAACAAAAGAAAGAGTAAGAGAGGGGAGAGAGAGAGAGAGAGAAGAGAGAGAGAGAGAGAGAGAAGCCTTATCATGTAGCTGAGTCTGGCTTTGAATTTTTCATTTTCTAGTCTCTATCTTCCAAATGGTGGAATTGTGTGTATGCACCTAGCTGTCATCTTTTTTTTTTAAATAATCATAAGTATTTTAAAATAAATGAAAAGGTTCTTTGGCTTTTCTCCATCTTTCCTTGAGCTGTTGAGTAAAACTAAGGGGCATCTGAGCTTGTCTGCCCTTCAGAATTCCCCTTTGCATGTCCACGTGCTTGGACTTTACAGAAAGTCTCTCCTCTTGTTCAAGAAAATAGAGTCTAGGAATGACCAATACTCTAGAGTGTTACTTCCCAAACTTTAATACGTGTGTGTGTGTGTGTGTGTGTGTGTGTGTGTGTGTGTGTGTGCATTGCTAAGGGATCTTGTTGAAAATACGACTGCAGTTCCACAATTCTGAAGTGGGCCCTGTTATTACACAGTTCTCTGGGAGTGCAGATGGACTTGTCCATGGACCCCATTTTGAGAAGCCAAGCTCTAGAACAGTTCATAAAATATGGATATATTGCCAAGGTAGGAAGAGGAGAATCACTATCAAGTTCTAGTGTGACAAACCAGTCGGGAAGTCTCTGGGATGACATATTCCAAAATATTACAGAGAGTGGAGAGGTCCTGAGCAGTGTAAATGTTCTCCCTCGCTCTTGTCTGTATTTTCATTCAAGTCTACAAGGACCATGTACTGCTTAGACGTGAAGCTTAAATCTGTTACAGATGGAATCAAATGTCCCCCAGACCATGTTTTAAATAACTGTTCCTCCTCAGCTGATAGAATTATTTTGGGAAGATATGGAAATCTTTAGGAGGTACAGACTGGCCAGGGGAAGGTGGTCATTTGGGGTGGGGCTTTGACAGCTTCTCTCTTTCTCTCTCTCTCTCTCTCTCTCTCTCTCTCTCTCTCTCTCTCTCTGCTTTGAAGTGAATAACGTCCATCAAGGGCTCCCATTGCTGTGCTTTTCCCACTATTATGAACCCTGTGAAACCATGAACCAAAACAACTCCTCCCTTAAGTTGTTTCTTTCTGATATTATAGTCCCAGCAACGCAAAAGTCAATAATACAAAATCTAAATAACTAAGTCGAGAAGGAAAAACTAAAATGCACACAACTTTCTTTTTGGAGTAGAGTTGCACGCAGTCCAAGCGGGCCTCCATCCTGCTGTGTGGTCAAGGCTGAACTTAAATGTCTGGTTGTCTTTCCTCTGCCTTTTGCTTGCTAGGACTACAGGCATGTGCCACTGTGCCTAGCTTACAAATTTCTTAAATAAAACTTTTTTTGAGACTGATAATGATCGGAAACACGTTCTCACAAGCACCAAAGCTTGAAAACCACCACCTGGCATGGACTGCCTGGGAAGATTCATGCATCAAGAAATCAGGGAGATACTGTTAGGGTGGGCAGCCGCCTGCAGCCAGCCCAACATCTCTTCAAACAGGGGCTGGGTTGCAGCCCAAGTCTCTCACAGAGGTGTAGGCAGTGCCTGCACCTCCTCCAGGCACTTGTCATAGGCCTCCTGATATTCTTCATGAAGCTTCACCATGATCACCCAAGTGGGACGCTTGAAGCCTGTGGTTGAACCCAAGTCCATCTTAGAGGGGATATAGACGCAGGGCAAGCTCTGGTCCTCGCACATAACTGGAAGATGGCATTACACCTCAATCAGCAATGTTTCTCCTGCCAAAACCATGATCCCTTTCTCACCCTTGTTGACAAATTTCTGAACCTCCTTCACCCGGCTACGAATCTGCTTCTGCCTCAGAGCCTTCTTGATGCACTTGTAGAGTTTGCTGTCAGGCGGGGGCAGGAAGCCAGGGGCAGCGCGATGGGGTACAGGATGATGAGCTCTTGGTTCGTGAGCTCCTCGCTCCTCGCTGCAGCCATCTGCCTGCGCCTCAGACTCCTCAGGAACGGCCTTTATTTTGGTCATCTTAGCAACTACAACAACCCAGTCAAGGCATAGCAGAACCACGCGGCCGCTGCCTCCGAGATCACTTCCGGGTTATCCACTCTGGCCTCTTACACTGACCTTCTCACACTCTTGCTCCGAGCCTGACCTCCTTTCTGCCTTGTGTGTGTCCACCAAGGAGCCCTCTGCTGCTTGCTGGATGACCGTCCCACACGCCTCAACTTTGCAGGACAGAGCCAGTAACTGGGAGTGTTGAGTGCCAAGGGTCAGTAGCCACCACTTTCTCTGGAGAGTTGTCTATATGGGATCTATGGCAGATGACTCAGGGCAGGCCACACTGTCTGACGGTCTAACAGTCTTGAGAAGCCAATCCTGCCCCTCGAGGGGAAGATTAACCTCTGCATCCCATCACGGGTCATCTTGGGACCAAGCGCCTCATGTCACTTTTGCTGCTTCTCCCCTTTAGTTTTCTCCTGGTCCTCATTTCCTCTAGAGCAGTGCTTCTCAACCTCCCTAAAGTTGCAACCCCATAATACAGTTCCTCATGTTGTGATGAGCCTGACCGTAAAATGATTTTCATTGTTACTTCATAACTGTAATTTTGTGCCTGATATGAATTGAAATGTAAATGCTTTCAAAGATAGAGGTTTACCGAAGGGATCATGACCCACAGGTTGAAAACCGCTGCTCTGGGGCATTCCTGAGGCTCCCAACCTCCTTCTTGTCAAGAATGGCACATGCAAGAGACCTTGCCAGAGCCCCAGGCTGGGACAAAGCCCTATCCTAACCACTCTGTTTTCTTCAGAAGAGTTAGCACATCTGCAGCTGAGCGGCGGCCAATGTCATGTGGCAAGTGTCTCCCTCACAAGGTTGCAAACTCCATGAAACCAAGGCCAGTTGAAATCTTCCAGCTTCTTCCTAGAACCTAGGGGCACCTGGCACATAGGAGATCTGAAGTAAACACTAGGTGGACTCACAGGGAGGAAGGGGCAGGAGAGATGAAAATCCTTGGGTTGCCTTTTATATTGGGTCCAGGACTCCATGTTTATCTCTGTCTTGGTGGTGAGTGAGGCTGGCTGTGACCTCTGGGTTGGCAGCAGGGAACATTTGTGTGTGGCCTTGTGCCACAACCCCATCCGCAGCAGCCCTGCACAGCAGAAGTGGCACAGGGTCCCCAAGTGGAGAGCTGCCACCTGCTACCTTTTCTCTGAGCACTCAGAAGCAAGAGGAGGCTTGGCTGCCGCAGCAAAGACTAAAAACAGCCCTAGAAGCGGCACTGACATCTGCATGTGACCACACATCACCTCAGACCGGTGCATCTCCAAAGAGCTGCCCGCTAACCCCGCTCAGGCCCTAAGCCTCGTGGTCTCTCCCAGCAGAGCTAGCAGGCTGGCACCAAGAAGACCCAACACATCTACTCCGTCAAACTGGGACACCTACTGTAGCTGTAAGGGTCCTTCCTGGGCCTGGGAAGATGCTACTATTCTCCCTCTCTGGGAGATAGAAGGAATCCCTAATAAAGTATTCAGAAGAACCAGGCCTTTCCCACCCAATCTACCCTTTCACATCTGGAAAGTACCACATACTCTCACTCCTCTTTTGGTCCACTCTCATGTGGGTCACCCATTCCTCAGATGAGCAAATTGAGGTCAGACGGAGGAGAGGAGACAAGGCTAGGAATGGAAACTCCCAGTCCCTAGAGCTCCTCACCTGCCTTCCTGCTACAAGAGTGAGCTTTAAAGAGCAAGGCAAACAGAGGTGAGGACATGATGATCAGTTCCCTGGGTCACCTCCCTGTGTACTTGAAAACTTAAGAGGGCCCCACAGGATCTCCCAGAACCAGGTCAAGGAGTTTAGCCCCCGCTACAGGAAATGGAGGTCACAGTCTACTCCAGGATCAGGTGGCCAGGACATCAGACATGGCCTGAATGTAACCTCTCTTCATGGGAGCAATATGGTTAAAGCCCTCAAGCCAAGGAACAACCATCCTTCCTCCCTAAGGAGCAGGGCTCCGAGGGCAGAGGCTAAGCTGGGCACATTATCTGGGAATGCCACTCCCCCCAGTGGCCACCTGCACAGCGCCTAGCTCCTCCACAGGCTCCTTACAAAAACACGCACTCATCTCTGGTTCCCCAGAAAAGATCCCCACCCAGGCAAGGAAGGAGGAAGGGGTTCATAACCCTAACCCAAGGAGGCTCATTTATTCATTCCGTTTTCAACAACGATGGTTTTCAACCCAGTTCTACGGAAGGTGCGGGGTCCCTGTCCTGAGGGTCCCCATCCTCAGGATGTTGAAAGTCCAAGGGAGCAGAAGCAACTGAGGAGGCCAGTGTGAGGGGAACAGGTGATTTGGGGGGAGGGGGATGGCAATGGGTAGTTCAGGCCCTGGGAGCCCAGATGTGGTTCTGGATTTGACTGAGACAGGAATAATGGGAATTGATGCTAACTGAATCACATGGGTTTTTTTTTTTTTATAAAGAACCACAAATCTTTAAAACATCATGTTAGAAGTGACATTTTCCAAGCACTTTCTATATATTAGTCAATGCCCTTGGCACATCGGTCTCATCTTCTTTCATCCTAACCCATTGTTAGGAAAAGTATCAGCTCAGGATTCCCAAGACCAAGTTCTCTGCACAGAGATTTATTGGTCCCACAGGGACAGAAGGCAAGGAATAAGAGACAAAGACAGGAGATAGAGGGCAAGGGAGACAGGGAAGGGAACAAGGTGAGGCAGGAGTATTTGACTCGGAGTGGGACAAAGGACTGCCTCTGGATAGAGAGGAGACAGATGTGGCCCATAGGAAAATGGCCGTTTATAAACGTAAAGGAGGAATCCCCATATTAGGATGAGGTGTTTAATTTTAATTGTGCATGTTACTTAGGTGAACAAAAGGGAGCTTTTGATTGCTTGACTTCAATACTTTGATAGCTGGACCTTGGTAAGTTAGCCTCGGGAGGAGGAATTGGCCAAATAAGGGAACAGACCTTGGTGGCTAGCTTTAGGAATGGAATCTAACATTCTTTAGCAAGGCAAAGGAAATCAGGGAGAAGGGCAAGACCTGCCAGAGCCGTACTTGCCATGCTCAACTTGGACAGAGTCCCTTCACCCATCATATTGCTATAACAAGCCTGACTGGAGGAGACAGAGAGGCCCAGAGTGGAAGATCCCCTTAGGATGTACCCAAGGTCACAAAACTGGTCAGTATGAATCCTGGCCTTGGGACAGCTCGGTCCCTCCCCAGAGCTACTGTAGGGTTTTCCTGACCGAGATTCAATTCTAACTCTGAGCAAGTAGCCAGCTAACCACACACTGCTATTCAGTACAGTTTTCCCAGTGCTGGGCTGAAACTCAGAGCTTTGTCCATTCTAGACACCACTCAGAGCTACAGCCCCAGTCCTGTTTGTCACAGCCACAAGGTATTCTCAATAAAAAGACTTGTAGTCACATCTAGATGGCTTTCATGTGCCCAGCCCCACCCTGTTCAAGATGGACATAGGTACTGTCCTCCTGTGTTGTGTAACAAAACTTTTCTTAGGGAGATATATAACACATACATTTACTCACCCCAGCCAGAAAGCCCACAACAGATCAAAATATGGATACCACAAAAGTCCAACTTGGTGAACCAATGAGTTTAATTGGGGTTACTTTCAGAAATATGGATGAGGAGTTACTACAGATGCAGAAAGGATTCAAAGACAGCTGCATCACCAAAGCCCACACCGGTATGTGACAGCTCACAAAGTTGGGAATCTGGAGCACAACTTGCAGGCAGCTCAGTAGGTTGGAGGGTGTCATTTGTTACTAGTCTAAATGTCTTCCAGGATCCTTGGCTGGTTTCCATTTCTTCTGAGCAGCCTTGTCTGGTGTCAGAGTCTTCTTTGTAGCTTGGCTTGTCTAAATCTTTTTAGCAGCTTGGCCTTCTTTGGTCTGATCGGGACTCTCAGCTTTTACTGCTTATTCTGGCAGGGAGGAGCCTAGTGAATCTAGTCAGTTTCAGGAACTTCCTGAAGTTATGCTGAGTTGTTTACCTTTGTGTTTTAAGAGCTTCTCTGCAGGGTAGAATGTTTTAATTTTGGAGGACACTGTTAAACAATATGCTGAAGTTGCTGCAAGGACACTGAGCACAGTCCAGAGTCAAGGCAGTGACTTGGAATCTGGCCAGCTCAGATCACTGGGGTAAAGAAGGCAACCCTCTGCCTCCATGATGGATCCCAGAGGCCAGCCAGCTACAAGGAAGCAGCCAAGGCGGGAGATGGAAGCTGGGGCCAGGAGATTAATAAAAGCCTAGAGTCAGTCCGGCCTCTCCCAGATCTGTGCCCTTGCTCTTCAGTGAGATAGTTCAGTCTTCCATCTCCACTCGCTCCAGGAAGCTTCCCTTTCAAGCAGATTAGGGTCACAGATATACCATAAGGTATCACAAAATCTGACTTTCTGACATCACAGAATTATTCCAGTGAGGAAACAGTTACCTTCTCCTAGCACAGGTAACTTTGTCCATTGTCCTTGTCTACCAGACACGCAAAAGTCTGAATAGCAGCCACACCTTCTGTTCCTCACACTACTTCCCACTGATGTTTAGCAGGCGTACACCGGCACATGCATCCTCTTCCTGACCGTAATGGAGGCTGACTCTATTGCAAACACGTAGAACCCAAGCTGGCCCTGTGTGCAAAGAGCCATCTGGCATATAGGTTAGAAAGGGGAACTTGGGGGGTAGGGGGACATGACTCAAATCTCAGGCAAGCAAACTATGTGACCTGGGATAAGCCACCTAACTTCACCAGGCCTCAGTGTCTCCACCTATTAAATGGAGATGAAATAGCATTCCTCCTGCCACGTCAGAATGAGAGTGGGAGGCAATCTTGTGTGCAGCAACTCAGTGCATCTCTGTTCTTTTCATTTGTTTTGCAGATCCAGAGCAAGCACGGAGCTTCCCCATTGGGTGTATTACTTTAGCTGCCTACTACATAGCAAGTTATCGCAAACTTAGTAGCTTAAGTAGAGTCGGGAGTCTAGACACAGCTAGGCTGCGTTCTCTGCTTCTGTCTGTCCAAAACTAGGATTGGGATATTGATCAGGGCTTAGGTCTTATCTGAATGTTCCACGAAGAAAAAAATCAATTCGACGCACAAATGGTATGTGCCAGGCACAGGATTTGAGCTAGGAATTCTAAAGTGGATGTCTTGGGGGTTCTTGTAGAAAAGTTTTGTGAGCAGTGACTTCTGCTGCACACTCTTAGTTTCCTCTAGAGCTGTGGAGGGTCGTTCTTAAAGGCAGAAGCTACTAACCCTGCAGTATAAATGAAGCAAGCAGGTCCTCTTCCTCCATCACAGGGCATACAGGAGTGAGGGAGGAGGCGAGGGAGCGAGACCTCTAAGAAGCATTGGGGGAGTGGTGGTTAACTTGCTGCAGATGTTCCAAGAGAACAGAATTATCCCTGCCCTCAGGAGCACACAGGGCCAGGCACAGGCAGGAAAATCAAGTCCAGCCTGGAGGAAGGAGGCATGTCACAGGTGACTGGCTCAGAAACTCATCTACAAACAGAAAGAGCTGCACCCAACTGAGAACCTGACCTGAGTGCTTGTTAGAGCAGTGGTTCTCAATCTGGGGGGTTTCCATCCTTTTGGGGTTGAATGACCCTTTCACAGGGGTCACCTGAGACCATCAAAACCACAGATATTTACATTCCGATTTCATAACAGTAGCAAGATTACAGTTATGAGCTAGCAATGGAAATAATTTATGGTCATCACACCATAGGGCACTGGATTAAAGGATCACAGCATTAGGAAGGCTGAGAACCACTGCTTTAGAGGGTCCTGGGGGGCTTGATTTCACTATAGCAGAGTTTCTTTGCCCACACAGCCCCAAGTTTTCCAACCTGAGTCTTAAACCTCACAAAGAGGTTGTGTGTGGCACAAAGGTAGCAGAGTCAAACTCGACTTCTGTGAAAATGCAGCCACCTTCCCTAGAGGAGTTTCACCTTCCCTACCCCAGTCCCAGATTCTCTTCCTTTTGACTACCAGGCTGGACCTGGTACCCAGGCTGGATCAATCAATCACCTACAAAACAGATGTCTCAAGTGAGCCAACCAGCGTCATTCCCTGACATTTTTTCTAAGTGAAGCTGAGATCTTTTCCCCAGCTGTCAGGACACATAAAGATCCTAGTGACAGCTGGTGGTCATGTTTCTAACTCTATGGGGTAGGGTGAGCAGAAGCTTGAGACGGTTGGGGGGGTGCTAACAGCACCGACTTCTTGTTTACCACTCTCCCCTTTGAGACAAGTAAACTGATAAATCCCTTTTTATTGACTTGAAATAATTCACATTGGGTCTTTTTTTTTTTTTCTTTCTCTTTCTTCTTGTTCCTTCTCCTCCTCTGCCTCCTCTTCTTCTTCCTCTTCCTCCTCCCTCACCTTCCCTTTCTCTTCCACTTCCTCCTCCTCTTCCTCTCCTTCCTCCTACTCCTGGTTTATTGAGACAGGGCAACAGCCCTGACTGGCCTGGAACTCTTTGTAAGCTAGGCTAGACTCAAACTCACAGAGGTCTGCCTGCCTCTGCTTCTGCCCCCACCTACTGGGATTGAAGGTGTGAGCCTCAAGTCCAGCTGAAATTCGGATTCCTATCACTTGCAAATGTCAGGGTCCTAAAATGGAAGTCAAGACTAAGCTACAGGGCTAGGGGTAGCTTAGCAACAGGCTGTTCACCTAAAACTGCGTTACCTAAAAAGTGGCCAGCTCAAGTGTGGCAAGCATGGCTCTAACAGGCCCTGTCCTTCTCCCCATTTCCTCTACTTTGCTAAAAAAAACTGTTAGATCAAACGCCTAAAGCTAGCCACCAAGGTCTATTCCCTTATTTGGTCACTTCTTCCTCCTGAGGCTGACTACCAGCTATCAATGTATTGAAGCCCAGCCGTCAAAAGCCCCCTTTGACTCACCTAATTAACATGCCCAATTAAAATTAAACACCTCATCCTAACACTCCCGTTTTCTCCTTTTACCTGAGGGCCCTGTCTGTGTCCTCTCTATCCAAAGGCAGTCCTTTGTTACCTGGGACAAATAGTCCTCCTTCCTCTCCCTTGTTCCCTTCCCCTTCTCCCTTGTCCTCTGTCTCCTGTCTTTGTCTTGTATTCCTGGCCTTTGTGCCTCTGAAGCAACTAAATTTCCTTTGTGCTGAGAAGTTGGTCTTGGAGTGTCTTGAGTTGACTTCAAAGTTCCCTACAGGGGTTTACATCCCTAGAATGCCACACACAAAGATAAACATAACAAATCTTCCAGGGAAACATTATCCAAGAGTCCGACTTGTTGTCTTTTGTTGTTGTTGTTTTAATTGATGTGTGTGTGACTGCATGTATCTATGTGCATTGAATGAACCCAAAGAACCAGGAGAGAGTGGGAGATGCCCTGAAATTGGAGTTACAGATACTATGAGCTAGTGGATGTGTGTATGTACTGGGAACTGAACCTAGGTTTTCTGGAAGAGCAGCAAATGCTCTTAACTTCTGCATCTTCTCTCCACTCCCAAGTCCACTTCTGAGTATGGTAGAAATGATTGCTATTAGATTCTTTCTTGAGGAAAAAAAATGAAATTATAAGTTTATTTTACAAAACATATAGGACACGATAAGGCTAAAAGTGCAATAAAGACATTTTGTACTGTGTGCACTAACTAATAAAAAGGATTGTGACTCCAGTTCAGGCCTGGATTTGAATACTGGTTCTACATCTGACTCTTACCTTACTCACCTCCAATGGCATCCATTTCCTCCTCTATAAAACAGGAATATGAATATTACCTGCTCTTCCTATTTTGTAAAGTCGTCACACTCACTCACACACACTCTGACACAGCTTTGCTTTCTTTGTGTCTAAGCTCTGCACATGCAACAGTGAGCTCTATTTTTAGATAGCATGTCACTATGTAGCCCTGGCTAGTCTGGAATTCAGTCTTCCTGCCTCAACTGGAGGGCTGGGATGCACCAGCATACCCACCATGCACCACCACACCCAGCACAAGCAGATCTTAACGTGGCCTATCTGGGTAAGTGCCCTGGACAAAATTGTCAGTGAGCCACTGCCCAGAAGGGCTGGGCATCCAGAGATAAGAGAACAGGAAGGGCACTGACCAGGGTGAGAAGCAGACAAAGCAGCAGGCAGCCTGTGCTTCCCTGGGGAGCCAATAGCTGCAACTTCATTACCTTTTCAGAAGCGAGTTCTAGCTAATTTCTAGACCCTTAGCTTTCTTTTCTTTCCAGTTACTTTAGCATATAAATTGTTTTATAAACCACAAGGAAAAGCATAAAACTAACAGAATCCACTTCCATAGGGTCCTGTTCACCTGAAATAATCAAATTAAGCAGCACTTGTTTCCAGCCTTTGAATCCAGACCATACCTTCTTCACCTCAGGTCTCACTTTCCAAGAGCATTGCTCCACACTTGGTGCGTTTTATTCAGTTAACGTCTTGGAGGCTTTGTCCTACCATCAATAAGCCTGTATACACTTTTTCTGTATACACTTATTTGTGTAAGGGATGTATATGGATCTAAACGTTAGAGGACAACTTTCAGGAGTCGATTCTCTCCATCATGTGAAGCCTGGAGATCAAATGAAGATCATTAGGCTTCGCAGAACCAGTATTCTAGGGTTTGCCAGATCCAGCACAGATGGAGTTCAATAATATTGTTAAAGACAAGAAACAAAAACCAAGAGAAGTTAAAAGGAGTCAGGAAAGGAGGGAAGAGAGTCATGGATGGAAAACAAGGAAGTCATGGAGACAGGCCCCGCCTCCGAGCCCGCCTCCAGTCGCGGCCCCGCCCTCCACCACAGGCTGCAGCGCCGCCTCCGGCCGCCAGGGGCCGCCACGCGCCGCAGCCTGCATCCCGTCCGCTTGGCGGCCCCTCTCTCCCGCCGGTGCGCGGGCCTCTCGCCCTCCCGCCACTGCTCTGGCGCTTCGGCCGCGTCTCGCGCGTGGTCTTCTCGTGAGGGACCTCGCGCCGCCGGGCGCGTGCCGTCCCCCTGCCTCGCGGCGCGGGGTCTCGCGGGCCCCGCTCCCGCCCTCCGCTCGCCTGGCCCGGACCGGAAGCGGCGCCGCACGGCCTGGGCCTGGCGCGGGGGGCGGGCTCTGGGGCCCGGTCGGACATGGGCAAGAAGCACAAGAAGCACAAGTCGGACCGACACTTCTACGAGGGTGAGGAGCGGGCGGCTTGCCCGCGGAGCCGCGCCGCCCCTGCCCGCAAGGCCCCGACCCGCGGAGATCCCCCGGCGGGGCGGCGTTCGACTCGGGCCTGCCGGCCCCGGCGGGTGTTCGTGGGGCGCTGGGAGGTGGGGCTCCCGCCCTCGGTCTGCCCGGAGTCAGCCCGCGCCCTGCTCTCGTTTCAGAGTACGTGGAGAAGCCCCTGAAGCTGGTCCTCAAGTGGGAGGGAGCGAAGTCACTGAGCTCTCCACGGGCAGCTCCGGGCACGACTCCAGCCTCTTCGAAGACAGAAGCGACCATGACAAACACAAGGACAGAAAACGGAAAAAGAGGAAGAAAGGAGAGAAGCAGGCTCCGGGGGAAGAGAAGGGGAGAAAACGGAAAACGAGTCAAGGTAAAGGTGACTTTGTTCCTTAGAGCCCCGTCTCCAGCTCACCGGCAGCTCAGCGAGTCTGAACCATCTTGTCGAGCACTCGGGCTGTCAGCACACATCCTGTAAGCAGCTGAGTCCTGGTCTTCAGTGGCTGCTTCCAAGGCTGTTTTTATAATTATCTTGGATGGGTGAGAAGTTATTCACCGCAAAGCCTGGGAGGTTTGTCAGACGTAGCAGTTCTTCAGAAGTGAAGGCGACCTACAGGTGTCCACGTGTTCTTAAGTTTGAGTCTGTTGAAGAGAGCCTAAATAACTATAAACCAAGAGTAAAAATAAACAACCATTTCCATTAAATAGAAAAGAATAAGTAGCTGATGTCTTCTTGATTTACCGGGTAGGCTGAATCGTGTGAATTAACTTATTAACTTTCTTCTCAAAGGCGAACCCACCCACATCTGGAATTGTGCTAGAATTCTGCACTCCCAAAATTTTAGCCGCCCTTAAGTTGCTTACTAAATGCATTCGTGCTTTTTGAAAGGCATCCTTTCTGAAGCTTGGTTTTATAATTTTTCTTTGCTTTTTACAGTCATTGATAAGTAACCAAGCCTCAGAGATTGTCTCTTTAAAATGTCTTAAATTATTCGGGAAGGGAGGGAAAAAAAAAAAAAGAAATGTTTTAAATTTATTTTTTTCTGCCCAGATTTTTATTGCCTTTAGCTTGAGTATGACAATAGTCACAGTCTTGGGTCAGGCTGGCTGGTATTTTCATTTCCTAAATTACAAAACCACACAAGCATGAGTCTTTGTTTTAACTGAGAGCTTTGGAAAGTGAATATGTAAATTGTTTTACCTCTGAGTTCAGCAAGTCTTGTCTTATTATACTCTTGGACACTTGGACATCAGCTGGCCTAGAACTCAGTACATAGCGATCATTCTGTTTTATCCTATTGCTGGAGTTATAGATGTGTACCAGCACTCCTGACTTTCTTAGAAGCCTAAGAAAGAATTTGTATAGGTAGGTTTTGGTACACTTTCCACATTTAAAAATCTTTGCCCTTGAGCAGACTTCTCATACAGATGCAGAGTTTGAGTCAGTATAGAAATTTAAATTGAAAGATATTTTCTCTCAGAATTTTAAATTTAGTGCATGGGGCTGGGATGCACATAGGTATTTGTGGAGTCCAGAAGGGGGTGTCAGATTCCTTAGAGCTGGGGTTACAAGCAGTTGTAAGCTGTCCAATGTAGGCACCAAACTGGAAGAACAAGTGCTCACAATTGTTGAGCCATCTTTCCATAACCCCTTCTCTCAGAATTTTAAATTGAAAGTTAAACGGACGTTACATCTTTTCTGGCTGCTGATTTAGTCTGTGACCAGCATTTGCTGATCTTGGCACTTGGGGATTGCCTCTGTGTTGTCATTGTCATTTTCAGTGGATGTTGTGCTTTCAACTCAGGTGTTCAGTGAAAGGACCTCTCTGATCACTTTCTTCTCTCTAAGTTTTTTATTCTTTGTCTTAGTTTTTTTGTGTTGTTTAAGGAAGAACTCAGCTTTATCTTCTGAGCCCAAGAATGTGCATCTTAAAAGTTTCTAGGTCATGTGGGGATTGCTTTGGTAGTCACTGATTTCCAGTCTGTTCTCAGGCTCTCCTTTGTACCTTTAGGTCAGTAACTCTGGGGGCCCTGTCTAGCCAAACACCTGGGCTATAACAAGGTCTTCAGATGATTCTAAGTACAAGTTAGCTTAAGAACCATACTAGAGGAAGCCACACATGGTAGCACACAGCACTGGAGAGACAGAGACAGGTAGACTATAAGTTCATGAGTCCAGCCTGGACTTCAGAATGAGTACACTGAGAGACCCTGTCTCAAAAACAAAAGGGGGAAAAAACAAACCACAAGTCAATAATTATCTTTTATGTATGTCTGTATGTATGTGTTAGGATGTTTCTCTAGACTACATACAGAGAAACGATTAGCTGAGAACAGAGGAAACCTTTGGCGACCTTTGCGAGGTAATAATAGCTGCTTTCCTAATTGTACCTGCTCAGCCATCTAAAACACTGGTTCCCAACTTGTGGTCTCAGCCCCCTCCGGTTAATGACCTTTTCACAGAGTCACCTAACAGTAACAGCAAAGTTACAGTTACAAAGTAGCAACGAAAGGAACTTCAGTGGTTGGGGGTCACCACAGCATGAGGGACTGTGTCAAGGGGTCACAGGAAGGTTGAGAAGCACAGGTCTGGAAAGTATCAGTGTCCTATTACTCCCCATTTTTATAAAAACTTGTTCATACATTTAAATTTTGCCCATTAGAGAGACTTATCTTCTAAATTTTTATTTTATCTTTTAATGTGGATGGGTGTTCTGCTGTGTGTATATCCATATGCTACAGCATGCCTGGTGCCCATTAGAAGTCGGAAGAAGGTATCGGATCCCCTGGCTCTGGAGTTGTGAGCCACCCTGTGAGTCAGACCTGGGTCCTCTGAGAGCAGCCAGTCCTTTAACTGCTGTCTTTCAGTTTTTAAGTTTATAATTCCTGTGCTAGTTTTCACATCTTTCCTGTGAGTTACTGTGATGTTTTCATTTGATTTTTTTCTTTACATGGATTTGTAAACATTTATCTATTCTGGTCTCCCTTTTATGAGTATTTGTGTTTCCCATACTTAATCCCAGTCTGTAGTTTAGCTTGCTTTATTGGTTTTGTTGAAGCACCCAACTTTATAAATTAAATTTCAGATTTGGACTGGAGAGAGAGCTATTAAGAGCACTTGCCCTTCTAAGGGACCTATGTTCTGTTCCCAGGCCTTATATGCAGCTCACAACCACTTACAACTCCAGTTCCAGGGTTTCCGATGCCCTCTTCTGGCCTTCATGTGCACTGTATTCATGTGGTGTACATGCACATACCTAGGCACACACATACATAAAATAAATAAATCTTTAAGTCAAATTTGTTTTTTAAGAATCAGTCTTTTTGTGTTTCATTTAAGAAAAAAATCTCTCCTACTCTTGGGTCTCAGAATTATTTATCTGAAGGTCTGAGGTTCTTCTTTGTACATTTAAGTCTTTATTGGGAGTTTCTGTGTGGAGGTTGGTTTCTGGATTTATAGTGTATTCTGTTCTGCTTGTCTATCCCTACGTCCACGTTGTCTTACAGGCACACTATAAAGATGTTTAGTGCTGTTAAGGTTTACTGTCTTTTATAGCTTTGGCTTCCTTGTCTGTTTCGTTGCCTGTAGCACTGAAGTCAGGCTTTAGCTAAACCTTTCTGCTGTTGGGCAAATGGTTTTTCCAGGGAAGTACATCCTCCCTCCTCATTATCTCACTGCCACCTTTTTCAAAACAATCATTCTTCAAGAAAAAATACATAAGTGGTTTGTCAGATTTCATGGAAAACTACTTTACAATTTTGAGTGGCATTACTTTGAATTTGATGGCTCTGGAGAGAACTGACTTCATTCATGGTATATCTCCTTGTTCAGGTCTTCTGCTATTTGTTGCCTCACTAATGTTTTATGATTTTTTTCCCCAGAAGGTTATGGGACTCTTAGATTTGCTTGAAGAATATTGTGTTTGTGAATAGTATTATTTTTCTAGTCAGTTATTTCTGTCTGGTCACTGATTTTCCTTGATGAACATGCTCACTTTATCCAGTAGATGGCAGCAAAATACTTAAAGTTTTCTATTTAGAATTTATTTTCAGTGATTTTTTTTTCCTTGGAAATTAAAATGATATGGTTTTAAAAATGTTGATTATGAAACATTTCTAAATTGCTTTCCTTTGTTCTATTTAGGAGGATAAAAAGAAGCGGGATCGAGACCGTGCGGAGAGTGAGGCAGACAAAGATCTCCAGTGTCATGTCCCTATAAGATTAGACTTACCTCCTGAGAAGCCTCTCACAAGCTCGTTAGCCAAACAAGAAGGTTGGGATTACTCTGTCTGTCTATCTGTCTGAGTGAGGAGGAGGAGGAGGCTGTAAGGAGAGAAAGGACTGAGTGTTAACCCAAGTTACAGCTTAAAGACTTGTAATAAGTTTAGTATAAGTTCTCGTTACTTTTGCTGCATGAGAACTCTAAGTTAGCTTCGGTGTTAAGTTGGTATTCTCAGCCTTCAACGCTTTTGTGATAAATTGAATTCCTGTGTGAAGTATTTAATAAGACATAGATGAGTTATATAAATAGAAAACTGAAGTGCTAGATTATGCCTTTTTTAACACATGCTTCCTGTTTGTTTTAGAAGTAGAACAGACACCCCTTCAGGAAGCTTTGAATCAACTCATGAGACAATTGCAAAGGTAAATGTTTTCCAGCCTTTTTTTTTTTTAAGATGGTAATTAAAAGAGTGATCCAAACCACATCTCTGTTTTTAGTTATCTCAAGTCATATTGTGTGGTCTAAACCCAAACATACTTGATCTTAAAGTAAATTATAAGTACCTTGCCTGGCAACAAAAGTACTCCCAAGAGGGTGACACACTCGTATTTGTTCTGTTTTAACTGGTAGCTTGAAGGGCATTATGAAACAGCAAGTTTCTCCTTTCTAAATTAGTTCCTCCTGTTCCAACTTGAAACTAGAGGTTATAAAGTCGGGCTTACTTTTTCCACTTACAATCTCTCTTCACACAAGAAATTTTATGTAGCTTCAAATGAAATCTAATATAAGTAAACAGATGAAACATAGAAACAAAAAACCGTGGAATTTATTTTATTTGTTTATCCTTTGGTTTTCAGACAGAGTCTCTATACAGCCCAAGCTCACTGTGTAAAGCAGGCTGGCCTTGAGCTCAAACTCTCCTGTCTCTGTCTCAAAAAACCAAAAAAAAAAAAAAAAAAAAAAAAAGAAGCTAGACTGTAGAGCATGACCCTTATAGTATTAAAAATACCATTGCCATGTGCTCAAACCCCAGCACCACGTGGAACCTTGGCTAAACCAATGATTGGTGCCCTTCTTCCTTAAGAGGGTCTTGATTCAATGAGTTTGAGGTGAGTCTTGCCTACCCTACTAATTAATTCTTTGAAAGCTCCTCTTTTAATATACAGCCAGAGTTGGGAATGAACTTCTGATAGAAAACAGTTTTTTCTCATATAGGAGTCAACATATGTGTGTGTATGAGCATGTATGCACTTGCTATAGCACACATGTAAATGTCAAAGGATATTTTTAGGAGTCAGTTCTCTCCTTCAACCGTATTGATAAGGATTGAACTCAGATCTTTAGGTTTTTTTAGTTCTTGTGTGTTGTGTTTTATTTTATTTTGTTGTTTTAATTTTTGGTTTTTTTGTGTTGTTTTTCAAGATAGATAGAGTTTCCCTATGTAACAACCCAAGCTGTCCTGGAACTTGTTTTGTAGACCAGGCTGACTTTGAACTCAGAGTTCTGCATCCTGAAGATGTTCAGTTTCTATTAAAGAAACAGTACCCCTTCTTCCATTATGTTCATAAGCCCTGCTCTGTGGTGAGATACTTTGGAAGAGGAAGTGACTTAAAGCTCCTGGAGACGCTGTGTACACATCTCAGTCACTGTTTTCCTTAGGTTAGGTTAGGAGTTCCTCCCACATTTGTCTCGTGTGCTCTGACCACTTCAGATCCTGAGTACTTGCAGGAGGTAGACAAAAGAAATAGGCTAGGGCCTGTAGGGTAAGGATCCAGAGTCACCACAAGGCTAACAGCACGGGGAGGGTCACATAAATTGCTAACTTCCCAAGGCCACTGCCTCCAGTTGGGTGCCTGTCTGGAAGGAAAGATAGACCGTCAGAAGGTGCTGCTGCAGAGTGAGCCCAAGCAGGCTGGCGGGGGCCTTTGGAAACGGAGCAGAGCAAAAGGACCAGACCCTCTGCCATTTCCTGTTCCTGTTCTCATGTCCAGTCCTAATCCTGTCCTGCAGCAGTTCCCACCCCAATCCAGTAGGAACTTTTAAACTGTCTTTTGGGGGTGGGCCCCACATGTACATAAAAGAAATACTATTTATTGGTTGAGAAAATATGTCTTGTGGACGAGGAATACACATCTATTAGGATTGTGGGTATATATTCATAGATAAACCAGGCTGAGATAGTTGGTCTAGATTACTCACAGAAGGCTGCTCCTCTAAGAGAAGTTCTGTGTCTTGAGAGTACTGCTGTTTAAGGTATCTGACCCTTATTATATTATTTGGTCTTGAAAATCATTTCTATAATTTTTCAGTGAAAAGCATATGCAGATTTATGTATGAGAGTTTACATGGTCTGTCTTCTGCTTCTGTACCAGTAGGCCGTAGTAGAAATAAAATATAACGTTACTTTTTATATGTCTGCACAGAAAAGACCCAAGTGCTTTCTTTTCATTTCCTGTGACGGATTTTATTGCTCCTGGCTACTCCATGATTATTAAACACCAATGGATTTTAGTACCATGAAAGAAAAGATCAAGAATAACGACTACCAGTCCATAGAAGAACTAAAGGTAATTGTAATTAGTAATTTTATTTTGTTGTATGAAATGATTGGATCTTGTTTATCCCAGTCTGGCCTTGAACTTCTGATTCTCTTGCCTCCACTTAAAAGAACTAAGATTAATGAGCCACCAGGACTGTCTCATTATGTTTTTATTAAAGCAGTAGACTAAAGTGTAATGCATTTAAACTGAGAGTTAAACTCTTAGAATCTATGTAGAGTAGAAAATCGTGTTAAAAATTTGCAAGTTTGTATCAGATTCCCAGGATTAATATGATGGGATCAGAGAACCAACTCCACAGAGTTGTCCCCTGACTTCCATGTGTGCCACAGTGGAGAGTGGAACACACATACACACACACACAAATAAGATGATTTTTTTTTTAATGTATTTAGTTGTGGGACGTGGTGGTGCACATCTTTAATCCTGGCACTAGGGAAGCAGAAGCAAATGGATCTCTGTCAATTCAAGGCTAGCCTGCCTACATATTGAGTTCTAAGACAGACAGAACTGTGTGGTGTCCTGCCTCAATAAATAAATTAATTAGTTAATTAATTTTGTTTAGTAATCTGCAAACCTGAGCCACTGAGCTGGCTAAGGCACTTGTCTCAAAAGCCTAGTGGCCTAAATACTTACTATACAAGCATGAGGACTTTTGAGTTTGAATCCCTAACACCTATGTAAAGCCAGGCCTGACAGCAGGTATCTGTAGTCTCAGCACTTTGGGGAAGGGGCTTTGTAGAGACAGATCTCAAGGGCTTGTTGGCCAGCTAGTCTAGTTGAAATATACAGCTCCAGGTATACACTGAAAGACTTTGCCTCACATCCACCTCTGGCCTACACAAACACACACACATAATACACACATGTGAATCAGCTAAAATTTATGCAGACTAGCATCTAATTCTCTTCAGTTGTAGTTTTAGGCTGTAGGTAATAATGCATTTACTTGGAAAACTTTGAATTCCATTATTTAATAATGGACCTTTTTCCTGACATATTTTCAGTGAAAATTAGTCTGAAACTTTATTTCAGACTTTATTACTCAGTGTCAAAGAATTTTGTCTGAGGGTTTGTTTGTTTATTTGTGTGTTTGTCGATCTTTCTCTGATGGTCTGTCTTAGTTAGAGTTTCTATGGCTATGAAGAGAAACCATGACCACAGCAACTCTTACAAAGAATACATTTAATTGGGGCTGGCTTATAGTTTCAGAGGTTTAATTAGTCCATTTTCATCATGACAAGACATGGGTGGTGTGCAGGCAGACATGGTGCTGGAGAAGGAGCTGAGAGTTGTACATCTTGATCTGCAGATAGCAGAAGGAGATTGTGACACTAGGCCTAGCTTGAGCATGTAAGTCCTCAAAGCCGGCCTCCACAACAAGGACACACCTCCTAATAGTGCCACTCGCCATGGGCCCAGCCTTCAAATATGAGTCTATGGGGGCCATACCTATTCAAACTACCACATGTTCACAGGACGAGGAGACATTTGTCGCCTGAGTATGTTTAAGTCAAGGGGTTATTTTAGCCTTCTGGAGTTTTCCACAAGCAGAAAATTATGCAAAAAGATTCTGCTTTTTGAGTGATCAAGTGCCATTACACAAAGTGCAGTAATGCCAACTTCCATAGCAGCTAAATGTAAAGAATCTTCAAGTCACCTTCGTCTGGGGATATAACTGGTTCCTGGGTTTAAGCTCCAGCACCATAAATTACTCTAACAGACAAGATGTAGAATCTTGGTGATCTGCCAATTCATAAACTCACTATTGCCAGATATAGCCAAGTGTTAGTTTACTAAGTGTATATAACAGTCTAATATCTTACATTATTACATTCTTCTGTAGCTCTCAAAGGATTCTGAGAGGTCTAGAATTTAGCAAAACTTTTGACTGGAGCTAAGTGTTCACATATATTTCCATCTGGTTTTAACTTGATCTATTTTTATTTTAAGTGTTCTAAACTGTCATCACTAGCCAGTGAGATTTGAGTGGTTTTGTTTGGGATTTGGAGGTTTGTGGGTCGTTTCTTTCTAGTTATATTCTCCCATTTTAACAGTAAGACACTGGCATGATCACACATGCTTACAGATGTGAACATGTCTTACCAGGAAAAAGTACCAGGCTCACTTAGGATGTGCACATATTTGAAGTGTGAGCCCCAGTGCAGTCTCATAGCTGGGCTACTCCAGTTGCATGTTGTAACTCCTTGGATATATAGTTTATTTCACATTCACATGGTTTTATAATGTCTGCAAATTATGTTTAATTTATGGTAGTGTCTAAACACTTGAAAGTAGTGTAAATATTTTAACATTTTTAGCAGTTTATTTGGGTTTGGCAGGAAAAAATTGTTATAATTTAACTCTGGTCCCAGTTTTTAATTAAAATTTGAAGTAAAATATTTGACTCATAAATAGAAACAAAATTATCTTAAAAACTAAACTAAGGATAATATTTCTAATCATATGAGCTACCCAGCTTGAATTACTTAATTTGAGAGAAATAATTTCTTCAAATTTTTTGTGTTATATGGGTTGGTGTTTTTTGGTTGGTTGGTTGGTTTTTTTGGTTTTTGGTTTTTGGTTTTTGGTTTTTTTGTTTTTGAGATAGAGTTTCTCTGTGTAGCCCTGGCTGTCCTGGAACATGCTCTATAGACCAGGCTGGCCTAGAACTCACAGAAATCTTCCTGCCTGTGCCTCTGGTATTAAAGGTATGTGTGACTACTGCCTGGATGTTATTTAATAAATGGTGACAGAAAAAGATGTCTTCTTTTGTTCTTTAGTTTATGGGTTTTTTTCCAAATTTTTACAGGGCCTATATGATTTTAGACAAAGACTAAAGAGTTTGTTTCTAATGTCTTTTTCCTCTTACTATTCCCTTTGTAGGATAACTTCAAGCTAATGTGTACTAATGCAATGATTTACAATAAACCAGAGACCATTTATTATAAAGCTGCAAAGAAGCTGTTGCACTCAGGGATGAAAATTCTCAGTCAGGTAAAGAAACTCTCACAAAATAATGAGTACTATCAAGTTATATTTGCTAAAGTTACGTCGTTGGCAAATCATATTAAAGTAGTGAGAAATATCAAGAAAAGCTATGAAGATGTTCATATAGTCATTTATTCTTCAAAAGTTATATTATTATACATATTTATGTATTAGTGTGTGTGTGCACATACGCACACCTGCTTGCCCACCTGCTGCTGTCTGAGTGTGGAAGTCAGAGGACAAGATGTAGGGAGTCCGTTCTTCTGACATGTAGATCCTGAAGGGTAAACTCAGATCGTCTGCCTTGGTAGAAAGTGCTTAGCCTGCTGAGCCATCTCACCAGCGTTCCATTTTGTTTTAAAGACAAGGTTTTATGTAGCCAAGGCTAACCTTGAATAAACCACTTAACCAAGGGTGATGATCCTCCAGCCTTTGCCTCCTGAGGACTGAGGTTAGGCGTATGCCACCACTACTTTTATTCAGTGCTGGAACTCAAACCTCTAGAGCTTCATGTTTCATGGCTGTGAGGCAAACACTGTGCTACATCCCCAGCCTCTCCTTGTAACTATTTCCCTAGAGGCTCTGGACAGATTTATTTTGTTGTGGGAGAAATAGCATCCTGACTTTGAGAATAAAAGTGGGTGAAGTATGAGTTCTTTTAGGAGAAAAGTGCTATTTCTCTTAGTGATGGAATCTAGTATTCTCATCAGCCCTGCACTTCCTAGTGTCTTAGAGTAGTAAGAAACAAAATGCACAAATGAGAAATAGTCTGCAGTTTTTCTACAAGAGCTGTTCCTTCCTTGATGGGTGATAATTAATGCAAAATAAAGAATGTGAGTCACTGGGTGGGAAGCAGAGGCAGACAGAGCTAGCCTGGTCTGCACAGTGAGTTCCAGGAGAGCCGGGGCTGCACAGGGTAGTCATTTTCTGTGAGCCATCATCCTGCTGCAAGAGAGAGCTTAAACTGTGCTGCGCGTAAACTGCAGCAACAGTGTATGAGTCTAATCTTAGTCTCCAAAGTGACTTGTAGCATGACTTTTCCAGTTCCAGATAAGATCGAAAATAGAGAAGAGAGTGGAATGAGCAGCCAGATGGGGAGGCTTATACAGAGAAGAGAGGAGTGTGAGGGTGATACCCAGACTGGCAGGAGAAAGGACTCGGAATTGAAAAGCTTAAGCTCGGGCTTGGGGCGATTACAAAGCGGCAGCATTCGTCATGTGTGTTCTCTGATGTCATGACTCACCTGTGTTCAGTCTCTACAGTTGACACATAACTTAGGTGTGCAGATGTCTGGGTGTCTGAGGCTCAGCTCTGAGAAATTTATTTGCATTGATGATTTAACCTTGCACTCCTAATATTTAGACAACATCAATTTCCACTCACTTATGTTTAGCAAAATTTGTAAAGGAGAATGTAAAATGTTTTGTTTCTTGTAGAAAGACTCCCAGAAGCTAGGATAAAACAGACCTGTTGTTGTAAAAGTACACTGTGCAAATAAAGTCTTCATTCACTCCATAATAAATATGAGATAGGGAGGGATAAGATGGAGAGTGGAGAGAGTATGTGTTTTGTTGTTTTTTGTTTAGTGACCCTGTCTCTCTCTGTGGCTGTCCTGGAATTTGCAATGTAAACTAGGATAGCTTTGAACTTACAGAGATCTGCCTGCCTCTGTCTCTTAAGTGCTAGGATTAAAGGTGAGTGCCACCACATCCAGTGAGTAATGAATTTTCAAAGAAAAGTCCAGTGGTGTTTGTTAGGTTTTTTCCTTTTCTTTTAATCAGTTCTGATTTGCCACTAAATATTTTCTCTAAATACTGTAATCAGCATAACAAGTAAAATAATTCAGTATCTTATAAAATTTCTTGGGAGCAGAGATTTTCCTGTCCCCTTTCTCTTCTTTCTCCTTGTCTTGCTTTTTTAAGACCTCTTGGAGCTTGGGGATTAGATAGATGGCTCAGTGGTTAAGAGCACTGTTCTTCCAGAGGTCCTGAGTTCAATTCCCGCAACCACATGGTGGCTCACAACCATCTGTAATGGGATCTAAGCCCTCTTCTGGTGTGTCTGAAGAGAGTAACAGTGTATTCCCATAATAAATAAATAAATACATTTTTTTTTTAAAGATGTCTGGAAGGTGCAGCCCTTTTATGTTCCAGCCCCCTTTTGCCTTTCACTCTAAATGGAAGGGATCCATCCATAAAACAGTGGTTTATAAATCTTTAAATTTAGACTTTGTGAGTTAACACTACTTAGTCTAGTAGTGTAGACTACCAAAAGTCTAGAGTCTATACTCCTTTCCATGAATGGTATCTTTTCAAAGCTAGATCTTGTGAGTACTCATTGAAAAGATGGTAACAGTCGTCACTTTTTCCATTATACCCAAATAATAGTACTTAATACATGTGCTATTTTTATAAGGAAAGAATTGATAGCCAGGCATGGGAATATAATCTCAACACTTGGGAGATGGAAGGAGAATCGGGAGTTTGAGGCCAGTGTGGGCTACACAGTGAGGTACTTGTGTCTTAAAACAGCAACAGATAGCAAAGGAGAGATCACTGTAAATGCTTGACTAGAATGCTATATTCTGGCACTCATAGCAGTATTTGTAGTATGGTGGCCTTGGAATCAGATGAGTGAAGTGTCTGTTCCTGCTGTTTAGAAGCTGGGTGACCTCGGCTCTTCTCCTATAGGTGGAGTTGGTGCTGGACTCAATATTATCGAGTGTTAGGACTTAAGACAGAAGATGACTTTGAGGCTAGGATTTAGTGAGACTGTCCTGGAAAGGCTATATTAAACAGCTTGTTTATGTGGAAACATGGATTCCAAAAAAGAAAGAAAGAAAATACATTGCTTTCAAAGTAAAATTCAGTTTTTTTCCTGTGACATTTCTAAATTTAGAAATTTTTTTGTTTAAATTTTAGTATTAAGCACACTACATTTACCAGTATCTAAATATTTTTTATTATATTTGGTGCTTTACAAAATTGTGGAATGGAAGTTTAAAACTTACCTGTGAGAATATTGTGATCTAAGTCAGTGCTAGCTGTTTACCGGGCACTACGGATCTTCAGATAAATAGATATGACCTCAGTGATGTGTACAGTGACTAGCCAAACTCACTGTTTAGAAGTATGGGATAAAATAGCAGCTTTTAAAAGCATACTGAGTGGGTTTTTTCTGTTTTAATGATACTGTTCAGTTTGGCACTGATTCAGAAAAACTGTCAAATACTAGTACACACTGATAAAGTCTTCCTGGAAGACAGTGTGGCAGTGTGTGTCCCTTCACCCTCCACTGTAGGAATATGCCCTGAAGGAATAAGTAATAGGCTCGGAGAGAGGTTATTGACAATGTTTATTGGGAATCTGAGAGTCTAAATATCTAATCATTTTGGCTGGCTATTATATATTATGATTATTAGAAAGCATCCTAAAGACTATATAAGGACATGGAGGACAAATACATATAACTTACTAATAATTTATTAAAATTTATTTACCAAATATTGAGTATGCACTCAGTTTGTTAAAAATATACCATGCTCAGAAGAAAAAGTTGACATGTTAACTGCAAACGCTGCTTCTCCCTGGAAGATAGGGAGCAAGTTGGCCTCTCTTGTGCTGTCATGATTTATAGTCTGATACATCACACCATAGTTTTACAGTTACTTTAAAAGCCAAACAAAGGGGTTAGAGACAGCTCAGTTGGCTCAGTACTTTGCAAAGCATGCACTGAGCCCTAGGTTCAATCCCCCAGTACTGCATAAAACAGGAGGACAGGAGAGGCAGGAGGATCAAGATGGTCTTCGGCTACGTGATGAGTTTGAGGCCACCCTGAACTATATGAGACCCCGTATTATCCCAGTAAGAGCAGCATGCATCATGCTCTAGGGTGTCTCTCATGGGCTATGCCACTCATACAGTGAGAAAAGGCCTGGGGGTTAGGCATTATTTCTCTGGCCTTAGGGAGTCACTCATTTCTGGACTATGTTATAATTAGATTCCTATTCCTTTCCAGTCTCTGTTAGTCCACCAAAGCTTTCTGTGCTGCTATAGTGCAGAACTCGGAAGATTGTACTTCTGGTTTAGCTGGTGGGAACTCTAGAGTTAAACGGCAGAGCAGTCTATAGGAACAAATTTGTCCTCTTTAAAATATGCCCAGACACCTCAAACCCTTAACAAAATAAATTGTCACAGCACATTATTGCAGTGGAAAATTAAGCATATGCTTTACAGAATAGGAGCCAAGTTGGGTTTTTTTTTCCTGGTTAGCAAGAACATGATGCACTATGAAAAAGAAAGTATGCTAGCAACTTTCCCCCCAGTGCATGTTGTTTTCACACAGCAAAATGCTTATCATTAGTGTTTCCCCGTAGGATTTTAGAATATAAAGGTCCTTTACGTGTTCCAGACGTTAAGTCCTCAGTCACTCTTAGCCGTCAGAAGATAAGCCTGTATGATTTCTTAGTCCAAATCATACTTTGTCCTGTTAACTTTTTCATGCTATAGTATAATTGTAAAGTTTCCTCTTAGATTGGAGATCAAGTTCATCTGAACTAAATGGACTTCATCATCATGGTTCCTTTGGTGTACTCAGATTTGTTTTTCTTCCCTCCTTAATATTGCACTCTCAGGGCAGACATGCATTGCTCACTGACAGTCACACAATAAATATTTTTTAAAATTTTTAGGAGAGAATTCAGAGCCTGAAGCAGAGTATAGACTTCATGGCAGACTTGCAGAAAACTCGGAAACAGAAAGACAGAACAGACGCCTGTCAAAGTGGGGAGGACAGTGGCTGCTGGCAGCGGGACAGGGAAGACTCTGGAGATGCTGAAACACAAGCCTTCAAAAGCCCCACTAAGGACAATAAAAAGTAATGTGCTTGGAGTATGAGTTACTTTATTTTAAGCAAAACAGGAATATTGGTTCAAATTTGACTTGGGATACCTAGTCCCCTTGAGTCAGTGCTGCCTTTCTTGACATCAGAGTGCATTTGAATACTGTGACACCCTCTTGTTGTTATACAGAGTACTATGTAGAATTGACCACCGGGCAGTAGTGGCGCACACCTTTAATCCTAGCACTTGGGAGGCAGAGGCAAGTGGATTCTGAGTTCCAGGACAGCCAGGGCTATACAGAGAGACCTTGTCTCAAAAAACCAAAAAAAAAAAAAAAAAAGAATTGACCAAACACCTCATAGATCAAGACAGCAGATTAAGGAGTTAGAGTGTCAGGGAGGTTGTTTAAGTAGAACTATTGTATAGCTATAATTTAAACAGTGTTTTCTATAACTTCATTCCATAAAGACTCAGGGGTTTGTAAGTAGATGGGCTGACACTGAAGTGTGCATACATTTTCCACTGAAGAGCTGCTGTCCTGGTGTCTGGACAGACGTCTGGTATGGCTGGACACCAGTACACTGGCCTATGCTACCCACTCACACCACTGTTACCTGGTACCTCACTGCCCCCCATATTGGAGAGTTAGAATTAACAGTTTGGGTTTCTGCTCTTATAGTGCAAAGAAAGCTTAACATCAAAATAGTATTTGAATTAAAATTGATTTTTCTTGGGGGGGAGGAGGGGTGTTCAGACAGGGTTTCTCTGTATAGCCCTGGCTGTCCAGAAACTCACTCTGTAGACCAGGCTGGCCTTGAACTCAGAAATCTGCCTGCCTCTGTCTCCCAAGTGCTGGGATTAAAGGCGTGTGCCACCACTGCCCAGTTAAAATTTATTTTCATGATTGTACCCAGAAAAAAATATAAGACAGGTAACACTAGAGCCCTTTGTGAGGCTGCTGGGGAGTGATGCTTTAATCGGTGACTGTAGGGCAAGTGTCTCCATTGGACTGTACCATCTTTGGGACGCCTTTTAATATGTTTCATCTTATTTAGCTACTTCTTTTTAACTTTGTATTAACATGTGTGTCAGGAAGGACAAAGATGTGCTTGAAGACAAATGGAGAAGCAGCAACTCCGAAAGGGAGCACGAGCAGATTGAACGCGTTGTCCAGGAGTCGGGAGGCAAGCTAACACGGCGGCTGGCAAACAGTCAGGTGAGGAACTTCCTTCCTGCCACCCACTAGCTGTGTCTCTCAAAGCAGTAGCCTTTGATTTCTTGAGTATTAACTGTATCTGCCATAGAGCTTTCCATCACTATGGTACTCATAGCAGAGTGAGTAAAGTGTGACAGTCCTGTTCTCTAATACTGGGTGCTTTTCTTCAAGGAGAGAGAGAATAACAACTTTTTTTTTCCTTAAGATAAAATATCACTTATGAAGACCAGACTAACCTTGAAATCATTATCTAATTGTCTCGGCCACTTATAAAGCTGGAATTGCAAGGGTGCACTACCATGCCTGGCGGCAGACTTTAAACAACTTACAGTCCAGTCTTTGGAACTTATATTGATTACATTGGTTTTACAACCAAATAGATTCATACATGGGTACCCCCTCCAGCCCCAAGCAGTTTGTGAGTTTGTTGTAGTTTTGACACGTTTTTAGGTTTTTTCTTTTATGGTTTGGGAGAACTGATGGACCACATAGATTTTCAAAATTAGATTTCCTCATCTTCCATTTCTCTAGCCTGTCAGTATCTTGTAGACATAGGTATGAAAATCAGTGTTCTGAACTAATGATGCTAGCCTGTGGCTTTCATTTGATGGCTACTGTTCTGTATATGTAAGATGTGTTAAACTTTAGTCTACCTGATACTTCTGTCATTTCAGTGTGAATTTGAAAGAAGAAAACCAGATGGAACAACAACACTGGGGCTTCTCCATCCTGTGGACCCCATTGTGGGAGGTAGGTCCATAGTCTAAGTCTCTGTGTGAACCTGATACTGTTTGCAAGGACAGGAAAACTGCCATGTTAGTCAGACTTTGCTTTTGACAGAATACCTGCCAGACAGCTCATAGGAAAAAGGACTTCTTATGACCTGGCTACACAACTTAAGAGGATTCTTGGTCCATTGATTGTGAGCTTCTGCTGAGGTAGAATAGGTGGTTGGAGCTTGCAATAGCAACTGCTCCCTAATGGGGAGCAGGAGGGCAAGGACAAGCTCCTCCCAAAGATGCGACCTACTTCCTCCAGTCTCTAGAACTTCCCAGAGGAGATGTGTGCAGCCTTTTAGTACAACCTTTCTGAGCAGCCCCTCATGTTCAAACCATTAACACAAGGTTCACTTTTTAAAGCAACCAGAATACTAATCCAAGTATTAACTACTAAGAGCTTGTCTGGGTGCTGTGTGTTTTATGGTAGCAACTAGCTTAGCTTCTACATAGGTTAATTTGTTTAATAATGTATTTTCATATTGTCATGAGAAGAATAGTAGGAAAATAGAAATGGAAATAATAACAGAATTCCTACATTTAGGAAGTAATGGCCAGTAGTCACTGTTTGCTAAGGGTAAGTCACTGTCTTTGGAGCACAATATAAGTTAAGCAGGATGTATGAAAGGAAGCAAATGAGACCAGTCCCTTCCCCTAATCCTCTGTAGTGAGGGAGTAAGGACACAGGAAACATCACAGAAAGAGATGTCTGCCATGACTTGAGTACTCCTAAAATGTCTGTCTGCAATCAGAGGACTAGCTCAGCCCTAATTGTGTCTAAGGGAGGGTGTGGCTGCCTAACATTGGATCGGGAGGTCTCCTTCAGGAGATGTTTAAGTTGATGTAATAAGGGAGCAGCTAAAGGATTGGAGGAAGAGCAGTGGCATCCCTGGTAAGAAACCTTGAGGCAAAGAAAGCTTGGTATATTTGGAAACAGAAAGGGTAAGCCTACATTCAGTGACTAGGACTAGCTCAGTTCATAGAGTGCTTACTGGCTTGCCATGCCCAGTACCATACCAACTATGTGTGGGGGCAAATGTCTCTAATCACAGCGTGTAGAATATAGAAGTAGAGGGGCTGGAGAGATGGCTCAGCGGTTAAGAGCCCCAACTGCTCTTCCAGAGGTCTTGAGTTCAATTCCCAACAACCACATGGTGACTCACAACAATCTGTAATTGGATCTGATGCCCTCTTCTGGTGTGTCTGAAGACAGCAACAGTGTACTCACATATGAATGAAAGAGAGAGAGAGAGAGAGAAGGAGGGAGGGAGGGAGGGAGGGAGGAAGGGAAGAAAGAAAGAAAGAAAGAAAGAAAGAAAGAAAGAAAGAAAGAAAGAAAGAAAGAAGGAAATCAAGAGTTTAAGGTCATCCCTGGCTATATAGTAATTTCAAAGCCATTCTGGGCTACATGAGAGCCTAGCTCAAAGAGCCTCAGCTTTCTTAGTGTTGGGGTCATAGGTGCATTCAGTCTGTTGAGGCTGTTTCTAATAAAAGTTGTATTTAAAAGTGTAACATGACGATAAAGAATGCCACAAGGCACTACAGTATAATGAAGAGGACCAGGTTTATGGTCAGGGCCACATTCCTTTCTGAGTGTAGATCTTAGCTTAAAAATGGATAGAGAGCCATGCACTAGTGGCACAGTCCTTTAATCCCAGCACTTGGGAAGCAGAGGCAGACTGATCTCCAAGAGTTCCAGGACAGCCAGAGATCCATATTAAAGTGCCTCCGTCTTTGTGCTCAGGGTTTTCTTTCTGTCTTAGAGCCCGGCTACTGCCCTGTAAGACTTGGGATGACAACTGGAAGATTGCAGTCTGGAGTGAACACCCTGCAGGGGTTCAAAGAGGATAAAAGGAACAGAGTGACCCCAGGTGAGGCCCCTCCCTACTTCTGGGAGTTGGAAGATAAACAGTAATTGTTATTCATTGCTTCATTCACTGGCTTTCCTGAGTTTTTTTTTGCAATAGAAATTCATCACCAGCTTCAAAAGAAACTGGAAAACTGCCTATTAGTATGCAGAGTTTCTTCCTCCTCTGTCAGTGCTTTTCTGAGCAGGTGTCCCTCTGTATCCAACCTCAACATACTCATCCAGACAGATCGGGGAAGGACAGAAAGACAGACTTCCTTCAGTATAACAGTTGTTTATATCACACTGGATTCCACAAGTTGCCTAACTATGATTTGATATGTCATGGAGGACATCTGTGGGAGTAGAGACAACACTCAGTCCCCAAGTATATTGAGGGGTGACTGTACCTTTTGGGAGTGGTCTTAGTCAGTGAAGTTAGAAGGCATTGTCTTTTTAAAAAACAAAATGTACATTGATGATTTTAAACGATACTATAGTATTTAATTTTTTTGACAGTATTATACTTGAATTACGGACCCTACAGTTCTTATGCCCCACATTATGACTCTACATTTGCCAATATCAGCAAAGATGATTCTGACTTAATCTACTCAACATACGGGGAAGACTCTGACCCTCCAAACAATTTCAGGTAAGCCCCCAGTTAATACCCTGAATATACGTTTTTCTGAAATATTAATGTATAATGTATAGTTTGTAGATCTAAATGATAGAAAAGTTATCTAAAGTTATCTAAATGATAGAAAATTTGTTCAGTAGTCTTTTAGAGAGAACATATCTTCTTGAAATTGGCCTCCGTAGTATTTCTCATAGAATACCTTTTCTTTGTAGATTTATCTATTTTATTATGTGTATGAGTGTTTTGCCAGCATGTATGTATGTGTACTACATACATACCAGCCTATTGCTGGAGTTGTGTTGCAGGATATTTGATCACACTGTGAACCCCAAGATTGTGTTATTTACTGAAAAACAAAGCTGTTTCTAGTTGTGGTGTGGCTCAGCTCTTAGCACACACCCATAATCCCTCTGCCTGGAATACCAACAAGCCCTTAATACAGATCTTTAACCCCAAACAGTGAAGGTAAAGTTAGTTGGTAGAAGGAAGTAGCCATGATTGAAAATGATGTCTAATTGAGAGGCAGATAAACTGACAAATCAGAGAAAGATTTGACAGAATAGAATACGCCCAGCGAGAAGAGGAGAAAGGGAACCTACTTAAGACGGTAGTGCAGGCAGAGAAGAGGAAAAAAGTAAGAGGCGGCAGTCTTCCCAGGAGGATTGTACAGAGACAGGTTGAAGACAGGACACGCTAGACAAGGTGAAGACAGAGGGAGCCAGAGAGTGAGAATGAGTCGGAAGATTAGATTGCCAAAGTTAGTATGAGGCCAGACAGAACAATTCAGGAAAAGCCAAGAGAGAGAAGCCAGATTGAATCAGGCAGTGTGTAGAGCAGTTGAGCTCAACAGCTAAGTTGAATCAGCCAGGCAGAGCTCAGAAAGAACAAGAAAGGATGAGCTTATTCAGCAGTGAGTTTCAAAGGCTGAAAACAGTCTAGGCCTAATTCGATTGTATAGAGGAAGCTAGAAGCTTCCAGGACTAGGCTTAGGTTAGCAGATAAGACATAGTAAGCCTCCGTGATGAAAAGTACTACAGGAGAATAAAAAATACATCTACAGAGTTGGCCAGAAAAGGCTATCAGACTCTCGGAGTTACAGACACTTGTCACCTGCATTGTGGGTCAATTCTAGGTTCTCAAGTGTTCTTAACTACTGAGCCAATTCTCCAATCTCAGAAATACTTCTCTTTCTTTCTTCTTTCTTTCTTTCTTTCTTTCTTTCTTTCTTTCTTTCTTTCTTTCTTTCTTTTCAGGGTATTTGGGGATTTTCGTTGTTTTTTTTTTTTGTTTTTGTTTTTGTTTTTTTAAACAGTTTTACTGTAGCCTTGGCTATACACTCTATAGACCAAGTTGACCTAAACCCCAGAGATCTGGTTGCCTCTGCCTCCAGAGTGTTAGGATTAAAAGCATGTACTACCATGCCTGTCTACAGAAAAAACTTTTTCAAGGTGTTCCTAATACTCAGGTTTGGGAGCTTCTTCTATCAGAACCTGTTCTGCTATAAGACACTGCGTGTCAGTTATGTTTCAGTCTTGATTCATTTAAGAAGCCACAAAGCATTTTCCCCAAGTCATGAAATGTAGAACCTGATGGCTTAGTTTCTAAAAGCATCCCACATACAGGACCGTTTGACTATAATGTACCAACCAAACCATAGTAGGTACTTCCAGCCATTCCTTTTACTTGTCTCAGAGGGTCTGTATTCTTCTTCAGATGCCTTGCACCTGCTCAATTGATGAGATAGTGTCTCACTTTACCAGGACTGTGGCCTAGGATGGGACATTGAGCCTGAAATCTCTCTCCTTGGCACTGCTACCTCCTTAACTATTACTGTGCTCAAGAATTTTATCCAGTTGATGAGGTGTTTTGTTTGTTTATATTGGGAGGGAGCACATTTAACTCTGATCTCTCACATGTTAGTATATTGTGTTGTTTCCAGATGGGGTCCCCTAAGTTAGAGACTGGCCGTGGTTTCAGATTGAGGAGTTCTTATCCTTAGACTGTATAAAATGGGGCACGTTCCTTCTAGATTACTCACTGAGGCAATCCACAAATCAGCAGTGTATGCCTCTGTGTGCCAGACATTGTTCCAGACACTAAGAATTCCATAACAGAACCATACCCGCCTGTCAGATAGTGACAGAGCTTTGGAGCAAGACAGAGAGGGCCAGGGAGAGGTGATGCTGGGGTCAGGAAAGTGACAGGAGAGGGAACCAGCAGAGTGCTCTCTCTCTGAAAGGGCATCCTGGCTCTGCAGTAGCTAAGCAAGGCACCTGAATTGAGATCTGGCCTGACTCAGCCAAGAGCATGAGGAAGAGCTATAAGGAACAGATCAGGTTGGAGGGAAAGCAGTGGTCTCAAGAGTCACTATGGGAGGAGACTTGGTGTACTCGGTGAATCAGGAGCTGGTTGATGGCACACAGAGTAGTGACCCAATCTGGCTTGTGATTCTGAAGTGACCACTCTGGCAATTATACAAAGCTTGGGCTATTAGGGCAGTAACCAGGTCATGAGCAAGTAGACCAGAGAAGTGGCCATTGTGGTTAGTAATTAGTAGGTTGTTGCTGGCTTTTAGCTGGAGGGTAAGAGAAGCTGAGATGCTATCAGGGTTTTCAGTTTACTGAAAGGAGAATGATTCTAGAACACTACTTGGGGAAAGTAGCTGACGGTTAAGCTTGGGATGCCTGTTGATGCAAACAAAAGGGTGTGATTTTGCAGGTTTTGATACATATGAAAATCCTGAGGTGAATGAGATTATTACGAGGAACTGGCAAGAAGGATGACATTGCTGACATCCTTGCTTTCCTCAGAGGATCCTCAGGAACATTTCACTTTTGTTTCAGTGTGTGTGTGTGTGTGTGTGTGTGTGTGTGGCGCTTTCATGGTGATAAATTAATCACTGATAAGTATGCAGGTGCAACGTTGTTTCTGAACAGAATGTATTTTATAGTGTGGTCTATAAACCAAGTACATCGAATGGGAAGAGTTGGCTGTAGTAGGGACTGAAGACTACTTCTATAGAAGTGATTTTTCCAACTCTTTTTTCAGCATCTCTGAGTTTTTGGCCACATGCCAAGATTACCCGTATGTTATGGCAGATAGTTTACTGGATGTTCTAACAAAAGGAGGACATTCCAGGAGCCTGCAGGACTTGGACATGGTAAGCGTACTGCTCAAGAAACAGGCAATTTATAAATGGCTTTGAAGTGCTAGACATTCAGTGTTATGAGACCAGGGATTAGCCAATGTGACAGCTGAACTCCATTCCCCGGAAAGGACAGCCTGCCGTGGGCGGAGAACAATGACAGGAAAAAAATAAGTCAGCTATCAGGATCCAAGGGAGCTAGAACTGGCCATTCTCTACTAATTTTGGTAAGACTCAGAATTCCTGAGCTGAGAATGAAGCTGGCTGACAGGATGGGGAATGTGCTTTTCCTTGTTGTGCATGAGAGCACTGCACTGAGCGCCTCAGAAAGAAAAACCTTCCCTGTTGCATCTTTATTAATCCCTGTGAATGCTCTAGTCCAGTTCAGGACTGCTTATAATCTGGGATCCTTCAGATGAGACTAGAACCAAGAAACAGTTCCCGCTGATGGAGAGGAATTCTGGTGTCTAGAATGTTCTGTGACCAAATTAGAGGAGTCTTGGAAATCATTTTTTTTTTTTTTAATTTTTAGATTTTTTTTATGTATATGAATGTGTTTTGCCTGCCTGCATACATGTGCACCACACGCACACCTGTTGGATCCCCTGGAACTGCAATTACAGATGGTTGTAAGCTGCCAAGTAAAGGCTAGTAATCAGACCTAGGGCCTCTGCAGGAGCAAGTGCTCTCAGGCAACAGCCTTGGAAGTCATAATCCTCATGGTGGCCATGACCCCTATGCCTTATCCCCTGGCTAACTGGACAACTGTTCCTTGGGTGACTTAGCAAGCTGAGTCAGTGGCTTCTACTTCAGAATCCTACCACATGAACTACTTACCGAACCTAGAAGATACTTTTTCATCGTTCAAAATTAAACAGATTTAATCCTTCCGCTCAGCTAATTAGAATTAATAGTTAACTAAAGTCAAATTGCTTTGATTTGGTGACTATAGTAATATATTTAAAATATGGTCTTTCTGTCCTTTGAGCTAGCAGTTTCTCTTCTCTATATATATCCTACAAAATAAGACAAGAGTTGCACATATAAAAATATATGGCTTACAATTTTTAGAAATTGGAAGTTGTCGAAATCAGAGTACCTTCAAAAAAGAGATAAGGCTTTTATTGATGTCCATGATGTTTCTTCTCCCTCCTGCGCCCCAACAGGATTTCTCTGTGTAACAGTCCTGAAACTCACTTTATAGACCAGGCTGGCCTCAAATTCACAAAGATCCACCTGGTCTGTCTCCTGAGTGCTGGGATTAAAGGTGTGTTTCACCACCATCTGGCTAGATGTATTTCTTTTTATGTGTGAATTACATTACAGTAATGTGCGTAAAATCATGGGGGATCATCTACATTTTGTGGCGTGTTTATTTTATAGTAAGCCTCTACTGTCAGAGAATATTGCTTCTTTAAAGTTTCTTCCTATCTCTCCTTATCAAAGATTCAATGTGTTCAAAAGACTATTTAGGCATTTATATACTTTTATATAGTATTAACCAGATATCTTAAATATATAACAGTACTGTTTTAAAAATAATTTTTTTGGAGATTGGGTCTGTGTAGCCCAAGCTAATCTCAAACTCACGATCCTTCTGCCTCAGCCTCCAATGACAGGTTTATAGGCATGTACCACTACAGTTGGCTATGTATAATCAGGCATGATCTTAGCATTACTAGCAACTCACAAAAACTCAGAATGGCTAATTATATTAATTAATTTTGGTTTAAAAATATATTTGGGGGCTGGAAAGATGACTCAGCAGTTAAGAATACTGGCTGCTCTTTCAGAGGACCTGAATTTAATTCCCAGCACCCACATGGAAGCTTACAACTGTCTGTAACTACAGCTCTGAGTGTTTCAACACTTCACACTTCACCCTGACATACATGCAGGCAAAACACTAATGTACTTAAAATTAAAGTAAATAAATTATTTAAAATACATATATCTTTATTTTCCATATACTTCAGTATACTTTTCTCTTGACACAAAGTTAAGTTTTCTACTTACCTTGGTATTTGCATATACTGTTTGCATAAAAAAGTTTTCCTTTATCCATACAGTCTTCACCTGAAGATGAAGGCCAGACCAGAGCATTGGACACAGCAAAAGAAGCAGAGGTGCTTACAATTTATTCTTTAAATGGAGAATAATTTTGAGAGACCTCAGTTATTGGGCAGTATTACTCGGAGTTGGTGAGATGAGATGGCTTAGCTGGTGAAGAGCTCGTCACACAAGCCTGAGGACAGCTCAGTCCTGGAGTCTGTAGGGTCTCCGTGGCTGTGAAGAGACCCCATGACCAAGCTCTTATAAAGGCAAACGTTTAATTGGGACTGGCTTCCAGGTTCAGAGGTTTAGTTCGTTATCGAGGTGTTCATTATCATGGCAACATGGTGGCAGACATGGTGCTGAGTTGCCGAGAGTGCTACATCTTGATGCAAAGGCAGCCAAGAGGTGACTGTCCCACAGGCAGCCAGGAGGAGGCTCTGGATCATACTGGCCAGACTTGAGCATATATATGAGATCTCTAAGTCACACTTCTATAGTGACACACTTCCTCTAACAAAGCCACACTGCCTGATGATATTACTCCCCGTGGGCCAAGCATTCAAAACATGAGTCTGTGGAGGCCAAACCTATTCAAACCACCATACTATAAAGAGGTAGAAGAAAAGAAATGACTCCACAGAAATTCTCTATTTCCAAATACCATACGTGCTGTAGCATGTGTACTTCACACACACACATGATTGTTTTTATATATATATATAAATATAAATATATAAATATATATATATTAATTGAGTAGCATCTGGAATAAAAAATTTGAGAAGTTTCTAAGTAGCTCATGTAGTAGACTAGAACTTACAGGGAGCACAGAGTTATTACCACAGTGTAACTGCCTAGCATGCATATTCAAGGTTGGGGAGCTCATATCTCTCGGGACCAACAAACCTGGCAAGATGAGAGACATTTACTGTGCCAGCAGGCAGGGCACATGTTCAGTGAGCTCAGAAGCAGGTGACCAGGGTTCCCAAAAAGATAGGCTGAGTAGGTGGATGTGCAATGCTAAAAAGCTAAGCTGTCTCCCAGAAGGTAAAGTGGCTGCTGTGATGGAAATGAAGAGGGGACTGTTAAAACGCTATAGGACTTAGGGGACAGTGATGTATGCCTTTGATGCCAGCACTTGGAGACAAAGGCAAGTGAACCTCTGTGAATGTGAGGCCAGCTTGGTCTGCATAGTTCTATGTCAGACAGAGAGGGCTACATAGACCCTGGTTTTTCCAGACATGGTTTCTCTTTTCCTGACTGTCCTGGACTCACTCTGTAGACCAGGCTGGCCTTGAACTCATAGAAATCTGCCTGCCTCTGCCTCCAGAGTGCTGGGATTAAAGATGTGGGCCACCACTCCTGGCTGTTGTTTTGTTTGTTTAAGAAAAAGGCTGTGGCACTTGTCTTAAGTAAAAAAAAAATAACTTAGCCTGTCAACATAAAAGAAGAGAATCTGAATTGAGGAAATAAACGGGGAGGTTCCTCAGCACTACAAAAGAGACATAATAAAACAATTGGCAAGGCCTGGTGGGTAAGGTAGGTGATATGATGGTATTAGTAGCTCATGTAGAGTGTGCGGGGAAAGGGCATATTTCTGAGAGAAGAGACCCGGAGAGTTTCTGTTTTGGCAAGTGTTTTGGGGGCTTTAGTGGAGGTATGGGCCTGGAAGTCCAAAGTCTCAGTGTGAATCTGACAGGTGTGATACAAAATTAATTTTATTTCAGCCATACAAGTGAGACTCTGCAGGGATGGCATGGAAAAGGTTGAAGAACCTTGAAAAAGTTCAAAGTTGAATAATGTATGAGTCCCATGAAAGGATGGTTAGCAGAGATGGAGCAGGTTCAGCAAGATGGAAGTTGCAGATAAGCCCAGTGAGGGCCCTTGGAAATGTCAGTCATAACCTTCATCAGAGCAGTCTTAGTAAAATAGGAGAGGCAAAGGGTAGACCTCAGGGAGCTTCAAAACTTGAGGACAGACTCAAACCAAGCTTTAACTGAAGGAAGGAAAACTTGTGAATTGAGGTCCAAATAAAGTAGGTGGTACTGAGGTAGACATAGCATCTTCAGGAAAAGAGGATCCAAACAAGATCTTGTGTTTAGTGAAAGAACAGGAAAGGAAATCTGATAAGAAAGACTGTTAAATAGAGTTGTAGGGGTTCAGCTACAAAGGTAAATCACAAGTCCACACTTGCTGTGCCACATGCTCTTCAGCCAAGTGAAGGCAGTGAGGTGCCGGCAGGACCCAAGTAGAAATGGAACCATGAACTTTTGCTTACTTGTTAATTGGGTGATGCATTCCTTAAAAGTTGTGTTGAAGTTATGGAAACTCTGAGTCCTATGATTCCAAAAATAAAACTTTGAAGACTTTGTTCTCTTGTGCAGTACTGATGACCTAGCTCTGGGGCTTGAGAAAGGCCATCTGTAATGGTATAGATCTGTAGAAGTGCAAATGGCAAGTGTAGACTGGGCAGAAACCTTTACCTCTGATACAGGCATTGCCATGGTCACCAAAGTCAAGCAACAGTTTAGACAGTGACAGGCTCTTAGTACGTCATCTTCAGGATGGTTGGCATATGAATCAAGTGATGCAAATTGCATAAGCTGTCATGTCATTACAGAGGAGTGTGGACTTACGGATGCTTTTTTGGCCAAGATTTGAGAACAGCATTTTAAAAGAGTTCTTGGAAGACATAACCAAAATTATGGCTGTAAGGTGACTAGGTGGAATGACTGCTTGTAAGCACAAGCCATCATACTGATTTTTACTTGGCACTGTCATGGTTTAGCAAACTCAAATAAGTAACTTTTTTTTTTTTCCTATTGAAGCAGATTACACAAATAGAGCCAGCAGGGCGTTTGGAGTCCAGTGGTCAGGACAGGCTCACAGCCCTGCAAGCAGTAACAAACTTTGGTGCTCCAGCTGAAGTCTTTGACTCTGAAGGTGAGTGTCTGGGACCACAGGTTGCTGAAAACTGTCCCCCACAGGCAGGTAGACTTGCTGCCTTGTCAACACTAATTAACCTAATGTTGGCTCCAGGAAAATCTTGGCCAGCTTGGTTCTGAGAATAGTAGCGCATAGCTGTACTGCTGGCCTCAACTGGAATAGAAGCTAACCATAGAGAGCATGGGCCCACAGATCAGCACGGGTTGCCTTGGTTTTCTTGAGTGTCTTTTTCTTACCACACAGAGGCTGAGGTGTTCCAGAGGAAGCTTGATGAGACGACGAGACTGCTCAGGGAGCTCCAGGAGGCACAGAATGAGCGGCTGAGCACGCGGCCTCCTCCCAATATGATCTGTCTCTTGGGTCCTTCTTACAGAGAGATGTACCTTGGTATGTTTGTCCCAGAGCTGGGAGGTAGAGCAGGGCTGGGCATGAGAGAAAGACTTGAGGAAGTGCTTACTGTAAAGTAAGCGTAGTGAATACCACCGTGAATATAGTATGTCCACACTTAGACATTTATAGTTCTTTAGGGTTTTTCTTTTTCTTTTTTTTTTATTATCAGGGGCTAGGTAGATGGCTCAGTCAGTAAAGTGTTTGCCGTGAAAATATGGGAGCCTGAGTTCAGATCCCCATGTGTGAAAGCACAGCGGCATGCTTCTCTCACCTCAGTGAGAGGGTGGGAATAGGCAGGTCGCTGGAGCTTACTGCCCAGTCTAGCTAAGTCAGTGGGAGACCCTGCCTCACAACATCAGATGGAAACTAACCAAGAAGATAACTCTGATTGGCTTTTAGCATCCATCTGCATATGCACGTGCTCACAAACACATACCACAGACACACCGCATACGTGCACACATCTAGGTAGTATACAGCCCTTGTGGGGCTGAGGCAGGAGGATTACTGTGAATCCACAGCCAGCCAGAGCTACATACTCTTTAAAATTAGAAGAAAAATGTTGCTCGGTAGTGGTGGTCTTTGATCCCAGCGCTTGAGAGGTGGAGGCAGGGGGATCTCTGAGTCCAATGACAGCCAGGGCTACACAGAAAAACCGTCTTGAAAAAAACCAAAAGAAAACGAAAAAAAAAAAAAATAGACTACAGGAACCACCTCAGTGCAGTGAGCTTTTCCCCCTGTTTTTCCTAGCTGAACAAGTGACCAATAACCTTAAAGAACTCACACAGCAAGTGACTCCAGGTGATGTTGTCAGCATACATGGAGTCCGAAAAGCAATGGGGATTTCCGTCCCTTCCCCCATCGTGGGAAACACCTTCGTAGATTTGACAGAAGGTAGGTGCCCTATTTCTGCGGGTGAGAGACTTTTGGGAATAAAAGGGAAATCGACCCTTTTCCTTAAGATAACATTGAGAACTCTTGTCTGGTTTGATTTGTTTTATTTAATTTTTGAGATTAGCATACAAAGTAATGGGTTTTATCTTGGCATCTTTTAGTTTTCTTTCCATCTTGTTTAAAGAATGAATAGATTTGATACATTTGTCAAAGCTGCCATGATGACATCATGCAAGGCTTCGCCTTGGCTGTGAATGTAGCATGAAGGGCTGGCAGCAGTGGTTCTCCTGGATGCTAACACAGTGGGACAAAATGCTGAGTGCTGTCTTCTTCCTTCAGAGTGTGAAGACCCTAAGGAGACCAGTACTGCTGAGTGTGGGCCTGATGCGAGCTGAACTAGCCTGGTATTTGATTATATTATGTACATATTTTTCATTCTGAACTTGGAGGTGCTTTTCAGGAGATATTAACTATTTGTAAATTGTGTTTTAATTAACCTTTGGAACAGTTCCTTTTAATGTTCCAAAGATTGGACTTGTATTAGGAAATAAAGCTGAACTGGGACTGTGAGGCTCGCTGGCGTGTCAGCTGAATTGCCCTTTGCCTTACTCTGACTTGGTTCTGAGGATGGATGCCTAGGACACACCAGCTTTTTCATTATCATCTTTCAAAGGAGCAGGTTCTCAAAACAAATTCATCGCCACACTTTTTATATTTACCACTCTGATTAGCGCCATTATAAGCACCTAGTTGTAAGCTCTGCCTTACCAGAGCTCATCTGAATGACATTTAGAAAGTAGCCTCACGAGCATGCCATCGATGGCCTTTTAGACTGCCACTAATGATGGTCTGGCCTTTTATTATTATATTGTTGTTGAGTGTGTATTATATACATACGAGTACATGTATGTCACCCCCCTCCTTGGTTTTTTGTTTGTTTTGGTTTTGGTTTTTTTGTTGTTTATTTTTTGAGACAGGGTTTCTCTGTGTATCCCTGACTATCCTGAAACTAGCTCTGTAGTTCAGGCTGGCCTCAAACTGAGAGATCTGCCTGCCTCTGCCTCCTGAATCCTAGGATTAAAGGTATGCACCACCTAGCTAAGGACAACTTTTAGGAACTAGTTTTCTGCTTCCATTATGGATTCCATGGATTGAACTCAGGACATCAGACTTCTCAGAAAATGCTTTTTTTATTCACTAAACCATTTGACTGGCTGAGGGCCCAGCTTTTTACACATAGTTCTGTCCATTGAGACTTTCTAGCATCCCACCATGAAAGTAAACACACTCAAGATAATGTTAAAGTTTCCCTGTGTGCTTCCCCTCTCTGTACCTAATGGGAGTGGTGTCCTTGTTCGTGGATACTAACTGCTGGGTCTGCTAGGAGATTAGTGTGATAAAACATGTCTGGTGTGTTTTCTTTTCTTTCTTTGTTTTTCTCAGCTACTTGGAGCAGTAGCAAAAGGATGAACCAAATAAGATGTGCCAGATTACCCTTAGACACATCAGAGTCTAGAGCTTAACACAGGGCTTGCTCCTGCTTAGTCTTTGAAAGGCCACCTATGCTTCGTCTGTGCCCCTGAATCATTTCCCTTTTCTGAAATACATGGTCAAGTGACCAAGCACGTTAGGTAGAAGACCATCAGATATGTCCGCTCATAGCACACATCACTGGGCTGAGATGAATGAGAGTTTTCCTAAATATAACCTGTTCAAAAAGCAAGCTACGGGTATGGTAGCTGTCGGTTGTAATCCCAGTACTTGAGTGGCTAAGACAGGAGGATTGCCATGAATTTGAGTCCAGCTGGGCTATATCATGAGACCCTGCCTCAAAAAAAAAAAAAAAAAAAAAAAAAAAGTGAGGATGGGAGCACTGGAGAGTGAGCCCAGCAATTAGGAGCACACACTGCCCTTGAGGAGGACTGAAGATGAGTTCTCTGCACCCACATAGGTGCTCAGAACCACTTGTAAGTTCCAATTCAGGGAGCTTCATAACTCTGGGCTCCTCTGCAAGCACATAGCCACATGCACACAAGTGATTTGTAGACAGAACCTAATATAGTGAATAGATGTATCACCCTTTTACAGAGCCTGTCTGCAAACCATCTAGACAGAAGACATACCTATTTCTTGATTTGAAATTAATATTAAGCAAGGACAGTAAAGAAAAGTTGTTTCCAGAAATTACAGGGTAATCCTTTTGTAGACAGGTGTGCTAATAAAATAAATCCATGCAAGTGTGTTTATATCAAGTCTTTTTTAGATTCTGATTTTAGTCTCTACAGTTTAGGGGCTGAGCGGTTTAGGTCTGTAGATAGAGTGCTTGGCCAGCATTCATGAAGCCTGGAGTCTAATCCTCTGCAACATACAAACTGGCCGGGGGGTGGGGGTGGGGGGTACAGAGAACTCAGTGGCTGAAGTGCTTGTGCAAGCCTGACAGCTGAGTTTGGATCACCAGAACCCAAGATCATTGCTGGATGTAATGGCATACATGTCTATGTGGGAGGTAGAGACCAGAGAATCCCTGGAAATTCATAGGGCAGCTAACTTGAAGCTAGCAGAATCAAGAAACCCTGTCTCAAAGTAGGAGGTGAGGACTGACACCCAAGATTGCCTTCTGATCTCTACACATGCAGGCTTGCACACACACAAGCATGCACACACACAAGGAAAGTGGCTGTAATGACACTGTAATCCTAGTATTCTAGGAATGGAGACAGGAAGACTGGGAGTTGAAGATTTGAGGACAAGCCTGGGTTACATGAGACCCTGTTCAGATACTTAACCCATTCTTCACAAGTAGATCTACTTAGCACAAGTCAGTTCCTAAAGACCCAGAATTACTTTCATTCAAAACACCTTAGGACATTGAGGTTTTTTAATTGTTGGTTGAACATATAAAAAGGAGCCAAGCACTGATGATTTATGAAAATGAAACAACACTGAGGCAAATGTTACCAATCTATAAATATTCAACATACAGAACAAACCGTAGTCATTTGTACCCACTCGAAGCATTGACCTGTTATCCATGAAGTACACAGTAATCATCATTTTTTTGTCGGGAAGTGTCTTTAAGTCAGTCAGAAGACGTGTCGGTACTCAGTGAAGGCCGCCTTAGTGGAGATCCGGAAACGAATCCTTGACCCACAGGAAGGTTCTTTTTTTTTTTTTTTTTTTTTTTAAAAAAAAAAAAAAGTTCTTATGATAAAACAAGACACCTGTGAAGAAATTACTTGGAAAATAAAAACCAAGTGTGTGTGCATGAGTCCTAAGTGATTTTTTTTTTTGTCAGTTACACTCTTATGACCTGAACAATAACTTAAAAATATTCCTAGCACAGTGCTTCAGTTGAAAGTAAAGAACAATGCATGAATGGCAGCCAATTACTTTTAAACTCAAGCTAGGATTTCTGTTGCTGGAGAGAAAAGATAACCTGGCTGTTGGAAGGGTGGAAATGTGTCAGCCTAGGGAGTGGGTCATTCCTGCTGCCCAGGCTGCATTGTGGGCGGCACAGTGAACTTTACTGACTCCCCAGGGATGCTTTGCTGGGAAGCCCTGACCACTACTAGATTCCTTTGTGCAAACTAAAACCAGCCCTTCTTTCCAGGGCTGATAAAGCTCCACGGGCACAGCAGAAGCAGGCAGGTCCTATGTCCCCGCCCCTCTGCATCCCTGACTGCTCAGCTGTGGACTAAAGTCCCAGGTGGACCTGGCCGGTTAGCACCCTGTCTGCAGCACTCCACCATTTGTGGACTCTGAGGTTCCTTGGTGACGGCTAGTTAAGAATACCATGATGCAGTGATATTCTGTGGCAGTGATGTCATTTCCAAAAAGGAGTGGGGTGTTTGGTCATCTCTCACTTGGAGTGGCCTGTAGCTAGAGCACAGGAAGACACCATCGCACAAAGCTGGCTTTTGCCTTGACTCATTTGCATGAGGACACCTTGGCATTTGTTGAGGAGCTCATTTCACAGGCCAGGGTCCTGAACACTGTTCCTGCCAAGTAGACTGTACTTGAAGCTCTGCAGTCAGCTCAGAAGACTGGAGAAAAGGCCCTGTCCACACAGGCTTCCCACAGAAAGAGCTGGAGATGGGAGTGCACATCTGTAATTGAAGCACTCTGGAGACTGAAACAGGAGCTTAAAAGTTTGAGACTGACCTAGGCTGACCCTGTCTCCAAAATAAATAAAGTGCAGACAGAAGAACTGAAACATCCTACCTCATTTCTAGACTTTCAATTTCCTGAGCCTTGTCCCAAAAGACTTGCATCAAAAAAAAATGCTTGATTGCAAATTCAAAGCTTTGCCGCTGCTTATGTCTTGCTATGAGCCCCATTCCTCAGAACTCTGTCCCTGCAGCCAAGCTGATCCTATACACTGACAGTAGACAGCAGTCCTATTTACGTGTAGTCTGTGGTTAACAAGAGAAAATACACTAGAAAGGAGATGTTTGTCTAGCGTCTAAGAGTCAGTAGTAAAGATAAAACTCCCATTTATGACATGTCCGTTTCAAACATAAGCCAGAGATGGTAAAAAGTGACAAGTGTCGACCAGACGCTTTCTCTACTGTTTGAGACTACCCACCAATACGCAGTTTTCAACTCCATTTGCCAGAATGCTTAACTGAGAATAACATCCCATGGTAGATTTGATGGGAGGAAGGGACATGCTAGGCAGCCTGGCTGAGGCTTTGCCTCCCTGGACGTGCTGTTCACTGGCCACCAAGGTGGATGCCTGTCTTGGTCCTGCACTAAAGCCTCGTCCCCAGCACCCTGGAAACGAACACAGCCTGAAGTAGACCAGTGGTCTAGCTGATTTGGGACTGTAGAGGTCGAAGCGCAGAGCCTCTGCGTACAGCGTAGTAGCTGCTTCAACAGAGTCTGACGCACAGGTCAAAGCCATCCTGTAGTGCAAGTCCAAAGAAGCCACATAGCCGTCTGTACCAGGCATGGGGCTGCATCTCGGCTCCCTCAGGGAAGGAGACTGACCACCAGACACCTCAGTTTAGCCCCAGCCCTTGAAACTTGGCAGTGTCTGTACACACAAAGTAAGTCCGCAGTTCCCCTTTGCCTTTGACGTTGATCAGCCCACGGCATTCACAAGAATATCCTAGTCCCTGGAGGATGGTGCATGTCTCTTCGGTAACCTAGAAGGAAAAAGAGCCCTGTCTTCAGAGAGGGAAGGGATGGCTAACAAGCAGTGTCTGTTGCTTATTCTTGACAGTGATGGCCAGAGCCACACAGCTAAGTGATGGGAGGGCCAGGTCCTAGAACAGGATACCTCTTCTGGGGATGTGTCCACATGCCCCACCAGTCAATCCTTCCCAACGGACTTTTACCTGGATTTTCCCAAGCTCTCCGGTGCTCTCCATGCGGCTGGCAACATTGACTGTGTTTCCCCAGATGTCATACTGCGGCTTCCGTGCTCCAATTACTCCAGCAATCACAGGCCCGTGGTTTATGCCTTAAGATGGTTTACAGTTAGCCATTTATAGTGATATTGAGGGAGCCCACAGAAAGGGGTAGCAGCACTGGGGGGTTTCTTTGGAACTGTTCTCTCGAAGGCATGAAAGGCCCCAGCTGTCTTTTGTTCATACTCCAGACTCATTAGTTAGGAACTAGTATCTGCTAATTTTCCCTTTAACAAAAATAAATAGGCTTCAGGCGCCTACCCTTAAAGCCAACTATGAGTAGTTAGATTTAATAAATTTGTTTTATTCTCTGTATTTCAAGATCATTTACTTGTAGCCATGATTTTGGCCTTGATTTTATAGTTGCATATTATAATTTTAAAGGTAGGGGTTAGTGGCTGGCAAGATGATACTTCCAGTAAAGATGCCACCAAGTCTGATGACCTGAGTTGAATTCCCAGAACCCACAAGGTACACTATGTCACACCAAATAAATGTAATTTTAAATTGTTGAGTAAAAAGGGGTTGGGGAGGTAGCTCAGTTTGTCACACAAAAATGAGGACCTGAGTTGGATCCCCAACACCCCATGTAAAAAGTGTGATGCACACCTGTAACCCTAGCAGTGGGGACGTGGGCACAGGCAGATAGCTTGGGTTTGCCAGCCCACCAGCCTCACCTCATTAGCAAGCCCCAAGTTCTAGAGACTCGGTCAAGAAATAAGGTATTCAGCTCCTGAGGTGGCCCTCTGGCCTTCATATATACATGCACCCACACATACATACACACCCCCAAAGGTAATATGTGAGATATGCAAGGGAGATCAGTGTTCACAGTAACATCAGAGGGTCTGCTGAAACCTCATAGCAGAGGGAGGGCCAGGGACACCCTCCAACCAAGAGGGTGTGGGCAAGGCTGAGCATCCCTTTGTGGCTCTCACCAACTCGGAGGCGGAAGGAATTGAAGGAGTGCCTGTTGATTCCATCCAGCTTGCTCATCAGAGCCATGCTAAACTCCACCAAGACACCGATGTGCACGTGCTTCCGCTCCAGGTCCTGCAGGACATGGATTGCATAACCCACTCCATGCAGCCTTGACTGAGGACACACACACACACCTGTGGGGAAGGGGTTTCTGTCCCCACCAGGGGTCTCCAGGCTATGCCACAAAAGGCCTCTGCCCCCTTTAGAAGGTGATAGGACTGGGGGTGGCCTATAGTATTTCCTTGGACGCAGGCCTGGAGTACCTGGTTCTCAGGTCCTGAGGTGGCACTGAGCCCTGCTGCCGCCATGTAGGTACTGCCGATGGTCTTGATCTTCTCCACACCACTGAACTTGGGCTTCAGCAGCAGCTGCAAAACAGACAGAAGCTGCAGCATCCTGAGGAAGAGGGCCCTTCCCCCATCCCCATACACAGTGCACACACATGGCATGCATCGTCTTGTCCATCTGAGTTCATGACAGCAGGTTAGAACATGGCTCCCGTTGTCTTCTCATCCCTTCCCTTCTCTGTTCTCATCCTTTTCAGAGCAACCTACCCAGCATCATTTACTTAGAGGTGGGTTAGTGTCCCCCATAAAATTCAGCAACTTCCTGAAATGGTTGACAGTGTGAGCTTAGCCTTAGTCAAAATTGTTCTGGAAGGACTGAAATCTACCTGCTAGTACCTGCCCAGTAGAGACTTAATAAAAGTTTGCTTACTCAATAAATCAGTTTGTCTCTTGGTATTTAATGGAATACAGTTCCTGGCTGGTTGGCCTCAGGTTTTGGTTAGCTGCTTATTTTCTCTGACAGGACTAGGGATCAAGCCAAAGCCTCACACATAGCTAAGCTTGCATTTTACCAGTGAGCCTCCACCCTCCTCTTGCTAGCACACAGGTAGCAGACTGGCCAAGCTATACCTCATCAAAATCAGCAATGATCTCATTGAGCAGGCGAAGGCACTCCAGTCCTTCTTTGTTGACATCACACTCGGTGTAGAACACTTTGAAGTCCGGGACAGATGCAAACATGACACAGACACAGTCATACGACTGATGGTACCAGTCCTGCAGCAGGGCAGGGGAGACACAAGACCGGGAGACCACTAACCAGGGCACAGGTGCTGGTGAGGAGGGTCAGTCCAGGCTGCTTCTCTGGGCTTTGACCATGTGAATGCAGCTAAGTCAGGAGTACAGTCAGGAGCTGGTTTTACACTGAGCTGTCACTGGGTCTGTTTCCTACATCAGAAAGGCTCTGCCATATGCATATCATTAAGGTACAGACACCTCAGCATGTTTGAACCTCGTGATGTTTTTTCAGAGTGGAAGTCAAGGCCAAGGAGGTGAAGCATCTTGCCCACAGCCCCTGGTGGCCATAGACCTCTGACTTGACTGCAAGCTGCCTTTACACCTAGCAATCTCTCAGGGGTACTTCTGAATAGCCCAGGCTTTGCCAACACAGAGCAGCTGTGCCCACAAACTCCTAGAATACCCTGCCCTTCACATACCTCGGCTGCCTTGTCACCAATGAAGTGGGCAGCCACATGTGCTGGCAGCACGTTTTCTAGGAGGAGGCGGTTCACATTCTCCATTGTCTCAAACTCCTCATGTTCCTTCTTGAACTTCTTCTTCCACAGACAGTCTAAGCGGCAGTAGTAGTCAATCTGCAAACCAGGAAGCCAGTGTCACACTGTCACACCTGTGACACACCACCCAGGCCTGGGACCTAGGGTGCTGGACCAGCCTACCTGCAGTGCTGCCCACCCTGCCCAGCCCAGTGTAGAACAAGACCAGCACCTTCATGAAAGGCCTCTGCCATGTTGGTATCTCTGACCCCAGCCCTCCTCACTGTCTGCTCAGCAGAGGCCGGGCAAGGGAGCCTACACACCTGTCTCGATAGCAAGATGAGGGTGGCATAGAACAGGATCAGGTAGAAGTTGATCATGGTCTTCAGGTCTCTCTCTAAACAACTGCTGGGGGAGGGCCAGTCACCTGAGCCCCCAGAGCCAGGGTGTGGCCAGACATGCTTTGTGCAGCAGACAGGAGCACACGCGTCCTAAGGGGGTAGGGAGTAAACAGTTGTAGCTGTGTAGGGAAGAAATCTCAACAAGGGGACTTATGGGTCACTCCAAAAGGCCCATCTGCTGAGTGAGGGTCCAAAGGCAGCCAAGAGCTCCTCAGGAGGAGCGAGAACAGCCACTGGAGACTAGCATAAGAACCTGCTAGAGAACGGCAGATGATTCTTTTTCCAGGTCCTTGAGCTTCTAACCACATGGGATGCAAGAGAGTCGAGTCCTTTCCTCAGTCCAAAGCCTCACTCAGTACAGGATCTGGAGCCCACAGGAGTGTACATGCTTAGGAGGCAACGGACATCTGCACTTCTGACATTGATGACCCAGGTCACAGTCCAGACTAAGCTGGCTCAGGGCTCTCTTCTCACCCCTTAACTGACCCAGAAAGAGAAGGGCTTCCCAGAAAACCCATCAGTAAGCCATACACCCAGCTCCTGACTGCTAAGATCTGGGGCCCGGGCCAGTCACTATCCCTCTTGTAGAGCAGGATCTACACCGTCTGCCCAGTGTCTGGTCCGCTGGGACCATGGACAAAGATGCACCCTGCTCTGGTCAAGTGCTAAGTCAAAACAAACCGGCTTTCAGTAGTGGGCTACAGAAAGACACCAGCAGATTAAGCCCCCACCTGTGTGTACCGTTGGTCTCGGTGCTGTTGCCTGAGACATGCCAGCATGGGGAGAGGTTGAAGAGCAGCAGGTAGGCCACCAAGGCCACTGTCAGCAACATGGCCTTCAGTTCCAGGCTCATCCGCAGGAAAACAGAGCATGCGATGAAGCCCAGGACGCAGCTGCTGGTGTAGTACTGCAGGTGGGGACAATGTCCTGTGTCAGTCACCAAGAGGCATGCCTGGAGCAGGCTAGCATTAACAGTCCACTGCCGGCTCGCTCCCACAGAGGGCTCCAAGCCAGGTGTCTGTACCAGCCTTAGCCCACCACTCTCCTTCCAGCAGAGATCAGCAGGGAAGCTGGTGGCCACTTCTTGTTTTGCCACTTCTCATGGTCTCTCTTCATGACTTGTGCTTCTCTGGGCAACAGACCTTGCTTTATGTCAGCTGCCCTGAGCCCAGGCCTTCATTCCTTTAAGACCTCAATTAACCTCTCTGATGTGCAGGAAAAGTGACCCAAAGACACCCACTAGTGCAACTGATGTACTCCCTGTCTACCCCAAGGCTTAGAGCAAACAGCCAAGCCCCAGTTTCCTGTTTCCCTGGCATTGGGGCAAGGAGGGAACAAGCTTGGCTAGCTGGACCCTGCCTTCTTGGCATATGCTAAAGGACACTGGACACATTCTTCCTCTCCACAGTCTCTAGACTCAGGCTTCGAACCATGCGCTGTCCACTCTGGCCAAAGTGGCCCAATAAGAACCAGTAGCTCCAGAGGATTGAGGCATGAGCTGGGTGCTGGGGAAGGGTGGATAGCAGACTCACCGGGAGGAGGTCACATGGGGTCCCAACTCTGTTCCTTGCAGCCAGTGGGCTTGTCTCATTGTCTCCAAGCTGCTCTAGGCCTGGGTTAAACATCAGTGGCTGAGGGAAGACAAGTTGCCATTACAGTATATACAGGGACTCAGACCTGCCAGGCCTAAGGGAGGTGACCCAAGACAACTACAGGCACCAGAGGTACCCTGCAGCTGGGTGCTGGGCTCTCCATTGAACCCACTGAGTGGCTGTGTCCACAACAACCACCAGGTGTGGAGTACCTGGGGTGAGGCGGGATATAGACCAGAGGTGCTGGGGCAGCAGCAGCCCAGGCAGGTGTGGGGGAAGGCTGGGCTCAGCCCTCTCAGGAGACCCCTTCTTCTGGACCCTGAGAGAGGGGCATGAGAGCACTCTCCCCAGGCTGCAGTGTTCACTATCAGGAGCACTGTGGAGGAGATCTGTTGCGAGATCTTACAAGATGCTCTGCAGCTACCAGCATATGACTCGGATCAGAGGGCAAGTCATCCGTTACTTAGGAAAATGTGTCCCAAAGCAGGACGGAAGGAGGAGCTAGCACCCAACATATACCTGCTGCATGCCTCAAGCCCTCCCTTGAAAGGTGAGGAGCCCAGAGCCTGCCCTGGGGACCTCACAGATGCAGAGCTATGAGGGAATCACACCAGATGGAGCTGTTCAGGTAACAAGACTGGGATTCTGGAATCTGGGTTTCCCAGGTCAAAGGTGAAACTATCCTTTCCCCCAGGAGATAATATCTTTGGCACACAGCCCTGCCAGCGCTTACTGTCCTGGCCCCATAACTCACCATGTTGATGATGGCAACAGTCAGTAGGCTGCCAACAGTCAGCACAACCAGGAAAAGCCTGAGTAGGGGCTGCGTCTCCACACTCTCCGAGATGGCCTGGAGTGTACTTCGGGCTGGAAAGCACCTCTATGGAGAGGGAAAAGTCATGCAAAGCAGCAGGGTACAAAGGACAGCCTTATTTAGGAAAGATGAGCACTAACCAGCCTGGGAGGCTGAGGACTTGGGGACAGCCTGCAGGGACTCAGTTATCCTGGAGGTAAGACAAGGCATCCAACAGTTGCCCAGAGCAAGGCTACTGGGGAGGGAGAGGGCATAGGGACGAGGATGAGTGCACGCAGCTCCGGGACCTACTCACCGAGAACTCAGTAGCAAAGCAAAAGCTCAGAACCAGCCCCAGCAGGCAGGCCACCAGCCCGAAGGACACGCCCAGAGATGCCATCCTGGAAAGAAGGGAAAACCTGAGACCAGGTCCCTTCCACCAGTGCCAGTTCTCCAACTCATGATCACCTGTCCCTCCCCAGTGGATCTCCTTTATCTAGCAAAGGAGACCTTGAAAACACGAATCCAAATGTCCCACAAACAACCACCATGAAGATCATGGTTGTCATCAAGTCCCCCTAGGGGCAAGTGTATAAGAACTGAGTCATCTCATGAGCCTCTGGAATTGTCTGGTACACAAAACACAAAAGCATCAGTACAGTGGGCTGGAGAGATGTCTTAGTGGTTAGGAGCATTTGTTGCTCTCGCAAAAGGATCCAGATCTGATTCCCAGCACCCACGTGGTAGTACCCAACCATCTAAGACTGGACACCCTCTTCTGAAGGCCTCAGGCACCAAGAACACATGTGGTACAAATACATCCATGTAGGCAAAGCACTCATGAATTCAATTTAAAAAGTATGCATCCATATATATATATTTTTTTTTTTTAATTTATTTAGTTTGGTTTTGATTCAGGGTCTTACAGCCCTGGTCAACCTGGAACTTACTGTGTGGACCAGGCTGGCCTCAAACTTGCAGCAATCCTCATGCCTCTACCAGAGTGCTATAGAATCACAGGCCTAGGTCACCATACCTGGTTGCTATTTAGCCTTTGTGAGTGTGTGTGTGTGTGTGTGTGTGTGTGTGTGTGTGTGTGTGTGTGTGTATGCCATAACATGCACATAGAGGTCAGAGAAAAGCTCTGGAGTCAGTTTTCTCCCTTAACCACGTGGGCGACAGGGATCAAGATGAAGTTGTCAGGCTTGGTGACAGGTGCCGTCACCTGTGGACCCATTTCACCACCCCACTAAGCACATCCACCATGGCAGCCTGGCAGGCACGCTTGCTTGTTTTAACTGCCCTCTGGAAGCTATCTGTGGCTAAGCTTTGTTCCTCCTGGCCTTAGCCCCTTGTCCCTGTCCACAACGGAACCTGAAGCAGGCATTTCAGGGCTTTGGGGTCCGGGCTGAATGCCACTGTCCCAGTATGTCTCACTTCCCTACCTGAAAGAGGGAAATGACAACGGCCACTGTTTCCAGCGGCTAAGGCCAGGACCACCCAGGTAACAGGACTTGGCAGGAGACAGAGGAACCTGGGAAAGTTTCATACCCAGTCACAAGGAAGAGCCAGAAACTCCAACTCTGGAGCCATCCCCCTGCTCCAGTGGTGAGGAACCCATAGCTGAAGTCATTGGTCCCTCCGTGCTAGCCACAAAGCACCTTGCCAGTTTCTGCTGGGTCCTACCGTGGTCATCAACCCTCTAACCCCAGAGGACTTGCCCATCTTCCCCATCACAGGCTGACCTGGGCATCACTAGAAGGTGGACAAGCAGGATGCAGACGAAGACAAGGCTGGCACAGGCGAAGTCATAGCGAGCCCGGGGTGTGGGAGCGAGGCGGTACTGGAGGAGGGAGGTGACATGGCTGTGAGAGACAGCTACCGGCAAGGTCCCGTCAGTGGCCCACCCCAAGTTCATATCCTGAAATAAAATGCCTGCCACCTCTCCTGGAGTTTCAGGTGGTGCTACACACAGTCGTTCACATTATACAGTTCCTCTCTGCATGGGCAATAAATACCCTGCACCCAATGAGGCTTTTGCTTTCATTTCTCACACCCCATGGGCAGGAACCAAGCCAGAGCTCCCAAGTAAGGCTGTAACCTGACCTCACCCCTTACCAAAAAGTATTACCTGGGCCTAGACCCCTGTCAAACAAGCAGAGACCCTGGAGGCTCCTCTCCATATGGTACCATTTTGTTACTAAGACTCAGGCCATGTGGCCCATAGGCAGGGGAAGGCCCCTCCACTCTCTTCCTAGTAACTTTACTCAGATCCCCAGGGAGAAGGATCCTTCCCTTAATCTTAGACACCAGGATCTGAAGGTCAAGACCCTAGTCAACGGTCACAGCCTAAAGCTAAAGACAGCCAGCTTCAGAACCTCCAAGTTGCAGGCTTCTATCTAAACTACCTGCCTGGCCACTTGGGGAAAAGGTAGATTAGATCCTGATATGGACCCAAGACTTGCAGGGAGCCATGAATTTCTCTAGACCTATACAGCCACTAGAGTACAAAAAGTGTCACAGCAACCAGGCAGGTACAGGCAACCAGGAGACTGGATTTGGAGTCTTTCTCCTGGAAGCCTAAAGCATTCACTTGCCCCAAACCTCAAGAAAAAATCTCTATGGTGATGTCAGGTAAAGGGGTGAGGTCAAGAGAAAGAGCCACAAATGAGACCGCACAGAACCCTGTGCACCCCAAAATCCAGTGCAGAGATCCCCAGGGGCCTTCCCAACCTGTGGGATTTGCCCGACCCAGCAGTTCATGCCCCACCCACCAGGCCTAGGCCTGGTCTCCTGTGGCAGCTGCCCCATCCTCACCTCACGCTCAAAGCCCTTCTCCAGGAAGATGGGACCAAAGGTGTGGAAGTCATCAGACTTGGAGCAGCAGGGCCTGGGGGAACAGCAGCACAATGCACCCACAGTGCTGGGGAGAGCCACACTTAGAGGCAGCCCCAGTGTAAGGGAAGGAGCTACCAGCTAGAGCCAGTACTCAACATCCACCATGAGGGAACCAGCCCTGCCATGGGAGGGAGGAGGGAGGAGGGAGGAGGGAGGAGGGAAGTAGGGTCACAGGCCTAACCTGGTAGAGCTGAGCCCCTCGATGGCTGACAGCATCTCGTCGTCACAGTCATCGTCCAAGCGCCCCTTGGGGGATGCACTCCTAGAATTAGAGCCCCAGCCTCATCACCCCAAGGACCCATTTGCCCGGAAGCTAGGGTGTGGATGGTGGACTCACCAGTGGGGTCCCTGAGTTCTTGAAGTCAGGAGACACTAAGTGAAGGGCCAGCAGCCCAACAGGAAGCAGAGACTACATCCCTAACCCACAGGCCAAGGCCACCTCTGCTGGGCAGGACCAGCATAGAAGCCAAAGAAACCCCTTTCCTCACCACCAACAAACACATAGCAATGGGGTAAGCATACAGTGGGCATTCCCCTGCCACTCAAAGAACCTGCACTCAGAGAAGACAAACCCATGGAGGCCTGGCCTGGGCCTGTAGGAGCCGCCTCAGACAGAGATTGCTCAGGACACCTGCTCTCAGGAGGAGCCTGGCCCAGCTCCACCGGGTGAGCAGTGTGCAGGGAGGACAGTGTACCTACCTGTCAGGGGCACGGTGTCGACGCAGAGGAATGGCCTGAAAGTGGGGAAAGGGAAACGGTAATCACTCCCTGAACCCTCACCCGCCACGGGACTGGAAAAGGACCAGGAAAGTCGACGATATGCCAGGCCCCAATGGCGCATTCTCCAAACAGCTTCTCCTGTCCAGAAGGGAGGCTTGGCAGAAACTACCCACAATGCAGCTAAAGGAGCAAGGCTGGGACCGTGTCTTTGTTCCCTGCCCCTTCTCAGAAGCATCGTAACCTAGGAACCAAGTGGGAGGGGACCTACCTTCTGCCTCCGTCCGTTGGGGACGGGGGTCTCGCTGCTGCTCACACTTTCCCGGTGGTTGAGATGTGCAAAGGGCCGCGCTGCCCCCAGGACTCCAGATAGCGGGTCACACGCACTGAAGCCCGCATCTTCAGAGTCGCATCCCCCTTGGGCTTGGAGAGGTGATGGCTGGGTGGGGGCGGCTGCTGACTCTGCAAGCACACAGACATCACCTGTCCCACCTGTTTCCCTCTCCATCGTCCCTGGCGCGCACGCAGAGCACTGGCTGGTCTGGTAAAGGGGAAAGTGTTACATTTTTTTGAGCCTATAGTATTCTTCGAGCATAGGCTGGCCTGGGGACTAGCTAAAGCCCTCAGTTTGCATCCCTGCCCCAGGCCAGGAAGAGGCTGATAGCCACACAGCTCAAGCTTGGTCCCTCTCAAGAAAGGGCTAATCAGAAGCTCTGCTCTGCCCACCCACATGTGCCTCACATATGCTCCATCCGGTGAGAGCAGCAGGAGAAAGATGTGAGCTGGCCTGAACCCAGAGACACAGCCACTGAGGCGCAGGCCCACTCCAGGGCAGCCTTTGAACGCCACACCCAGTCTCAAATTCAGCCCCAGGCTCTTTATTTGCAACATGCTTCCCGGGCCCAGCTTGAGCTGGAATCTCAGCGGCTTAGCCAGATCCTGAGTGAGGGCCCAGCTCTACCTCCTGCCCTTGTGCCTCTGAGCCCCAAGTCCCCCTTAACACATGCCTGGGCCTAGACAGGGTATGAGGAAACAAGAGAGGAAAAGAAAGAGCCCCAAGGTCATCAGACACAAGACTACGCCACCTTGTGTCTGCTGAGACTCTTGTCTCTCCTACTCCCAGCATCTCAGACCCCTCCCTCAGAGTCTATCTCCTCAGACTTGCCAACATCAATAGGCAGCAGCCCACCTACAGCCCCAGACCCTGGCCAAAGCACAATGGCAAATGTACTGGAAACTTCCAGCGTCTCTGGGGATAGAAACCTCTTTAAACCCTTCCCACCCACCATCACGCAAGTCCTAGGGTCCATGCAGAGGGCAGTCAAGCCACACCATGAACGGGAGCTGCTAGGTCTGGAGGTGAGGACCTTCCTCTGAGGCTCCGCTATACTAGTAACTCTGCTCACATGCTGGCCAGACAGGGACGAAGAGAAACTGCTATAGTCCCCTCTAAACTGCCAGCAACGTAAGTGAACAGATGAACAGAGCTGGAGAGAGGGACCAGAAGGGGCGAAAGTTTCACATTGCCAGTGGCACACACATGCTGCTGCCTCTCTGGAGCTTGGCTGGAGTCTGGCCAGCATCCTGCAATTCTACTGGCTCAGTCTGGCAGCCCTGGGGTGGGCTTTGGAACTACGTCTGCAGATGTCTTTGAGGCTGGGGCTTCATCCATTTCAAAGCCACCACATGCGTGCTCAGAGCAGACCTGGGTGGTCTGCAGGCTGGAGGGCCCATGGTCCTCGGCAGCACAGAACGAAATAAACAAGGAAGAGGATAAATAAACAGGAACACGTGGCAGGCCGGAAGGCCAGATGCAGGGATTCTCCTGCAGGCAGTGGCTGCCCTGGGGACATCAGCAAGAGAAGGGACAGGTGAAGGAGCCAAGGCAGGCAGTGCAGGTTATGTGGGCTTGTAGGATGCCCAAAGGCCAGGACCAAGAGAGCTGGAAGAAGCCCCTGCCAGCATTCTTGAGCAAACTCCAAGGATGATTCAGGAGGTCAAGGCCGCAGACAGCAAGAAGCAGCAGATTGCTAGCTCGGAGTAGACAGCAGACAAACGCAGCTGCCTCCAGCTGGGCCACCAGGGAAAGATGGGCTCCAGGAGAAGTGGCGACAAGAGCTAGCCACCTGAGAGCCCCAGACCTGTTCACTCCAGGAGCAGGCTGCCTGGCTATCCGTGCTTCCCTGAGTCTTCACGGGGATTCCTGCCTCCTGCAATCATGCAACTGCACTAACTGTGCCTGGAGCTGCTGACGCGGCCCCTTCCCCCACACCTTACAGAAACACAAAAGAGGTCATTCCTTGATATCTGAATGTTCCCAGTTCAAGAAAATGGCTTCCTGTTTTGGACTAGTCTCTACCACCTCATCACAATCTTGGGGGCTAGTGACCAGTAGTTGGGACCCTGCTCCCAGGCTGCCCATCCCTACACACCCCCAAGCCCTCGTACCCGGGGGTCGATCACCAGGTAGGTTCGGATGTTCATCTCCTTCAGATAGGGGTCACGCTGCTCTCCGTGCCCGTCCTCCACCTCATATGCCTTGTCCAGGTGATTCAGTGTCGCCTCCGTGATGTGCACCCGGCTGAGGAGATGCATGTCCTTTAAAGCAGCGTGGCTCAGGCACCCATTTGGGGGATGCATAGCAGGTGGGGCTGGCTCCGTCTTCTGCCTTCACACCCAGCCCCACCCTGACCACCCTGGCCTTGTCCCTACCCTGCTGAACCTCACCCGGGGACTCCAGCTGCCTCCATCCTGTTGGCCAGGGACACATCATGGGACCACACGTCATACTGCCACTTACGGAGCCCGATGACCCCACACAGCACATTCCCAGAGTGGATGCCCACACGCATGCTGATGTCCACTCCTGTGGCCTCACGCACCTGCCTGGAGCAGAGACGTCTGTCACCGACTGTTGCTTCAGGACCTCACCGGAGGTCTTGGGTATGGCAGGGCACCAGGGAGGGAGACAGAGCATCCTCCAAAAGGTCAAGTGTCCTGTTCCAGGGAGTGTGCAAGCTCACATCCAGCTCAAGGGTGAGACTTGGAGTGCCACGTAGGCTGACGGACCTCATTCCGTCCCTGGGGTCCCTTGCCTAGCAGCCCTCGTTGGCTCTGATGAGGCTGCCAGGGTATAGGTAGGAGGTGCTAAGCTCTACCCAAGACCCAGCATAGACAAGGATTCTGGGGCCTTCTCTACCCCTACTACAGGAAATGAGAGCCCACTCAGTACAAGGAGTCTCTAGGGCGAAGCCTTCCAGGATGAGGCATCCCCACCTCTGGGCGTGAGCAGAGCTCTACATTCCTCAGGCAAGCTAGTGGTTAGGGACACAGGCCCACCAGCACCTTTGTCCACCACTAGAACTGGGGATGAGCTGAAGCCACCCAGGCTAGAGCTAGCAAGAGCAAAGCTGCCCCCATATGATACAGAGTGGCGACCAGCCAGTCACATGGCAGGCATCTTAGGCGCTCTGCACTGTGGTCTCTCTTACCACTTGGGGACGGTTCTGGAGACACAGCCAAGTAGTACTGGATTGGTATCGCCTCTGCTGCCTAGACAGGCTACCTCACCTTCTCATGCTTCTTCCTGCGCACCCCTGAGCACCTCACCATCAGATCAATGCCAGCGGAAGGGCCCAGAAGATCCAGGTCACCCTGTTGCTGAAGGGTGAGTTCTATGGCACCAGAAGCTTCTCAGAGGAACAGGAAGCACACAGGACCTTGGAGCTGGACCTTGCCTGTATAAGGCCTTCCTGCTATCTGCCCTGAGCATCTCCTGCTGTCAGTCCTTGGAAGGGTGAAGCCCAGCTCAGTTTTTTATTTTACATATTTTTTTATACAGGGTCTTTCTATATAGTCCTGGAAATTACTATATAGACCAGGCTAGCCTCAAACTCATCCTGCCTCTACCTCCTCAGTGCTGGGATTAAAGGTGTGTACCTCCATGCCTGGCCTAGCTCAGATTTTTTAGATACTTCTAGGACTTGAAGCCACAGGTGGGCCCAGAGGAAGGGAGGCCAACAGGAGTCTAAGTCCTCCACAAGACATGCTGTGAGAATCCAGGCATGCCCCACCCCCACCCACCTTGGCTTGTAGTTTGGCAGGGGACGTGACCCTGGGCCCTGGTTCATTTGCACCTACTTAATGGCCTCACATATGTCCAGACCCATCTTCACACAGTTGCGGGCATGGGTGGGCAGCGACACAGGCAGACCTGACACGCAGTAGTAGCAGTCACCCAGGATCTTGATCCGCATGCACTCGTTGGCCTGCAGGGTAAGCGAACAAGGGGCATGCTCAGGGCAGGTCTGGGGTTAGCCAGATTCCTCCCTGCCAAGAACACCTTCAACTGTGGCTCAGCAGCTGCTACAGAATCTGGCAAGAGGAGTCAGGGCCGAGGACCCAGAGAGATCGAGCCAGGAACCCAGATGAAAGCAAGGCTTGGTAAGGGCTGTGCAGGAAGGACTGTCTTATTCATGCAGTGTTTCAGCATCTACTGGATTCCTGGCCAGGTAACAGGACGTAGCAGCAAACTACAGATTTGAATCCTGTAGTTGTGGAATGCATGTGCTAGCCAGAGGTTGGAACTAAACCAATACAACTGGGAGATGCACCCAGAAGATGAGGCACTGGAAAAAGAGTACCAGCCCAGGAGACCAGAGCCCACACAGTCCTAGAGCATCCCAGTATGTATGTGCAAAGGCCCTGAGGCCAGGAACCTACTTGAAAACAAACTAGGGCAACCAGTGTGACCAAATTACAGTAAGTCAGACAGGAATTACAGCAGGCATCCGACACAGAGACCATCAGGAGTTAAACCTAGAGAAGTATGCTGCTAGATCTGGGGGGAGGAAGAGCACAGAGGAAAGGCACAGAGGGGAGCCAACCAAGGGTGAGACTGGGTCCCCACAGGAATGTTCAGGGAAGGAGGGTCCTGGATGGGAGTCACAGTTCCACCAGAGACAGCACTGGAGCCACCCACAGGGGCCTCCTGTAGGAGTCCAATGTGAACAGTTTTGCATCTTCTTACACCGGCTCCTCCCCCTCTATCCCAGGTGCCTGAAGCAGGCAGCCCTGCCCTCTGGATCTCACTGGGAGTAGTGCAGGGCTGGAGCAACGACGTCTAAGTTCCCTCCACCAGGGGTGAGGGTCCGCTGTGCCCAGGCCAGCCCATCTGTGTCTAGCCAGTGCTTAGCTGGCTCCTGATCCTCCTGCACCGCCCTTGAAAGCACATAACTCGTGGGCTGCGTGCCAGAAGGGCGGCCCCGGCCACACAGCTCAACACCAACACTCCGGAACCAGGGAGAGATTGGTGAAGGTGACAAGCCGGTCTTGTTTGGTGCTTTGGTCGCTGGCTTTTCAGCACCGGAAGGACAAATCCCACTCTTAGCCACTATGTCCTTTTCTGTCCCCTTATACTCTGTTCTGCACACGCTGACTTCACTCTTACAGACTGAACTTTGCGTCCACTCCAGGCCTCCTGTCCCCACCCCACAGACTTCCCTTCCTTCCCTGAGACTGTCTCCTCTCCTCTCCTCTCCTCCCCTCCCCCTCCCTCCCTCCCCTCCCCTCCCCTCCCCTTCTCTCTCTCTCTCTCTCTCTCTCTCTCTCCTCTCTCTCTCTCTCCTCTCTCCTCTCTCTCTCAGACAGGATCTCACTACATAATCTTGGCTGGACTGGAACTTGCTATGTCCCCAAACTCACAAGGATTACCCTGCCTCTTGTGTCCCATGCGTTGGGACTAAAGGCCTGTGCCACCATAGCTTTTCTGAAGGCTTCTCACACTTTCTTATGTGCACAGTTCACCTAGAAATTGTCAAGCTGAGACTCTGAGGGAGGCCAGGCATGCTGGTTACTCCCAGACCCCTAGGTAAGGGTAAAAACTGCCAGACTAGATGCCATCTTCTGCAGATTGCAAGTCTAGGCCCCCATCTAACCCATAAACACCCTAGGTGTGCACCCCGTAACCTGTTCTCCTCCTGCTGAGGTGAGAACAAGTTTCTGCACCTTGGCACGCCACTCACATGGAGTACTTGGGAAAACCACCTACTACCAAGACAGTAAATTCAACCCAGCCTCCACCCCCGGCTCATGCAGCATATGGCGCCCGGCGAAGGCAGCAGTCAGCCGATAACATGCCCAGGCTCACCTTGGCAATCTGGTCAAACTTCCCAAACAGCTCGTTGAGTACTACCACCAGTTCCTTGGGCGAGCAGTCGCTGGCCAGCCTCGTGAAGCCCACGATGTCTGCATACAAGATGCTAGTCCAGGTGGACAGGGCTCGGATCAGATCCCTGGGAGGTGGCTCTGCCTCTTCCCCCTCAGCCCCAAAGGTCAGAAGAGGTACTCCCAGCCAGCTTGATCCATCCTAGTACCAGAGGCTCTCTCTACAGCCAGACAGAGCAGATCATCTACAGCCTGACACTGCTCGGCTCCCAGCATCCTTCACTCTCCCTGCACCCGGACCCAGGGAGTCAAGAGTCCTGAACTCCTAGAATACAATTCCTCCTCCTTCCATCCTCCCTGGGCCTTGAAGAACCACAGGCGAGCAAGCTGAACAGTGGTTCTCAGCCTTCCTAAAGCTCTGACTCTTTGTAGTCCCTCATGTGTTGTGGTAACTCCCAACCATAAAATTATTTTTGTTGCTATTTCATAACTAAAATTTTGCTACTGATATGAATTGTGATGTAAGTATTTGTGTTTTCCAGTGGTCTTACGTGACCTCCCCAAAAGGGAAGAAGGGGTTGAGAACCACTAAAGCTGAGGTTCCAGGAGGTAGGTGGTAATGCCTTTAGACCTTACTATGTCTCATGTAAGAATTGTGATGTAAGTATTTGTGTTTTCCAGTGGTCTTACGTGACCTCCCCAAAAGGGAAGGAGGGGTTGAGAACCACTAAAGCTGAGGTTCCAGGAGGTAGGTGGTAATGCCTTTAGACCTTACTATGTCTCATGTAAGATCCCAGGCAGATAGATGCAGCCCTAACTTATGCTAATAGATGTCTGCTGACATATAATGCTGGCCCTCAGGCAGAGACCCAGATGGAACTCAAAATGACAACACTACATCTCAAAAGAGATCCTATACTCTGTCAAATTAGTAAGGCCAGGTAAGGACAGAAGGCATTTGGTCACCAAGCTTGGGGACTTCACTTCTTTTAGGAAGAATCATCAGAAAGGCCCTCTCTGGAGTGTCCAGCCCATGGATGGCTATCATTTTGGAGGGACACTGTGTTTTCTCACCCCAATACCACCCTAGTCCTTTAATAGCTTTGATCTGATCCTCTCCTGAAGAAACAAGGAGAAACTGAGGCCCAGGGAAGGGCCAATCCTGTATAAACTGAAGCTCCTTACAGAGTACCATCTCCCTAGAGCCAGGGGAGTGGTGGCCAAATCCCCAGAGGACATGTCCTGTGCATTTCCAAAGCCCTGCCCACCTGACATTCTGGTGGCGCTTGACATAGAGGCTGTGGAAGTTGTTGTCAGGCATGTAGTGACGGTCACTGCCCTCTTTGAGGCGCTCAATGATGGCCAGCTTCATGCCCATGGAGATGTGAGCTGGGAGCACCGAAAGCAGCAGGTTCTCCTGGGCACAGGAGGGCAGACCGACGGGGGGATTAGTGGAGACAAGCAGAGTATTAGGATGCCCTAGGCTAGCCACCTAAGACATCTTTCTTCCCAAAAATTCTGCCGGTGAAACCATTGTTTCCGGCTGGGTTATATCTATCTACACAGCATGGTGGAATACATGCCCTCCCTGTCTCTAAAGCTCCCAGGAAGAAAATCTGCAAGGGCTCAGTCACACGGGCCACACGGGCCACACAGGCAGCACTCAGCCCAGCGAAGGGTGGGCAGGGTGGGGTAGATAGCCCTTAGGGAGTAGGAGAGAAGACGCTGGTCACTACCTGCTGGCGCTTCTCCACACGAAGCTTCCGACGGATCTGGATGCACTTGACGGTGTAGATAAAAAGATCTCTCGAAGCATCCTGCAGCTGGTGCTTGTGGAAGGCACCCGTGAAGTTCCCACCCAGGAGGATAACGGCATTGGCCATGAGCTGAGGGAAGCCAAGTGCAAGGTTCGGCACAGTCCAGCCGACACACTTGCTCAGTACTAACCCCACAGAGGACGTGGTGGCATCTATCCCCACTGCCTGACCTAAATACTCTTTAGGTTGACATTTTTCCAGGGTTAGGCAGAAAACTGAAGCCCAGACAGTGACTGATCCCTAATGAGATGCTGTGACCACAGGACCAGAACTTGAGCCTTCTACCCTACCAGACATACGCCCTGGTCGTTAAGAGTCCAGGGATGTCTCGTACGTCCAAGGACATGGTCACTTCACTGAGCCCTGAACCCAGCCACAGAAGACACAGCATCCAGCTGGCTACCCAGAGCTCCAATTTCTCCCTAAGAAGCGGACATCTAGGCCAGTCAAAGAGAAGACACATCCCTACACCGCAGTGACATGAAGGTCGGGGGTGGGGGCGCACATTCACTCAACAGAGTCACTAACACCTGGACTGGGATGCTATCAACCTAGTTCCAAGCCCTGGGGACTGACAATCAGGGCAGGATCTCACCACAGCAGGGCCCTGAGCAGCAGCTAGGGCCTGAGTCCACAGAATATCCTAGATCAGCAGTTGAGACGGACAGGACAGGGCCCTGCCTATAGCCACCTGCCTGCAAGCACAGTCCCAAAGCTCAATCTCCACCAGGCCAGTAGCTGCTCCCACTCAGCCTCCATCACCCTCACCTGCAGCGTCAGCTGTGTGCTGGACATGGATGTCTTGAAGGCTCTTGTCACAGCTCCGAACACCAGCAGGTGGGAGACGGTGGAGGCCACGCCCACCGCGATGGCTGCCCTCATGCTGAGAGGCAGCAGTACATACACCACAAAGACGATGAACAGGAAGAAAGGCACCTGGGGACAGGGCACCCAGAGAGTCACATGACCTAGGACCCTCATCCAAATGTTACCTGGGGCGTCCCCAACCTGGGACCTCTCATCTCTTCCCTACACAGTGAGGCACAGTGAGAGACACACAGCAGGACAGGAGGACCTAGTCTGCCTTGCTCATCATCTGAATACTGTGTTACTGTGTGTCAGAGCCTTCAGCTGTTGGCCTAGTAATCGCTGGATGGGGCGGGTCGCTTGTTGCCTCCCATGGGCAGTGCATTCTCACTCCCTTGGTCCTTCAGTCTATAGTTTCCTGAACCTGACCCGGCCAACCACAGAAAAGGAACAGGCTGTGATCACGGTATGTGACTCATCAGGCCAGGCTGGTGTAACTCAACCCCAGGTTGCCAGCCTTGACTTGGGATGGCTAGCTTAGTAAGTGAGTAGCCATCTCAGCCTCCACTTGGGGACAGTAGAGGAGAGCAGAGTCCAAAGTTTCCAGGCTGCTGGGGCAAGGGCCAGCCCTACTTGACTCTTCCTGGCATACCAACCCATTGATGCCTTTTGCCTCCTTGAGTTGGAATTCTGTCATCTCTAAACAAACAGGTTCTATCAAAATGGCAGATACTCAAGGGGGCACTCTTCTGAGAAGAGAGACAACTTAGGGCCATCTGAAATCCAGCACCAGAGTCTGTAGGGAGAGCCACAGGCTCTGTTGGCCCACTTCCATGAGTCCACTGCATGAGTGTGCAGAAGGTACCAATCGCACATTCCAGCTGCTGGTACCCAAGCCCAGTGACATCAGCTCCCACCGTTACCTGCTCCCACGCAGAGGCTTCATTCTCCAGGGAGTCCCACATCAGCACGGAGCCTAGTACCATGAGGCAAGCCCAGGTGAGGAGAGCCAAGGCCCGCAGCCATCGCCGCACCAGGCACTCGACATACACCAGCACATAGAGAGCCACAAACAGTGTCAGCATGAAGAACGCAGTTCCCAGGACAGCCTGGTGTCTGCGGAGATCCTGGGTAGAGCAAACACACACAGAGTATCTGGACTTTCTCCAAATGGAGCACCCACTCCTCCAGGAAGTCTAGCCACAATTCCAACAAACACCTTCTACATAGCAGTGTTGGGCTCCCCTGACACCTGGTCTCCCCACAACCTCAGTCCTGTGTGCATTCCCATTCCTGCTTGCTAGAACTGCCTTTCTCAGCCACTGCAGCAGCTTGGGAGCCCCCACCCTGTCCTAAGAGACCACTGCTCCCCTGTGGGGGATGGGTGACCACAGGGGCCAGAACCAGGCTCTTCTGAGGCAAAGCCTTGCTTAAGTGCCTGGAGGAGAATTTATGTCTAAGAACTGGCTTCAGAGGGACACAAAGAACAGGTATCCCACAGGGGCAGCACTGGAATAGAGGTCTGGAGAAGGATCCAGAAGACAAATGTACCCAGAGATCTTGGGTTCCCATACAGAGCCCAAGCATCATGAGGGTGAAGGCACCACAAACCTCTGGCAGATAACAAGAAAGTGATATCTAGGTTGTAGTTGCAAGGACCTGTTATCCCTTTCCACTCCCTGAAGGACACTGTCTCGCTGACACAGAATTCCCTGCAGCCTCTAATATTAGTTCAGGAACTTCTGACTGCATTTACTAAAATCAGCAAGAAAATGAAGATAAACCAAAACAGGTTCTCAGTAATACTGGTCACATATTGAGAGACTGACAACTGCACAAGGCTAGTGGCTTCAGCAGAGCAAGGGCACAGGTCAGGAACAGGAGCAGTGCCCGTAGTAACTGCCTTGACAGTGGTAATGATTCTACGCCAGCACTTAGGAAGATGTGAATTCAAGACCAGTCTGGGCTACATAATGATACCCTGTCTATACACACATACATACACACACACACACACACACACACACAACACACACATACATAAATAGATATACATACATAAATGAGAAAAAAGGAAGATAATGAGGAGGAAGAAGAAGAGAAAAAGGAGAAGGGAAAAGAAGACGCAAAAGGAAGATGAGGAAGAAAAACATTCTGAGATCATAGATTCAGAGAAGAATGCAGGGATTGATTGGTGATGTCTGCCACGGTCAGACAAGGGAAGGAAGTAACATACAAACTCTGATTCAGATCTGTTTTTTTTTTTTTTTTCTGGTTTCTTTTCTTTCCTTCCTTCCTTCCTTCCTTCCTTCCTTCCTTCCTTCCTTCCTTCCTTCCTTTCTTCCTTCCTTCCCTCTCTGTCTCTCTGTCTCTTTCTCTCTCTCTCTCTCTCTCTCTCTTCTCTCTGTCTCTCTCTCTCTTTCTTTCTTGAGACAATGTTTCTCTGTGTAGCCCTGGCTGTCCTGAAAGTTTCTCTGTAGACCAGGCTGGCCTTAAACTCATGGAGATTGGTCTGCCTCTGCCTCCCAAGTACTGGGATTAAATGCATGCGCCACCACTCACTCAGTTTGACCGAGATCTTTAAGAGATTGAATTTTGTGGTGAAAAAGAAAATTGAGAGTGACTTATTTAGTATAATTAATATAATCGGTAAAATCACCCAGACTCAAGATCAAATTCAAATGGACTTGTTTTCAACCCACCTAGCAGTTCACAAAGGAAGAAGAGGAGGCTCCAGGCAGGCATCAGCATTGTAGAAGGTTTCCCACCAGAGCGGGAAGGCTCAGTGCTACTGCCCAGGGCTTACCTCATGGCTGAAGGCGATGCTGATGAGTGCAATGCAGGTGGCCACAGCCACCAGGAGGAGCAAGAGCAGCAGGGGCCCATGCTGGCTGGTGAGCCGGTACTTCTCATAGAGCGCTGCCTGGTTGGGGCCTTCATCACCCTCATTTAGGAAGTAGCGCCCTTGGCTGGCATCCTCCTCCCCAGTGGCCTGGTCCAGCAGCCTGCTCAGGAGCCCCACGGTCTGAGATACATCTGTCAGCTGACACTTTAGTATGTGGCCTAGGCTTTTATCCTTTCTGAGGGTAGCAGGCAGGACTGGACAGAGGCACCCAGAGCCTGTGACTCCATGAGCATGTAACACCGGCTCCAGCCACTGGGTCCTGCTCACACTGGTGTCGTCAGGGTGTCTGGGATGAGTTGATAGAAACTTCCAGGTCCTCAGATCTGTGGAGACAAAGCAGACCAAAAATATTTTATGTCTTGGACCAAATTAGGGAAGGGCTGGCATGAGGGAAGACAGGACCGAGTAAGGTCTTCCTAGAACTATAGTTCCACACAGTACCTGGGTCTATGTAAATTCAAAGTCACTAAAAATGGAATTATGGAAGTCAGGTGTAGTGGCACTCAGGAGGTTGAGGCAGGAGGATTCTGAGTTTGAGGACAGCCTGGACTATATGACAAAACCCTGTCTAAGAAATTCCCACCACACCCCTTAGCCACATGCTGATGAACACATGTGAGTTTCTAAGGGCCACAGGTGCACTCAACTTGTGACTACTACAGAGGATGGCACTGGAGACTGGCACAGCACACTGTCACTCAAAGCCTGACTAAACCACTTCCTGTTTGGTGACTGATTTCCCAGCATTGTGTGCGTGCTATGAAGCTAGACTGCATGCATTTCTTTTTCTAGCAATCTCTAATGATCTCCACAAGGCTTCTAGCTCAATCTTCTTTTGTTCCCTGAGCTTCAGGAGAGCCCCCTGCCAGATCAGAGGAGCTTGGTGAGGGATCTGGTCTAACCTCTGCTCTGTTCCCAGGGTCCCTGTGTGAACAGCACACTCTCTGGATGCCTGGGGCTCAGTCTGTGTCTTCAGATCCACAGGATCCCAAACTGAGATCCTGGTAGCCTAGGATTTAAGGAAAGTCTCAGGATCCAGGTGGTTTGGAGACAATAAGGGGCCGAAGGCTCAGCTTCCACACTACTGGCTTCTACCAGGGAGATTCCCTGTACTAGGACACACACACACACACCCCACACACACACACATACTAGTATACTATATATTGGGTTACTAGGTATCCACACGAGGCTGTTTTCCTTTTCAGATTTATTTTTACTCTTAATTATGTGTGAGAGTGTATGTATACCACATGTATAAAGCTGTCCACAGAGGCCAGAAGAAGGCATCAGATGCCCTAGAGCAGTTGCAAAACCACTCAACATGGGCTACTGGAACTGGACTCAGGCTCTCTGTAAGAGCCCCAAGTGCTCTTTGTTGGGGATTGGTTCGAACAATTTGAATTAATCCAGCCCCCCAAACGCTGAATGGCTTTGTCCCCAATTTGGTTTTGATCGAGCAATAAAGAGCCAACAGCCAATGACTGGGCAGGTAGACTGAGGCAGGACCTTCAGATTTGCATGGGCTAGGACTTGGGAGAAAGGAAGGAGGGTGGTTACCATGATTTGGAGGCAGACAGATCAGATTTAGAGCCGCAGAAGCAAAATCATCCAAAATCTAGGTGAGAAGGAATGCGGCCCCTGGAAGGACTGCCCAGAAGTATCTTCGGCAGCAAAGACTAGGGGGCCACTCAGAAGGAGCCAGGGCAACAAAGATAAACAAAATATAAAATTAGAGGGCGTTAAGCCAGGATTACAGGAGGGAAATGTGTGTTAGCCGTGGGGAGGATTACAACTGCCCAACATCTGAGCTAGCCAAGGCAGTTAAAATTGATAGTACGCAAGCACGCGTGCACGTGCGTGTGCGTGTGTGTGTGTGTGTGTGTGTGTGTGTGTGTGTGTTTCATTCATGAATCCAGAGGGCTCTGGTGGGAGGCTGGGAGCATGACCTGCCAAGAGCACAATGTGGTTTAACTAAACTCACCGCTGTAACTCACCACTAGGCCAACTCCCCAGCCCCAGATGAGTTTTCTTGTAGGTTTGCTGTTTGTTTCTGTTTGAGACAAGGTTTCTCTGTGTAGCCCTGACTGTCCTGGAACTCACTCTGTAGACCAGGGTGGACTCAAACTCAGATCCTCCTGCCTCTGCTTCCCAGGTGCTAGGATTAAAGAAGTGTGCCACCACAGCCAGGCTTGTTTTCTAAAAGGGACCTATAGACACAGAAGTTTTATTGGTACAAGGAGTTGAATCCAGAGCCTCACATATGCTAGGCGAACACTCTATCACTGTGCCTTTAACCCATTCTGTGACCCAAGCAGTCTTTAAACCTGCCATCCTCCTGCCTCATCCTGCTGTATAGCTGGGATTACAGGTATGTGCCAGCATGCCTAGCCTACCAATACAGATTTATGAAGCTTGCAAAACCTACCTCATAGGACAGAAAGAAAGAAGACTCAGGGAGGGACAAGGCAGCCTTTACTACAGGTGGACTCTGGCTAGCAGCGGTATGCTTGACATTACCCATCCATCAACACAACTGCATATTCCCAAAGGGTTTCTTAGCCAGCCTGTGACGTGCCAGCCCAAGCTACCTACTTGTGGCACAGGCTGCTATGGCTATTCTTGGTTGTCAACTTGACTACATCTGGGTTCACCTAAACCCCAAGCAGCTGGGTACACCCGTGAGGGATTTGTCTTAATTAAATCATCTGAAGTGGGAAGACACTCTTTTAATCTGAGTTTTTAAAATAATTTCTTAATGGATTAGTTTTATTTTATCTACATTGGTGTTTTGCCTGCATCTATGTCTGGGTGAGGGTGTCAGATCTTCTGGAACTGCAGTTACAGAGAGTTAGAGCCACCATGTGGGTGCTGGGAACTGAACCCAGGTCCTTTGGAAGAACAGCCCCTAATCTGGATCTTTTGAGGTGGGAAGATTTTGAGGTGGGGATCTTTTTAGTCTGGGACACATCTTCTGACACATATATAAAGGACAGGGACAAAGGAAGCTCTGGTCTCTGCCTGCTTGCTCTCACTGACAAGTCCATTTCTTCACTGACATTAGCACCTGCTTCCTCAGGATTCTAGCATATACTGAAGTCCAGCTGAGACATTCAGCATTGTGGATTGAAGAACTGGATTCTTGGACTTTCTGCTGGTAGCCAGCCATGTTGGACAGCTGGACCACAGCCTGTAAGCCATTCTAATAAATCATATATATACATTTTTTTCCAGTCAGTTCTATTCCTCTGAGGCAGCAGTTCTCAACCTTCCAAACAGTGCAACCCTTTAATATATTTCTTCATCTTGTTGCTACTTCATAACCATAATTTTGCTACTGTTATGAATCGTAATGTAAATATCTGATATGAAGAATATCTGATATGTGACCCCTATGAAAGGGTCATTCAACCCCAAGGGGTCGTTGCCCACAGGTTGAGAATCTCTGTTCTAGAGACTCCTGACTAATCCACAGGCTAACTCTTCGCCTCCCGACCTCCAAGAGGAGAAATGACTTTAAAGCAGAGCGACCACACAGATTCCCCTGGAGACAGCTGCTCCCTTCCCACAGAAGCCTCACAGAGAAGAGCCATCTTGCACCAGGCATCTGACCTGGTGTGCCTCGGATTTGGGATAACAGGATGGAGGGAAGAGGGTGGGCAGGCTTCTGGACGTGGGAAGATTCAGGGAGGTCACAAAGGCACAAACGGCCAGCAGCCAATTGAAGCTTCAAAGCAAGGTGTCCAGGAGAGAACAAAGTCCTCGGTGACTTAAAGCCCGAGGTCCCGGGGAGTCCGTGCAGAGCCCACTGCTGCAAGAACCCTGGGCACTCCTCCAGCTCTCTTCCTCCCTGCCTTTATAGCACAGGCCCAGACACAGAGTGGGAAAAGCTTATGTCTAAGACAGCCGGGAGGCTCCCACGCCCAGCAGCTGTCCATAGGCACCAATCTAGCCAGGGGTCCTGAACATGAGCCTAGGCTTCCCAAGGGCCTCCCAAGTATGCACATTGCAGATTGCTATCTAGAATACCGTCTCCTACAGGCTGGCCGTTCAGGTCTGTTAACATGAACTCTTCTAGATCCGGGCAAGCCAGCCTCAAATCCACAGAAGTGCTAACTAAGCACCAGCTGTCTGTGCCCAGCACTGTGCTGTGGGCTGCAGAACAGGACGAGGCCAATCCCCGAGTCATGCCCAGCCAGGGTAGCCTGAAGAAGCTCTGAAGTAACAGCCCACACATTCACACCGTCTCCAAACAAATGCTGAGCTGAGCCCAGAGAGGCGAGGCAGCTTCCCCAAGATCACCCAGCCAGAGGTGCGTGCCAGAAGGACTGGGATTCAAACCACAGCTCCTGGGCCCAGACTTCTCCACTGCCACTCTAGGGGACTAAACCAAATGCCACAAGCACACAAACAGCAGTTTTGCCTGACCCTCTGGCTCAGTGCCAAACACCAGTGGGCTGGGATGGCTGAGCTGAAAAACCCCAGACACCAATGGCCGAGACAGGTCTCCAGAGACGCTCCTCTAAGCAAAGCCAGGCCAAGCTCTGCACAGGCATAGCCTTCGTCTGCTCCCAGACATGACCAGTCTCTCCAAGCACAGAGCCAGATCGAGAAACTGCGACAAGAGCCTCCACCCCACTCCCAGGTCCGTGGGAATCAGACCTGGTAAACATTTTTATTTGTGGATTTAATTAGGCCACTTCCTGGGCAACAGTGGCCCATGATGGAAGCAGACAGTGGGATGCACCAGGAACGCAGATTTGGCCCACCCAAGGCTCTCATTCAGTTTCTGGAACAGCTGGACAGGCCTACAGCTGGAAGCAAAGTTTCCCTCTGGCCTGCTGAGAACAGGAATCCAGAAGCAGCAGCCGTTTTTCCTGGCCGGGGCTCTACCCTGAGCCAGTTCCAAGGCTAGACCCAGACACACTGCACCAGGACAGGATTCAAGGCTCCTCAGTAGGATCCCCTCCTTCTCCCAACCACTGTATTCACTGGACTACTGAGAGCTCTTAGCCATGGCTCCCTCAAAGTCCCCGCAGCTGGACTGAGGAAAGGGTCCAGTGGGTAAGAAACTTTGTCATGCAGGCACAAGGACCTGAGTTTAAATGTAGAAAGCTGAGCATGGCCTTGCACATTCTTCAAAACCCAACACTGTGGCCCGGGCACAGACTAGTGACTCTCTGGGGCTTGGTGACCACCAGCATAATGAAAGGACAAAGTGCTCCATGCGCAGCGCGAGGCCCTGTCCTTAACTCTGCAAACTCACCTGTAGGCCTGCTCATCCTATTTCCTGGATGCGGGAAGTAAATGACAGAGAAGCTCAGTCGTCGCCATGGTCACAAAGCTACTGAGACAGAAATCTATGATCTGAACACAGGCCATGCACACTCCATTCCTCACCCTGCCTCTCTCCCTCACAGAACTAACAACCAGAAAACCCATGCATAACACCTCAAAATGCCAACCCCTTTCCTGTCCCTTATCCCATAAGCCCAAGACAACACAATGGTTAAAAAAAAAAAAATGAGGGTAGGGGTGAAGTGGAGGTCATCAGATGCTTCCCTCTGCCCTACCAACAACAGGATCCGGGAGGGGAGCCTCATGCAGGAAGCCCTCTGAGGCACACTTATTCTTTTCCTGTGCTCCAGGCAGGGCGCTGCCCTCCTCACCAATCCTGACTAGTGATGTCCACAGTCCTGAGTCAGACAGCAACGGGACACAGGAGGCTGGGACGTCATAGACTAGCACAGAGCTGCTCTGTCAGGCTGCTTGGGAGACTCACCCCCCAGTAGAAGACAGCAACAGCATGTTCTAAAACACCCATCTGTGTCCCCACTTCCTTACCTAGACAGAGCCAGCAGGAACCCAGGTCCAGCTTCCTCAGCAAGAATGGAGCTGCAGAAGGCTTGGGGCCCTGGTGTCCTCAGAAAAGGGAAGTGGGGGCCTTGAGGCATGAGGGCCCCTCCGTAGGCCTGTGAGGAAGAGAGGCCCCACCCTGCCTGCCTAGCAATCTACTCTTGCCACACCCACAACAGACCCTGTTCCCAGGCCTCAGAGGAGCCACTGGGAAGTGTACACCGTCACCAGAAGATTCTTCATTGCTAAGAATGCCTCACACCAAGCCATCTCTTCCAGAAGAGCCCGAGTTTCATGCACATGCTACTAGAAGCATCAGTGGCACCCAGGAAATCCCAGGACCAAGTGATCCCATCCTAAGGCCTCTCTCCTTGTGCCTCCCTTCCCAGCTTGGTCTTGGCCTTAGAGCCCTGGGGACCATGACTTTCATGCTTCCTCCTAGCTCAGCATCTGCTATTCAGACCCCAGCTTCTTCACTGGACCCAGACAGGATATGCTCTTCTGTCTGTCCTATGTAGGGCTGGTCCCAGCAAGCCTTTTGAAATAATGGCAAGGGTAAGCCTGGAATAGCTCAGGGTGGGGACACAGGGCCTGTGAGTGACAAAGCAACGCAGAGAAAGCAGTCATCAACCTAAAGGCAAGAACACAAGGGCCTTCCCTCAGTAGAACAGAGGGGCCAGTGGCCTGCTGCTCTACATAGCTCCCAAGTGTTGGGATTCAGGAGCTCTGGACTTGGTAGAAGGGCAGTGTTGCTCACACTCTGAATGGACAAGGGGTCTACAAAGTTGCAAGCCTGCTAGGCCAAGCTTGCAAGGACAAAGGAGGATGTGACTCCAAAGCTAAGAGCCAACCTAGATGGAGGAAGTCCTTCAGAACCAAGCAGTGAGGGTAAGTGAGGTAGGGCCAGGCTCCAGTGTGCCTTTCACCCACCCCTATCTCCTGAGGAGAGCCTGCCAAGCCCCGGGTAGAACAATCACTGGAGACTCCAGGGCAACTAACTTCAGCCTCCTGTTCCCTCCTGGCTGGCTTCACCTGGCCCCAGGGCCACAGCCATGGTCCAGCCTGTTATACCAGTCACACCATTTGCTGTGTGGTCCTGGGAAAGGCCCTGGCCTAAGTTGGGCCTCAATTTCCCCTCTTTCAAGAAAAAGCAGTATGTCAGACCTGTGAGGTCTCAGCTTTACCTGGCCTCTGCTGAGCCTTAGGTAGAAGCCACCTCACTTGGTGAAGAATCTGAAGGCTGAGGACAAACCAGGAGCAGGCTGGGAAAAAGTGGTCCTAGGCACTGCAAGCCTCCCTTCTCCCACTGCTAAACAGGAGCCAGCCTCTTCAGCCTTTCCCATGCCCTTGTGGCTTTTTTGCCTGTGTGGGTCAAGGATGGCTTGGGATGCTTGTGGAGGCCAGAAGAAAGCATCAGGTCTCGTTGCGACTGGAGCTACATTCATAGGAATGGGCCAGCTCAGTTTCTCTGTTAAAATGCACATACAACGGATGTGTCCATCAATCTGTGAGGGCTGGCGAACCTGCCCTGGAATGTATACCCTGCTGGTCCTTCACTGATTCCCTTGGCACACACTCCAAAACAGTAACACCTGTAAACACCACCAAAACTGTAAAATCAAGGGAAACTTATGGCCAGGGGGAGCAGAAATGTCTGCCGTGAGCCAGACTCCAAGGGACAACTTTGTCACCTCATTACACATTTCTTGTTAGGTCAGCACACTGGGGGACTCTTACCACATGATCGTATCACGTGGTAGCAGACTTCACCACGAGCATCTCTGTGCCCCGCCTTCTTTCATATTTTTTTTTTTTTTTTCTTTTTTTACTTTTTTGGTTTCGAGACAGGGTTACTCTGTTACCCTGGTCCTGGATACCTAATGAATCATCTTGGTGACAAGCTCCTCACTGAGCAATCCCTGCCCTGGCCCCGCTTGATTAAGGCTGGCCATCCCCGTTTTTTTTTTTTTTTGGTTTTCGAGACAGGGTTTCTCTGTGTAGCCCGGCTGTCCTGAAACTCACTCACTGTAGACCAGGCTGGCCTCGAACTCAGAAATCCACCTGCCTCTGCCTCCCAAGTGCTGGGATTAAAGGCGTGCGCCAACACCGCCCGGCCGATTCTTTCTTTTAAACGTTGCCATCCACCGGTTAGAATGGAAACTTTCACACCCACGCAGAACAGAGCTCTGATCCCCTTTCCCTTGATAAGGAAGAACAGAAAGGGGAGGTCTAACTGACCTCCGCGACCTCATTGGTTGACGGGTCCAGCCCACACAGCAGTCCGGGAGGCCGCCTGCTGGCTAGTGCTTTGCACAAGGCCCCTCCCAGACTCGGAGTTCCTGTGATGCATGGAAGGAAGCAGAAGAGCCCTGTTTCCTAACAATCTAGAGGGCAGCAAAAATGAGCGTGTGAGTCTGTAATGAGGGCAGAGGGCTGGACAGAGTCTCAATCAACACAGGATAAGTTCTAAAGAGTGCAGGAGGCCGCATGCTCCCATGTCTACACTGGCATGGCCAAGGCCGCCTGCCTTTCTTTCTCTTTCTTTCTTTCTTTCTTTCTTTCTTTCTTTCTTTCTTTCTTTCTTTCTTTCTTTCTTTCTTTCTTCTTTCTCTCTGTTTTGTTTTTTCTGTCCACCCCCTTCCTTCCCCCTACACACACACAGGACAGAGTTTCTCTGTGTTTTCTTGTATACCCCTGGCTGTCCTGGAACTCACTCTGCAGACCAGGCTGACCTCAAACTCAGAGATCCACCTACCTCTGCCTCCTAAGTGCTGAGATTAAAGACATGCACCACCACCACTAGGCTGGCTAAGGCCTTCCTAACCTGATTAAAACTCTAGAGTCATAAAGACTGACAGATTCAAGCGTTTAGATAAACAAAATTTACTACTTGATCAAAAAAAACCTGCACTAAAAGGATAATCAACAGAATAACCACACATGGGGAGAAATCTATGTGCAGCTCACAACACTGGGAGCTAATCCCCTCCATATATGAGGAACGTCTTCAAATTACAAGGACTAAGAGTGAGGTAAGATTACAAACAGAAAGGACAGAGAAAAGCCAACTCTACAAGCTTTTTCACATTTGGAAAAAATATGACGTCACCTATACTAAGTATCGGAAATGCAAGTTAAAACTACCACGAAAAAAACTATTTTACCTGTCTGATTGGCAAAGATGAGCTTGCTTCCGGGTTAAGCTGCGGTGCGTTGCACATTGCTGGTGCATAACTGAGACCACCTGCCCTTCACGGTGGCCCTTTTAACCACTAGCTGTAGGCTCAGACCAGCCTTCCACAAGGCACTTTGGGAGTCAAGAGCAGATGGGGTGCCCAGGCCTTAAGAGGCCTAGGTTTGGGAGTAATAGTGGTCCTGTCCTTTGTCCTAACCCAAAGTGTCAGGGTTAGAGATATGTCGGCCTACAGTAAAATGGAATGGGAGGAACCCTGGAGGTGTATGGATGCCATCTGTGGCACACAGGGGATGGGGCGACTGAAGCCTTAAGAGGTGAGGGTGGTAATTAAATCAGGTCTCCTAGGGGAGTCAAGGACACTAGGATCAGACTGCTTGGGTAACAGACATGCCAGAGGTTGGGTCTGCAGTACTGAGTGGGGTAGAGCCAACTAGCACTCACTCAAATCCATTAAGCAAAATCGTGTTTGAATAACCAAGACCAGTAACCTAGAAACTGACTTACAGAGAATTCTTAGTGTTCCCGACACTAAGAAAATAGCATTAGAGTGAAGTTGCATCCTTGGAGCTTACTGGCAAGCAATTACAACAGAGTAGTTAACAAAGATGAGGAAACCTTGCATTTGGATTGAATAAAAGTCAAGAGAAAGGAAGCTTTAAGGGGCAGGTCCCAAAGACCAGTTTTTCTAGAAAACAAGATTAATTCCTTCTGTGAAATGGGCCCCACACTCACTCCTGGCAGGAATGTGTGTCAGTACACACAGGCACCTTAGACTGAGCAAGTCTACTGCCATAATTGATTGTGTACATACTCTTGCATGTGTGCAGGGACCCATACAAGACTCCGTGTCCCATGGTTGGTGACAGCAAATCCCTCAAAGGGTGTCTCCCACTCAGGCCTGGTACAACACATCTTTGTGGAAAAATACATGCAGATGCCAAGTGTGCACTGCTTCCCAAGAAAACTCCACAGGGCCAACATCATGCCTGGTAGATATAGACTAAACCAAAACACATTCCCCCCAACCCCACCTACCCCCCCCCAATCTTCTCTGGTCCTAATGGCTAAGTCTCAGTTCTCCATCTTACCTTCTCTTTCTATTGTCATATTGCCTGTGCAATTTACAAGTCTTAATAGAAAAAGTGACTCCTGGCTCTATCGGATACAGCTGCATGACTGCTCCGTGCCTCAGTTTCCTCTTTTGGAAATGGAGAAGAGCAGTCTGCCCACCAGGCTTTGAGAGGGCTCCATGGGGGCATGCAGACAAGGTGTTGAGCCAGCATCTGGCACCGACTGAGGACGTCTACATGACTGTTACTACACCAACACAAAGTACCAGAAGGAGGAAGCTCACAGCTTCAGTGGCCTGGCTCCTGGAGAGGACAGAGACACCTCAAGATGCCTTAGAGGGTACTAGGCAGCAGCAGAGCTGATACCTTGGGTCAAGTCCAGCTGGGCCCAGAGGAAGTAGCCATACAGTGACTGTGGACCAGGCTGAGGATGCTGGTGCAAGCAGGGGGAGCCAGCAGCTGACATCCCAGAAAGTGCTGGACACTCCCTACGCCCCCAGGCTTGCTGACAGACAGGAAGTGCTCTGTGGCTTTGGGACAGGGCCAGGAGAAAAAGTGGTCTGCCTTCCTCATAGCCTCCAGTGTGGGTAACAGGTTAGCTCTCCAGGAGCTACTGTTAGCCTTGGCACACACCTCTGCCATCCTAGCCTACAGCCAAAGCTGCCTGGAATGGCTCGGATTCAGATTCAGGCCTGCCTCACTCCCAAGGGTCAGGCTAATATTCTCCACACACACACACCCGATTTATTAATTTATTTTTAATTTTATTTTTTTTTTACTTGGTGTGTATGGGTGTTTGGTCTTCCTGTGGTATGTGCACCACCATATATATGCCAGGTCTGAGGAGGCCAGGAAAGGACACCTGATCGCCTGGAACTGGACTTTTGAGATGCCAGGTGGCTGCTGGGAATTGAACCTGGGTCCTCTGGAAGAGCAGCCAGTGCCCTTTACCATCTGAGCCATCTCTCCGTCCCTAACCTCAATTAATTAATATTATGTTATGTGTGTGTTTGCCTGAATATATGCTCATGTGCACCATGGGCACGTGGTGCCTTCAGAGGTCAGGTGTCAGATCTCCTAGAACTGGAGCTACAGATGGTTGTCAACCACCAGGTGGCTGCTGGGAATCCAATGCAGGTCCTCTGAAAGCCAACAAGTGTTCTTAAGCACTGAGCCATCTCTCTAGACCCCAGGCTGGCTCATTCTTACCTTTCCACCTGCATTCCTTGATGCTAGCCACAGAAAGCTAGGCACACATCCACAGGGCTTTATCACGGGTAGTCTGAGTTGTCTCTCCTCTTCCCTTTAAAACCCCTATACACATGAACAAGTCAGCATCCAACAGCAGTGAGCCTCAACGCTTCTAATGCTGAAACCCTTTAAATCAGTTCTGCATGCCGTGGTGACCCCTAACCATAAAAAAAAATATTTTCATTGCTACTTCATAACTGTAATTTTGCTGCTGCTATGAATCATAATGTAAATATTTTTAGAGCCAGAGGCTTGCCAAAAAGGTCGTGACCCACAGGTTGAGAATCTCTGTCTTACAGGGGAAAAATGAGCTGCGTTAAGGGGCCTTTCTCTGCACTGCGCTAGTGAACTTCCTTTAGGAAATGCTAGCTTTGGAGTCTCCCCAACCCAGCTTAGAACTCCTCCCCCAGGAAGTCTCCCCAGGCCATGGTGGCAGCTCCCCCTTTCTGGCAGTCAGGGGACCCACTTCCAGGGTGGAGAGATCTAACAGGGACCAACCTGACCGCTTGGATGGTGGGGAGCCATGAGGTCCAGAGCATAGGCCTGGGCTCTGTGGTTCTTGTGGGTTTCACAGCTGCTCCCTGGAAGATTCAAGGTAGAGACACCTTCTTCCCTGGGAAAAGGAAGCAAGAAGATGGCTCCCAGTGCCAGGCTGTGACCATGTGACCATGTGCCTCAGTTTCCAGGCCACACTGGGCAGGGAACAAAATTCAAAAAACCAGTTTAGCTCCACCTCCTTGCTCACAGCTCCACAGACCAGGCATTTCCTCACCCTCTCCTGGCCTGGTCACTCCAGGGTTCCTGAGCCGTCCTGCTTTTCCAAGCAAAGGACTAATAGGTAGAAGTGAGCAGCCTGCCCCACCAGAACCCAGCAGACCCCCTAGGGAGTCCAGCAAGGCCTCGGTTCCAACAGCAAGCCTGAGGCTACTACCCACCTCAGAAACCCCAACAGCCCACACAGTGAGCACCAGCTGTAGAAAGGCCTGTCTAGCCCAAGGTCCTGAAAGACTCTCTTCCCAGGCTTCCTGAGAACCCTATCAGGCCAACAGGACCTGTTCGTAATGGGGGAGGGGCAGGTCTGAGAGACTGAAGAGCTAGCCTTCAGGGAAAGCCCCTAATAGCTAGCTACCTATTAGGGGCCTGTGTCCCCTCAACCACAGCCTGACTTCCAGAGCCACACCCACCCATGGACTCAGAGGCCCTTCCCATAGCTACCTGAAGCCTGGGTACCCTCCTCTGGTCTCGTCAAACGCCAGCCTTCCAAGATTCACACATGGAGCCCTTGTCCCAGCACATCCTGCTCCCTAAACTGTGGCCTCCCCTGAGGACAATCTTCCAGGGAGCCTGTACCTGGCCAGAACGCGAAGAACCCCATTCCCCTTCGCTTACCCCAGCCCAAAACTCTCTCAAACAACTTCTTGGGTCTTCCTGGTGGCTGTGGGTTTTGACTGATTTTGCTTCCCCAAATAAGCCCCGCCCTTTCATCACTGGGTCTGAGTGGCCCGAAAATGCTGCCCATCACCCACCTCAGTAGCACAACTCCTACCCTGCTGAGCCAACTCCTCCAGGAAGACCACTCGGTCCCTCCCACCTGGCTTCCCCAGGGTTGTCCTGGCCTGTTGCTGTGGGGGTGGGGTGGGGGTGTAGGATACCTCCTCAAAGGCTGTTGCTGAGGGTGGGGGGTGTAGGGTACCTCCTCAAAGGCTGCACACTGCTCAGCATCTTGTAGAGCAGGCATGTGGGTCCTACTCCACACTGCAAGAGAGCCAGCACTCAGTAGGCAATGTAGGCAGGCCCAAGCGTGAGGTCCCATCTGACCTCCATAAGGCCACCTTCTAAGTCTACAAGTGCTAAAAGAATGGAGGGGTCCACCCTGCAGCCAGGCAGCCCCGTCACCAGTCCCTCCCTGGACTCCTGCCCCACACCAGGGTAAGGTGCTGAAGCCACAAGCAGCAAAAGCACACAGGGTTCCTGTGTAACACATGTGGGGACAGGGAAGCCACGTGACCAACTTACTAAAGGAGGAAAGGAAATGGGAGGGTGGACAAGGTGCAACTTGTGCTCACAATGGCAAAACGGCAGAGCCTAGAGGTTCAGAGTGCAAGTTCTGAGCTCAAACACACTGGAAGGTGCTGTGTGGCCTTGGCCACGTTTAGTAACCTCTCTGGGCTTCAGGCTCCAGATACAAAGAATGAAGCAGTAGTGGTAGCTAACTATTAGGGGCTTCATATAAAAGGCAGCACACCGTCAGTATCATGATCCCAAAGGGTCATGCCAGCCTACTCTAAACATGAGGATTGAAGTCTAAGCAACCTTGACATACAAGGACCAGGAATTTCTTCTCAGAAGTATCTATCTCACTGTCCGACAGCCCTGCCCACCTCCAAGCAGCTCTTCTCCCTGATTCCCCTGGCAGGCCTGAGAAAGGATGTAGCCATGCCATTCTGCCCCCAGAGCCCCTTAGCATCCCCATGAACCTCCCCAGGGCGGAGCGATGGCTCCAGGGAGTCTAGGCATTCCAAAAGAGGCTGCCTTCCATCAGTCAGGGCCCTTTAAAGCAGCACCTCCAGCCCACTTCAAAGAGCGCCTCCTTCCCAGCCAGATGGGGTCCTGGAGACCATGTGGGAAGCAGGGGTGGGCTGCCTGTCCCAGGCCCTTGTGATTTGGTAGCAGGGTCAGCCAGCCTGCTACAGAAATGAAAAGATTGAAGCCCAAAGGACAAGGTGACATTCTTAGAAAATGGTGGTACCCAAGAGGGGGCTCCCCTTTTCTGAGGAGAAGGAGAGGGGACAAGGGGGGAGGGATTTGTAAAGGTGGAATTGGGAATAGAGGAGGGGGGCTGTGATTGGGATGTGAAGTGAATTAAATAATAAACAAACAAACAGAAAATGGAGAGGGACAGACATGTCCACCGGGTGGGTCCATTCCAAGTCCATATTCTCCTTGCTGAGTGAGAGAAATTCGTATGGACAGAGCTGCATCCCCCTCCGCCACAGCGCTCATGGGGGAAATTCATGCTGGCCTGATTGCTGCAGAGCCCAGTGGCCCTAGGTTGTCCCACCTGTGCTCCAGAATCCTGTGCTTCTCCCTTCTCAGCCTGGGAAGCTGACGTAAGTCAGCACTGACATAAGTCATCTGAGCTCAGGACATGAGACTAAGTCACTTCCGAGGTAGGTAGCTGGTCTGTGGCTCTGGAAGACAAGAGCCTCAAATAAGACACTGGGAACCAGATGACCATCCAGGCTCAAGGCTCTAGAAACATCACTGGAATCCTTCCGTCCCTTCAGGGAGAATCCTGCTCCCCAGATCCCAGCCTGCCATTATGCAAAGGGGGCATAAGCTCCTTCCTTCCAGGTGCCAGGCCTCTGTCCCAGGGTCATGGCCACTCTGTAAGGACCAGCTGGGTGCCTGATGTCCAGGGAGAAAGCAAAGGTGGCTCTAGGGTTCAGAAAAGAAAGCACTGCCGAGAAACAGCGTACAATAGCCGAGATTGCAAAGAGGTAGGGAATTCCTTCTAGTGGCCAGCCCTGGATGGGGGTGAGTGACAGGAATGGGCACAGAGGCATAAGGAGAGGACATAGGAAAGAAGATGTCTAGTGACCACAGGAACCTGCAACAGAAAAGGGAGTTGACCACAGAGCCAAGGGTAGGAGGCGGCCACCACACGGATGGACTTAGGGCAGACAGTGGAACGGTCTTCCTGGTGAACCCCAGTGCTCCTGAAAGGGGTCCTCTCAAAGGAATGCCAACCAGGTTAAGTGCATAGTGTAGCGTGGAGACTGCACGGGTGGGCAGAGCAGGCCAGCAGCCGGACAATGCCAACCCAGTGCTGGAGGCAGATCAGGGGGCTGGCCAAGAGTGGACAAGGGGACAGGGAGACCTGGGACGCTGACAGGGATCACAACTGACCTCTACAGAGGAGAATCTAATCTTATACTGTTAGAGGTCTCAATACTGTGGACCTCCTACTGAGCCCAGGCTGGCCATCCCCATCCTGTACCAAGCACAGGACCTGGGCCAAACCAACACCCAGGCCACTCCATACATCCTGAAAGGACAGCAAGAAAGCTCTGTTCTAGGTATCCTTGAAGAAAGCCAGCTAGGAAAACAGAGTTCCAGACCAGGTTGCTTCCGTTCCACCCACCACCTAGTCCACCTAGCAGAGGACCCGAGGAACAGCAGACCCTTCAGCCAGGGTGGGTCTGAATCAAGACTGGTGACGACCAGCCATGACGCAATGCTGAAATCCCGAGCAGCAGCAGGTCTAGCCGGATGCCTGTGGCTAGCCGGAAGTGCTGTGCCACCCCTCAGGGTGTCAGGGCAGAAGGCCAAAGGACAAGAGCAGAGCCCAAGGACCAGCCCTCCCCCAGACTACAGTGGAAACTGATGCTCTCCAAGCCATCTGTCAATCAGAGCGCGTATGGGAAGCTCATATTTACCTCTGGGGGGCCACCAGCTCCATCTTACAGACGAGAAAATGGAGGAAGAAAGGGAAAAAGATCAACAAGGGACATGGACTGTCCCAGAGCTGCCCACTGGCCCTGCCTACCCTCATTACCTATCGCCCACCCAAAGCAGAGGGGACCCCTGTGATATGATAATACCAGCATTCTGGAGGCACCAGAGGCCAACAGCAAACCATATCACGGACTCAGACACAGGCTCCACTCTTTGCTGGTCCTATACAGTGAGGTATGGTAGAGTTCTGCTATAATGGAACAGGGTGGGGGGTGGGGCTGATGACCCCAGGTGACCTCTTCCTCTGGCCACTGATCAGATGTGGCAGACTTGCAGCTAGAATTCTCTCCCAGCTCTGGTTCTCTACAGGCCTGTCTAGTTCAGTGAGTGCTTCCTTCCTGAGGCCTGAAAGTCTTGACCAGGGCTGTTGTGACATGGGCCCTCGGTGACCCCTCTGTCCCCTCTCAGGAAAATCAAGATCATTTTCCAGCTGGGCTAAGCACCACCTTGTGCCCAGTGAGGGGACAGGGAGGCTTTTTGCTTAGTCTGAAGGACCCCACAGTTTTGTCCTCCTGAGCTGGAGGAATAAGAGGCCGCATCAAGGGCCAGACAGACCATCCTGTCACTCAGGATGACCCAAGCAACGGTGGGGTGGCAAGGACACACTGTCCCAGTGCACCCCTCTGCTGGGGTTAAACACAAGCGTATGTTCAAGAAGTCTTGACTCAGCTAAGGACTCAGGTGGTCCCATGTCAGAAAGTCCCATGTACACCCAGCCATCTCACAGTGAGTCCAAAGACAGCAGTCACACTATGTGTAGGCACTTCTCTTCAAGGAAACTCACCACTGTTAGTTCTCCCACTCGTCCAAAACAGTTCTCTCCTTTGACCCTATATACCTTACCAGAAAGGACTGGGTATCCTGACCCCACCCCACACTCTAGCATGGTGGCCCACTACCCTTTAGTGCACAGGTAGGCACAGGAGGAGGGGACTTGATCTAAGAGAACCCACACTCCAGCCTCTGATTCTTCCGTAAACTGGGAGGTGAATGACTTTGACCATGTGTGGCAAAGAAATAGTGAGAACTGTGAGGGTGCTCACATGTCCCTCAGACAGCATCAGGCTGGGTCTCTGTCTTCCTTCCCAGAGAGGCCTCTGTCTGTCACCACTGCCTTCCCCTTACCATGTCCACCTCCATTCCCTAGAGCCCCAGGGCCAAGTCCTAACATGTAGACCTTTCAAAGCTGCCTCCACCCTCATGGTGCGGTATTGCAACCTTCCTGCCTCCCCTCCCCACAACAGCACCTGGTACAGGAGCCCCAGAGCACATGGCACTCCACAGAGATGAAGAGACCTCAAAGCTGAACTTCCTGCAAGCGTGCCTTGTTTCAGACTTCCTCTGAAACCCAGCCCTCACCACTGCGGTCCTGCCTTCAAGACAATAACACATCTCACGCCAGATTCAGTATCTTTCTACGTGCGTTTTATTCCCCCACCCCTCAAATCCTCAAACGTAACATCTAATGTTTTTGCTATTCCAACCCTCAAGTCCTAAACTTAATACTTAAATCTTAAATGTGTTTATTTGCACACAGGCTGAGATCTCCCAAGCAATGATAAATGGTTGATGTCCTGGGGCCCATGGGTCTACACCACCCCTTGCATCACCTGTGCATCTAGAGCCGTGAGCTGCTGAGGGCTCTGCGTGATGTAGGGCCTTCTAGGCAGACCCTATACTTCTGCCTCCAGTCCAAGCCTTTTGAGTTCTGTCTTGACCCCAAATTCAGACACCATGCCACCCTCTCCCAGGGAGAATGGTGCCTGTGCCTGCCCCTGAACAAGAAAGGGTACCTGTTCCACCCTCTGCTGTGTGCATGGGACCCCCTCTAGGTGGCCCACCTGGGTCCTTGAGACAGAGGAGGGAAAGGAAAAGTTCCCCTTTTCCTAGACATCTTGGGTTTCTGTCTCTTGAGTGTGTATCGCTTTCAGAAGATGCTTTTAAATTTGTTTTTCTCTTTTGTTTTTGGCGCTGTGGATGGAACCCAGTACCTCAGATCTACGTCCCAGTCTCTACATTCAGAATTATTTTTTTATTGCTTTGTTTAATACGTTTTATTGATAATCTTATTTTCTGTAAGAAAAGCAAGGTGTACTTGTAAATGTGGAAAAAAAAAAAATCACACTCCTGAAAGAACCATGGGCAGTTCACAGGATTCCAGGTAACAGAGCCAACAGAACAGCATTGTTGCCAAAAATCCTGCCAGTACCGTTTTTTTCTTTTTACTTTTCTTTTCTTTTTTTTTTTTTTTTTGCCACGCTGAGAAAAGCCAGGGCCAAGTTGTCTGGGTTCCCTACTGAGGAGCCGCCCTCCTAGCTGCCTGGCCCAAAAAGCTGAGGAGCCCCCGTTCCCCACCGGCCGGCCCAGCCCACCAGCAGCTAGGCCTGGGCTCACCTCCCTCCCAAGCGCCTGGGTCCCAAGGCCTGTTCTGCTGGCCCCCCAGGCCCAGGCCAAAGAACAGACACCATCCCTGGCTGGAATCACACTTTACCTGACTCTTCCGAGGCACTGAAGCCGCCCAGCCAAGCTCCGTGCCTGCAGGGAGGTGCCTGGGACCTTGATACCCTGGCTCCAGAGGCGTTCAGTCTCACTCATGGGAAGGCTCCCTCCACCGGCTACCTAATAAGAGTGAGTCACATCTGGGACCCACCACTTCCTGCTCGGCAGAGGCGGTAGGGTAGCGGCAGAGGGCTAGCTAGCTAGGGCAGGGCCCTCATCTCTATTCAGTTCTCTCTGTGGTGGGGGTGTGAAGAGGGCCCCTCTCCCAGTCAGAGAGCCAGCCACAGGAGTGGGGGAGCTGCCAGCCCAGGCTCCCAGCTCCAATGACTTCATGGAAATTTGAAGCTTGAAGCTGGAACAATTTAAAAAAAAAAAATTATAAAACAAGAAGTGAAAACCTCCATTAGAAGCCCCAAGACGACTGCGTCAACCAGAGAGCAGATGCATCCTTATCGAGCAATTAAGGCAGACAGTCTGGCACGAGCCTCCGACTCAGCCACTCCCAGATAGCCCCTTTCCCTCACCGGACTCATTCCACCATAGTGAAGTGGTGGTCTGCGGCACCCGTCTGAGAAATCACAGATCTTTCTGCACTTCACATCTGCCTCAGTCAGGACTAGGATAGGAGGAAGATCCAGGCTCTGCCTCAGGATCCTGATTCCAAAACAGCAGAGCCCTGCCTGAAGACCCCCAACAAGCATGGCCGTCATGAGCCCTGAACTTATCTGACTCCCCTTCTATCAGGCCTCACTTCTTCATCAGGTCACAGAGGAGCTCAGGAGCCTTCCCTGCACCCATCCTAGAATACCGGGATTCTTGTCTACCTTTTCTCCAGACACCCCCAACTCCATGTGAGCTCCCCAAAGCAAAGCATGTCTCCCCTCCTCCAATGTGGGGCATTCCTGGTATAGCCCCCAACCTCTATCCTTTCCCCTGTGGGCTGTCTTCCCATGGGGGAGGGGGGCGTTGTTGCTGAGTGTTACGTCCTTTGTGCCCCCGCAGCTAAATACCAGAACATGGAGGGGATTGCAGAGGCAGACCCTGTGCTGGGGCGTCCTGGGTGGCCTACAGGTCTGCTATTGAACTACACGGGACTCTGAACTGTTAGAGAAACTACAGGAGGACAGAGAGAAGCTCACAGAGAAACCAGACACTAGCACACCCTTCACTGAGCAACTGTCACTCAGGCCTGGGTGCTCTGAAGCAAAGAAGAAAGTGGTGTCATGGAGGAAGAGAATAGGCAAAAGCCTGTGCCACGTATACAGCTGGAAATGACTTTGGAAGATTATACCAAGATTATTCATAGAGCCAGCAAGATGGCGTAGCGAGCAAAGGACCCTGCTGCCAAGCCTGACAACCCGAGTTCAACCCTGGAAACCTACATGGGAGAAGGAGAAAACAACTCCCACTCCCACAGGTTGTCCTCTGACCTCCACATGTGCACCATGATATATGCATGTGAACACACACACTAAAAATGTAATAAAATATGTTTAAAATAGATGACCCACAAATCAGTAGCAAAAGGACAATTGGTAGGGCATCGTGGTGCATCACTTTAACGCCAGGGCTCAGGAGACAGAGGCAGGTGGATCTTTGTGAGCTTAAGGCCTGGTTTCCAGACTGAGTTCTAGGCCATTCAGAACCACATAGTGAGATGATGTCACACACACAAACACACACACACAAACCAATAAAATAATAATGATAATAGTAAAAAAGATGGTTGGTCCCATTAAAAGACAGGCTCCACCTAAGCATGATGGGACATACTTGACGTCCTAGATACTCCGAGGACTGAGGCAAGAGAATTGCTTCCGCTCAGGAGTTTCCTGTCAGCCTAACAACATAGTGAGGCCCCATCATGAGCAAACAACAATAAAAACTAAAATAGACAAAAATTAAGCAGGTGTTTCAACAACGATGCTACTTAAAAGATCGATAAGTGCCTACAAAGGTACTTCGTGCCACAAGCCAGCAGACAAAAGCCACACAGATTCTGCTGTACCTACCACTGGGACAGTGATGCTTAGAAGGAGAATACCAAGTGCTGACAAGAATGTGGCTCAGTGCCAGCTCTCACATCCTACTGACAGGAATGGGAACACCAGAAAGATGCTCGGTGTGCAGATGCTTCCCGCATGGCTCTACACTCAGGTGTTCATCCGATACGTGTGCATGATTGCAAACTGAAAACCAGCCCACGAGGCCTGGAACAGTGACGAGATAAACAAGCCTTCATGGACCTGTACCACACAAGCTATGCTGCAGTAAGACGGTGGTCCGCTCATCAGAGGTCACCACACAATCACCAGAGTGAGAAGCACGGTGCTCCCACAACGGTGCCCCAAGGAAATTTGCTGACTAGAGGACACAAGGGACCTTCTGGGATCAGAGGGGCTCCTTTGGTGTTGACCACCCTGGTGTAACCCTTCCTCCACCCCTTCACACCTGTGTTCTTGACTGTCTGAATTACACATCTTTTTTCTGATGGTCACTGATAAATGGCCATTTATTCAGGAGGCTTGGTGCTGCGTGCTCTAAGACTCACAGGCCTGGACAACACCAGAGGACAAGACTTGAGTTAGGCCCAGCAGAAGGAGGATGCAGCCAGGATGAAAGGGGACCCAGACCCTGACTGGAGCTTGAGAACCAGGAGAGCCCAGGAGAGGATGGTGGTTGGCTCCACCCTTCTGGTAGGGAAGACCCAGGGGCCTGGAAGTTCTCAGGCTCATGGAGATAGAAGCCCTCTGCCCCATTGGCCACTCTGAAGGGTGACCCCAGAAGGGCGGGAGAGCATGCAGAGGTTTGGTCATTGGTGAGGATCCTAGCTGTGGGAAAGAGGAGAGACCTGGAAGGCTGGACATCCAGAGAAGGCAGGAGATAAGTAATAACAAATTCAGCAACGCTTCCTGCTCTCCCCTGGGCCCCTGTCTGTCTGTCCTTGAAGACCGTGGCACCCCCAGGCATATCCCTCATCCCATACGGCACCCTCCCCTGAGGTCTTCTCAGCACTGACCCCTGGTGGCCCCTGTGGTCACCTCTGACACTGTGTTCTGAACAGCACGCTGACTACACTGTCTGACCCCACCTCTTCCTCAGAGGAGGGCAGCAGGGATATTCAGAGGATGCACTACAGAGCTCTGAGAAGCAGCTTGCTGGGAACCCATGTCACCTCTGCCTGACAACTATACCCTCAACCACTCCTCTCGACCCTCCAGGAGTAAGGCAGGACCTTCTTATGGCAGACAGGTCCTCAGGACCTCCAAATCCTGACTCACAGGGCTCCCAAACCTTCTGTGAGGGTGTCCTATCTTCCCCCAACTCCCCCAGAACCCAGATCCTCAGGCCTAGCAAGCAGCAGACAGGTAGACTGGTTTCTGCAGGTTCCACCACTAAATCTTTCTGTCCAGGGCTCCACCCAGCCTCCTCTTGAGGGCTAGACACAAAACTGCCTTAGAGTTCCCCGGCTAGGAGACAGCAGGATGGTGCAGACAACCACACCACAGGCAGGGTACACGGATCTGAAAAGCTCCACAGTGAGTTAGGGTCCCAACTCAGGAAAATAATCTCCTCCACGCGGAGAGCGGTTTGGTCTCCATGGAAAAGGGTCCCAAGACGGGGCTGCTGCCACATGCTGGGTAGTCAGGGGCAAATAAGGCACAATTGTCAGTCAGCCAACCAACAAATACTACTGAGGGCTGAGCAAATGGCGTGACCCAGTTTGTCAAACCCAGATGTGGAGCCCTGCCCCCACGGGAGAAACCCCACAAGCACCCCAGGGGCTTTCAAACTCTGGGCAGCTTCTGCAGGGGCCAGGCACGAGGAGAGAAACAGCCTTCACTCTGTCCCATAGCCTCATAGATCAGGTCTTCCTCTCCTGCCTCAGGGGTTCAGCACCCTGAAGGGACTGACCACACTCTGAGCAATCTGCTGGAAGCTCACACCAGCCCAGTTCCTCGCCCTAGAGCAATGAAGCTTCACAAACAGAGCTTCCGTGTGTATGACGTCACCCAAGCCACAGCATTCCTGGGAGCCTCTGTAAAGTCAGGACAATCCTACACCAATGGCTGAGAGTCTGTGAGGGTTCAGTTAAAGAGACAGGCAGAGGCGCTGGCTGGCGTTATCCTCACAGTTCCAAACCCAGGAGCCTGCCTCCTGCCTACTCTCCTCAGAGACTTTACTCGGCTAACTTGTGCCTCAGGATCAAGTCTCCTTTCTCAGCCCTTCGGCCCCAACACTCAGCCCAACTCCTTTTCCACCCTGTTTCCCCTAGGTTAGCATCCAACCAGGCCCCCTTTCCTTCTTGGTCATGTCAAAATACTACAAATCCTGTCAAGTCAGATACAGGAAGCCCTTCTTTCTGAGCCCCAGGTCCACTGCCACAGATCCCTCCACAGAATGCAGGCAACACTAAGGGTTGTGCATCTCCCTAGTCCTGGGGAAAGCAGTCCAAAGGTGTACTTGTGGCCAGAGAGAGCCAAGGAAGGGACAGGCATGGGTGGGACTTTTAGGTGGACCACTATGCCCTATAGGGGAGCAGGGCTCCCATAAGCTCTCCTAAGGCTTTGGGCCTGTGAGCCTCCAAGGACCCTGCTTGCTGGTCTTCAGACCTGACATATCCCTTATTCCCTTTACAACCACTGGGGAAAAAAATGACTAAAATCACATGGGACCTCTGAGGTGAGGGAAGCCATCATGGCTTCTCTCTTAGATCAGCCCCTTTAGAGGAAGCCACCTTGGGAGCAGATCCCCAGTCCTCTGTCAGGTTTGCAGCTTCCTGGGCAGTCTGGCTACAGTCTCAGCTGACCCCAAACCAAAGCCACTAGGCCTGAGGGTCTGACCACTGAAACCGAGGGAAAGCTAATCAGTCACATGTGACATGGCAACAGACAAGGTAACAAGCACGGTGTCTCAGAAGTGTGGGCTCCCGGGCTTCGATCCCAAGACTGGTCTCTTTCCCTTTCACATGGCAGCCCTGCCTGTTCAGGAGGCCCCAAAGCATCTCTTGTTTCTTGTCTCAGGGCCCCCACAGAAGGTTTTCCTCCGGCAGGAGCAATTTACATACAGGACCTCATGGTGTTCTGCCAGATTGAACTACAGCAGCGGGCTTGCCTCCAGTCCTTTGTCCCCTTCCTATCATCCCATGAGCTGGCCAGTCAGAGGTGGCTTGCCAGCCTTGTGGTCCTGTCACTCCGCCTCCCTGCAGATGGATTTTCCCTGAGGTCTGACGGGCATTCCAATGCTTAGACTCACCTCTTCCAAACCAACTCCTCCCAGCCTGGGCTCAGGGACACACAGAGATCCCTTCCTGTCCAGGCTGGGCACATAGACAATGTTCTGGTTACGCCTTCATACCATAGGCAGACAGCAGGGTTTCCAGAGGGAAGGGACTTACTAGGGTCACACAAGCCATGATGAGCTAAGGAAGAGCTAGGGGCTCAAGGCTCCAAGTCACTGGTGGTCCAGAAGGGTAAACTGCTGGTGGGCATCAAAGTTGCTCCAAATGTCCATCTCGTTAAATAGCATGCTTTCCCAAACCCAGCCCCATCCCTGCCTGTGTAGAAATGCCACACCTGCTGCTTGGCCTAGTCTCACGAGAGGTAAGAAAAGAGCCCCACTCCCCTGATGGCTCCACCATCCCCAGATGTTGGCCAGGCCTGAGAGACAGGGCTTTTGCAGAAGGAAGAGGGCGGCCCAGGTCACAGTGTGTTGAGTAACAGCAGAGACGCCTAAAGGAACAGATGTGAAAGTAACGGCCCTGCCAACCAAATGTCTGGTTTTCCTTTGAAAGACTTGGCAGTAGAGCCCCACCAAGTGCCTGACCTTTCCTGTATCCAGCCCAGGATGACCTTGGGAGGGCAGAAAGGAAGACCACATCCCTTCCAACAGAGCCTGGGAAGCAACTCAAGCAAGGACTGCAGCCCTGGGTTCACACCCAGCTCCACAAAGAAAAAAAAATCACACCCAGTACCATGTAGAAAAAAATCAGAAGAAGATATTCGAGACCTTAAAATTTATTACTGTATGTCAGCAATTAGCCTATTAATTTTATTTCGCCTTTTAAGAAAAGGTCTCAGTCGGCAGTAGTGGCGAACGCCTTTAATCCCAGCACTTGGGAGGCAGAGGCAGGCGGATTTCTGAGTTCGAGGCCAGCCTGGTCTACAGAGTGAGTTCCAGGACAGCCAGGGCTACACAGAGAAACCCTGTCTTGAAAAACCAATAAAAAAGAAAGAAAGAAAGAAAGAAAGGAAGGAAGGAAGGAAGGAAGGAAGGAAGAGGAAGGAAGAAGAAAAAGAAAGAAAGAAAGAAAGAAAGAAAGAAAGAAAAGGTCTCTAGCCCATGCTGTCCTTGACAGTCTATATTGCCAAGTGTAACCTTGAACACCCAATCCAGTGGCCTTCTCTACCACACCCTGTTTACGCTGTACTGTAGATAGAACCTAGAGCCTCCTGGATATTAGGCAAGCATTCTACCAACTGAGCCACCAGTGAGGTGGACAGGGGATGAGAATCACCCACATAGGTGCAGCAAATGAGAAATACAGCAGTACCAAGACTCATCTGAATCTGGGCTTTTGCTTTGTTTTTTAAAGATTATTTTTAGGGCTGGAGAGATGGCTCAGTGGTTAAGAGCACTGACTGCTCTTCCAGAGATCCTGAGTTCAATTCCCAGCAACCACATGTTGGCTCACAACCATCTGTAATGGGATCCAATGCCCTCTTCTGGTATGTCTGAAGACAGCTATAGTGTACTCATATAAATAAAATAAATAAATTGATCTTTTAAAAAAAAAAGATTATTTTAAAGATGTATTTATTTATATATGTAAATACAGTCACTGTCTTCAGCCACACCAGAAGAGGGCATCAGATCCTATCACAGATGGTTGTGAGCCACCATGTGGTTGCTGGGAATTGAACTCAGGACCTCTGGAAGAGCAGTCAGTGCTCTTAAACTGCTGAGCCATTTCTCCAACCCTTATTTTTGTTTTTTGAGATGGGGTCTCTATAACTATGTAACTCTGGCTGTCCTGAAACTCACTGTGTAGACTAGGCTGGCCTCAAACTCATGGAGATGCCTCTGCCTCTGCCTCTGCCTCTGCCTCTGCCTCTGCCTCCCTGCCTCCCTGCCTCCCTGCCTCCCTGCCTCCCTGCCTCCCTGCCTCCCTGCCTCCCTGCCTCCCTGCCTCCCTCCTCCCTCCCTGCCTCCCTGCCTCCTCCCTGCCTCCCTGCCTGCCCTGCCTCCCTGCCTCCCTGCCTCCCTGCCTCCCTGCCTCCCTGCCTCCCTGCCTCCCTGCCTCCCTCCCTGCCTCCCTGCCTCCCTCCCTGCCTCCCTGCCTCCCTGCCTCCCTGCCTCTGCCTCCTCTGCCTCTGCCTCCTCTGCCTCTGCCTCCTCTGCCCCTGCCCCTGCCCCTGCCCCTGCCCCTTGCCCCTGCCCCTGCCCCTGCCCCTGCCCCTGCCTCTGCCCTGCTCTGCCTCCTGAGTGCCAGGGCACCTACAGCACAAGCAGTGGTGGACACCTCAGTATTGGGTGTTTTTCCTGGTAGAGCACATGAAACAGGACATGCGCATTATGAACAACAGTCACCACACTGGGCCATTGCTCTCCTGAATAAAGTGTTCCATCTAATCAAGAGCTTGTCCCCTTTGGCCTGCTCCCCACCGCCACCCTCTTCTTGCTTCTGAGTTTATTTTGTACCCCACAAAGAGGCGAAAGTGGGCAGTATTTGTGCTTCTTAGCCTTTCCTGACTATTGTGAATAACAAAACGTCTTCCTTTTATAGGCTACATAGTACTTCATTGTGTAACTATGTAACAAATATCTCCGCCTTGTATCTGCTAATGGGACCAGAGGCTGCCTCTGTGCCTCCCTATGGTGGTTGGAGTTGCTACAGACAAGGGAGTGTTGACAGTGTCTCTTTTAGCAAACTGATTTCAAGAGTTTTGGCTATATACCCAGAGCTGGCTCATGTAGTAGCTCTGCTCCTGGTTTCTTGAGACTTCTCCTCTCGGTTCGCAGTCATGACTGCACTGACTCCATCCCCACCAGCACTGCACAAGGGTTTCCTATCTCCACATACGGCCAACAGTCATCTGTCATCATTTTGCTAATAGCCATTCTGACGGGTGTGATGTAGCCTCTCCTTGTGGTTTTGCCATGTGTGCTTCCCTGATGACTAGCGAGCATATCGGCGTATGTCCGTCATTTACTTGTAGCCTCGTGTCTGTGCATGCCCTCTGCCTGTTTTAAATAAGGTTCTTTAGTTTTTTGCTATTATTTTACCATCTCATTAACCCACTATTAGATGTTCACTTTGCAAATATTTCCCCTGGTTCACACCATCTCTTTCCGTGGCTGCCTCCTTGCCCATGCAGAAACTTTAGTCTGATAGAATCCCATAACCTGAGATTAAAATCCAGATTTCCCAGAGCTCCCCCACCCTGCTTTCTCTCTCTTCTTCTTCTTCAAGAAGTTCTGTAGTCTCAGGTTTTATGCCTCTAGACCTTTGGGCTCTGTGTGTCTGTGTGTGTGTCTGTGTGTGTGTGTGCGGAAGTGTGGGTGTTAGAGTCTAATTTCATGCTCTTATAGACAAATGCCTGGTTTTCACTGTCCTTGTCCGTTTTTGTATTTTTGGCATCTGGTTGGAACCAGTCATAATACACATAATCCAGTTCCATTATGCCAGCGCCATACTGTTTTAATTTCATAAGCTGTGTAGCATAGTTTAAAACCAAGACGTGGAGCATCTTGCGCCTAAATCTTGAGATAGCGTTGGCTATTTGGGGTCAGTTACGGTTTTACATAAATTTTGTGGTAATTATTTTTCCTATTTCTGTGAAAACTGTCATTGGAAATTTTATAGAGGTTATACTTGATCTGTTGACCACCTGGGTGATTTGAACATTTCAACAGTCCAATCCATGAACATGGGATATATTTCCATTTTTTTTGTTGTTCTGTTTCTTTCATCAGTCCTTGATACATTTCAGATAAAGTCTACAGAGCTTTCATCTCCTTTATAAACGTATTGCTAAGACTCCTCTGGGTTGTGATGCTATTACCAATAGGATTTATTTCTTCTCTGGCTGGGTCCCTGTGGGTGTGTAGAGACACTCGCTGTTCGCAGTGTGTGTGGGGTCTACAACCTGAACTTTACTGCATTCCTTTATCAGTGCTGACAGATTTGAGGGTCGTGTGTGCATTCCAGAATCTGTTTGTCAAATACAACAGGCTCCAACTTCTACGGATGAAATGATCCGTTGTCTGGAAGGGGAAGTGTGTGGGTGGAAATGACTCGAGGCTAGCCAGGAATGTGTAGGCTGCAGATGAGTCCATGGCCTGACCGTATTATTCTGCACGAGTTCATTTGTCTGTAATGAAATGGTCAAGCACATCCCCATCAGAGCTCTGGTACCTGTTGTCTCACCCCAGTGACTTTTAGCCCCTTCTACAGGTGAGGAATGTGTGGTCCTGACAGGGAAGGTGGCTCAATAGAACCTTAGCCAGTCTGCCCTACTCCCAACTGGAGGGAAGACAGACCCACATAGCATCCTCCCCCAGCCTCCAAGACCCTCTTTCTGGAAGTACAGCAGGCTGCAGAGCCTCTGACTCTCCATCACCTGTCAATCAGAGCACTACCTTCCCCATGTACCAGTAACTCATCTGCTAGGCGGAGATTCAGGTTCCGGTCCTGACAGCATCTCATGCCTGTCCTGGCAGAGCCCTTCTCTAAGGAGCTCCTCCTCCCTGCCTCATCCTCCAGTCACAAAGGAGCTTACCAGGTAGCAGAGAGCCCTCAAAGGCTGCAATGTCCACACCCCAGATGTAGCTTAGCATAAACCCGTGTTTGTCTGCGGCCACTGCCGTGTTAAGAAAACGACCTGTTTTAGCTTAGCCTGTAAAGCGTTTCCCACTGCGTGCAAGGGTATGGCTGCTGGCTGTTTGAGCAGAGCTCTAACTACAAAAATACTGGAAAGGGGGCTGGAGAGATAGCTTGGCATCTAAGAGTGCAGGCTGCTCTCGCAGAGGATCTGTGTTCAGTTCTCAGCATACATGTCGGCTACCCACAATCACCTATAACTTCAGCTCCAGTGGATCCAATTCCACCTCTTGCCTCTGTGGGCACCTGCACTCACGTGCAAATGGCTCCCTGTCACCACCACCACCACATATTCATGAACAGAAATAGAAATACAAATTTGAAAAATATTGGGAACACTCTTAATATCTATCTTCAGGGGTCAAGAAAACCAGTAAACTCCCCGGTTGAATGCTGGTCTGTCTGAAAACCCATAGTCTCCAGTCCCCAATGCCACAAAGAGCAGGGTCCCGTGGCTAAGCTCTGATGTTCTTTATTCTCTTTTGTACTGGAGATTGAACCCAGAGCCTCGCATGTGCTAGGCAAGCACTCTGCCGCTAAACTACATCCCAACCCTGCTTTTGATTACTTTGTCTGATTTGTGTGTGTGTGTGTGTGTCTGCATGTTCATGTGGGGGACTGCACATGTGCTAGCTGAGTGATTATTGTCATTTCATGCATGCACATGTCCTCCTAAGTGAGGCTTATTGGCACTGAGATGCCTCCCGAAGTCACATTCTCACCTTAATTTTTTCACACTGAACATGGAGCTCACCAATTTGGCTAGACGGGCTGGCCAGCATACCCCGAGATCCTCTTGTCTCCACTATCTCCCAAGCACGCTTTGCTTTACAAGAGTGTGTCCCTGCACCCGCCTCTTTATGTCGGTGCTACAGATCCAATTACAACCTCACACTTGGACAGCTTTGCTGACAAAGCTTTCTCTCTAGGGTCACTCTTGCCTTGTAAGTCAAGACAGGGTCTCACTAAGTTGTCCAGACTTTTCTGGAACCTGCTCTATAGCCCAAGCTGCCCTTGAACTTGTGGTCCTCCTGACTTAATCTCTGGAGTAGCCAGGACAGGGCACTCTGTGAGTGTGTGTGTGTGTGTGTGTGTGTGTGTGTTGTGTACATGTGCGTGCACTCATGTGTACAAATGCCAAAAGTTAAGAAGAAACGGGCTGAAAGGGCATATTCCAGTATCCAACATTATTCTTTAAAGAGTAAAGACCCGGTGGTGGCGCACGCCTTTAGTCCCAGCACTTGGGAGGCAGAGGCAGGCGGATTTCTGAGTTCGAGGCCAGCCTGGTCTACAGAGTGAGTTCCAGGACAGCCAAGCTACACAGAGAAACCCTGCCTCGAAAAACCAAAAAAAAAAAAAAAAAAAAAAAGAGTAAAGACCCAATCCCTGCGTGCTAGTGCACACTTTTAATCCTAGTTCTTGGAGAGACTGAGGCAGGAGGATCAAGAGGTCAAGGCTAACTTGGGATACATATCAAGACCCGGTCTCAAAAATCACCCTGAAAAGGCGGGGAGCAAAAGGTGGCTGTAAGGTTTTAGTCCCACATTATTACTGCAGTTTCTGACTTTTTATATCAATAATCAAATTGGGATGAAAGCTAACCCAAAATAAGGACCATGGTACAAAACCTTCCAGCCAGAAGGCAGAAGATGCTCTGACATCCAAGCATCACACTGTGGCCTAGCTGAAGACCTGAGGGTCGTGAAACTAGCTTTCCTGTCTGTCACACCCCACAGAACCAACTTAAGCCCCTTGCCATCGTCACAGGGCCTAGTCCCACCTCTGTGAGGTAGGAACTGTAACGTGCATGCATAGGGTCACATATGCCATGCCTGTGGCCATTACTCCTTCCATGCGCCCCTTTCCTGCCTAAAAACCCTGTCCCCAGGCTGTCAGACCAGCTATGACCAAAGCCATTCTCTCCTCATTGGCAGAATGGTCCTTGAAGGAGTCCCCAGATGTATGTGTCCCTATTTTACAGAGAATGACCCAGAAGCTCAGAAAAGAAGTGGCTGCTTCCTAAGTAAGCCAAAGTTAGGTAAAAACCACAGCCTGGGCCCTCTGTAAGCACCAGCCCCACCCAATCCTGGTGAGGAACCGGAGCCTAATAACCTCACATGAGTCCTATATAGGGAGACCAGTATACAGTCTGAGCTGTGGTCAGGACCATAGGAGAACTGGGAATACAATACTCAGAACCCCCATCCGTCTTACAGTGAAGGAAGACAGTCCCTGACCGACCAGTAAAACAGGCTGGGGGCTGGGGAGAGTGGTAGGGGTCCACACACTCTGGCTAGCTAAAGCCTAGATGTAAAGAGCGACTGCCACTGCACTTCACTGTCATGCTCCAACATTGCCAGTGGCACTGACCTCTGAGTTGGCAAAAGATAAAATGGTAGTTTTGTATAAAGTTGTGTAGCAATCAATCCAAAGAAAACCCTAAGCACTGCTGGGCTTCTCCTATGGATGCTCCGTGTACCTGAGCAAACCAAGTGACCTCTCTGGGCTTAAATGGCTGTGACCCACAACACCAAGAATTAAGATCTGCTTCTCAGTTATTTTGACAATGAGACAGGACATACTCAGCCCAGACTAGTGATGAAATAACAGTAACTGCTAGTGTTTCCTGAGTTCAAGGGAATGCTAGTTCATTCGGACCACAGTCCCATAGGAAATGCATTATTTCGGAGTTTATACTGCAATGCTGGCTCATGTCTGCCATCCCAGCAGTCAGCAGGTAGAGCAAAAGATCACAAAGTCAATGACTTGTGGTGTTTTCAAATAAGGAGAAAAAATTTCAGGAAAGTCTTAAAGAATTCTATACTCTTTCTGCCGATTTGTGTAGTTGCTCTGTTTCCTTTATTGTCTGTCTGTATAGTTTTGTGTGTGTGTGTGTGTGTGTGTGTGTGTGTATGTGTGTGTGTGTGTGCAGGTGTGTGCATGATAGTGTATGTGCATGAGAGAGAATGTGTGTGTGTGGTTGTGTGTATACCTGTGTGTGCACGAGTGTGTCTGTGTATGTGAGAGAGTGTGTGTTCAAGCATGTGTATGAGTGTGTGTGTGTGCAGGAGAGTGTATGTATGTGTGTGTGAGCGTGCAAGTGAGTGAGTGAGTGAGCATGTGTGTGCACGAGAGTGTGTATGTGTGTGTGGTTTTTTGCAGTGCTAGGATGGAACCCAGGACTTGGTGCAATCTAAATAAATGCTCCATCATCCATCCCACAGTTCTTATCCTAAACAGCCGCATCTCGTTTCCAGTGCACTGCTGTCTTAACCTTTCCAGCTTTCCTGGTCCCGGGCTCCCATCCTGCTGCTCACTCTCAGGTCTCTTTCTTATCCTTCAGCTGGAGCTGGTCCATGGTCTTTCATTCTTACTCCCTCCATTTTACAGACGAGAAGCCTAGATCAGAGAGATTGCTTGCCTAGAGTCACACTACGTGAAAAGAGGAGTGGAGGGATTAAGCTCGAGAGGGGTATCCCTCCGGGCTGTACAGGTCTCCAGGCCTCAGAGTGCAAACAGCAGCCTCCGTTGTAAGCAGCTGAGCTCCCTGTGCAGTGGGTGGCAGCTGTCCACTGACATCTCACTCAGCAGGTGGCCATTAACAAGCATCTTTCTGTGCACACTACCTGGGGTCCCGCTCAGCTCCCACACTTGGCTGTGGCCTTGGCCATGTGCCACCTCCTCATTCTGTGTCCCCAATTAGCCACTGGATGATAAACACTGTACTCAGGCAGAGAAGACTCCCACTGGGACAAAGGGGATTGAGGAGAGATGGGTCCAGAGGTACCGGTCTTTTCTTGTTTGGATGTAGGAGATATGGGGGTGGGGTGAGTACATACATGTACATGTAAAGGTCAGAAGTCAAACATATGTATCTATTTCTCAGATCCACCTTGTTTCTTAAAACAGAATTTCCCACTGGGCAGTGGTGGTGCACGCCTTTAGTCCCAGCACTTGGGAGGCAGAGGCAGGTGGATTTCTGAGTTTAAGGCCAGCCTGGTCTACAGAGTGAGTTCCAGGACAGCCAGGGCTACACAGAGAAACCCTGTCTTGAAAATCCAAAACCAAAACAAACAAAACCAAAACAAACAAACAAACAAAAACCAACAGAATTTCCTACCTCCCTGGAACTCGGTAGTTAGGCAAGACTGGCTGGCCAGCAAACCTCAGGGATCTATCTGTCTCTGCCTCTCTTGTGCTGGCTTTACAAGTGTGTGTGACACATCACTCAGCTTTTTGGTTTGGTAGGGTGTGGTTTGTTGTTTTTTTGAGGTAAGGTCTCTCAGGCAGGGGGTAGTGGTGCACACCTTTAATTCCAGCACTTGGGAGACAGAGGCAGGTGGATCTCTGAGTTCAAGGCCAGCCTGGTCTACAGAATATGTTCCAGGACAGAAACCCTGTCATGAAAAACTGAGAGGGGGTAGAGGGATAGGGTGTGGTGAGGCTCAACATAGTCCTGCTGGGCCTGGAACTCCTCTGTAGACCCGGCTGACCCAGAACAGACATCCACTTGCCTCTGCCACCCGAGTGCCACCACACCTGTCCCATCCAGCTTTTCTAGTTCTGGGGATTAAGTCAGGTCACCATGTGCAAGCGCTTTACTGACTGGCCTATCTCACAAGCCCTTGCTTTTTCTCTTCCTAGAACAGCAGCAGCAGTTCAGGCCACTATGTTCAAAAGGCAAAAGGGGATAAACACCCCAGAGACAGCGCCTAAAGTCCCAAGAGCTCCAGACCATTTCCCTGACCTACAGAGCAACCAGGCTGAAGGGATGCTGAGGCCATCTTAGAAGCCATGGTCCAAAGACTTCCCAAAGCAGGCTAGAGAGGTGCATTTAGAGGGAGAGAAACACCAGAGCAAAGGCTGGGAGGGGGACAGGGAAACAGACATGACTGCAGAGAGCATAGCGAGGCTCAGCCTGAAGTGTCTGGGGAGAACAGTGGGAGTCACTGGCCTGAGTCCACACATTCGGCTGCCTCAGAGAGGGGTTGTGTGTCAGTACCCAGAGCCCAGTGGACAGGGCAAGGGAGTCATCCCAGAACCTAAACCAAACCCCCACTCATCATTCTGGGGACCAGGAAGCACTGGCTCTCAAATGAAAGCTGTCCCTAAGCTTGCCACCTTTATCCTTGGCCTACCATCCCCAGGAAGGAAATCTGTCTGCGGACAGTTATCTCCCATCTACTCTCTGTCCAGCCTCCTCCCATCAGGGAACACAACACACATCTCAGATCCTGCTATGCATAGCTCTACAGGCAGACCCTCGGGCTGGACCTTCTGCCTGTGACCCAAGTCTTTCTGAGACAAAAACACCTCATGTGTGTGAGCTCTAGCAGATACACCAACTTCGTGCAAAGCCAAGTGTCACATGCCCAGGACTGCTGTAGAAAACTCACCAGAATGAACACAGAAGGGAAAAGATTGGCCTCTCATTCCCCTACTGCGACATTTTGAAAACACTGCACAAGACAGATAAATGACATCAACGAACTTCTCCAAAGATTCCTCCATAAAGACTACACTTCACAGATGAGCCAGTCTGCAGTGTAAACACAGAGGGAGGACAAACCACCCTGCCTTCCCTATGATCCAGTGGCAGGACCACCTGAGACTAACTTAACTCACCCGTCTGCCCTGCTGGTAGGACCCGTAGTGTGAGTAGGGTTCCTTCACTGCGTTCAGGAAGGGGACAACACAGGCCAACCCCCTATGCCAGCCACTGAAGAAGAGAGATGCAGTGCATAGGAGTTACCAGAAGAAGGGAGAGGTGGCCAGGCGGGCATTGGGCAAGCAATATGGCCTTTCTCCCCTCAGGTGATCTCAGGCCCCACTGGAGACTCTGCCTTTGGGCATGGGAGTTCCGTTCCCAGGTCTGACACACCAGCATCACGTCAGAACTAGACGAGAAGGCCAGAAGACTAGGCCTTACTCCTAGCTCCTAGCTTCACTTGCCTTGAGACTGGAATGGCCTCAGACTTCCCGACTGTCAGTGGGGCTACTGGTTCCAACCGTCCCTAACTCACGGTAAATTGGTACAAGGCATGTTCAGGACCCTTTGGTATTGGAGGACTCGGCCTCCCCCAGGCCTCCTTGGTAGAAGGCCCCAGAAGATCATCCACTCCCCAAACCCCAAGGACAGGAACACAAGATGACCTAGTACTCGAGGACCCTTTATTCAGAACCACAGGAGATGGCTCTGAGATAGCTGTCCACACAGAAACTGACCCAAGTCATGCAGGGGAGGCCACCTGTCAGTCTGTGTAGGCTCAGCAGCTGCTGAGTGGGCCTGTCTCCTCATAGATCTAGGGACTGACTTTCCTTGTCCAACCAAACTCCAAGTCACCTGTATACAAGCTGCCCTACTCTGTGAGGCCCCTGCCACTTGTAAAAGCAGCATCTGCCCCAACAGTTTCCTCGTCTGCGTCTGCGGGCCTAAAGCTGGCTGCCCAGCCAGTCCCTGGGCCAGTCCGCAGGCCAGGCAGTTCTACTGGTTGTATCCCATCCTCGATCCAGCATCAGCAGGCTCTGGTCCTACTCTTTTCTCCGGCTTTGGCTCTGGGTCGGGCCTCTTTAGGAGAACAGCTCCCCTGAGATAAGCATCCAAGCGCTAGCCAGGTCCTCAGCACCTTGTCATTTCCTTCCGGTGGAAGGCATTCGGAGCCTGTGGAGATCCCCACTCGGCTCACTGCGAACCCCAACCCAGGTTCTTAGCGGGGGGGGGGGGGTGAGGGTCCCAGCTTTCTGGGCTCCAGCTGAATGATGGTCTCAATGAGCGTGTCCCTTAGTCACTCTAAGCAGATCACCTAGATCTCTAGCTAGCCCCCAGCAACAGAGCAGATCTTCCTTGCCACCAAGAGCCAAGGGTAAGGGGGTGCGGGAACAGGCACCCCGGTGGTCCAGAGCCTCGCGCCTCTCGCATCTCCCCCAGGCTGGGAAGAAAGCTTCAGAGGGGAAGCACAGGTCGGAGGCGGCCTGCCTGGGTCCCGCGCCCCGGCAGGAGAAGCGCGAGCCGAGCCTCCCATGACCACCCTGTGTGTCCTGTCCCGCGGAATCGGAGGCAAGGACCCCACACCCACTCCCGTCGCCCATGCCCAGGGGCGTCCTGGCCCGCGCTCACACTCACCTGCCACCACCGCCGAGGGCCCGGGCACTCTGGAGTTCCCGCCGGCGAGCGCGAGAGTCCGGGCGCCCCCAGCTGGTCGCACTGACCATACGGGGCGCGGGCTGGGGAGCTCGGGGACGTCCCCACACGGTCCCCGCGTAGCGGCCTCCGACCCTGTTACCTGCGGCACTCCGGTGTCCCTGAGGCTGCAGGAGGGAGCCACGCCCTCAGCCTTAGGTCACCAGCCAGACCTCATCTCCGGGTTCCCAAAGTACCTCTCCCACGTGGTCCACGGCGCCCGGCCCATTCCCACCTCCGAGGAGACCAGAGACTGATGTCTCAGCTGCTTTCCTCCAGATCTCGCCTGCCCTCTGGCCACGCCCCTGTTTCTGGAAGGCTCCAGGCTGTAACTAATGCTTTCCTGCTAAAAGAAGACATTGCAACCTTGATCTCCTAGGACCGTTTGAGATGAGAACCACTCATCCATCTGTCCTACAGACACACTTCTATTGACCTGAAGGACAAAGCCAGCAGAATAAAGTAGGTCTATAACTTCGTGGTGACCCCTATAACCTGGGGTGGGACACCAGAGTTGGAAAGAAAAGAGAATCTACCCTGTTTCTGAGGCTGGGCAAACAAGGTGCTACTCTGAGCCACCATCAAGCCCACTCACCGGGTCATTCAGCTGTGAACCCTCCCCAAGCCTGGTGTCCCCGCATCCTTGTGTCCATGAATGGCTTTTCACGCTGATGGAAGTGCCAAGGGCATTTGCTGGGGCTCGTTTTATTTCAGAGCCAACTCAGCCTTGATAGGATCTGCCCAGGGATCTCCTGAGCTTCTGGCTTCCCCAGCATACAGGTGATTCTGGAACAAAAAGAGGGGTGGAACTTGTCTGGTCTCCTGGGACCAGGCAACCTTATAGAAGAGGGAAGAGACTCCAACGAGTCACAAGTCCACTTCCCTTAGTAGCCTTGGGACCCAACCCAGGGTCCCAGAGATCGCCCTGTTGGAATCATCTGGAAGGTAGAAACTGACTTCCACTCCTGGTGGCATGAGGTCCCAGCTGAGACTCATACTGCTACCTTCTGCAAGCCTGCCCAGCCTCCCTGCCCAGCCTCCCTGAGATTGGCTAGGCATTGCTTCTGCCATGCCACAGCGACATAGCCAAGGTGACACTTGCTCTCCAGACTGGAGCCTGCTGGTTTTCTCACTAAGAGCCCTGGCCTAGATTCCCAAGAGCCCATGACAGTGGTCAGATGGCCATCCCCATCAGTACCTCAGCAGTCCCACCCCATCAACAGAAGCTAGGATACAGGGAACCCTCCTAATTGGTCCCAGAACTCTAAAATGGGGGAGGAGGAGTAGTTTGGTGCAGAGGTGGCATGTCCTCTGGTCTTCCTAAGCAGACTGCAAGGAGCCCGTCACTCTTTTGGTAGGATGGGAATGATGCTATGACTTTGGTCTCTGTCATTTTATGTCATCATCACATAGGCCTATGACCAGTCTGACAGCAAACAGGAAAATAGAGCTGGAGAATGGAATGGGAACAGGATGCTTGCCTCACCACAGGCCGCCAACCCACATGGCACCTTCACAATCCTCATGTCTCCTGTGGACATCTCTGTGGCAGCCTCATGGGATACTCTGACCCCAGTCAGTAACTATGTTCAAGCAGTGGTCAGCACTAGAGTCTCCCAAAAGTATAATGGAGGCTCTCACTGGGTGGGGTGGGCCTGAGTTTCTTAGTACAGTAGGATTTGGGGTGTTTGGTTTTCTAACTTTTTAAAAGAGGGTTTATTTATTTATTTAAGAATTACTCATTTTATTTCATGTATAATATACTGTAGCTGCCTTCAGAAGAGGGCATCAGATCCCATTACAGATGGTTGTGAGCCCCCATGTGGTTGCTGGAAATTGAACTCAGGACCTCTAGAAGAGCATTCAATGCTCTTAACTGCTGAGCCATCTCTCCAGCCCCCAAATATTTCAGGTGTATGGGTGTGTTACCTGCATGTTTGTCTGTACACCGGGTGTGCAGTACTTGAAGAGGCCAGAAGAGGGTGTATGCCACATGGATGCTGGGAACAGAACCTTGGTCCTCTGAAAGAGCAGCAAGTGCTCTTAACTACTGAGCCATCTCTCCAGTCCCTATGTATGTCTTTGAGTTTATGAGTTTTTTTGTCTCATCTATGTATGTGGCTGCAGAGGCCCGAAGAAGGTATCAGACCCCCTGGAGCTGGAGTTAGAATTGTGAGCTGCTGTGTGGGTTCTGGGAATTGAACTCAGGACCTCTGGAAGAGCAGTCAGTGCTCTTAACTGCTGAGCCATCTCTCTAGCCCCTACATAAACAAATCTTAAAAAAAAAAAAATTAAAAAAAAAATTTGTACACAACTTCTCAGGAGAAGTTAACCAAACACTCCTAAGCTCATGTTTGGGGTATTGTTTTCAGGCGTCTGTGAGGCCTGCCTGGCAGAAGTGAGGTCCAGGAGGTAAGCCTTCGGAGGTTATAGCCACTCTGGTTCTAGCCTGGCCTGAGTTTTCTGCTTCCTGATCCCGCAGTCCCACCACTGACTGAGCAATTTGCTCTGTCATGCTCCTCACCTGGTGGACTGAAGTCATGGGCCACAATATAACCCTGTCCCATTAAGTTGCTTCTGTCAGGTAGGTGTCTGGCCATAGCAACAAGGAAAGTGATGAGTCTAGACGATGGGTACTGAGAAGTGGCACTGTTGGTGTGGGAAAGCTGACCATGGATTTCATTAGCCTTCAGAATCAGTTTCTGGAAGAGTTTGGCACTGAGGGATAAAGAAAACCCGGAAAGCTGTAAGCAGAGCTTAACTGGCCGTTGTGGTGAGAGGACAGAGACCAGAACGCCAAAGGAAATGTGAACATGGGCGAATGTGACCATACTAATGGACAAGACAGCTCCACATCCAAGAAGACACACAGTGAACCCAGATGTCTAGGGGCCCCTGTATCTACAGCCTTGCTTCCTGTGGCTCACATGGGCCATCTCTAGGGCTGTCCTTACTAGGTGCCTACAATTTTCCTCAGCAGACACCCCATGTTCCTAATATCAACATTCCCATAGCAACCTTTGTTGGGGATTGGTTCCAATGCTTTGAATTAATCCAGCTTCCCCCCACCCTCCCCACCAATCAGGAATCTGCATGTCTAAACACTGAAGATCCCTGTGCCTAATTGGTTTTCGTTTGATCAGTAAAGAGCCAATGGCCAATGGTTGGGCAGGTAGACTGAGGCAGGACCTTTAGATTTGTATGCACTAGGAACTGGGAGAAAGGAGGACAGAGAATTGCTATGACCTGGGGGAGAAGGATGGGACATAAGAGCTGCAGGAGAGAGAGTCACTTCCCCGGTTGGGACTGGGGTAGCAGGGGAAGGTTTAGGAGTCTCAGGAGTACCGGAGTTTAGGAGTGCCCAGCCTTCGAGCTAGTCACGGCATGTGAAAAATTAACTGGCCTGTGTGTGTGTGTTGTGTGTGTGTGTGTGTGTGTGTGTGTGTGTGTGTCTTTCATTTGAGAATCCAAAGAGTTCCTGGGCGGGTGGCTGGGAGTATGGCCCCACAAAGCAGTATGGTCAACTACCACTACAAACCTTGGCTTTACCTTCATGAGTAATATGCACGCACGTATGTACACACCTGGGCATGGGGGTCAGAAGACAGTTTTCGGGAGTCGTTCTTCTCGCCCTCCACTGTATTCTGGAGATCAAGCTCAGGTTGGCTGGCTTGCATGTCAACTGCAGTTACGTGCGGGGCTTGACTCAGGTCCTTGACGTCTTCCCATTCCCTTTTGGGATGGGAATGTTTACTCTGTGACTTTGAACATTAGAAGTTTGTAACTTTTCATGGCACGTGCCTTTGATCTCAACACTCAGAGGCAGGCAGATCTCTGAAAGTTCGAGGCAAGCATGGTCTACAGAGTGAGTTCCAGGCCAGCCAGGGTTATAGAGAGAGAGCCTATTTCAACAACCCACCTCCAAGAAGGGAAGTTTGTAACTTGCTGATTGTTACAGGGGCTCACAACTGAGTTTGCTGTGAATCTCAGGAGATACTTTGGCCTTTTGAAGAGTGTTGTACTGAATTTCATTTACATTATGAGATGTCCATGAACATATGGGGACTAAGGGGCAGAATGTATAATCTCAAATGTCCCCGACAGGCTCACATTTGGGGTATTTTGTTCCCTGGCTGGTGGCACTGTTTTGGAAAGCTGTGGAACACTTAGGGGCTGGGGGTGGGGAGGATGTGGCAGGAGAAGGGCACTGGGAGGACCTTGGAAGATGATACTTCTGGTCCCAATCTGGCCCAGGATCCGACTTCCCAGTTCAGCAAGATGTAGGGAGCTCCACTGCTAGACCCTCCTCATAGGGTAGCTGGACCCAGAAGCCAACACAAACCTTCGTCCTTTGTGACAGTGATGTGAGAAAGACGATACATCTTTTTTTTTTTTTTTTTTTTTTTTTTTAAGACAGGGTTTCTCTGTGTAGCCCCGGCTCTCCTGGAACTCCTGTTGGTGGTGGATACATTTTCTTAACAAGAAATATCAGGGGACAAAAAAGTAAAGACTTCAGGAAGAAAAACACAAAAGCAGAAATGAAACCCTCTCAGGAGGGTTAGCAATACAAACCAGAAAGCCAGAGACGGAAAGCATGGAAGAAAAGGAGACAAATAGAAGCTCTCTGTTCAGGTCACTCAATATTTGAACAAATGCGGAATTCCCGGGAAAGCGGTAGAGGTCGGAATAAGTAAGAACTCGGTTATCTTAAGGATATGAACCACCAGGCGGAACCCCATAACGTGAAGTATCCTGCATGATAGAGAAGACGCAATGTCCATATAGTAATGTTTCAGAGCATTTCGGAGAGGGGAAAATCCTAAAAGTTCTGAGAGGAAAACTTATCAAGCCCATTTGGGATCCTTAAAGACACTGAAAATGATGCTTTCAGCTTCTGAGAGACGTTTCCCAGCCAGAACTCTGTATCCAGAGAAACTTTCAACTGAACACAAACGCAGAACACTTTCAGATGTTTGCAGCCTGTGCATTGTATTCCTGGAAGCTAGGTAGGTAGCCATCCAGCCAAGACTTTATGAAGAGGGAAATCCAGGAAACAGAGACGAGCTGCGGTGGACAAGTGAAGGCAAGCTTCCGGGTATAGGGGGATGTTCAGCCAAGTGAACACCTGCACTTCAAGTACACCTGGCTGAAGCCTCTGGCGACCGAGGTCACTGTGATAAAACACCTGGTGCAGCTAGGTAATTTGCAGGGGTTTCCCACACCCACGGAGTTTAGGCTCCATTGCTAAACTAAAACTCCTGGAAAAATAAAACCACTTGTTTGGGAGAAGAAATCAGGGCCGAGGGTGTAGTCCAGGTACAATATCCATGCCCCCTCCCTGACTGACTCACTGCATCACCTCGGTTGACAAGAACAGCCATTTAGAGCCATAAGAGACGGAAACACTGACTGCACTCAGGAAACTACTTGGAGGAGGCACGGGCTCAGAGACTTAAGGGTATTGGGAAGTCAACACTTAATTTCAAAATCTAAAACCTGAGAAGCGGCAGAAGCCTGTCACTGAGGGGCAGCAGTCAACACTTCCTCACCCCTAGGTAAAAACAACTCACCATTTTGGAAGTGGCTACCCCAGAAGTTGAGGGAGACATATAGAATGTCTTGGCATTAGGACAACACTGGTACCTTACTTACCTCCTGGCCCCAAGTATTTGGTGTTTTGCATCTTGTTGGCAGGGACCTAGACCCTGAACTCCTCCCTTGCTCTTTGCCTCACTCCAGACAGACCTTTCCTGTCTCATCCCCTGCGGGGCCATTCTGAGTAGTTAAGCCTGCTACTTGGAAGCACTGCTGTGTTGAAGTGGATTTTGATCTGAGAAGCCTGGTGCAACCCTCCTTCCGGTATTCTGAAGAGTGCTGAAGGAAAGCCACATTCCTGGCACCCTAAGTGCAAGCCGGTGGTGTGCAGCCTAAACTAGTGGTCAGTCTTCTGAAAACTGATATTCCATTTCAAGAGGCCACTTCAGCTTTTAATCAGCACCTCTTTCCCTTTTAATGTTAACATTAGACATTAAGACATCTTTCTAGGGGTTGAAGAGATGGCTCAGTGGTTAAGAGTGCTTACTGCTCTTGAAGGGGACCTGGATTCCTAACACCACAAGATAGATGGCTCACAACAATCACTCCAGGGCTAAGGGATCTGATGCCCTCTTCTGGCCTCATTGAGCATTGCATGAGCACAGTACATAACACAAACCAGCCAAAGCTCACATTAAAAAAACTAAAATACATTCTTTATTTACAAAAGAAGGAAGGAAGAAAGGAAGGAAGAAAGGAAGGAAGGAAGGAAGGAAGGAAGGAAGGAAGGAAGGAAGGAAGGAAGGAAGGAAAAAAAGAAAAGGTATCATCTATTTGTATCCATCCTTTGGGTAGTTCCTCTGAATTCCACAACTTCAAAAAGTTGTACACACAATTTAGAATGAAATTAAATCTCTCTCTCTCTCTCTCTCTCTCTCTCTCTCTCTCTCTCTCTCTCTCTCTCTCTCTCTCTCTCTCTACACACACACACACACACACACACACACACACACACACACAGAGTTTGGCCCGGGTGGGTTATTTCAGATCCCTAATTCCTTGGGTTTTAAAATGGTCTTCTTCTTAGACAAACAAGAAATTTAAAACATTTTACTTAAAAGGCAAAATGTTCTCAATTAAAAGCCAAAAATCATGCATTTCTTAGTTAAGCTGGTCAACTCAGACTGGCTCACTCCTGCATGCCAGAAAAGAGGTATTACAGCAGAAACTCCAGCCACAAGACTCGAGAGTGTGGCCCAAGGAAAACATCTTTTAAAATATTGTTGTGCACCAGGAAGACTCTGGAATTCCCCACAACCAGACTGACTTTTGTTTTTTACCCCAATTTATCCTCAAAAAACACACGGCAGCCTTGGCTCTGTCAGCTTCAAATAAATGAAATCCAGTTATTCTAGTTGAGTGCCCTTCCTCCTTACCCTAAAACCTGAAATGTGAGTTCAAGGCCAGCCTGGTCTACATGGTGAATTCTGGGACAGCCAGGGCTACAAAATAACCAAAGATGGAGTTTGGACAGGCAGATGGTAGAAAGTGACCCCCCCTCAGTGTTGCTCAAAGCAAGGCCCCTTTTCTTAAAAATGGAAAATGGCAAAAAGAACAGGGTGCTGCTTGGGACGACTGTGCTGCACTGTGACATTTAAGGAAAAGACTCAAAAGATAGGCTGGGGACTTAGCTTTACCTCAGCTGTAGAGTGTCTGCCTACTATGTACAAGAGTCTGGCTTTGATCCCCAGTGCCACCAGTTAACTGGGTGTGGTGGCACATGCCTGAATCCCAGCATTTGAGGGGCAGCCAAGGGAATCAAAAGTACAAGACCATCTTTGGATACATACCAAGTTTGAGGCTAGCCTGGGCTACTTAAAATCCTGGCATTAAAAAAAAATAAAAGACCATAAACTACCCAAAGCAACTTACATTCTCTGGTAAGAATGTAATATCAAAGCAGGTGTGGTACACACCTCTAATGCTGACACGAGGAAAGAAGGCAGGAAGTTCAAAGTCACCCTGGCCTACATAGGAAGACCATGTGGAAAAAAAGAGGGATTTTTTTTTTTTCTTTCTTAGGAAACTTGGTTCAGGAGTGTCATCATATCGGATTTCTAAGGTTCACTGAAAGTTTCAGGCACTGCACAGAAGGCCACCGGTGTCTTAGTGTCAGGGCATTTACCTCAATGATTTACCAAAGCAACTTCCACCAGCCAGTACAATATACGGCAAGGTCTCGCTCTGCACATGTGCAGACCACATGGGAGGTACGGCACTGTCCGACCAACTGTAATGGAGATACTCCCACACCCCAACAATGCTGGTATGGGTAAATGCAGAAAAAGTAGCTTAGGCTACTCCCAATATTAAAACTTAGCCCTAGGATGGCTAAGTAGGATAAGGGAGTCAAAGGAAAACTTAAGACTTGATTTAGATATTTACCTGTATTTCTTCACAATAGAGCATACATATGCACAAATTCAGTGTCTAGGTAGACTGGGAGAACTGCCCTATGTTAGAATGAGCTCATCCTGTCATTTACTGTGAGAATTTGTTCAGATGCTACTGAAAAGGATTCTAGTTTCTCTGGAGCTCTGAGGACGTGAGCAGAAGGAATCAATGGGCACAGCCGGCTTCTCTCGGCTAGTCTATCCACTGCTGGGCAACCTGACATCAATGGGCACAACCGGCTTCTCTCAGCTAGTCTATCCACTGCTAGGCAACCTGACATCCATCAGCTTGGCTTTCTCAGTGGAGAGGCAGTCATGGACGGCAGCCTAGCTACTGCCTTGCACAACCTTAAAACCAGTCAATAACCCTGCCTCTCAGACTACCATTTCGGTCTCTCTCTCCATCCAGTAGTATTGAGGCTTGAACCCTGGACCTCTAGCATGCTGAACAAGTGGTCCATCACCCAGCCCCACCCAGAGCCCTCTTCCTCCCTGCTCTGTCCAAACAGGCTGTGTGTGCCTTGCTCCACCAAACCCACAGCAGAATAATGCAGTTCCTTACAGCAGTTAAGTTTAAGGTGTAAGATAAAACTGGGCATGGTGAGCATGCCTTTGATCCCAGTACTTGGGAAGTGGGTTCTAGATCAGCTAGGGCTACACAGTGAGACCCTATCTCAAAACAAAAACAAAACAAACAAACAAACAAACAAAAAGCTGGGCCACTATTGCAAATAACCGAATGTTTCTAGCTTCACACTGGCTGTGGTGGAGTGTCTCTCACTCCTTGCTGGCAGCACTTGTAAGCACAAAAGGGACTTTTGCCATCAGCAGTAGAGCAAGGAAATGCCCACTCTAGCTAACCGCGGCTGTATTTAGAAGTTTCCTTAAGCAGCTATTCCGGTTTTACGTAAACGCTCATACCAGAGGTTCTGAAGATAAATGAAAGCATGAAGCCTTTATTGAACTGCAGACTGTGAATAATGAGCCCCGTGGGATGGGGTGTGTGCATAGAAGCTCAATTTATAAACTTTCAAGGCAAACAACTGACATCTTTGAAGACACTGTGAGCTTAAAAAAAAAAAAAAAAAAAAAAGCTTCCGGGTATGAAATTCAGTTTTCGTCACTGGTGCCCAGTCACATGGCCTCAGGAAATGTCGAGATTTCATAAACCATTTGTATCAAATCTCTTTCTGGTAAATCCCTTTAGTGCCTCTGCAGCGGAAACTAGACAAGACTGGAGAGTTGAGGACTCAGACCTCCAGCACCTCATGAGCGTCTGCGTTGCTTAACACTGAAGGCAATGCTATCAAAGAAAAATAAACAGAGAGCTGGTTAGACACAAACCAATGTTGCCCGACTTCTAAGCAAGTCTATAGGATATGCTACCACAGAAGCGTTGATCCCAGTGGCCTTTCCCACTCTACATCCAAAACCAACACTGGTTGCTACGGATCCTTCCCCCTTTAACAATGCACCACGGGAGCAGCGCTCCTTAGCAATGTGGAGTGTGACGTGTCACAGGATTGCTGAACGTTCAAAGACTTGAAATCTTCAGTGGAATGTACAGGGAATCTTAAAAGCCAGAGACTAGGTTTCGCAATGAACTGCAGCTACATGTACAAAAGGCTAAACTGATCTTGGGACAGCTGTAAGTGGCACAGAACCCAAGGAAAATGAGCTTGCACTCCAGTCCAAAATTGAGACTGACAACCCACGTTTGGGTACTGAGGAAAGCTCTACACCCCAATAGGTACTATCTGTAGTGCTTCTCCAAGCTCCCACCCCCACCTAGGAGCAAGCACTATGAGCCCCACCATCCCCATAGAACTTTTAACAGAAAAGTTCCTCTAGACTCCGTAACAGAGACCCTCCCTTAAAGCTGCAGGGAAGCTGCAGGAATACACAGCTGAGGGAGGGACAAGTGGCAGGAACTTAAATAGGAATGTCAGTCTGGCTCAGACTAAGAATAGACCCATTTCCTTATTTAAAAAAAAAAAAAAAAACTGAAATGTAAAACTATCAATAAACAAATTCACTACAATACATGATCTCCTATTGCATCCTCACAAAGTCCAGGATGTACTTAAGCCTCACACTGCCAGGGCAGCCAGCTGAGGCCCCCTCTGCTGCCCTTCTCTTGGTTGTCTCTTTTGGACTAGAGATTAAGGGCAAACCAAGTGAGCCTTTAGTAGGAGGCCAAATATTTACTCAAAACACGAAGCCTCTGATCAGTGAACGGAGCTGTCGGTTAACTGATCATACTATCTAAGTTCCCACAGAAAAGCTGTGTGAAATACTGAGGGACAGCCTCCGTGTTCTTTACCATACAATAGCAGGAAACCACTCTGGAGCTCTTGAGGTTCAGAAGAGACAAAATGATGATACTCCCAAGAAACCCTGCTCCCAGGTGTGCCTGACCTTCTCAGTACTCCACTGGATGAACTGTCACTTGACGGAAATTAAAACTGACTGTAACAGGCCAAGCCGAAAAAGCAACCCCTACAGAAGCCTTGGCTCACTAACTGCTTCCGGTGGATGCTGCTTCCTCATTAAGACGGTTTCAAGCCAGACATGGTGGCATACACCTCTACCCAGCACTTGGGCTTAAGCAGAGGCAGGTGGAGTCCCAGGACAGCCAGGGCTACCTACTGAGACCCTGTCTCAAAACACACAGACCCACAGGCCCACAGATGTGCTCCCCTCTACGACTGTTTAATGGGCTTGTAGATCATCAAGGTAACATTTCGGTATCTATCCATGATAACCGGGGTCATCTAATAGCTCAACAATTAATTCTGAAAGTTAATTGTATTAGAACCAATTCCCTGAGAATGTTCTTTGGTTCTGGGCAACACAAAATCCCAAGCAAATAGGACGAAAGAAACGGAGCAGTTTTAACTGCTTACCCGCCAAACTCTGGGACTGCAAAAACTAACCAGGACTTGTCATGGGGGTAATTTCCAGAGAACATTCTTTGAGCCTATCTGCAGACACTGGAGAGGATATTCTGCCTGTTTCCACCTTTTTTTCTGACTCTCTTGCCTGTCAAGCAATAACCCAAAGGCCACTGTACACCATACACATTCACTGTCTCACAGGACGGGATGAGAAAAACATAGGAGACTCAAGATTCCGGAGCAAAAGAGACCATTTAAGATGCCCGTCTCAAGCAGAGCACAGTAGCCTACATCTTTAATGCTGGCACTTGGGAGGTTGGGGCAAGAGGATCTCAAGTTGGAGGCCAGCTGGACTATACAGTCGTCCTAACATCTTCCCAGTAGACAAATCCTAATCCCACCCCACAAAGAGAGCATCACCTACGATCCATGAGCATTATCCATGACTATCTGGGATGAATTAAACAACCTAACTGTTCCCAATGTAGACTGAAGTAAAATGTCCTCTGAACAGGACAAATAGATAATATGGTCAGCTGCTTGAAGACCAGAGGGAGCACACATGGAGGCCAAAAACCTAGGGCTGCAGTAATAACACAGAAGTCCAAAGAGAGCTTGCTGCTCTACTAAGGGACCCATGCTCAGCTCCCAGCACCCACATGGTGGTGGTGCAAACAGCTGTCACTCTAGCTCCAGGGCATCCACCATGTTCTTCTGGTCTCTATGGGCTCCTGCACATACATAGGGTGCACATAAACTCATGCAGATACTCACATATACACACAATCTCCTGAAATTTTAAAAGTTGAAGATTCTATAGATGAAAGATAGACTTGAAAACTAAGTGTAGAATCGTCCAACACAAGCCACTGAAGAGTAGGGACCATCCTGGGCACACTGTAACTCCAGCAAAAAAAAAGAAACTTTCTTTCAGATGGATTTACCCAAACCACATTGGAACTCCCTGTGAATACCTCTCTAAGCCCCCAAGCACTGCAGCTACATAGTAGTATTTAATTGTTCCTCAGGACAAGTACACAAGGGTGACCACCAGATAAACCTCACCACAGGGAGGCACTATTTGTAGAATTCCCCTCCAAGAATACCCAGGAACGCTAGCGATCCACGGGTACCGAAGGACCAACCAGAACGGTTAAGATACGTTTCAGAGATAGCTACAAAAATCTTCATGCAAAGTATTGCAATTCAAGACAGATGGGAGTCAGATAGCAAAGATACAATGTACAGAACAAATGAGCAGGCAAACTCAAAGTTCTTGAAAGTATTTTACTTCAGATTGAAAAATGAACAGCTCTGTGACGCTGCTCACTCCAGATACACAGTCTTCACGAGTACAACGCTGGTCATCTGGGGAAATGGATACACACCTCAGTTCTCCTTCATGCTTTTTCTTTTAGAAAGATACTGTTTACCAAAAAGAAACGGCAGCAGTACAGGAAAAACTATTTTCCCAATAAATTTACGAAAACCTAAGATTCCCAATGGAATCAAGATCGTCTTCCCGCTATCACCACCTTAATATAATCACATGCTTACTGGACACTAGTAACCCACCGAAGAGTACATTTACTTTCAACTATGAGGGTGATTCTTTAAAACAAACTTCAGTGTGGTAAATGTAACACAGATCTCTGCAGGTGTTAAGTGTCTGAAATAGGCAGCTAATACTGGATTTAATATTATTTTATAAATAATTGTTCCCTTAGCAGTAAACATAAGTCTACACATTCACGAGCCCTACAAAATAAATACTGTGATATGCACAATATGTTATGACAAACTAGTTTCAAAACAACAAAACTTCAACATCTTGATAAAATTCTGATCAGAATAAAATGTGACTCTAAAATTGCAAACAGTCAAAATAACATCACATTTAAAATCTTCCACAGTTTACACAGTACTGTGAGTTTCCAGTTGTGGAACACATTTTTTTCCCCATTGTAAATTAAAATATGAACATATTGAAAATTGTTAATTTCAGTGATGATACCGGTTTGGTCTTACTTTGTAGCATTATTCTCATTATAAAAAGTTGCAGTAAGTGTCCATTCATGGTCTGATTGGTCTTCAGTATTTCCTAAGTGTATAGAAAAGAAATCCCTAAAAGCCAACAGTACTTCACACATATACATATAAAAGAATCCCATCTCGGAAATGGCCATACTGAACAGAGCCACACACACACTGATGCTAGACATGAGGGCTTTCACCTCCAAAGACCACTCTGACGACAAGCGGAGCGTGTACAATCCATTGTGTTAAATACCCCACCTGAGTCTCAACTCAGCGGGTGATGAGTAACAGGATTACACGCTTGCACTTGTAGCTGACCACAGCCAAAAGGTACAGGATGATTAAAACAAGCCAGTGTTTACAAAGTTTTAATTAAAGACAGCAATTCCATTAAAGGAGAGGATAAAGAATGGGATGACAAGAAGTATTTGGTCTTAATAAGGCAATACAAAATCGATCCATTATCAAAGACCATTTAATTTTTAAAGATCGACAATACCAAAAGCATAAAGTGGAGTATAAGAAAATAGTTTTTTATAAGTATGATTTAATTAAAGCTGTTTACAATTACTCTCTCCCACAGTAGTACGCATGAACCTAAAAGAATGAGAGAGGACACGACAAGCACATGGGACGCAGGGTCAGAGGAGCCAGCATGCGAGCGAACGAGGGCTGTGGAGCTAGAGGTCGGTCGCACTGTGACAGGAACAGCCTAGGCCCAGAGAGGCCTTTCGGTTCCTTTGAGGAAGAAGAGGGAGGGGAAGAAAAGACTGCTAGGAAACACTCGAGTCCTGCTAAGGCCCAGCGCCCGGGAAGACAGCAGCACGGTAGAGCAGGCGCTAATTCTGAGAGATGACTAGAGGTTGTTCAGTGTATACACAAGTACATAGTACATTTTTCTCTTTTTTACAAAATAAAATAAACATCATTTGCCACCATAAACCTTTTCTTTAGAGAGGAAAGAATTTCGAAGCAGGTCACAAGGGTTCTGTGAAGTCATTTCAATGCTGAAGAACACAGACAGGACCAGAGCTAATCACTTCCCTGCATGTATTAGAATGACGACAACTCAGATTATTCTTCAAACTAATCCTGAGAAAAAAATCTGTTTACAATTCAAATAGTAATGTTATGTAAAAAGTATTAACAAATCCACTATTACAAATATCAATTTCCTATATGATCTTCTATATATACACACAATAAAATGGCAAATATATGCAAAATTATTTAAAAAAAAAACCATGCACAAATCACTTTCCCTCTTGAGTCTGACTTCCTATGAGATGCTCTTGTTGACCTTCCTATCTCCTTAAAACTGCTCTTTGTTCCTATCAGCTACCAACACTGAGCACTATTCCCTAGAACTCTGCATAAAGCCAATGAGAAATCTATTTATTTTACATTCAAGCTTTAAATCTTAAAATGACCCTGTTGTAGCACATGACTTATCACATAAGCAGCCTTTTTCCCCCTTTTTTGCTTGCTTTTTGTTTTTGCAGTTGTCAGTCTTCATGATCCATTCCGTGGCGAGCTGGGAAAAAACGCAGTTGCTAAATCAACGTCTGAACAGTGTGAGGCTCCTGCCGTCCCAGGAGTCCCTGTGCAACTGTCCTGAGCACGAGATCATTGCACACAGAAGACAGTCCGTCGCAGAGTGCCGACTATCTACAAAGCTCTGAGAGGGGCGCGTCCCTCTTGTGTCTCCTCTTTTTGCCATGGTAATACTGAGTATTGGATTTGCCTTGATGCTGTTTGCTTGTCATCAAGGCACCATGGCTGGTTTGAGCTGTACCTTGGAAGCCTTTGCTGGAAGAACGGAAGAGCCTTGCTGATCCATGCTGCAGAAGAAGAAAGCAGTGAGAAATACAGCAGAGTTGTCCACTGGCAAACCTGAAAGCAGGGCAGTGCCCAAAACTAGAAATGGGCAGGCACGCTACTTAACAAGGATCCCCCATTGCCACCTCTCAATGTGCCAATTTGAGACAGTCCCACACTGCCACCCTGGCCAATCTAGAGCTTCCTCTGTAGTTCAAGCTGGCTTCAAACACTGAAGAGACCTGCCTGGCTCCTCTTCCCAGTGCTGGGATTAAAGGCGTGTGCCACCACACCCAACTATCACAGACTGTTCCAGAGGCTAGACAAAGGGCTGACAGGGTGAACTCTACAGAGCAGAGCACTAGCTTCCCTTCCCAACAGCATGTGTACAACAGGAAAGCTTCCTCGAGGCTCCACTGCTCACACAAAACGCTCAGGAGCACTACCGGAAGAGGGTGTCAGACCTAAGCAGTTTAGAGGCAGGTCGGGGCAGTGGCTCTTCCTTTCCTATTCCCAGTGACAGCTTCTTCAGCTCCCTACTGGCACCAGTTTCTGGTTAGCCCTGTCCCTCCCTGCATCTGTATTTGGTGCCCATGTTAAGGCTGTGGAAGTACAGTGGACTGGGCAAGTCAAATCACAACCTCCAAGAGGCCTTTTCCCATGGTCCCTGCTACACCTGAGGATGAGAAATAAAACTTATACCACAGACCAGTATCAAAAGCTTCTTCCCTTGCCTGATTCATTATTCATGGCTGATTAGTAACACTATCTGTCAACTAAAAATACTTAAGTCAAAGCTGATGTGAATCAACGGAACCTATCTCCCAGCTACCTGGAGACTGTCATCAGCAACAAGTATCAAATCTGAACAAAGAACTCACTGTTTCTAGGGATGCTGAGACATTTCCCCAGTGCGTTTCAAGCACAGCCATGAGGACCACTCAACAGCCTGCTCTACACTCAGCTACATCCTCAGCCCCAATGCTCAACGTGTAAAGGGCTTGGCTGGCACTAAGATCTATGTTAACAGTATCTTAAAAGGAGCCTCAGGACATCTGGTTTGACAAAACAGTTTGTTCTTTAACCAAGAGAGTTGTTTACATCCATGGCAGCAACTGTGCTCATGTTAGAAATTCTAACTATATGATATTTAATACAAACTAAACATTTTCTAATTGTTCTAAGCATCTTTATAATTAACATAGTATTCATTATAAATTGAAAAGGTAGATTATTTTTGTCATCACTTTATAGATAAGGGAAGTATACAACTAAGTCCATCCAGCAGATGAGAAAGTAAAAGAGAGGGCTCCATGGGATGTTCAAGGCCACACTCCCCACTGCTGAGGAACAGGGGTCAAAACCTTGAGCCCATGCTATTAAACGTGATCCTACACTGCCTCTTTATAATTTCTGCTTTTTCAGGCTGTGTTTCATTATTTAGTCTTCCAATAATAGTATTAGACAAGAATTAAGTTTTAATTAATTAGGATAAGTTTATGTGGTTTTCAATCCGTAAAACCACAACTGTTATGAGATCTGTCCAGTAACAGTAAATACAGCAAAATACTGTATTTTCTCAATACATTAACAAGTGCTGAGAAAATTTACCCCTGTGAAATACCAGTGTCTAGTAAAGGCATGCGAGTGTGTGGGTCTGACGGAGCTCATAAACATGGGAAGAAGCATGCCCTGAAAATTTTAAGTCTATCAACTCTAGGAAATATGGACAGGTTATTCATACTTGTTGTAAATAAATACCTTAATAAATCAATTTTAAAATTAAAAGAGAAAAACAGAAATTCTAACTATCTGAAACTGAACACTAGCAGTGACAAGCACAGATTCTACCCACCTGTGATTTGTTGGTGTTGTTGGGTGTGTTAGTGGTTTGGGTGCTCTGCATTTTCCCAACTGCCTGAGAGACCTCCAAGGAGACATCCTGTGAGCCTACCCGGTTGACAGTGGGTGGACGGCAGAGCAGCTGTTTGGGGGTTTTGCATGGCGTTGCATCAGAATCCTAGCACAAGTCACATGGGTAAAGCAATATATTAGTAGTTTTCGTATTCAGAACTCAGGCAACAATTTCAGCTAAGTACTTTCTAGTCTAAACAGCCACATCTGGGAGCTGAGGAGGCTTTCCTTCCAACGCTGTGTGTGGGAAGGTGTGTGCATCCAGAGCATGCAGTCAGAGACCAGACAACATTTTTTGTCTTCCTCCACTTTATTTTTTGAGACAGAGTCCCTCACTGAATGAGAAGCTTCTGCGTCTGCTTCCAAGAGTACAGCTACAGGCAAACACAGTCGTGCCTGTTTAAAGGGTCACAGGGTGTTCACACTCAGGTCAGGGGACACAGGGTGTTACTTGGGTCAGGGGACACTGGGTGTTCACACGCAGGCCCTCTTGCTTGCACAGCCAGTACTCCTTCTCCACACATTGGAAGTGATCTATTTCACCTTGTGCTTCTATTTAGTGCCAAGTCACATCTAGCTGATTTTTAAATCAATTGTGAATGGGCCTATGTAAGTTCCAGTTGAAGTGAACTTTTATTTATAGCAAGTTATATAAACAATGGAAGACCACCATAAGGAGGGAGGGACCTAGGACCCAGTATGAAGATATGGTCCAATATCTTCAATCAATACAAAATGGCAGGTTTAAGGGGCACACCTGAGCGTCTAGGACAGGGGTCCTTGTTCTAAGCCCCACCTGGTTTCTTGACTGCTTATGCTGGTACACTCCCCGACATGTCAGTCATAGTTAAACTCTTCTTTTCAAGGCAGTCTCGACCTGGGACATCTAGTGTAGCATTCATTCCATCTCCCAAAGCACCACTCCAGAACCCAGTCACAAGGATCTAGTTCATCAATATTTACGACTCCATAACGATATTCATCAACAATGAAAATTCTATTTTTTTCCTCTTTTGTCTTCAAGACACAGTCGTCTTTAGTCCAGGCTGGGCTCCAACTCATTATGTAATGGAGCATGTCTTTTACTCCTGCTCCTGATTCTCCAGCTTCTGTCGCCCCTAGTACTGGGGTTACAGGTATGCACCATCAAGCCTGATTTATGCAGTGCAAGGGACTAAGCCTAGGGCACATGTAAGTACCTCTAAGACCCTAATAGGACATTTTGTAATCACATATTAAAGTCAGAAGTCAAAGAAAAGACAAATCTACCTTAAACTTTTAAGTAGACTCAAATTTTTGACAAAAAAATTTAACGTGAGATGTAATTAATAATAATAGAGATAGAAAGTAGATCAAAGGTTATGGAAAAGGAGAGTTAGGAGAGGCTGCTAAGTAACGTGGGTATTTTAGGGGAGGGAGGGACTGAGACACCATCTCTCTATATGGCCCTGGTTGAAGACTGTCTCCTTCTGCCCCCTCCCAAGTGCCGGGACTGAAGACGTGTGCCACCATGCCTAGCTGGAAAGATCCTTAAATCCAGAGTGAGAGCAGCTGGGAAACACTGAGTCCATTAACACTCATGCGCCGAGCCTTTAATCCTGGCACTTGGGAGGCGGAAGCAGGTCAATGTGGTTTGAGGCCAGCCTGGTCTAGATAGTGAGATCCACAACACGCACGCACGCATGCAGAGCTAGAGTTACAGGCAGTTGTGAGCTGCCTGACATCATTGCTGGGAACCCTGAATTATACTTTTATTAAATATGCAAATTTTATCAATTAACAATTCAATTAAGAATCTCAAAAACCAAGTTTAAAAAAAAAAAAGAGCGTAAGAAGGTGAAAGCTGCCTTATAAATAATATTCTATACCATGGGACCACAGTTCTATGAACCCCTACATGGAAAGACTAAAATGTGATGTAGAAAGTCCTTCACAAGGACAAGGGTGCCCTCTGGGGGTGAGACTGGGAACTGCTGGTTAAGAGGCCTCTCCTGGAGTGAGAGGAGATTCTCTTATTAGAGCTCTGTGTGACATGAGTGTGGTGATAAAATTTAGTGAGACATAAAGAATAACCAAGCCATCTAAATCCAGGAGGCATGCTACTGAGGCTGGGGTGAAGTGTGACACCTGCCATCTTTGAAACAGATCAAAGAGGAAGAGGAACTACTGGACAGAGGGTTAGAAATCAGCCGGTAAATGCTAAAGATGTCACTGACAGGTCTCTATCTTCACTAGACTTTGAGTTTTCTTTAAGAAAATGTTGAGGGAAAAGTACAAGAATGAAAGGTATTGAAAATCTCCCTGGTGCCTCTGAGTGTCCCCAGAGAGCGGGCAAGCAGGCTGGGGTAGCACGCGTCATACTTACGACGTCACTGGAGCTGGACTGCGTGGCAGAGGAGGAGGACACGGGACCTGATGAAGAGTTTGAAGAGTGTTTACTAAGAGATTCCGAGGCTTTACTTCTACATTTTCCAAGGGCTTCATTTTCTTCAGACACATTATTATTACATTTATCTAACTGCTGAGTATCTACTATCAAGGTAACACCATTTCCTGAAAAAGTGGCAAAAGATTGGAAAACGTTTCTTCCCATTAAACACACACAACATAAAAAAAGCCTCTAAGACCCAGTTCACCTTCAAGGAAAAGGTCTTACCGTTGCACGATGGCTCAGGCCTATTCTGCAAGCCCCACTGTTTTGATATCCAATCTCTATATGTGGCAACTTCATCCGTCACTCTAATTATCCTACCTAATATGCTGCACAGGTTAAAAAAAACAAAAGAGGTGTACATTAACTTGAAGATAGGAAGTACCAACCACTCTCGACACAACAGGCTGGCTGGGCTAGACTTTTACCTCTCCGTTTCATTGTTGGGATAGTACTTTGCAATCGGTGACACTGCGTGACTCAACACCACATAGGCATAGTCAAAGGCCTGTTTCACCTGCATGGCCCCATAGGAACTCCTTCCAACATCATTACCTTTAAAAGAAAAGGAGACAGAGAGAAGTAAACTTGGCTGCTGCTTACTATGAACGAAGGCTGATGAGCCCTTGTCCAGGAACAAGGGCGGCAGCTGCTCATGGGAGAACCATCACGAGTGGGCTGTCAGTCATCTCCTTGGCCTCTCAGCCTTTGAACATTGGCACCGTGCTTTGCCATGGTACAACCACCCACACCTGCTTTAGCCCAACGAGGATTCTCCTATCACATATACAAAGAACAACTGGCTATTCTCTTCTTGGAATAAAGCCAAACTACACTGACAACAGTAAGGGAGGAAGGGTGCTGTCTCTCTGTTCTTTGTTTGTATTCGCTATGAACATATCTCTCCACATCATAGGCAAATACATATAACTTGGTCAAAGTGAGGAAGAAATTTGCAGTCCTCACTTTCAAGCCACTCCCAAAGCTAGAGAAGTACAGGAGGGCCACACAGAAAAGAAAGATGCAGTCAGAACATAGTAAGAGCAATCTTCTGGAGCCTTTCTGCCCATGCTCACTGCTGTCTGAGGACTTCCACCTTACTCCCTTAAAACCCTGCTGACAACTGGCTGGAAATAACAGCCCACAGAAGGGGCTACATTTGTAGATGGCTACAAACCCACCCCAAAGTGAATTCTTTTCTGCTGGGCTTTGAAAAAGTTAAGTGGATACTACCCCAACTTATATGGAAGCCTGCAAGGTGGGTTTTTTTTGTTTTTTTGTTTTTCCTAGAGATGTGTCTCTTTTAGTATGATAAGAATATTGTGAACAAGTATTAATTAGAAAGCATGCATTTTTCATGTGAGCAGAGTAAAACATGAGTGGATGGTGATGCTCCCTCTGAAGCCCACACATTTGCCTAGTCTCAATACCTGGTTGTAAAGGATCTTCGATATAAAGCATCGACGGCCGGTAGCCATCAAGCATATTTTTCTGTACTTCATCTTTGGCCACATAGGAACCACCATCCTTTATCCGGATGCCAGTCTTTAAGTAATTGAAGTGCCGTCCATATAATTCAAAAAACTCTATTAAGAGAACACCATAGTTTGTATTGGGGATGCAAGCATCTTCCCTGGGATGTAACTAAAACAGAAAAAAAGGAAGAAATTATTTTGGATTTTCTGTTAGGAAGAGGGGATATAAGTGAGATTCCCAACTTCTATGAATACTCTACTATCATCACCATGATTTGGTACCAGTTGACAGCTATGCTGATGCTACAAAAACCATGTAATGCACGGTATAGACCAGGCAGATAAGGTTGAGTGTGAACCACATCAGGAAATTCATCTCACTCAGCAGTCTGGTTATTAGCAACCACTGCCAAACAGGCAAAACTAGAACTCTTATCCAAAGAACATGTCTCAATTATAGCTCAAATTACATGGCTAACTGCTTTAAGTGTATTCTTATTTCTGGTGTGTGTTTGTATACATGCATATCAAAGGCAGTAGGTGATGTGTCGTGTCATCCTAAATCATTTCCCACATTAATTTATTTACTTGTTTGTTTGTTTATGTTTATCGAGAGAGACAGGGTCTCACTATGTAGTTCTGGCTGTCCTGGAATGTATTATGTAGACTAAGCTGGCCTTGAACTAACAGAGATCTGCTTTCCACAACATGGCCACCATACCTGGTTTTTTTTAAGTAGCAGTGCTAAGAATTAAACCCAGACTTTATGCATGATGGGCAAGTGAAAGAGGGTCTGTCACTAAAGTACTGAACCCAGTGGGATAGACTGGCTGGCCAGCAAGCCCCCCAGGGATCCCTTGTCTGCCTCTCCAGTGCTGCTTCATCCAGCTTGTTTGTGGGCTTTAGTGATCCAAACTCAGGTCCCATGTTTGCAACAGCAAGTACTTTACTGGTTGAGCCATCTCCCAGCCCCTTTGTGTGTGCCACTATGTGTGTGTGTGCTGTCTATGTATATATGTGTGTGTATATATGTATGTATGTATGTATGTTCAAGCGGTGTGTACTTGTATGTGCAAATGTACATACAAAGTGTAAGTACAGAGGCATGCAGGATCAAAGGTCTGCTGCTGACATCAGCTGTCTTCCGTAATCACTTTCCATCTCATACTCTTAAATAAGGTCTTTCACTGAACCCAGAGCTTGCTGACTGACCAGTGAGCTCCAGACAGTCCTGTTTTTTGGTTGTTATTGCATTCACATTTATAGAAAGCAGGCCAAACATTACACGTTACCATATCTAGTAAAAAGTCTCAATGTCTTTTCTAGGAATGTTTAAACACTAATTAGCTAAATTATATGAAAGGTACCCAGTTTAAAGAGAAGCACTGTAAAAATTCCTGATTTAAGTTTTCTCCCCAAATGTCTCTGCAAGTAGTTTATCTTTTTTCCAGTGCATACTGATATAGCACACCCACACAACTTACCTGAAGGAAACTGACTGCCATTAAAAAGAGACTATAAGAACCAATTCCACCTGTAAATACTTCATTAAGGTCCCTCTGTAATAAGAATTGTTTCAATACTAAAACCAAGTATGGCAATACAGGATATTTCTGAAAGAGAAATGAAATTACATTTTCAATGAATTCCTATATTTTAATAGCCCAAAGCATCACCAGGGTCATAAATTGGTCCTTATAATACAAAATTTGGTAGATAAATGTAATATATTCAATTTTCAAAGTAACCTTTCTAAGTAATGAAAGGCTTTCTCCTCATGGTGACATACATAATGGGGCCACATGCTGTTTGAACAGACATACTAACCATCTAACCATATTATTATGATCACAGAATGGTCTCTTACACACAGAAAACAAAAATAGCACAAAGGCCAAAGCACCTCAACATTTAAGGCACTAATCCAGTAAAAAAGTCAAGGAATCATTTCTAAGTGTCTCCCCCTTCCATTCTGCAGCTACCCGAGCACACAGTGTCACCTGCTATCATCTAATGGACAGACCACCACCCAGGCCTTCTCTTCCTCCCTACTCTACAAAAGACGGGGCAGGGCTCTTAGAGCTGACAGGTATGACCCCTCTAGAACTTTCAATGCTCCAGACACAGAACACAAGACCTCCAACAGTTGACAGCCACAGCTTTTCATGTCATCTTCTATTACTTGTTATTAAGCAAACAATTTGAAACTTTTTGTTCCTTTTTATGAAAAGCTATACACATATACATAACCCCACAAAACCAAAAAGACCAGGCCAACCTGGTCAACAGAGTTAGTTCCAGGATAGCCAGGGCTACACAAGAAACCCTGTCTTGAAAAACTAAAAAAAAAAAAAAAAACCAAAATACAAACCCCAAGATGACAAGGAGCTGGAGAACTGCTTAAGAGCTGGGAATGCCTAGAACAGAGTGCTCTCAGCTCTGGGGACGCCGCAGCCACTGTCTGACCTACTAAAATGTCCCCAGTATGACGCTGGCAACTTCTTTATTTTGGAACCAATTGAAATAAACTAACATTACCTCAAGATAAAGTCATAAGACTTGCAGGTATCTACTGACAGAGAATTTGGGATTTAAAAAAGGCTCCCTAGGAAAGGTTCTAATCTAAACTTTGAGATTAAAAACTGGCAGGAGTCACCATGAAACACCATCTGAGCTCCCATGGCACTCAGCCTACGAAACCAGAGCAGAGGTGGCCTTCAGAAGTGTCCACAACCTTTCATAAAGTCAGTCACAGGAAGCACAAGAAATGCATTCACACATAATAGCTGAGCAGAAGACAGCACAGCACAGCACAGCACAGCACAGCACAGCAGTTGCGTGAGACAAACTTTTTCTTAATAGCTTCGCTATACAGACTGTAGCAAGGCTCTGACCTTAGTAAAATCTTTAATGAGGTCTGCTGCTCTCACGCCATTCTGGACATTAAAGCTGATATCAACTTTCACTTCAGTAAAAGAATCTGTTAATTTAATAATAGGAACCTAGAAAAAGAAGACATAAAAGTTTAAAAAAGTCTCCCAAAGTAAGTGGCAAAATCGGGACACACAGTTCACTAGCTAGGCCTGTGATCTCTACACTTCTCATGAAAACACAAAAACATGAAGTGCTCTGAGGACCAAGCTTGACAACCTGAGTTGGACTCCCAGCCCACAAAGTGGGAGAACTAACCGCACCACGTGTCCTGATCCCCACACCTACAGGGCGTGAGTGTGTGAGCATGCACACACCTAAGTAAAATGACAAAGTTCACAAAAATCAATACATACAATCCATTTTATTTAAAACATTTTTTGATACAAGGCTTCTCTGTGTAAAGCATGACTTCAGAGGCTACAGAATTGACTCAATGGCTAAGAGTCGTCATTCAGAGACCTTAAGTTCAATTCCTAGCACCCACATTATGGCTCACGACTGCCTGCAGATCAGCTCCAGAGGAGCCAAAGCCCTCTGCTGTGCCCCCAAAATAACACAACAAAATAAAAACATACCCTTTTTAAAAGGCTTTGATTTACAAGATTGCAAATGTAAAATAAGAAAACAATATCTTCTGCTATAACTAGGGGCTATTTAACAAAAATAAACTCACACTGTAGACCAGGCTGGCCTCTAACTAAGAGATTACCTGCCTCTGCCTCCCAAGTGGTGGGATTACAGGCCTGCATGACTACCGCCAGCTAGTAATTTGTATTTTTATACTGAAGTCTTGACTGTATTATGCATGAAAAATTGGCTATTATTCTTAAAGAAATGTACAGCCAGGACCAGTTATTTTAATTCACTAATAACAGTCTTTATGCATAGTCACTGTGACATTCACAAAATAATTCACTGAGTCACATCCCAACTGTGCTATGCAAGATTAGAGTCCAAGTTTCTTATGCAGGTAATAAGGCTTGCAAAGACACAATGCTAAGAACTTACCGTTGCTTTGTCTAGAACTTTCACGGAATCCTCATCAGCGACTTTGTGTTTCCGAAGAGCTTCTTCCAGGGTCCAGAGAGGCAGGTTCTCCCACTTCCCAAACACCACAAGATCGATGTCACTGTAGGGCCACAGGTGAGAAGGTTTTTAAGAAGCATCAGTCAGGTCCCCATTGTAGCTGACAATTATGTTTACCAACTTCAAGTTAGGGCAGTGAGAGCCCCTTCCCCTCTCTGCCTCAGAACATCAATGTGCTGATGGCAGTAAGTTTTGGAAGGGAAGCAGAGGAGAGGAGAAGCAGGGAGTGTCAGTTTTAGCGACCTCACATCCTCAGCTATTTCACAGATCTCAGGCCCTAGGACACAGGACAATGTTGGCAGAAATAAAACCTTAACCGTATTATAAAATCAGTGAACGGTTTTTAGGTTTGTTTGCTTTTTCCTAAAGCTTTCTGGTATTAAACTTCAGGTGTGCTGTCTCAGTGAGAATGTGATCTGAATATTAAGCTGCATAAGCCTGTCTACCAAGCCCTCTCCCAATGTGTAAACACACACATTTACTTCCAATCTCATTACTTAAGTGTCTTTTCCATATCTCAATTATGGTAACTGTTCTAACCACACTTCAGGACAGCCCGGACTACACAGAGACCTTGTCTCAGAAACAATAAACAAACAAGCCCCATTTCTACTCAGAAGCATTCCAGAGCCCCAGTGTACAGTAATCCTTTCAAAGCTTCAGAAATATACTAACCTAGTAGGTAAATACAGGCCAGTTTTAAAACTTCCAAATATCTGGACCTAGAACAGGAGGAAAAAAAAAAAAATCACATCAAGGTGCCTATAGAGAAATGCGTGTTCCTTTTGCTCTCGATTGGTGGTTTAGAACGGCAGGAGGTCCCCAATCCCAATACAAGGCTTTCCTAAAGTAGAGACACCGTGCCTCACAGGCACTCAGAACATAGCATATAATCTAAACCAGAGACCTTGAGGCCATGGAGATGGCCCAGCATTTAAAGATGCTTGCTCTGCAAGCCTGATGCCCAGACCACCTATTAAGGTAGAAGAAACCTGACTCTATAACAACTGTCTTCTGACCTCCACACACATGCCTACACATACATGTAATAATATACATGTGGTCACATCATACACAAGTTTCCAAAGGCTAGTATTCTCTTACAAAACAAGGAGGGTCACAAATCCTTACTTCTGTTTTCTCTGCAGGAGTTCTCTCATGAATTCAGAATACTTCAGCTGCTGACCAAGTACTGGTGTGTAGGTCAGTGCAAGAGAGTACCAGGAGCAGTCTTTACAAGATCCTGACGTGCAACCAACTGGGAATCTCGGCCCACTGAGAACAGCGGCACCCAATTTTACATGTGTCTGTAAACTGAGTCTAGGATAATGCTAAACCCTTCTGGTGAAAAAGACCCGGGAACCTCACCATATCCTTGCATTTCTATTTGTATGAACACAATTGCCTACCTCAGAAAGGTCGAAAGATCATGGCATCTTAATCTGGGGCAGGTCTTTCCTTGAAATAGGGTCTGTGCTGATCACTGCACTGTCAGCAGCTTCCCTTTCTACCCACTAGATGTCAGCAGTGCTTACTGAATCATGCCAGGCGGAGCCATCTCCGCTCTGCCCCAGGGAACAGAACCAGTTGGGCAGGGGAGTGATCACAGTGCAGTGAAGAACAGCTGTATCTTCCCTTCTATTCTTTACCTACATTTGAACCTCTTTCTTCTGCCAAATGACAAACCTCCCCCTGGCTGCCCTTACAACACTTCAGGAAGGTCTAAGGAAACTATGCAACAAAAAGTCAGTTACTCTTTGAACAAGGATTCTAGAACAGACCTGAAAGAATCCCTAAAAAGTGAAGTATGAATGCAAATAATAAGAGATACATACAAGTATCATACAAGGAAAAAATTCTGTTCATTGACTGAGGAATCAAAAGAAGTTGGCCAGGGGAACAAAGAGTGGTTTGCGATGAGAGGCACACACTCGTCTGCATTTGCCTGAGACAATCAAGTTCAAGTAGCAAAAGAAATGCCGTCAGCTGTAAGCAAACTGTAATGTTTACACTGACAGGCTAGAAAAAAAACAAAGACGAAGCCTTGATAAATCCTTTCTACCAACTAAGTACTGTACTGAGGCTGGCTGTAGCTTTTCCTTCCGTTAATGAGCTTAAGTTCCGTCCACTTTATTAGGTGTTACTCAGAACTAAGAGGAACAGGTTTAGGGTAAAGCATCTGAGTGGAAGAAAGTCATCCACAAACCTCAAAGTCTAAAGGCTGTAGGACACTGTCTGCCTTTAAGATGCGACTTGACCAAAGCTGGATGTGGCATGTGTCTGGGAAGCATAAGGAGGCTTGAGCTAGTCATGGGTACGACATCGTAACAGCCTGCTGCAACATAAAGTATACTACCTCTACCAAAGCACTTACAGTGTGAGTGAGCCTCTACATGAGACAGTCTGGGGCAGGCTCTGCCTTAAGCCCAGGTCCAGGACAAGTACTCACGTCAGCACTGGGCCAGAGCTCCTTAATCACACTCTCGATCCTGCTCACTACCTCCATCCGCATCTTCTCCTCCTCGGGTCTGGGGGACATGTACTCATAAAAATCACTGATTTCTTCATGAAGACTGAAGAAAAAAGCAGAAAGCAAACGTGAGCAGGGCTAATCCACCAAGACGTCAGTTTTGTGAATAATCTTAAAAGTCTTATAATTCAGCTGATGAATTTATACATGCAAATTTTTACCTTCATTTTAATATTATAATCATACAAGTTAAAATGGTAATATACAGAATTTAATTAAAAGAAAGTAAGAAATCCCTTGTGTGGTCCTCTACTAAGCTGTAGGTGAGTTTTTGCCTCCCTTTTTCTTTTTAAAACCAAAGGCATGCAGGCCAGGTCTCAGACTCTGCAGCCACAAAGTGGGAAGGAAGGCCCTGAGCCCAGGCAGCAGGGCTTCCTGACCATCCCACCCCTCCACAAGGAACAAAACAGTACAGCATTTGCTTAACAAATTAACTGTCAAATGAACAAGCTAGTCAGGGAACCCCAGCAGTGCCCCAAGAAGAAGGTACGCAAAGAAGGGCTCTGAGAAGGCGCTGTAGTCTTCCAGAGACTGCAGTGGGCAAGGCGTGAAACCAAACGCACAGCACATCAAATAGACAGGCATGTCTGGAAGGGAACACAGACATGCATCTGAAGGGAAAGACCAGTTCAGGATAACAACAGAGCTAAGAAGTTCAGGCTGGGCTGACGGTGTGGCTCAGTGGTAGAGAATGTACCCGACATGTTCAATCATGTTCAATGGCTGAGTTCATCCCCAAGAACCACCGAAGGCAGGAAGGCAGGAAGGCAGGAAGGCAGGAAGGCAGGAAGGCAGGAAGGCAGGAAGGCAGGAAGGCAGGAAGGCAGGGAAGGCAGGAAGGCAGGAAGGCAGGAAGAAGGCAGGAAGGCAGGAAGAAAGGCAGGAAGAAGGCAGGAAGGCAGGAAGAAGGCAGGAAGGCAGGAAGGCAGGAAGGCAGGAAGGCAGGAAGGCAGGAAGGCAGGAAGGCAGGAAGGCAGGAAGGAAGGAAGGAAGGAAGGAAGGAAGGAAGGAGTTGGGGAAAAAAGAAGGTGAAAGAAAGAGGAGAAGAAAGGGAAAGAAAAGAAAAAGGGAAATTAAAAGGGAGTGTTAGGGAGACCTTGACTACAATGTAGAGTATTTATTTAAAAAGATCACCCTGACAACTGTATCAGATGGTCAGAGCGGCCAGGCCTAGAGCACATCATCACCGGAGAAGACCTAGGACAGAAAGGAGCTCAGAAAAACTGTACACACACAGACAGCTGGCTGGGCCCTGTGGGGTAGGCAGTACAGGACAGGACCAAAGGACAAATGGGCTGTGGGCAGAATCAAAGCTGGGCTGTGCAGCAGAAGGCATGAAAGCAGCACTCCTTGCGTCCAAGTCCCTGAGACTTTGGGGAGTTACCCTGGAGAGTGGAAGTGGGAAGAGACTCAAGAGAAGCCCCCACTCAGCTCTCCCTGGGATTGGGAAGAGGTCAGGGGTGTCCTAAAGGGGGTGCCTGCGATTAGAAAGCCCATGGCCCTGGAACAGGAAGACAGAAACTCAAGTAGACCAAAAGGGGCTTTGAGGAAGGAAAAAATCCTTTCCTCTTCACTTTCACTGGCTGCAGCTTCTACTTCATGAGGCACTGATGACTTAAAAAATGTGACCAGTAGAGCAACCAGCTTTTTGTTCTTGTCTCTTGCTGCCTAAAAAAACTCCTGAGTTCTAGCTCAGGCCCTGCCTGAGAACAGTTATGACCCCTGGACATGTGGCTCTAGGGGTTATGTGCCCTTGCCCGTGTGTACATGTGCAGGACAGACTGCCGAGCAGGAGTCATGTAGGCCAGAAGAAATGATAAACATGATCACATCCTGGCCATTTGTCATGTAATACTGAGTAATATTTGGATCTTAAAACTCCCAAGGTCTCAAAGCTGAGGCAGGTGGATGTCAAAGTTTGAGGCCAGCCTGATCCATGCAGCAAGCTTCAGACCGGCCAAAACTACATAGTGAAAACATGTATCAAAAATAAAACAAAAACTCCCAAGACATAGTGAGATGGCTCAGCAGGTAAGGCGCTCCCTGGGATTGGGCAGGTGAAGAGGTCAGCAGTACATTATGAGAGTTTATCTATAGCTTCGACATAAACCATAAACCAGTTCTCTGCAGGAATAGCATCCTGGGGGGCGAGGGGGAAGAACAGAAAATTTGGCTACCTCTACCTAAAGGCTTCCTTACATGGTTTCTAATTCACACACAGGTAGAAACATTGAGTCCACCTGACAGTTAAGTTTAGGCCAGAAGACACCAGTCAAGAGAGTCTGTTCTCTAAATGGAATGTATATACGATGAACAGGGCTTGTCAAGCTGAGCCTTGCCCTGAGCCATCTCTCTCCAAGAACAGAGAAAAACCTCATCAAAGCAGGTTTTGTAAAGGGTGCTAGTGGTCTGTTCTGCACTGCTGACAGGTTTCAGATAGGGACCACAGGTCCTTGTTACAACACATGAAAACAAACTAGACAATGGTACAGTAGAGAAGATCCTAAAATTTCCTTTCAGTGCTGTGATACTGGGCTTTCTGCCAGCACATTAATTTGAGGAAGTTATTCAGGCTTCTACAAGTTTTAAGACAAGATTTCCCTAAGGGCTAGGCTGCAGTTTAGCGGTAATGTATTTGCCTAGCATGTGAGGTGGAGGCCGGGACTGACTGGACACCCAGCACTATAAAAGAAAGGTCTACACATGGTACTTAATCTATAAATTGTCATCTCCCTTCTGCTCCCAGAAGTTACTGGATTTCTTTAGCTCCTTAAGTGGCTAGAAGAATCCAGGGCCCTGTGCACGCTTGTCAATAGAATCCCTGCCGCAGTTTTATTTTTTTTAAACCAGGGTCTTGTTATGCAGCTCAGGCAGGCCTGCTGTCTTCGCTTCCCCAGTGCTACGGTTATAGATGATCGTGTGCCAACACAACCATCTGTGTGTGAAGGTAGAAGGCCAAGCTGGTAAAGCAAAATGCCCTTCATCAGTAAGAAAAGGAGACCCATCTCAGGCTGGTAGGGTCCTCTTACTCATGTCAAACACACCCTGTCTTTTTCTATACAACTTAGTGACATGCACAATGCATACAGTAATAAATCTTGATATAATTTTCTTTCTTTTTTCCTTTCTTTCTAGAAACACTTTTTTTAAGATTTTATTTATGTTACGTATATGAGTACACCGTTGCTGTATTCAGACATGTCAGAAGAGAGCATCGGATCCCATTACAGATGGTTATGAGCCATAGTGTAGTTGCTGGGAATTGAACTCAGGACCTCTGGAAGAGCAGCCAGTGCTTTTAACCACTAAGCATCTCTCTAGCACAGCCTACATGACTTTGCTAGCACAGAATCACATGAATCTAGGTGCTTACTAAGTACTGCAGAGACTAAATTCTGTCTCTGAAGTGCCCACTCTTGGCTGGGTATACACTTGATATCATGATGTTAGAATAAATTAGGACAGAGACAAGTTCTGTAGGCTGTCTTTCACACACCAATGCAGCTGCATGCCTCTAGAACCATCTAACTACACATAGAAAACAATTTCTCCCAGGGTCTGGATCACAGTAACACCAGAAAGCTCTAAAATACCACACACCTAGTGCAGCTCAGATAAAATTATAAATTGCAGCTCTTAAGAACTGAGCTCTGTGGCCAAGACTACACTATGCGACACTGCCCTGACCTGAGAATTATGTATTTGGTCTCTGTCCCTGAGTCCTGAGATACCACCTTGCAGTCTTTGGAATCATTACGGCATTCCATGCTTTTTGTGCACTGATACCTGGCTGACGGTGGACAGCATCACGATGACACTGTGAATCCAGGGTAAGAGAGGGGGCTCAGGGCTTCGTCTTCTACCCTGCCACCTGGACATGAGGGAGAAGATCCAAGTTTACAGGATAAAGCTTCTCACATCTGCCCAAAAAGCCTGGGTCTAGCAGAGCTTACTGATAGAACATGTTGGAGCATCCCTGAGGGTGAGCAAGAGCCAGGAGGGGACACATCCTGACGCCACTGACACAGAAGCTGGGGAGCCTCCAGACCATCCTGTGTTTCTGCATCTCTGCCATTTATCCTTTAAAGCAGCTTTTATAAGATAAATTAGTAAGTGTTTTCTAGTCTGGAAGCAGCTCTAGCATACTACCCGCTAAGGACATGATCAAAAGATCACTAGTTTACAGTCAACAAACAACCTGGAGCTTGCAATTGGGCTGGGGCTACCAGTGATAGAAGCTCTGCTGTTATCCTTGGGTAAGTAGGGTCAGCATGAACTAGACTAGGGGACTACAGAACTAGAACTATAGAACTAGAACTACAACTACAGACACCCAGCTAGTGTCTGCTACAGAACTGGTAGCTTCCCTGGTACAGACTGGAAACCCCTACACATCTAGATACAAAGATGGTCTGTGTTTTGGGAGGACAGGTGAAAGTATGAATTACCAAATCTCTCAGAGGTTCATATAATTTCCAAACTCCCTAATCCTATCCTTCAGAAATATTTCACAAGGGTTAAGGTCTTGGGTACAAGAATGCACAGCATAGCACTTCATGATCTGGAAATGCTAAAAACTTACAGTCTGTAACAGAATCCAGGATTTCAATCATTGGCATGCATCTGTTTGTCTATCTTCCAATGAGAATTACAGTCTGTTTAGTGACATAATGGTCACAAGACTTGCTGTCTTCTCCACAGTTAGTTTCACATGTGATACATGTATGTACATGGTATATGCTTCTCTCAGATATGTATACATTTCCCTGTTCCCACAAAGCAAGATCTATAACTTACCATTAGCAGTGATTAAGTTCAGGCAGTGACTTGGAAGAGAAGGGATTTTTAAATGTATACATTTACATGATCCATTTTTTAAAATGTGCATTTTAATGGCATTGTATATTTTTTACAACTAAATCTTTGTAACAAGGAAATATATCTACTAGAGAAAATTATTTTAATAATCTTACCTGTAGAGCAAAAGGTTCTACCTGTGTAACTAGGGGGCCTGAGCAACTGTAGAAGGGATTCTGTGGTCAAATGAGGGTCAGCACGGCCACCAGGGAACAAGGAGGACCCCAAGCCCAGGCCTCAGTGACAGCACTTTAGTACAAACACCACTGAATAACAAGTCATGGTTGGCTTTATACACATTTCAAAGAGTGTCTGCTGGTGTCAGAATTACTCAAATCTGAGACAGACTTCCAAACACACTATAACTACTCCTGGTACTCTCCTCCAGGGTGGAGCTGCCAGATGAGGGCGGGCCTTACAGCTCTCCATACCATTTAATTTTTCTCAAATATACCAAGACACTACGAGAACTGAGCAATCAAGCCCTACAAAAATCACAAAGCAATATGAGTGGCTCTGAAGGGTTCCATGGTAGAAACAGAAACATATTTAGCCAGATCAGCCATTCCAGCTTAATGCCAGACACCTCTGCCAGGCTGTCATCTCAAATGGCACAAGACCAGAACCAAAGCTCATCTTACTCCCAGTCCTAACTGTCCCCAGGACTTCCTCCTCCAGTCTCTGCTTCCCAGGTCCACCTTTCCTCACATGCTCATCTGATAGCTTACCAAATTCTTCTGCTTAAAACCAACCAAAGACACATAGAGGCACTCCAGTTGGAGCACCCTGGGCCACATGTCCCAGGCCCTCTTTTCTCCTTAAAGCAGCAATTAAAAACAACTAAGCTTTCCACAGCCAGCCTGTGCCAGGGGAAGCATTTTACACAGTCAGCCTTGTTCCCACCTGCTGAGTGAGAAGAGCAAGAGTACAGATATCGGGCAGCTTCTATCTGTATCTCTACAAAGTTTACTGTTTACTGAGCACAAAGCAAACCCTCAGGAAACAAGCTATCAACATCAACAATTTCACAAGACACTTCAATACAGGCATAATTTAATGTGTGTACAGGTCTGATCCCAATCACCAGGTCACAACCAACAATCTGTGTTGTTCTTGTCATTATTATTATTTATTGTATTTTATGCATATGGGTATTTTGCCTGAATGTCTGTGTACTTTGTACATGCAGTGCATTCAGAGGTCAAAGAAGGCATCAGATCTTTCGGACTGAAGTTATAGACAGTTGTAAGCCAATATGTGGGTGCTAGAAATAGAACCCAGGTCCTCTGGAAGGGCAGCTAGTGCTCTTAACCACTAAGACATTCTTTTTATTTTTCACAATCTTTTTTACCTTTTTGTTTGTTTTAAAGGTTAAACAAAAGGTTGTTTGTTTGTTTGCATGTTTTAAAGGTTTGGGAGGAAGAAAAAATGAAATGGGAATAATATTTAGGAGAATAAAAAAAGGAAAAAAAAATAGAGAATGAGAAGATAAGCCATAGGCCAGAAGTGGTGGTGCATGCCTCTAATCCCAGCAGAGGCCAGCAGATCTCTGTGAGTTCCAGGCTAGGGCAACACAGTGAGAACCTGTCAATCAATCAATCAATCAATCAATCAAATCAAATCAAATCAAAAGACAAACGTTCTCAAAGTTTATAATCCAGCAAGCTAAAAACATAATCACAAAAGCCTACACCAGGACACAAAGAGCAGGACTTTCATGGCTGCCCAGATGGAAGCAGCCAACATGGCCTTCAGCAGAAGAAATGTACAGTCTAGTGTATCCGTACAAAGGAATATTATACAGCACAAGAAGGAAGAGAGCTACCAAGCCAGGAAAAATTTAAAGGGGTCTCAAATGCTGGCTGCTGATAGAAAGAAGCCAAATTCAAAGGCTGTAAATTGTGTGATTCCAACTGTAAGACATCTTAAAGAAAGTCAAACTGAAGATAGGGGAAGACAGTGGCTGCCAAGAGTTGAGAGACAGAGCAAAAAATTTTGGTGCAATAAAAACAATTCTATGTGATACATAGTAAGTAGATCCATCATTCCACAGAATGTGCAAAGGTGTAGGCAGAGGCAAAGGGGTCTTAAGTTTAAGGTCAGCCAGGAGACTGTCCTTTTTTTGTTGTTTTGGTTTTATTTGTTTTGTTTTCCAAGACAGGGTTTCTCTATATAACCCTGGGTCTCCTGCGACTCACTCAGCAGACCAGTCTGGCCTCAGACTCACAGAAACTCACCTGCCTCTGCCTCTCAAGTGCTGAGATGAAAGACATGCTGCTTGTTTATATGATAATGTCTTTATGTTATGTAGCTCTGACTGTCCTTGAACTCACAAGGTCTGTCTGCCTCTGCCTCTCAAGTGCAGACAGTTTTATTTAAGGAAAAAAGGTTTTTAATTCTTACAAGGCTGAAGCTAAGCAGCAGAATGCCTTAGCATTCTTATAGAAGGTATAAGCTCAGTTCAGTTCCTAGAAGAAAAGACAAAATCTGGTGGACTTCTTATCTTTCCACTTTATAGCTTCTCCTTAGCACATCTAAGTGGCCAGCATCAGTCCTTTATATTTTGTTGCCATTTCTAAGTAAACTAAAGGCTACTTAAAGTTTGGCCTAAGAGCCTGTAACCAGACATGTCAGAGGGCAGCTAAGTGGCTGTCTGTGCAGTAAGCACAGTATGGACACACTGGATGAAGCCATGATCCATGTCCTGTCCAGACAAAGCGAAATTTCAACATGCTATGTACAACTAAAAACCTAGAAATTATTTCTAACATTTCCCAACAAAATGTTTTCATTTTCACTAACTATGGAAAACGAAATCTTTCTCAGCTAAGTGTCCAGCACCCCAGACAGACATCTTTTTTTTTTCAGCTACTGAGTATATATTGCTCCTTGTACAGTACACAGTGGCCTGTCTCCTACTTCCCTGTCTCTACACCAAACTCTTTCCTTAGGGAGCTTACTTCCGACTGGTCAATGAGATGCTGCCAAGTCCGTACAACAAAATCTGCTGGGAGTTCCGGACAGGAACATCCATAGATGGCCCCAGTTAGTGAACCACCCTATTGGTTGTAGCCTGGAGATGGGTCATGAAAATACAAACCTAAAGAACCAACAACTATCATCAAAAGAAAGACCAGAAGTAGGGCTCCTGAGCAGCCTTTGGGGTCCCCGAGGCAAGTATCACCCAAGGCTGACCACACAATAACTGACTCTAGTTTGTTTTTAAGTGTATCAGTTTCTTTCCCTTATATGTGTATGTTGATTCATACACAAAACCTCTAATTATATATAAACTTTCATTCATATTCATTTATGTGTTAAATCTTGAATTTTCTTTCCAGTATACAGCTCTATGTTTTATACTCTAGGGCTCAAATTATCCTTTAAAATTCTGATAAAACTTGGGACTTGAAGAGATGGTTCAGTGGTTAACATACAGCACTTCCTGGTCTTGCAGAGAACACGAGTTCAATTCTAGTACCCACATGGTGGCTCATACATATCTGCCATTCCAGTCCCAGAGGATCCAGTTCCTTCCTCTGACCTCTATAAGTGCCAGGCACTCAATGTGGTACACACACATATGTGCAGGCAACATTCATAGACATAAAAATAAAAAAATGCATACATTAAAACAAATACTATTCCTGTATAAATCTTGAGTTGCTAGTACAAACTAGTGAGTCACAAGCCCGCCTTTAAACCTCAAAATGCTATTCTTTCTGTTTCACTCCTAGGTGCTCGTCACAGTCATTTCAACAAGTTACTGCCTACACTCCTGCAAAACTGGGATTTTATCTCAATTACATTAAGTAACAAATTCACGAGCTGATCTAGCATCTCCAATTTCAGTCATCTACTGTAAAGGGTATGATAATTTTAATTACATTTATTTGGAGGGGGCTGTAGTAACAGTTCTTTCCTCCCATTATGCAGGTCCTGGGGATTGACCTCAGGTTGTCAAGACTCAGCAGCAAATGTCTTAACCTGCCGAGTGGTCTCAGCAGCCTCCCTGTGAACTTTTATTTTCCTGGCCTTCATAACTTCATTTCTAAATTACTCAGAGTGGGAGGTTGGTGCACATGTTGAAAAGCTATGAACTTTTAAATACATCTTTTATAGACAAGCAGATAATCCTCCCGCTCTAGTATACTGGCTCAGATAGCTAAAATAAAGTCAAGTAACAGCGTTGATGGCAGCAACCTTGTCCTTTGCTGAGGAAGCTAAGATTTTAGACTCCTAAAGTGGTTAGTTTCCTACAAAAGAAATGTCGCAAAGAAACCACAAATTTATTTTTAAAAAGTATTTACACTAGAACAGTAACCTACTACATTAATATATCAAATATTTTTTCATATTCCCAATCAGATAGCATTCTCCCCAAAGCCCCACCCTTCAACCCCTGACAGAGTTTCTCTGTGTAGCTCTGGCTGTCCTAGAACTTGCTCTGTAGACCAGGCCGGCCTTGAACTCAAGAGATCCACCTGCCTCTGCCTCAGTGGTGCTGGGATTGAAGTGTCTGCTTTTAGAAGAAATGACCTCAGATTTTCATCATATGACATTGACTACATGAGTGCTGGGACTACCTGGCCAGATAGCACTCTTAATACAAAAATGGCAAACAAAACATAATTAAAACCACATACCTGGTACTTTAATTGAACAACCAAATAGTAGATAGGAGACATTTTTTCCCAAATATATACAATACTTATAAGCATTTAAGTTTTTCCACAATTCTATAAAATTTACTTAGACTATGTTCTCTTTCATCTCATTAAGTATTATCTTAAATATGTATGTATCATTTACCATCTGGTTGTCTCAAAATCTGTTATCTATAGAAGTAGTTCTATCTATACATGCTAACTTGTGAAGCCCTTCCCCTCCCCAGCAAGGCCTGGCATGATCACTTCCAAAGGCTGTCTGTTGTGCCTACATCCCTATATACACTATATGAGATGGCACTCCTCGGCAACCTCACAAAACGGCCATCAAAGTCATTGCAACTGCATGTAGACTTAGACCTTTAAGACCCATGGACATAAGAAGAGATCTCCTACTCAGCTCTTACAGCTTGCATCTGAAATAGTCCCAACAAGTAGGTCCATGTTTTAACTGCTTATTCTGCAGATGGTGGCCTAGCTAGCAGAGATTTACTACTGCAGACGTTTGTCGGCTCTGGTCCCTGCTCTGTCTGTTTCCTGATCCTCCGTCATACAAGGTACCTATGCCATATGCTCCACTGACAGATCTCGCCATCCTCTGCATGGACTGAAATCTCAACTATGGCTCAAACAAACTTTCCCTCTTTAAGTTCTTTCTGTCAGGTACTGTGGCAACAACAACAAAAAAGAAACATGGTCTGCTAACATGGTTAAAACATGGTCTATTACATGTTAACATGGTCTAAAATATGGTTTTTTTTTTAATATTTTATTTTATTCTAGTTTTTTTTTTTTTTTTGAAGACAGGGTCTTATTTATGTAGCCCAGTGTCTTAGATACTATGACCAAGGCAACTTATCGAAGAAAGAATTTATTAGGAGCTTGCTTGTAAGTTTCACAGGGTGAATCCACAGTTATTATGTAGCAAGCAGGCTAGGCATGCCACGACACTGGAGCAGTAATTGAGAGCTTACATCTTATTGGCAAGATGAAGAGAGAGAGCACCTGGGGCTGGCATGGTCCAAGTCCTGCCCAAACAAAGCAAAACTCCAACCTGCTATGCACAACCAAAAATCTAGAAATTTTTTCTAATGCTTCCCAGTAAATGTTTTCATCTTCACTGACTATGGAAGACAAAAGCACAAAATATTTTCCACAAGTACCCAGCACCCCATACAGAACACTCCAGCTACTGAGCATACACTGCTCCTCGCACAGTACACAGTAGCCTGTCCCTACTTCCTGACTGTACTACCCAATACTCCCTAATAGTCCACTAACTAGGAACTGAACAGTCACACTTATGAGCCTATGGGGCCACTCTCATTCTCATTCACTAAGAATGATGAATTCAAGCATGTGCCACCACACCTGGCTTTATTTTTTTCCTTTATAACTTTTTAACTTTTTTTTTTTTTCCAGACAAAATCTTGCTTTGTATCCCAGACTGGCCTTGAATTTGTGATACTCCTGCCTCAGCCTCCCAAGTGCTGAGACTACAGGCCTATGTCACCTTACTGTGTATTTTTTAACATATACATACATACATACATACATCATGCATGCATGCATGCATGCATTAGAAAAATTCTGAAAACTACTGAAAAGACATCCCATAATTACTGTCTCATTTAGTCTTCTAGTAGAAAATAAAAAAATTAAGTATTGCAGAATGTTCTCCATATGCTGAAGTCTAACTAATGATAAAAATATACTAAAGATAGCAAGGTATGGGTACATACCTACAATTCAAGAAGTGGAGGTGGAAATACCAGGATTTCAAGGTCACCCTCAGCTACAACAGTGAGTTCAAAGCCAGCCTGAACAACATGAGACCCTATCATAGAACAAAAAAACCCCGTGATTAGGGTTGACCTGATTTAAAGCCAACACTATCATTCATTCAGAGCAGCTTAGGGGTCTAAATTTGGGCTCTGCAACTGGTTACTTCTGATGATATCATTCTGACTTCTCTCCATCCATCTTCAGCTCCTGTGCTGCTCAATACAGTCACTAAAGAGACAACAAACTAACAGAGCATCTAAAGCTTTCACACAAGAATCACACCTATAATTGGTGACGGCTCAGTTACATGGAGAGTGAACCCCTTCCACACTCCTGCCTAGGCTGTGCAAAGCTGTGCCTGGACAAGCCTCGAGCGATGAAGAGTGACTTTATTTTGTCCCTAGGCTCTTATTCTACTCTCTGGTCCAAGTATCCACAATGAATTGTTCATGGTACTCTGTTCACAGCAGCTGAAGCACTTTTTACCCCATGTCTCCAGCTCTTCCAGCCCCTACAAACAAAGTATCTATTAACATTAGATACTCTGCAAAAGTTAATTTCTTTTTTTTTTTTTCTTTTTTTTGGTTTTTCGAGACAGGGTTTCTCTGTGTAGCTCTTGCTGTCCTGAAACTCACTCTGTAGACCAGGCTGGCCTCGAACTCAGAAATCCGCCTGTCTCTGCCTCCCAAGTGCTGGGATTAAAGGCGTGCGCCACCACCGCCCGGCTAAAAGTTAATTTCTAATTATAAGAACTTTTATGGAGACTAGTCCATTTCTTTAACACAGAGAATCTAAGAGAAATACATTTAGAGATTTCCTGACAGCAACACACCTATGAGGCCTCTCTGGACATCAGAAGTCTAGGTGCTCTGGCCTTTGAACTCCAGGATTTATAGCAGGAAATCCCTGAGCCTGCAAGGCCTTTGGTCTCAAACTGACAGCTATACCATTGGCTCCCTAACTCTGAGACCTCTGGACAGAAATGAGAGTTACAGAGTGTTGGCATCCCAGCACCTTCCACTTCTAGACAGCCTGCTTAGGGATTTCTCTGTCCCTCCATAACCACATAAGCTAATTCTCCTAATAAATCACTGGTCTGTCTGTCTACATCCCTATTGTTTCTGCCTCTGTCAAAATTCTACTACAGATTTGGTACTCAAGAGTGGCGTTGCTGCTATAACTATCCGAGGTGCTGAAACACCTCTGGAGGCAGGCAATAGGGGCTGGAAGAGGCTGGAGACATGAGATAAAAAGTACTTCAGGTTCTGTGAACAGAGCACCAAGAACAATTCAGTGAGGGCTTAGAAGACAAGCGCAGCAGACAGCTCTGAATCTGGCATGTGCCCTTTGACTTAGGGCTTCTCAGCTCCAGCTAAATGAAAGCAATCTCTGTAAATAACCCTGTCTCTGGTGGGTGGTGGTGTGTGTGTGTGTGTTGGTGTGTGTGTGTGTGTGTGTGTAACAAAGCCAGCAGGCTTCACCTACTGCCTGTCACTCTATATGCTTTTAAGTCCTGATGTGACTCCCAGACCTCAGCTCTCACAGATCTTCATGGGTTTACTCGGGCACAGAGCAATGACAGTGTCTCCAAGACAGGTCTACCAATACATCATTTAGCATGGTAGCCTGTTCATGCAGCATTATTCATGCTCGCCTGAGGCAGAGCCAAATGAAGGGAATCTATGGGTGATGGATGGGTGGATAAAAAATGAGTGGGCCTTGAGGACAGTTATGCAGAGTGAAATCAGCTGGACTCAAAAGGATACTGTTTGATCCTATTTTTATGAGGTCCCTAGAGAAGTCAAATCTCAGGAACAGGACAGACAGACAGACAGACGTAATAGACAATCATGGATCATGGCTATAAGGGCAAGGATGGAAGAGAAAATACAGCAATATTTTCGGTTTCAGTTGGGGAAGATATTTTCTGGAGATGGGCAATGATGACAACATAAATTGTATGTTTTCAAATGGTTGGTTGATTATTAAATTTTGTATGTATGTATGTGGTGGTTTGAAGAGGAATGACCACCTACAGGCTCATATATGTAGATGCTTGACCTTAGGGAGTGGCACTAACTTGACAGGGATTAGGAAAGTGTGGCCTTGTTGGAGGAAGTATATCACTAGGGGTGGGCTTTGGGGTTTCAAATGTTCAAGCCAGGCTCTGTGAGCGTGTGTGTGTGTGTGTGTGTGTGTTTTCTCCAGATGTAGAACTCTAAACTCACCTTCAGCACCATGTCTGCCTATGTGACACCATGTGTCCCAGCATGAGAACCACAGACTAAACCTCTGAAGCTCTAAACCAGCCCCAATTACATGCCTTTTTTTTGTAAGCATTGCTATGCTCATGGTGTCTTTTCACAATAATAGAATACTAAGACAATATATTTAATACATTTTAATGTGCATAGCTAAAAGATTTGTCATTAATAAATGTGTCCATGCAAAGAATATAAAAAAGTGCTGAGGCACAGTACAACATTAAGAAACCTCGAACACACCAAGACCCTCATACAATATGATTCTATTACATGAAACATGAAGAACAAGGAATCCAGAGACAGCAGACTCTCAGTTGCCAGGGGCTGGAAAGGGACAGAATTCCCATTTGGTGATAAATGTTCTGGAACTTAATAGTGACAGTTGCCACAAAACATTGTGACTATACTTAATGCCACTAACTATGGTGTACTTGAGAGTCAAATTAAAACCAGGTATTTTGGAACACAACTTTAATCCCAGCATTTAGCACGCTGATCTTTGTGAGTTCAAGGCCAGTTCCTGGGCAGCCACAGCTACATAGTGAGTCCCTTCCTCGAATAAGTAAACTAACAGATAAACTAATGAAGACAGTCACATTAGGGCTGCAGAGGTGGCTTACTCACTGGTTAAGAAAACTTGCTGCTCTTCCAGAGGACCCAGTTTAAGTCTCAGAACCAACATAGTGGGTTCAAACTATAGTTCATTCCAGGGGATCTGATGCTCTAGTCTGGCTTCTGCAAGCACCAGACATGCAAGAGGTACACAGATATACACGCAGAAAAAACAATATACACATTTTTTTAACTAATAAAAATAATCCAGCAGTTAAGAGTACTTGTTGCTCTTGCAGAGGACCCAGGTTCCTAGCACAACCATCCTTAACTCCAGCTCCAGAAGTCAACCACTTCTGATCTCCTCAGGACACAAGGCAAAACACACACATAAAATAAATCTTAAAAAGAAAAAATAACTCATAATTAAAACTTGATGAGAATTAGCTCTTATCTTATTCTGTATTATTTGGCCCTGGCTCTCCTGGAATTCTCTATGTAGACCAGGCTGGCCTTGAACTCACATAGGTCCATCTGCCTCTGCCTCTGCCTTCTGAGTGCTGGGATTAAAAGTGTGCACCACCAGTGACCCAGTGACGCTGAGGTTTTCACCAGTATTATTTTAGCTCCATAACACTGAAGTATAGTAATAAGCTACACATTAAAATGTATAACTTGATTTTGCCCAGTGGATGTCAGCCTATCTTTATAATCAAGATACTCAACACACAGGTGCCTCCCCAAGCTTTCTTGGGTCTCTGTAATTCAGCCTGCTTTTTACCTGTCTTCAGCAACAATTAATCTGCCCTTTCTACTACTTTAGTTTGCATTTTGCATAGTTACATATAATTTTATAAAAAGCATATAAAGTGAATTATGCAGAAAATACTTTTAGGGTTACTCATTTGTCTTTCGGTGTAATTATTTTGTGATCCATCCATATTGCTGGGTCAGTAGATCCTTTTCCCTTTTGGTATTATTATTTATTTGCAGTGCTGGGATCACACTTGCACACAGGCAAGTGCTCTGCCACTGAGCTGTCTTGGTCCTAGTCCATTTCCCTGGTTCATGTATTGAAATTCTCTTCTTTTTTCACGTATTTTTATTGATCCTCTGGGACTACATCATGCACCCCATCATACTCACTTTCTAGTCATTTCATGACCACCCTACCCTTATCTTCCCCCATCAAGATAGATAGATTAGATAGATTAGATTAGATTAGATTAGATTAGATTAGATAGATAGATAGATAGATGATAGATAAAAGTAATAAGTAAAAATCAGGGGAGGAAAGTCCAATTTGTATTATCTATATACTCATTGAAGCATGTCAAACTCTCAGTGGTGGGTGAACCACCATGCCTAGCCTGTAATGTGTTAATTCACATACCACTCTTGGTTTGGTTATTTTAAAATACTATTTGTTTAACTATCTCACTTGATACAAACTTAGAAAAATGCTGTATACTATCATACTGAATGAATCCCATCCTGAAGTCATATAGAGTACTACACTTCCTGACATGCATTTAGTTCCTGGCCATAGTGACAGGTCCTTCACCCTTGCAGCAGTGTCATCTGCTCTTTCTTGGCATGTGTGGGTCACTAAGTCGTGCTTTGATCTTGTCTGTTAATACAGACCAGTTAAATCTTGCTTGGCCTGAGCCGGACAAGTAAGCACAGTGGTGTGTGTGTTCTGGAACCACAGGGCAGCTCTGTGCTTCCAAGGAAGGCTAGTTCTGTGCAAGGAAGGCTAGTTCTATGGTGCCGTCCTCTTTCTCTCTTGTGCTGCCTGAAGGGTTAATTTTCCCCAAGTTCTAGCGGTGAGGGGGATGTTTATTTGCATCTAGTTTGACAAAGGGAGTTTGTTTTGCTTTTCCCAGAGGAATTATTTGCAGGGTCCTTGCTTCTGTGCTCCTTCAGTGGTTGGTTAGGTTGCTTTCCTCACGGCTGGCAACCCACCTTTGCCTCAGTTCAGCTGTAGCCACAGCTTCTCATTGACTGCAACTGGATTCAAAGCTTGTATTCCCAACCTTAGAGAGGATTAGGATGTTTGTTCTTAACACTGATTTTACTGCCAAGATTCTGTCAAGTGGAAGTTTTGCTGCATCAGTTTTGTTTGCATGACCATAGAGTTCTTCATAGCTAAATTCTTAAGTGAATTGTCCCTGTTTAAAATTCGAGCTGTGCCAATTTGATTTTTAACTATTGAAGATGAGTGATGCCGAGATAAAGCTGCCGTGCAGGACTTTATGCCCCTTGGGGGTGGAGGTCGTCACTTTTCTCTGCTCGGAAGATGCAGTCTGGTTTTGTTGTTTGTTTGTTGTTTTTTTGAGACAGGGTTTCTCTGTGTCATCTTGGCTATCATGGAACTCCCTCTGTAGACCAGGCTGGCCTCAAACTCACAGAGCCTGCCTCTGCCTCCTGAGTGCTAGCATTAAAGGTGGGTGCCACCACCACTTGGCTAGAAGACGGAGTCTTTTTATGCTATTCTGAGTAAAGAGTCTCTGTTTTTTAGGTGGTGAAGGCAAGTAGCTGAAACAGGAAGTAAAATTCTGCCTTTCTCCTGGGAGGACCCTCATCCCACCCACCCCATGAAGTGTTGGAGCAAATGCTACATTTCTAAGGGGGTTGGCCCCTCTACAACACCCCAAATGAAATGTTGTTTGTCTTGTATCCATGTCAGGAAGTGATACTACATTTGGCAGTAACTTCTTAAGACATCAGGCTAAACACACATATAAAAGGAAAAACAAATTGAATTTAATCAAAAATTATAAACCTTTGTGCAAAAGAGTAAACTATTAAGAGAGTAAGCGACAGGGCTGGAGAGATGGCTCATGATTAGAACCTGCTGGTCTTCCAGAGTACCCAGGGTTCAATTCCCAGCACTCCCATGCTGGCTCACAACCATCTTTAACTCCAGTTCCAGGATACTGAATGCCCTCTTCTGACCTCCAAGGGCACCAGGCAAGCATGCGGTGCACAGACATGCAGGCAAAACACTCATACACATAAAAATATAAAAAGTCAAGTCTTTTTTAAAAAGAAAGTAAAAGAAAAACCCACAGAATGGGAGAGTATATTTGCAAGTTATATATTTGATAAAGGAATACTATCCAGACAGATTATGTAAGAAGCACGATTCAACAACACAGAAAGGTAGGTCTAAACAGACATTTCTCCAAAGAAGAAAGACAGATGCTAATGGGCACATAAAAATGCATTGTTAGCCATTATGTTAGACAGGGTTTTATTGCTGTGAAGAGACACCAGGACCAAGGCAACTTTTATAAAGGACACATTTATTTAGGGCTGGCTTACAGGTTCAGAGGTTTAGTCCATGGCAGCATGCAGATGAGATAACTGAGAGTTTTACAACTTGATTTTCAGATAGCAAGGAGACTAAATTCCATACTGGGAGGAGCTTGAGCATAAGAGACCTCAAAAGCCTGCCCCTACAGTGACAGACTTCCTCCCACAAGCCTACATCTACTTCAGTAAGGCCACATCTCTTAAAAGTGCCAAGCATTCAAACACATGAGTCTATAGGGGACATACCTATTCAAACCACCACAGACATCTATTCACATCTAGGAGGATAGCTACATTCAGACAAACAAACAAACAAACAAACAAACAAACAAGTTGCTAATGGGATGGCTCAGCGGGTAAAAGCACTTGCTGCCAGGTATAATGGCCTGCATTCAATCCCTAAGATTCATGCAGTGAAAAGAGAGAACTTTCACAAGTTGTCCTCTGACCTCCCTTCATACATACAGCATATATCCCCTCCCACACTCCCCATTAAATAAATAGTAAAGCAAAACAAACAAAACAGAAAACAAACTTACTCTGGTGTTGGAGGCTGCAGCAGGAAGACTGTTTTTTCTGTAAGCATCCTTCTAAGGACCATCTCCCTCCCTAACTGACAGCTATTGGAGCTCTCCCTGGTACCCAAGCTGCCATCAATCAGCTGCAGGACTATCCTCACATAGGACTGGCTGTGAATCCTGCATTGAGGTATCAGATGAAGTTCCTCAGCTGTAGTAACAGCAGCTCCAGAAAGCATGGGCCTGGCCTGTGTGAAGCACACTGCCCTAGACATTTTACTATGTCAGCCTCAGTGGAGCTGAGATGACAGCTTACCTTGCAGGCATTTTCACCCAAACAAGGGAAACAGGAAGCCTGTGATTAGGGAAAGGAGAGTTCTTCATTTGCATAAGGGACTGTGCCAGTTTTTGGTTCAGATAGTTCTTCCTTTTCATGAAAGTCAAAGGTAGAGATGTCTGCCACACCCATCCATTTCTGGTCGCACTGAAGGCTGCTAAGCTCACTCTGTTAATCAGGCTGGAGACATGCTCCTGTACTGATATTGCAATACTGAGCCCAATCAAAGGCTTCTTGTGCATTTTTCCTTGCTTCTAACTATATAATTAGCAGAGCTGGCTAGGCTGGTACCATAAAAAGGAGAGGGTGGAAGTAGCCATTGCAGAGACAGTGACAACAGACACACAAGGGCAGCTAGGGTGTCAGGGCAGAAACAAAAGAGGCAGCAGAAACAATGAGGGCTGTGAGGAGTTGAAGACAAATGTAGGCCTGGTCTCTGGAAACATCAGAAGCTTCTCTCTCCAGGGAGAGCTTCTATAGACCCAAGAGCTGCAACATTAGCGCCTGTCAAAGGATGGAGATCCTGACATCCTAGGCCAGAGAGCTGTGACACTTGTCATTATCAAGGGCTGTGGGTCTGGACAGTGTAAGCCCAAGACCTGTTATACCTGCTCCTACAGGACGGGGTCCCAGTAGTTGAGGCCTGCTGAAGACTTGTAAGAAACTCCTGCTGCTGTCTGCTGCTACTCACCATGTGTGAAAGCCAAGGACTAACCAAGCTGCTGGACACTGGCAGTTCAGTGGAAAGTGTATGATGAACCACCAACCTGTGTATCTTAGTCACACTTCTGGATGTTTAGCTTCAAAAAAAAATTTTTTTTGCTCTGTGTGTGTGTGTGTGTGTGTGTGTGTGTGTGTGTGTGTATACAGTCCCATGTCCAACCTGTGCCATGTCACCTAAGTAACGGTGAGAGGACAACTCTATGGAGTTGGTTCTCTCCTCCCAGCTTCACACAGGTTCTAGGGAGCAAACTCACAGGCTTGCATGACTAACCCTGGCTCTGGCTTCTAAAGTCTAACACAACTACACTTTAAAGTCTAGGACAGCCGGGCGGTGGTGGCGCACGCCTTTAATCCCAGCACTTGGGAGGCAGAGGCAGGCGGATTTCTGAGTTCGAGGCCAGCCTGGTCTACAGAGTGAGTTCCAGGACAGCCAGGACTACACAGAGAAACCCTGTCTCGAAAAACCAAAAAAAAAAATAAATAAATAAAGTCTAGGACAACTAGCACTTAGTCTTTAAGTCTCTTATCTAGCAATACATCCAGTAGGGCTTGGGAACTCAAAGTCCTGGGCAACAAAGGCTCTGCCTAAAAATAACAAAAAATATAAAATGTAATTTTAGAACTTAAACACAAAATTCACAGAATTGCCATCCGACCCAACAATTTTACTCCTAGATCTAAATACAAAGGAGCTGAAAGCAGAGATATTTGTACATCAGCATTCAGCATTGTTCACAATACTCAAAGAAGATAAATAACCCAAACATGGTGGTGCACACCTTTAATCCCAGCTCTTGGTAAGCAGAGGCCGGTGTATTCCTGTGAGTTTGAGGCCAACCTGGTCAAAGTGAGCTCCAGAACAACCAGGACTACAAAAACAAAACAAGCAAACAACCCACCCAAATATTTAAAATATTTTAAAAGGAACAGATAATAGCAGGGCTTTGATAGGGTATCTGCACGTAAGGGTTCAATCCACAGCACTAAACGGGCTAACAGTTAGCCCTGACTGCTCTTCCAGAGAACCCAGGTTCAATTCCCTGTACCAACATGACAGCTCACAACCATCTGTAACTCCAGTCCCTTTGCAGGCACTACAAACACATGGTGCACAGGCAGCACCCATACACATAAAATAAAAATAAAGGTTAAAAAATAAAGAAAATTTGCATAATGATATAAATGTGGTGAATGCCACTAGATGACATATTTAACAAGTTAAAAGCTCAATAGATAAAGTACATGCCATCCATGCAAGCATGAGAACCAGTCCAGACTCCCCAACACCCACCGAAGTGCTCGCTGAGACTTCCTGGAAGCACCATGATCGCTATTATCCCTTGATCACCACAAAAGGAGCCTTGCCCTTACAGATTCTATGCCTGCCTCTGACACACATTTGTACAGAGGGGCATATACCTCCTTCAGCCTCATTTTCTTCATCTAACAAAGGGACACGATGACCTGTCTACTAGAGAGAGATTATGTGGCTTGAGAACAAGTGGCAAATGTTCGCATTCTGACCCAGCCTGCAAATGGTCTTGTAAGCACCTGGAGCTCCATGCACATTCCACCAGGCCTGGCAATACATAGGTTTAAATTTCTATTCTGCAGCCACGTTTCTCAAATTAAGCTCTCCTAAAACACAAAGACACTAAAGCGTTGGCGCACATAAACAAATTCCCTCAAGTCATTCCCTGAACCATAGAGCTGTGCCATATGTCCATATGCATGCTCACGTGTATAGCTTTCTAAAGGAAGAGCTAAACCACTAATATGTTTGTAAGGACAGAAAGTAGTGCACATTGCTCATGGATATAAGTACAAATTATGGCACATTACTGGGAAGAACACCTGTCCCCCCTGTGGCAGCAATCACCTGGAAAACAGAAGTGTACCAAATAGTGCATAATATATCTGAAACGCTGTCGTCCTTAAGGAGGTAAGAGAAGGAGAAAGTAAGTTTAAAAAGGAATTGCAGTTTCTTTTTTCTTTTTAATTGGATATTTTATTTACATTTCAGATGTTATCCCCTTCCTCCAGAATTGGAGTTTCTTAAATTCAGTGGTAGATGCTCAAAGACTAAACGTTACTCTGTATTCCTTACCACATACTTGATATATAGCACAAGTAAAATTTTAAATGAGGTCTGGTGTGGTGGTGCACACCTGGAATCCCAGCCCTTGGGGGACAGAGGCAAAAGGATGTCTGTGAATCAAGTACATCCTGGTCTATATATAGCAAGTTCCAGGGTAGCCAGAGTTACACTGTAAGACACTTTGTCTCAAATAAAAAGTAGAAAGAACTGACTTCAGAACCTGTTTTCTGATCTCCATACATTCATTAGTTAAAGACACATACACAATGCACTGTTAAAAAATGTAATTTTAAAAAATGATTAACAATTGATGAGATGTCTCACTGGTTAAGAGCACTGGCTGCCCTTGCACAGACTGTGATTCCGTTCCAGCACCCAAATGGTGGCTCACACTTGTAAATTCTGTTACAGATCTCTCTGGCCTCTAAAAACATCAGGCACAGACATAGTACATTTACATACATCCAGGCAAAACATTCATATATATCAAGTAAACCAAATCTTCTTAAAAATATGACTAAATATCAAGCTCATACAAGTAATTAAAACTGTCCTTAGGGAAAAAGATAGAATCCAATAAACAAAATTGAAAGTAAGGTGTTAAAGGAAAACAGAAAAGACAAATCAATAAACTTTGAAATAAACCTGTCCTGAGTCATTGTAGATCAGCAGTTTTCAGCCTGTGGCGTGTGCCCAGCTCAGCTCTCTACTGGTACTGCTGTTTGCACAGAGTAATGTTCAATAATCCTCACAAATTCAAAGCCCCTTCCTACCCTTAATAAAGTGTTCACCAAAAAGCACCTAATGCACACACTTACACTTTCCGCTTTATTTCTGACAGATTACTCATGAAGACAGATCTGCTATTGTTAGAATTAACAAGTTCCCATTAACTTGCTCATCCACTCAACATCATTGAGGACCGAACCCGAGGATTATATATCCTGGGATATATAATAAGCAAGCACTCTACCACTGGCCTATACCCACCCCAATCTAATTCCTATGCACAGATCTTATAGCCAAGGACAGTTTTCTAATTTGGTGGTACCAAGTACCCCTTATTTCTTCACCTTCTGGTTTGAGAATGATTAAGTATAATGAGAAAAAAACCATACTAGTCAAACTCCATAGTAGAAGGAACAGCAAGTAACTGGTTCCCATTGTAAAACACATACCCCAACTCTCCGCAAAGTAACAATCTGACAAACACTATCACAAGAAACAAAAAAATGAAGCTCTACTCTTCACGGGTGGAGCAGAGGCTCCAAGCTGAGTGCCAGGCTGCCTCCCTCACTGCTGGGCCTCACAAGTTTCCTGGCAACATTTAAAAAGAAACCCAAGAAGCCTATTCTAAGCAACATAGCTGAAGATAATAGCTGCAAAGCCAATGCTTGCATGCTTCTAGAGCTTCATTTCCAACAGACAAAAAGAAAACAATTTAGATGTCCAACTGTAAGGGATGCTTAAAGAATGTACTCAATCAAGTAGAGGAAGACAAAAAACACTAGATATTAACATTTTTAAGCCTCCTCTTGATGCTTGATGTTTTGACACAATCAGTCCAACTACCAACATCTGCCAACCATCTTCATATCATCATCCTAGCATTTTAATAAATATTTCTACAGTGGTACCCAACAAACCTGTGCTAGTCCTGCAGACCTGCCCCACCTCTGCCCTTGCCCTCTCCACCTCCTCAGAGGGTGTGGAGCAGGGTCAGTAAGATCCAGCAATCTCCTGAGTGTTGCCTTACCTCTATCATCTCTGCAGCAGGGCCAGCTGCAGGGTACTTAGGCAGACCCTGTTGGACACTGAACCGTTCAGCCCTGTTCTACAAGCACAGAGGGGCTCTAGGAGGCATACAGAACAGTCACAGCAGCAGCAGGTTAGGAAACTCAGAAAGCACTTCAGCTCTCATCCCTGGCAAGTGGCTGAGCAGAGCACTGTACAGCAGGCCCTGCCCACTCCTACCCCTTACCTCAGTTTTCCTTTTAGTGGTTTCAGTTATCCATGCTCAACTGCAGTTTCAAAACTAAACAGGAAATTCCAGAAATACACAGCTCATAACTTTTAAATTACTTGGCATTCTACATAGTCAGTATCATTCTCTAAAGTAGACTAAGGCAAGCAGATGTGCTGTCCCAGAGCTTAAATTCCAGCAGCCCTGGTCACAAAGTTCAAGAGGTAGAGGGGTGTGTGTGTGTGTGTGTGTGTGTGTGTGTGTCCTCACTCAAAAAATAGCCTTCCATGAAAAGGTTAAACGTCTTTGGCTTGGGAAAGAAAAGAACATCTATCTAAGTTGCTAAAAGTGTGTTTGAAATTGTGAAGAAGAAAGAAAACTGGTCCCAGGTTTGTTGCTGTGAAAGAGTCACACACAGTGTATGGTAAGGACTTAAGTCAGAAAGGGCATTAGATTTGTGTGAGGGAGACTGCGTAAGTGATGTGTTCCAAGATGCTGGAGAAGTAGCTCAAATGGAAGAATGACTGCCTAGCATACAGGAAGCCTCGGGTTCAATCCACTGCACCACACACCAGGGGTGGGAGTGAGCACCTATGATGGAGGTGGAGGCAACACAGAGCAGTTCTCTGCTACATAGCTTAAGCCTAGACTGGAGAATTTGAGATCCTATCTCAAAAGAGAGGGAGAAAGGAAGAATAAAGAAAGGAAAAGGGAGAAAGACGTGGGGAACTGAAAAGAGAAGAAAGGGATGAAAACAAGTTCCAAATGATGTCAACATACCACCAGAAAAGCTGAGACACAGGGATTTCCACAAGAGATCCTTGCAGACAAGCAACACCAAGCCACAAAACAAATATGGGTTAATACAAGTGAAATATGGGTGTACAACTTCAGAACATGCTTACACTGAACATGTGACTCGTTTAATTTTAAGTTGTATGCATAGGGGTTCTATACACAGGGCCTGATGAGGCCAGAGGTGCTGGATCTCCCCAGAACTAGAGTTACATGCGGTTCTGAGTCACGCTACATAGGTGTTGGGAACCAAACTCAGGCCTCAGATCTTCTGCAAGAGCAGCAAGCGTTCAGTCTCTGTGGTCTTTTCCTTAATCTCACTGTACTATTCTGAAAAGCACCATAGCATGGGAGCATATGCTTATGAGAAAGCAGGGGCTACAGTACAGAGTTCAGACATCAACTGGGGGTCTTGGAACATAAACCCATAATGGGACACTACTGCACAGCCCTACAGCTGAAGTCTACAAAACAATCACATGACTTCCACACTGGAGGGTGGGGGGAAGGGGAACTAAGATAGCTTGCATGTGAAGTTTTTAAATACCACATATATAAATTACTAAATAATGCCTTTTCTTTGGTTCCTATCCAGTTTATGGGGCAGGTTTGCAAGACTCCTCAGAATACTGGAAACAATTACGCCTTCCAAAATGAGGCCAGAACTCAGAACCCAACCCCTCTTGTTCCTGTTTTAAGTTTTTACAAAGATAAACTTTAAGAAAAAAAAAATCTCCAGATCAAAAGTATAGGTAATTTATCTAAGATTCCTTTAAGGAAATTCAGACCATGAGTGTGGATGGCAGTAAGGCACACAGTGTTCACATGTAAACAGCCAGGTACACCCTATTCCCCTAACTGTCTTACTTCAAAGTAAACCCACCCAAAAGGAAACAAAAAGACCTAACACTTTCACTGCAAGACCAATTCTTCTTCATTTTTCAAAGACAAAGTCTCACTATGTAGCTCTGACGGGCTTAGGACTTGCTTTGTAGACCAGGTTGGCCTCAAAACTCTGCCTACTTCTGCCTGTCAAGTGCTGGGATTGAAGGCATGCCCTACCTAAAGACCAAAAAGAGAAACTTTGCAATATAACCTCAAATTCCTTAATAAGCATTTTTACTTTTAACTTTAAAAAGCAGTATTAAGGCCTGAACCAATCCACTTCATTAAAATCCATTTGCCCATGTGAAGTTTTGAAGTTGAGCTCAGTCGTCCTGGTCTTAATTCAGAAAAGTGGGTGGTGAAGGGAGATACTGCATCCTGAATGGAGTTCTCAGCCCCCTCTTCCACACTAGCTCCGGTCACAGCGACCAGTCCCAGGCATCTACGAGGTCCACATGTTCTTGACAACTGGCCAGCTCTGGGATCCTGTTAATAGATCTTTGAGTGGTAGTTCTCAGTTTATGCCACATGATCAGTTTATAAAATACGGTGTCAAAACCACCACACCTACACCACCTGTTAGGTCAGGAGAAGGTTCTAGTCCTTAATCCCAGTTATCAATCATGACTTAAAAGGCATGAAGAAGTGTCAAGCCCATCATGCAGGCTCCGTTACCTGCAAGACTGTGAAAAGGGCAGCAGGCATGGATGGAGGCCCCAGGTTTTATGTTATCACAGGCCTGGGTTGACAGGACCAGATTCAGGTGTTCACAGGGACCCAGTATGCTGGGCGAAGTGGCTCAGCTCCAGGGAAGGGCACTATCAGCTTCCACACTTAGTAAGGAAAAAAAAATCACTTAGCATTTCTGAGGCTTAAGTCACTTATTTTGGTGTTCTGTTGATCTGAAAAGTTGGGGACCAAACATATGAACCTTTGAATGGTGAGCAAGCACTCTAACACAGCTATGCTCCACTAACCCCTGAAGATTCTTCAATCTCAAATTCTGGCTACAAAGAAGCAGAGCAGTGAAGGCATACATATGTTTTATAGTATCAAACTGAGAGTACCTAACTCACTCCATTTTAGAACAGGCAGCCATGTTAGGCCTTAAGCCTCAATTTCCCAGAAGGACAGCCCAGGCTTCTTGGAAAAACTGCAGAAAAAGGGCAACCAATCAGCAACTGCCCTGACATCTGGCCAGGGGCTTATTTATAACAGATACAGAAATAGTCACTATAAGGTATTCCCTCCAGGTAGGAATAAATCAGAAGTGTACAAATATCCCATACCATAAGTTCAACCAATCTTGACTGAAGATGACCCAACCATAACTAGAAAACCCCTAACTGGCTTTAAAATGGGTTTGTGAGCCCCTCTTCCCCATGGTTGCTATTTTGCTTGGATAGTTGACTAACCCCCCAAATCCCCCATGTATCCTCCATCACCCCCAAACCCCCTGGTGCTGGCTGTTTCTACAGAACAAATGTTCTTTGTCTTTGCATACTATAGAGTCGAGGGTCTTCTCTCAGCGATTCTTGGACCCTACAAGACTCATCCCAAATAAGCGATTTTATGCTGATTTACTCATCAAACCACAAAACATCCTAACTAAATATAACAATTCTATCAAAACAGTAACAAATGAAAATTAAATAATGTAAACACTAGCAATAAAAGTTAAAAATTTGAAAGCTGGAAATGTAGCTCGGTATATAGAGGAGCCCAAGATATCCCCAGTCACCTCTCACCATCAAAATTAAACTTTTCAAACAGCTTCCTTTAAACACGTTCCATTATCAACACCACATCGATTTTAAAAGAATAAATAAATCATCCAGGCTGGAGAGGAGGCTTAGCAGTTATAAGCACCTATGGCAGAGAACCCGAGGCTGGTTCCCAACACTCACGCCATCTGGCTCAAACTTGCCTGTGACACCATGGGTGTCAACACAAATAAGACACACATAGGACACAATAAACTAATTTTTTTAATCTTTCTCATTTTCAAAAATTATGATAATATATAGATAATACATAATTTAACATTACAACCACTATTTCCCTCCCAATATAGGACTCAAACCCAGGACCCTACATATGCTCACCAGGCAGTGCTGTGGTGGCACCTCCAGCTGTCAGCCATTTTTAATTATACAATCTATGTCATTGAGTACGTTCATTCCGTAATGTTTAACTACTGCCACCCTGTCTCCTCACAGTTTAACATCCCGGTGGAAGTTGTTAGGTTCATGTACTCGACTTCCTCTTTCCCCACCCCTTGCAATAACCACCATGATTTCTGTCTCTGTATGGTCCACGGCCTAGGTCGTTCCTACAATACGCAGCGCTGTGTGACACTTGTCCTCTGTGCCTGCCTTTCACACAGCATAGTTTCTGGCAGCACATACCAGAAGACTTTCTCCTCTTCTTAACAGTGAACAGTGTGTCCTACTGTGTACCTACACCATGTTGTTTATCACCTCACCCATCACTGGATATGTCATTCTCATTGCTTCTTTCCTGTTGTTCTTTAGTTTGTTTGTTTAGATTTTTTTTGGTTTGGTTTGGTTTGGTTTTTCAAGACAGTGTTTCTCTGTGTAACAGAGCCCTGGCTGTCCTGGAACTCACTCTGTAGACCAAACTGTCCTCGAACTCAAGGGATCTACCTGCCTCTGCTTCCCAAGTGCTGAGATTAAAGATGTTTGCCACCATTGCTGGCCTCTCTGATTGTTTTATATATTTGGCATTTTGAAGCCACACAGACAAAAAAGGTAACTGATTTTGCCAGCACTTCTTTTAAAAAAGGGGGGCTGGGGTGGGTGTGTCTCATTTTCAACTATAAAACCTTAATAGGCTGGAGAGATGGTTCATAGGTTAAGAGCACTGGCTGTCTTGCAAAGGACCAAGGGTTCATTTCCCTGCACCTATATGGTGCTCACCACCATCCTTAACTCCAGTTCCAAGGATCTGACACCTTCCTTTGGCCTCTGCAGACACTGCATGGAAATGATGCACAGAATTATAGACAGAAAAAAGAAAACATAAAATAAAAATAAATTTAAAAATACATATGTAAGTTTGTATTTAAAAAAACAAAACAAACAAACAAACAAACAAAAAAAACTAATGGTGGCTTAGTGGTTAAGAACACTAATTGTTCATCTAGAGGTCCCGAGTTCAATTCCCAGCAACCACATGGTGGCTCACAACCATTTGTAATAGGATCTGATGCCCTCTTCTGGTGTGTCTGAAGACAGCTACAGTGTACTCATACATAAAATAAATAAAATCTTTAAAACAAATAAAAAACCCCAACAAATTTAGAAGCATGAAAGCAATGATGGCTTTTGAGCCATGGAATTAAACAAGAAATCAGTAGCAGAAACACATCTGGATAATCCCAAAATACATATCTGAAGATTAAACACACCCCTGACCAGGTCAGAGAAGGCCCAAGAGAAACTTCTAAAAATATCTAACCAGGAGTTTGATACTTCAAACTAAAAGAAAACACAATATCAAAATTTGTAGGGTCTTGAAAAAAATGAAGAAAAAATTTGCAGTATTAGAATATTAGAAGATCTAAATAAACATCACTAATTTTAGGTTTCCACTTTAGGAAATAACAGAGAAATTCAATCCAAAGCAAGCAGGAACAAATAAGCTTCAAGGAGTGGACAGTGCCACTTCAGGAGCACATGTGGTAAGAATCAGACTGATATAGGGCAGAGTACCACAGTCCCTGTCAAAAAATTAGCTGCCAGGCAGTCGTGGCGCACGCCTTTAATCCCACACTTGGGAGGCAGAGGCAGGCAGATTTCTGAGTTCAAGGCTAGCCTGGTCTACAGAGTGAGTTCCAGGACAGCCAGGGCTATACAAAGAAACCCTGTCTCGGAAAAAAAAAAATAGTTATAATGTAGAAATCAATGAAACCGAAAACAAACAAAAATCAGATTAAAAAACTGATAAAATCAAAAGCTTACTCCTTAAAAAATATAAATAAAATCTATAAGTTGATGTTCTGAGTTCAAAGCTCATAACCCATGGTTAATATAGAAAACCAACTCCCAAAAGTAATCTTCACATGCATGGTATAGCATGTATGCACAGACACACACATCATAGATACACTACAATAAGGATGATTGTTTTGAAAAAACTGAAAAACTTCTAGCCAGATACAAGGTTATTAAATAAGTCTAGAATTTGAAGCTTAAAGCATAATATCATTTATACTAGCACCCAAACAAACAAACAAAAATCTAACTCTGACTCTAAAAATATGCAAAGGACCTATATGAAGGAGACTCTAAAACTTTAATGAAAGAAACAAGGATCTAGAGCAGTGGTTCTCAACCTTCCTAATGCTGTGACCCTTTAATACAGTTCCTCATGTTGTACTCACCCCAACCATAAAATTATTTTCATTGCTACTCCAGAACTTACAGAACTGTAAGTTTGATGCTGTTATGAATTATAATGTAAATATCTGATATGCAATGCCAATAGGGGTCACAACCCACAGGTTGAGAACCACTGATCTAAGGGCTAGAAAGATGGTTTGTCATTAAGAGCACTTAACTGCATGGTTGTGCCCCCCTGGAACACTAGTATAGGATCTCAGCCTGGCTCCCAGGCTACAGGATTCTCAATTGCCTGTAGCTCCAGGAGACCCAATACTCTCTCTGGCCTGCATACATGCACACACCATAAAATAAAATTAAATAAGGTTGATTTTCCTTAAAAAAAAAAAAAAAAAAGACGTTAGGTGTCTTAATTAGGGTTTCATTGCTGTGAAGAGACACCATGACCAAGACAACTCTTATAAAGGCAAACATTTCATTGGGGCTGGCTTACAGGTTCAGAAGTTAAGTCCATTATCATCATGGCAGAAAGCATGGTAGCATGCAGCCAGACAAGATGCTAGAGAAGAAGGCAGCAGAAGGGAACTGTGTTGCACACTGGGTGTACCTGTAGCATATATAAAACCTCAAAGCTCACCTACACAGTGACATACTTTCTCTAACAAGGCCATGCCTACTCCAACAACACCACACCTTCTTATAGTGCCACTCCCTACGGGCCAAGCATTAAAACAGATGAGTCTATTGGGTGCCATACCTATTCAAACCACCACAGTAAGTCTAAATAAAGAAAACCCATGTTCCTGAACAATGTAGCTATAAAGTCACTTTTTTCCTCAACTTCATCTAAAAAGTCAATAAAATAGAAAAACTTATGGATATCAGAAACTGATTCTAAAATAAACATAAAAAAGATAAGACTCAGAGCTACAGGGATGGCTCAGTGGTTAAGATCACTGTTACTCTTCTTGAGGATCTGGGTTCAATTCCCAGCACCACCCTAGCAAGTCATACCTGTCTGAAACTCCAGTTCCATGGCTTCTGACACCCTTCTTACCCTGACATTCATGAAGGCAAAAACACTAATGAACATAAAATAATAAATTATATAGCTATTATATTAGATATATAAATTATAGCTATGGATACAGATATATAGACAAGACTCAAAAACCAATGTAATACTAAAGGAGAATAAAATCAGAGTGTATCTCAACCTTTATGGTATTTGGTGAGCTGGGGATTGTGACTGTGTTAAGCATCCAACAGGCCAGGAGTTCAATCCCTAGGACCACAGAAACCTGTAATTCCAGCACCTGGAAGGCTGGAGCCATAGAGTTCAGATACATAGTGAGTTCTAGGGCACCCTGGAGCCTGTCTCAATTGAAAAAAAAAAAAGTAATGTGATGTCATTAATAAAGAAATAGATCAATTAAACAAAATATAACCCAGAAACACACACACTATAGTCAACCAAAGTTTGGCAAAGACGCAAAGGCAATTCAAACAAATCTTCCATTTCAGCAAACAACAGAGCAAGTGACCTACACTAGAAAATGAGTCAGAAGCCATTAAGATGGTTCAACGGGTAAAGACGTTTGCCACCAAGGCTGACAACCCAAGTTTGATCCCAGGAATCTAAAAGATGGAAGAGTGATCCCTGCAAGTTGTTCTCATTTCTACCTGTGTGCTATGGCACATGTACACACATAGGCACACACAACAAATGAGTAATAAATGCTTTTTAAAAAAATTCTAGGGAGCCTGGCATGGTGGTGCACACCTTTAATCCTAGCATTTGAGAGGCAGGTGGATATCTGTGACTTCAAGGCCAGCCTGGTCTGCAGAGAGAACTCCTGACCAATCAGAGCTACATAAAGAAATTGGGGATGGGGGAGGTGCAGATTCTAGAGGCTGGAGAGATAGCTCAGCAATTTAGAGCCCTTATTAATCTTAGGCCCTGGGTTTGATTCCCAGCACCCACACAGAAACTCACAAACATCCACAACTCCAGTACCAGGGGATCTGCACCCTCTCTTGACTTCTCACATGCATGGTGGCACAAAGACATTTAGACAGAACACTTACATGTATAAATAAATAAACCTAAAAAAAAGTTGTAGACACAGATCTTATACCACACACATACACATCAAACATCAAAAACTTAAAATGGGCCACAAACTAAAATTTAAAACACAAAATTATAAAACTCCAAAAACTATGGGTGTAGTGGCACATGCCAGCAGTCCTAAATGGAAGGCTATCAAGCCATGAGAAGTCATGAAAGTGCCAGGCAGTGGTGATGCATGTCTTTAATCCCAGCACTTAGGAGGCTTAGGAGGCAGAGGCAGGGAAAGAAGAAAAAAATAAATAAAATAAGAAAGGAAGAAGAAGGAAGGAAGGAAGGAAGGAAGGAAGGAAGGAAGGAAGGACAGAAAAGATAAGACAAGACATGGTAGAATCTTAAACAAACAGTTCCTGCTAAGTGAAGCCAAACCAAAACACTCCATCATCCTATGTGACATTCTGGAAAAAGCAAAATGGTGGAGACAGTGAAGTAGGTAGTGTAGCCAGGGGCTCAGGAAGAGAAGGGGACGGTCACGTGAGGATGTAGAGAGCAACCTTGACACTGCAGTAAGACTTTACCTTAGAAAAACAATCAGTGCCTCCTACCTGCAACCCAGCACTCAGGTTGAGGTAAGACTGTGGCTTCAAGGCTAACCTGGACTATCCTGGGCACAACCTGTCTCTAAACAATCAATAAATGGAGCAACTTCTAAATAATAAGAAGAAGTGAAGCTGTTCTAATAACCAAAAGCACAAATTCTGAAAGAAATTATTTGACAATACTGAAATTAAACTTCTTCTGGGGGCGGGGGAGGGGAAGAATAATATAAGCCACAACTACAAGAAACTATCTGCAAATCCCTTATCTGACAGGGCTGATATCCAAAACATACCAAGAATTCTTAAATCTCAACAATAAGAAAACATCCCAAATAAATTATGGTCAGAACATGAAAACAGATATTTAGTAACTGTATGGAGTGGAGGGGTAGTGTTTTGCTACACTGCTGCTCTTAGTCTCTATTTACACAACTACAATAGACTTTATCAGACCAGGTAACTTATAAACGATAAAACTTTATATGGCTCATAGTTTTAGAAGCTGGAAGGATAAAGATGATTTAACACATGTCTGTGATCCCAGTGCTGGACAAGCTGAGGCAGAATTGAAGTTAAGGCCAGTCTGGGCTACACAGCAAAAACAGATAATTCACCAAAGGGACAAAAAGAAAGAAAGAAAATAACTATGCACCACCTGGTGAGCCTTTCTGCTCCCTCATGACAGAGGCGCGACATGGCTGAGAGCATAGGAAAGAGAAATTACAACAAACCCACTCTCAAGACAGCAATGTAAGAAAACTGAGGAGGAGAGCTGGAGAGATGGCTCAGCAGTTAAGAGCACTGACTGCTCTTCCAGAGGTCCTGAGTTCAATTCCCAGCATCCACATAGTGGCTCACAAACATCTGTAATGGGATCCGATGCCCTCTTCTAGTGTGTCTGAAGACAGCGATAGTGTATTCATATACATAAAATAAGTAAATCTTAGAGAAAAAGAAAGAAAGACAGAAAGATAAAAAGAGAGAAAGAAAGAGAGAGAGAAAGAAAGAAAGAAAGACAGACAGACAGACGGATGGACAGAAAGAGCAAGCTAAGGAAATGGTTCAGTGGTTAAGTGCTTGCCCCACAATTGTAAGGACCAGAGTTCAGATCCTCAGAGCCTATGCAAATGTCAGGTGGGCATGTGGCCTGCCTATAATTACAGAGATGCCAGAAGTAAGGGATGCCCCAAGCAAGTTGGCTAGTGAGACTAGTAGTCACATCAGCAAGCTAAGAGCTTGTCTGAGAGATCTGCACCAAGAATGTGGAAGTGACTGAGGCCGGGTCTCAACATCAGCCTCAGGCCTCCATATATATGTGCATACATGTGAGTGAACACTCCTGTCATAGACACACATACATATTCATATATACAATATGCATGAAAATGGTGAAAGGGGAAAAAAACAAGAATAACATCAATCTAATCATGAGGGCAGAGCTCTCATACCTTAACATTTATTTATTACTAATTTACTTCATCTTGAGACAAGGCCTTGGGCTGGGATGTATCTCAGTGACAAGCGTGCTTGCCTAACATGTATGAGATCCTAGGTTTGGCCACTAGAAAACCCCTAAAAGTCAAAGTTCTGCCATGAAACCCAGACTGGCCTTGAATGCACCACCTTCCTGTCTCAGACACGCCACTCCTGGCTGTCTTGTCTAGTCATCTCTTATAGGCCCCACCTCTCAACATTGATGCATTCAGATTATACTTCCAGCACATGAAAGAAATCAGAACCACAAATTAAATTGCTACCACTATTCGTCTACTAGAATGGAAAAAAGCCAAAACAATAACCCAGGGGAAGAAATGAAATAACAAGAAACCCCATTTTCTGTTTTATGAATGCAAAATCATGCAGCCACTTTGGAAGACCCCTTGGCAGTATTTTTACAAACTAAGCACAATCTTACCATATAACAGCAATTGTGCTCTCTGGTGTTTATTCAAAGGTGCTAGAAGTATGGCCACACAAAAACTTGCACATGGATGTTTACAGCAGCTTTGTGCACAAATGCCAAACGTGGAAGCAACACGCTATTCTCAGTAGGTGAATGGATAAACAGACCAGTGTATCTATACCATGGAGCACTACGTAAATCAGCTACACCAAGCCAGGAAAACAGATAAAGGATCTCAAAAGCAGGCTACCAAGTGAAAGGTAACAGAAAAGACTTAATGATAGAGACTTAATATAGCCCAGGGTGTGGTCAACTAAAGAGACACAGAAAGGACACGTGTTTGTCAGCTGTTCAGGAACAAGAGAAAAGGGGGATGAATAGGTGGATGAACGAGAACTGGGTGGACAATAGAATCATCTTGTCATAGATTTCCTGAGCTCTAGGCTCTGTAACACCAAGACTGAATCCTACTGCCAAACTTGACCACTTAACTGCACCTGGTCCCTCAAGTTCATCTCTGTACTCAAGACATTAGTAATGGGGAAACTAGGAGCAGGGGACATATGGAAACTGAACTTCCTACTCACTTTTTCCATAAACCTAAAACTGTTTTTCAAAACTCACTGAAGTACATATACCTTGAGGAGGAGAAAAAAAAGGAAGAGAACTTTTTATTTAGGCTGTAAGAGTGTGTGATGGCCATTTTGCCCATGACTGACTGCTGCCTCCCCCAAAGAACTCCTGAGGAAGCTAAAGCTGATCTAGGGCAGAGTCCTAAGTCTTGCTCTCCATGGCACCCTGCCGTCAATCATCTTGCTCTACTGTTATAAGCGGTGGCCTTTAAAGTGTCTGAGGGGGAAGGGGTCATCTCACAACCTTATGTCTATCAGCATGAAAACAAGAATGATTTGCTCCAAGATTAAAAACATTAGCACAGACAAGGAAAAACAATCTAAGGCTAATTTGAAAGGAAAAACAAAACAAAAGCAAAAAAATACTGTTCCTGAATACTCACTTACGGCTGTGTGAACTTTGTCTCCTGAGCACAGGCTCATGGGTCACAGATCTCATACGGCTTCCCTTGGCTGCCACAGATCAAAAGCCGAGACAGGGTGGCAATGGGCAAAGGGCTCTCATGCAATTTCTAACCACAGACCAAAGGCCTAGCACAGTTAATTGTGAGAACTTCCTTCTCTTTTCACATGGACAGACAGACTCACAACACCACACACACCCCACGCTCATCTCTCCTTTCCATGGTGGTCCTTACTCCTGTCACAGAGACACACACACACACACACACACACACACACACACACACAACCTGCTTATCTCTCCTTTCCATGGTGGTCCTTACTTCTCCCACCCCATCTTCACTCAAGCTGTACTCCAACAAAGAACTGTGTCCTCATGACCAGAGGAAGCCAAGGAAGGAGCCCTCCTCTTAGGTACCAGCTAACAAGGAAAGGGATCCAAGCAGAATATGAGGTTACAATCCTAGTACATTAATACCGTCAGGAAAACATCATCAATGGCTACCTACATCACAAAGGCTACTCAGATTTGGCCTTTAAGTGGTGGTTGTTTATTCAGACAGGGTCTCTCTGGCCTTGAACTCCGAGAGACCCACTGCCTGCCTCCATCCACAGTAGATCTAAGGTACACACCACCACACTCAGCTGGTGTTGGATACTAGCTGGGACTGGAGTTTTGGCCAATTATGAGCCACTATGTGGGTGCTGGGAATTGTACCTAGGTCTTTAGAAGAGTAACCAATGCTCTTAACCCCGTAGCCACTCCTCCAGCTATTTCCGTTTTAAAAACATGTATACTCCATCTGTAAGAGGTATTCCTGAAAAAAAAAAATCAGAACAGTCTCTAGCTCCAATTATGAATTTAAAGGAACTATCTGACCAAAAAAAGTAAAGTGACATAACAGAGACACAATCAGACAAAAGGAGAGAGCAGGAAGTTTATGTAGGGCTGAGGAGATGCTCAGTTACTACCTAAGCATAAGAATCTAAATTCAGACCCCTAGCACACATGTGAAAGCCACATGTGACCCTACATGCATGTCTGCAACCCCTGTGCTGACAGGAAAGAACACAGGTCCCAGAGCTTTTCAGCCAGCCAGACTAACCAAAAACACAGAGAGAGCCTATCTCAAAGGGATTAAATGGAAAGCAAAAGAACAGGGCACTAGTCCTCTCTGGCTTCTGCATGTGCACACACAGGCATACATGTCCAAATATATAAATACACACACAAAACACATCCAGAAATCTCAACTAAAACAAAGAAAAAAGTAACCTAATTTCTTTAACAAATTTAATAAAGAGGGAAACAGATGGCAGAGAAACCTATAGATTAAAAGATTTAAATAGCAGGGAAAGAACCATATTTGGATCATGCTTTGAACAAGCTGTTTTTAAAAGGTTATTATAGGACAATTGGGAGACAAACAGTGGATGTTTCACTCCACTCAATGACTACAGGCAGGCGTGGTAGCTACCACTGGCAAGTCCAACGTTCAGGATGCTGAGGCAGGAGGATTGCCAAATGTTCAAGGCATAGTAAGCTACATAGTGAGACTCTATTTACTTAATTTTTTCCCTCTGTCTTGCTATTATATTTATTACAAAACAAAACAAAAACCACAACCACTAAGGGTAGTATTGTGGCATACAACTCAAGTCCCAGCTAGTCAAGAAGCTGAAGTGGAGAGACCACCAGTTCCAACTCAAGACCAATCTGGGAGACAAACATAGTAAGACACCACTGAGGTCAGAAAGACAAGTATTTCAAAGACATGCCTCTCTTCCCCCCCAAAAAACCTAAGCCTTGGGAATTCAGACTTTCTTCAATGCCAGGGGCTTTGTGCATATAAGATTTTTTTTTTTAAAACAAGGTTCTACCACCAAGCTGAGAATTTAAACTCTCAGTCCCAGATAAGACTGAGATGGAAGGACATGACTTATTAGGCAGGGTTATTATTCCAAGAAGTCTAGTATGACCACAGTACAAGGAGCTGCCTGGAATCACCTGTTAGGAGAGCTATACTACAACACATTGGCCACGGCAAGTGCTGGAAAGAGAGATTCTGGACCCCTCATACAGGAACTTGGCATGATGCAGCCACTGTAGAAAATGCCTTAGTTTCATTTCTCAGTCTCCTAAAATCAAGTGTACAAAGTGGAGGGGGTCTAGGAAGATGTCCTAGTGAGAACAGTGATTGCTTTGCAAGCACAAGGACCTGAGTTTAGATCTGAAGCTCCTGAATAAGAGGTGGATGGGGCAGTGCCTGTCTATAATCCCAATGCCAGAGACTGATAGAGACAGGTGGATCCTAGGACGAATAATAACCAAGTAATAACCAAAACAGTACAGGTTCAGAGAAATCCTGTCTCAAAAATTAGGTGGAGAGCAAAAGGAAGACATGTGATGTCGACCTCTGACCTCCAAATGCATGTGATTACACCACATGTACACACACAAAAGAAGAAAGTATAAAAACTGGTTAGCGGCTTCTTTAAACATGTACTTACCATATGGTGCTTTTGGGCATTTATTCCCCCAAAATGAAGCCTTATGTTCACATAAAAATATGTACATAAATGTTTATAGCAGCTTTATTTGTAACAGTCAAAAACTGGAAAGCATTTTTCTGGAATATCCTTCAACTAGTACCTCCATACAATGGAGCACTCCTGGGTGACAGAACAACTACTGGCACATGAGACAAGCTGAATGACTTGCAGAGAAATTTCAGTGACAGCAAAACAGCCAAAGTTACAGAAGACAGGATTCCATTTACAGCACATTCTCAAAGGGGCAAGTTTTACAGAGATGGAGAACAGACTAGTGCTTGTTAAGGGTTAGAGACAAGAAGGACATGCCTGACTATGGACATCAGAGAGATCTCCCAGTTGATAGAATAGTTGTCTTTTTTTTGTTGTTCCCCATGAGGGAAACATGATGTGTATCCAAGATGAACCTAACCTAGTTCTGTATCTTCATTGTGGTGGTGTGTGTGAATCTACAAATGTCAACACACACTTGCATGGGAAACTGGCAAAATACGAAATGTTACAAATTGTAAAAATATTAGTTTTCTGCGTCTGAATTAAACTAGTAATTGAGATGTTACTACAATGAAACTGAGCAAATAAGACTACAATGATCACTCTACTAATTTCTATAACTTCCTACTAATCTATCAATTATCTCAAAAGAAAGAAGAAACACAACTACATATGAAGAGGTTAATTATGGTAACAAGTACAACAGTTTTGTTAGTTTTTAAGATATGGTAATAGTTTCTATTTTCTTGAGCACTTCTACTTACTAAGCTGATAGGAAAGCAAGCACTTCCACACTAATTACAAACCACTATTTCAGAAGGGACCTAAGCTAGAATTCCTATGTTTTATTATTAAATGCTAATGTGTAATCTCTGGGCAATAGACACCATAAATGGTCCCATGTTCAACTTTTTAGGCCCAAAGTTCTTAGTATACAAGTCTTACTTTTATCATCAAGCAATTTCTCAGAATTTAAAGGTGATTGTAAATTAATAAAAAGCCTAGCTCAAAGCCAAATTCAAGTGCAATATATAACCATTTATAAGAAAATCATTATGTATAACAAATATATACAATGTAACAAATACAAAGCCTTTTTGATGTTCCACAGGTGCTGAGTCTTTAGCAAATAGTCTCAAATTGAAAAGAAATTCTACTGTCCTCTCAACTTCTTTGGAGGCTCTGAGCTATCCAGTCAGCTCTGTAAAACACACAGTACACTAATAAATGGACCAACAGTCTTCAAAAGCAGCATCTTTCATGCCCATTATCCCATTAAGAACACCCCACATCTTGTGTACATGATTTAGTCTAGTGTTCGTGGGTATGATCCTGGAATAGTTTCCACCACTAAACACTACTCTATCAGTCAGAGCAGAAAAGAAAGCTGTGTGAAATCATACAACAGCCAGTTTCTCTACATCCCACAGGGAAGGTGCCCACGATTTTGCTCAGCTTCAGAAGGTATAAGAATGCCTACTATTCACTGCTCTCATGTCTACCCCATGTCTACAATTCTCAGATTGTCTGAGAAAGAACTCATGAAGGAAGACAGTCATCTGCCCAGTCCAATGTCAGCAAGGAGACCTGTAACATTGCCTTTCTGGGCCCTTGATACTAGGACAGGTAGCTGTTTCACAAAAGCAGCTGAGATGAAGGCCACCCAGTGCACTAGGACCTGACCCCTCCCTCACCAGGCTCACATCCTTTGCCTTCCTAGTCTCCCGTGTAGGCCCAGGGCAGACTCTAAAAGGCTCTGGGTGATGCTTCCCTTTGCTTCTCAACAGCTAGAGCCGTAACCAGAGTTATAAAGGACTACCTGTGCCAATGATGCCAAGAGAGTCACCACTCACCCACCAGTCACACAAACCCTCACACGAGGCCGTGACAGGAGAGAAACTCAGTTGGAATTAATATACTAAACCCTCAGCAATCCTCAACTATGAATTACAGGGAGCATAGAATCCACGATATGTCTTCTTGAAAATACATTTCAGTATCCCAATCAGTAAAACTAAAGAGCCAGAAGAGTTCGGTTCACTGAAGAATTACAGTAGGCTTCGTGTTCAAACACACAGAAATTAAACTGAGCACAAAAGGCAGAGATAAAGTCTTCTAACTTCTTTCCTACCAACCTATGTTCATCTGCTTGGCTGCTCAGACGCCCAGCAGGAACAGTAATCCCATGGTAATGCTAAAGAAACAAGCACAACAGCAGCACTAAAGGAAGCCACCAGCACTTACACAGTGAACAGTGAGCACCACTGCAGGAAAGCACAGCCCCTTAGCCCCTGACCTTCAAAGCTCTGTAGTTACTAAGCCCACCACTCAGTCAGGATCCTTTCCTAATCTGCCCTTCCCCCCACTCACATTCTTACCTCCTTAGCTCAAAAACTGATTCCTTAAATTTGCTTCTTCAGGGGTTTGGGGTGCGGCTTGGTGAGAGTTTTGACTCCCTAGCATACTACAGGAGCCCAGGTCCACTTCCCATTTCCCAGAACATCCTAAATATCTAAAAGCGAGGATATTGCTTAAGTCTCTTTGATATCTCTTTTGTTAATTCATAGTAGTCTCTAACATGACTGAGAAAATAATTTAAGTCTTGACAAACTACAGAGACCTCCCAGGACAGCCATACAGTCAGTCTCTCATCCTCAGGAGGTCAGAAGGTATCAGAAGTGTCTCAACACCAGGTCAGGACCGAGGGCTCTGAACCACTAAGTTCCCATGCCTGTAGCTCTATGTATCCTTCCTTCTCTACCACAAATACTGCTAAACGTCTAAGAAAAGAGCATCTGGCTCATTTCCATGGACAAGAAAGTGCTGGTGGACAGCATCTGCAACAGTGAGCCCTAGAAAAAGGGTACACGAAAACAACTGTAAAAATAAGTAAGTAAATAAATAAATAAATAAAAGGAAGCTGGGCCTGGTGGCTCAGGTGTTATCCCTGCCACTCAGGGGAGACAGTGCCAGGAAGATCATAGGATCAAAACCCACCTGGGTAACTTAGTGAGACTCTGTCTCAAACAATAAAAAAAGGAAAAAACTCAGGTACACCCCATCCCACTCAGAGGTCCTTGTAAAATACACACAAGGCCCTGGGTTGAATCTCTGAAATAAATAACAGACAATGCAAATTCCTTCTCTGGACTTGGGTTTATGGCTTTGGGAGTTTGAGGGGAGGGCTGAGCAAAGGCTGAGAGGCAGTAAATCAGAGTAATTTCATTTGGAAAAAAAAAGACTTTAGGATGAAATTCAGACACTTGTTTCCTTCCTTCCTTCCTTCCTTCCTTCCTTCCTTCCTTCCTTTCTTTCCTTCCTCCTCCTTCGTTTTCCCCTTCTGTGGCACTGCACTACCGGAGATTAAACCTAAGGCGCACACAAGTGATGTACCACTGGGCTACACCCCCCAGTCCTAGTACTGTACTCTACACTGAGAGTATTTCTATCCAGTGAACAGAAGGGAATACGTACATAAACCAGGTTAAACAGGATCTCGCTCCTTCAAGAACATGAAGCACGTTGAAGAACCAAAAGACTCAAGAACTTGGATACCTTGAGGTGCCAGGTTCAAACTCTAAGTCTTTTTTTTTTTTTTTTTTGGTTTTTTCGAGACAGGGTTTCTCTGTGTAGTCCGGGCTGTCCTGGAACTCGCTCGGTAGACCAGGCTGGCCTCGAACTCAGAAATCCGCCTGCCTCTGCCTCCCAAGTGCTGGGATTAAAGGCGTGCGCCACCACCGCCCGGCTCAAACTCTAAGTCTTAATAAGCACTCAAGAGTTTAGTCAACCACTGGCCCAAGAGACACAAGACATAAAAGACAGAGTTCTAATGCCACGTCCCAAGTCCCTATCTGGAAAGTCAACCCAAGAATCATGGAACGTAATTTGTTCATCTACTAGCACAGTACCAGTTAAATCCCAAGAACATAGAAAATAGTGGTAAGGGTCACACTAAATTTAATGTCAGAACAGTGCTATGCTAAGTTTTCTCTGAGACTGAAAAATTCTATTCTACATGGAAGCTCCTTAAACAGGGAGGTAACCAACTCAAAACAGCTTCCGGGTGTCCCTGAAACTGACCAGATTAACTAAGCCACTCCCTGCAAAAGTAAACAAACAAACAAAGCTGAGAGACCCAGACAGCAGAGCAAAGACCAGACGCAAAGACAACTCTGAGACCAGCCCAGCTAGCTACCCGGAAGATGCAGAAACCTGTAAGAGGTTTAGGTACCTAGAAAGGACACTGTCAACCTATTTAGCTGCCTGTGATCTATGCAGTATGCTCCAGGTTCCTAGTTTTGTGAGCTATAACCCATGCTGGATAGGCCTTGGTGATGTAGATTTCTTTGAGTCATTTCTGCTCCTGTAAGGAACCTTTCACCCATATTCCTTTAAGTAATCCCCCCAAAAGTCACATTTCACCAAGTTTTGGCTTTTATAGTATTCATACTTGTTTTGAGTTCCCTGTCTTAGATGAGGAGACTTGTATGTTATGCCTCCCCAGGGAAAGTTTTGTCACACGATGAATAGCACCATACTGAGGTACACTCAGAAGTCCTACTGTTTAATACCTATAATTAAAATAGCAAAGCTAGGCTGGCAAAATGGCTCATCAGATAGAGCTGTTTGCCATCAAGCCCTGGTGAGCTAAGTTCAATCTACAAGACCCAGAAGAAGAAGGTCAACTCCCAAATAAGTAAATAAGTAAATGAAATTTTTAAAAATAATTTTTAAAAATAGATAAACTCCTTTAAAATCTAAGAAATTACACCATGTAGATCAAAAAAAGAATCACTGAGAACCCAGAGTCTCTTAGCAAACCTTAGGAACCATTCACTGCATGACACCAAGAAGGCTAACTAACTGCTGCTGTCTTCTTCAGGGAGAGGGAAAGAATACAACAAGTCTGATGGAGTGATAAGCCGCTTAGCAAGTTTACAATCAGTTTTTAAGTAGTAATCCCTCAGGGAAGTGAACATTCCTCCCTGATCCTTCTGAGGGCAATGCAGTATCCGATGCTTCTGCGTGGGAACTTTGTCAGGATTAAGGGGCAACCAGCACTTTAGATTTATAATGTATCTTTTCTAGAAGCAGACCAGAGGCATCAGCAAAACAGAGCTAGGACCTTCCAGGTATTGTCTGACAGTGATTATAGAAGCACAGCTCACTCGTGTCAGACAAGACTATCAGGACCCTCAGCATCAAGTTGTTGTCACTAAACCACAGGTTTGTGCTTTGCCTTGGAAAGGTTAACAGGATGGAACCACAAAGCTTTAGTAAAAGGGGATGACCATGGAGAGCGCCTTGAAGCTGGGCAAAATGACTGAGCCATGAAGGATCTCCTCTGGAAAATAAGGGCAGCTGTGAGGCATTTCTCAGCATCACTCCTGACCCATATGACTGCACTCTTCCATAAACCGTGGGCGTTGGAATAGTAGTGTACTGAGCAGACACCAGCCCACTGCAGCAGACGGAACCCACCAACTCATTTTACCAGGCCTTCAAAGACGTACACATGACTCTCTCCTTGCCAAAACCAGGGCAGAGCTGAATGGGCGAGTCTAAGAAAGTTCACACAGGATTACTAAATCATTTCCTGAGGCTCAGTACATCAGTACCTGAAAACAAGAAACAATTTCAAAGCTGGTTTTCCATACTAGAGCTACACAAGCCACACACCACATTTCTCAGACACACCACACCACGGTCCAAAAGCATACACTTATTAAAAGGGGAAAAAAAAAAAGAAGAAGAAAAAAGACTCAGTAACCTAATCCAGCCAACTCAGGGGCTCTTCCCAAAGGAAACCAGGCTGGAAACATTCCCAGCTTATGTACATAATTCACTAGGGCTCAGGTAAGATTCCATTTTGTAAGAGCTGAACTTTAAACACGAAGTCACTGGTGGTGCAACATTCACACAGGAGCACCAGCACCCCTAAATAAAAACCACTGCTACCTCTGCCACAGTGACAACCTCACAGTGAGAAGCCACCGACCATGAACTCCTGCAAAGTTCTGTCAGGGCTCAGAAGAGCCCACCATCTATGACAACCTCAAGGGAGCTGTCACTCGGTGCTTTCCGTAGACATTGCAAACACTGGATTTTTTTTTTTTCTTAAGTAAATATAAAAGATGGGCCAAAGGATCAAGAGCAGGCAATGCCTTTCAGGGTTGACAAGATTTTCGTTGTGGACTGGGGGAGGGGAAGGAGCATTCTGGATGTTTCTATTCTTGGCAAGAAGAGCACCTCCTGGTCCTAACCATCTAATGACGCTAAGGCAGAAATGTTCTCAGGAAGTTAACTAGTCCAAAGCTAAGGGGCTTCATCTTGGGGTGTGGTGATGGGCAGCAAGGTGTGGAGGTCAGGAAGGGATCAGAAGGCAGGCTGAAGTCTAGAGCATAGAAGGAACCAGTAGAAGGACAAGTGAGAATGCATCGGGAAGGTGTGGACAGTTAGGAGAGAAGGTAGACATGACTATGAAAAAGAGAAGATAGCTGAAAGGAATTCCAGAGAAAGCTCCACCGAGGCTGATCAAGCTATGAAGGAATGAATGGCCACCGATGCTCTGGAGGGCCCACCGGTGCTCCCCATCCCCCACCCACCCCCCCGTGGGCGTGTTCCCCGCTCTGCGGGTGTGCCGACCCTCCAAGACGCAGGCCACGACGCCAGCACTCACCCCACGACTCCCTGGTTGTAGTTCCGTCGCTTCCACGGGGTCCCGCTGTACACGCCCCCGCCGCCGTCCGCCCGTCCGCCCCCGGCCGCGCGCCCTCCGCTGGGCTGCAGCAGGCTGTAGTTGAGTCCGTAGGTGCTGGCCTTGTTGTCACGTTTCCTCTTGTTGCTGCTGCCCGAGGCCGGGTCGGCAGACTCGGAGGCGGGGAGTGCGGCCGCGGGACGCGGGGACGAGGGCGCCGATGGGACCGGCGACGCCGAGGGGCCCGCCGCTGCCCGCCGTGCCCAGGCCGCCGGCTGATGGTGATTGTTGTTGTGTTGGTCGTCTCCAGGGGCAGGAAGTCCCGCTGCTCCGCGGGCACGGCGAGGCCGCCCAATGGGCGCTCCCCCGAGCGGAACATGCCGGCCGGAGCCGGGGTCGTGCCGCCGGGGCTGCCGGGGCCGCTGCCGCTCCCGCCGCTAGCGCTGCTCGCGCCGCTGCTGTGACAGTGGTGGTTGAAGTAGAGGTTCCTCAGCCCCTGGGTCGTCTCCCAGATCTGCATCCACAGACTATTGGACGGTCCGAGCTGCTCTGGCTGGAACCAGGCGATCCTCGGATCCATCAAACGGCGGCGGCCGCTGCCCCCGCCCCTCCCGGCCGCCCGCAGGGCCGCCGCCGCCGCCGCCTCAGGCGCACGCCCGCCCTCGGCCGCCGCTGCCGCTGCCACCCGGGTTCCGCCACGGGCGGCGCGGTAGCGCAGGGAGCCTGGCAGGCGCCGGCGGCGTCGCTCCCGCCCTCGGGGCTCGCAGGCCCTCCCCCCTCCCTCCGCCCCTCCGCCGAGCCCCTGTCACCGGGGTTCCCGTGCAAATGGCGGCGGCGGCTCCCGAGAAGGGCGAGCGGCAGCGGCGGCGGCAGCAGCAGCGGCGGCGGCGGCGGGGGCAGCGGCGGCGGCGGCGGCGGCGGCGGCGGCAGCGGGACGCGCCTGCTCCGTAGCGTCCGTGCTGCTCGGCCCCGGGGCGGGGCCTCCGCCGGCTCCGCCCCTCGCTCCGCTCCGCCCCGCCCCGCCGCCGCACTCACCCCGCCCCGTCCCTGCTGCCAGCCGTCCGCGGGCGCCCCGAGGCCGCACCGCGCGTCACAGAGGCCGCGGCAGGCTGCGGGCAGCGGGGCCGCAACCGCCCGGTCAACCGTCCCGCGCTAGCTTAGCTGGGGTCGCACGTACCTGGGCCTCTGGGGACCACGGACGCGCGCGCCGCCGCACGGCTCCGTGGCCGCTCAAGCGCCGCCGAGGCACACGAGGCGGCTGCCGACTCCGCGGAAAGTGACTGGTTTGCGCCGCCCACCCCGCTCCGGACGGCCCGCTCCGCCCCTCGGTCCGGGCGCGGCCCCGGGGCTCCCGGCCGCGCGCCGCGCGCGCACTAGAAGGGCGGGCTTCCGCTCAAGGGCCGGGTTTGCACGCGGCTGCACGCGCACCTCGGTTCCGGAGCGGTCTCAGCGGCCTCTGTGTCGCGAGTGCTGGCACCACTGCCCGGCTCGAGGGCCACACAGCATGGCTGTTCCAAGGGGCATTCACGGGCCCAAAGCCCCTCAACTTTCATAACTAAGAACACTCGAAGCCTTTTAAACCTAAAATGACTCTACCGTTGCGGTTAGTGGTTGCTTTCCTTAGAGTGCTCATTTATGTAGCTTTCTTGTGGTGCGAAAAATACCCAAAAAGGGGGTCAGGGTGTGTGTGATTTTCAGTACTTTAAATTATCCAGAAGAATGGAACACTTACTGTGCGCATGCTTCAAGCTGGCTGCAAATTCCAGAACCAAGTCCCTGACTGACATTTGGGTTTTGGCTCTGTGCCCAGTTCAATATCCTGGAAAGTTGGGGGTTGGGGGGCGCGTTGTTGTTGGTTTTGTTTATTTACTTAGTTTTGCAAAGGATTAAAAATCTGTCACAGAATGAATCATTGCTCTACGTTTTTTCTTGCTAAAAAAAGAATACAATGACCACGGACTGAGCTAATTGTAACTCATTAGAATGCTTGGGTAGCACGCAAGCAGCCGTGAGGTGGATGCCAGCTCCTTAGCACTTTATAAATCAAGCAGGAGAATCAGAAATTCATGGTCTTCCTCAGCTACATAGCAACTTGGGATACGATAAGACCCAAACCCCCTCCCACGCACATACACACACGAAAAACTACTATCTATAAATAGCCACTGTAGTGAAGACACTGTTAAATATGTTTCCATTCTTCCCTAAGTCTCAGTACAATACATGTCAAAATACAAGATATTCAGTTATTTTGCACATTTCCACAAATGTCATGTTATATGTCACTGCCATTGGTACTTTTAAATTTTTTGTATATTTAAATTTTTTCTATTACAATAGTACCTTAACAAAAGTTATTGTTGTGTTTGAGCTATTTTTTTCTTTCAGCAAACGTGAAGAACAACTATAGCGTAGCTAAAACTGACCAAATAAGATAATATACAAGAGTACTTTATAGGGGCTGGAAAGATGGCTCAGCCTTTAAAGCCTTGAAGAGTACTGGCTGCTCTTCCAGGGAACCCAAGTTCAATTCCCAGCACCCCCACGGCAGCTCACAACTGTCCAGTTTCACAGGCTCTGACACTCAACACAGGCTTACATGTAAGTCAAAACACCAATGTACATAAAAATAAAAATTTTAAAAAGTCCTTTATAAAATCAAATCTGGGTGAGCTACCATCCTTAGGGATTTCATGCAGCAGCAAGGAACGATGGCTGCCCAACCCTGCACAGTCTGCCCAGTCGTGCCTGTAACTTAGCCACTCCTCCAGGCCGTCAGCAGATCCTGAGATGTCTAACCTCCACGCAGAGCTAAGTTAAATGACCTTAGAGAAGTTAATCAACCAGGGCATTTGGCAGCTTTCCGTGAATTTACTGCCTGGTTAAAGAGGCAAAGAGAGGTAAATATTCAAACTCAAATTGCAATTCATTCAAGTAATTCAACAAATATGTCAGGTTCTGAGGACACAGCAAAGAGCGATGTTGATAAGGTCCTTGCCTTCATGAACCTTGTATTCCAGTGAGTGAAGCAAGTGTATAAATCAGGCTTTGGTCAATGCTAAGGGGGGAAAAGCAGGCTAAAGGGATCCTATTTTTAGATGAGCTAATCAGGGAAGGCTGCTCCGAGGTAGTGTTATTTGAGGAGGGACTTAGGTAAGAGACTAGGCCGTGACCATTTACAGAATGATTTCTTTGGTGGAATAGCACGTCCAAAGGTCCTGAGGTAGAAATCTGATTTGTGTACAACATAATAAGGCAATTTAATTAAATATTGAATGTGTGGCATAGACACCTACAGTATATATTCTGAAGGATTCCTTAAAAATCATCCGACCCAGAGAGATAGCTTGTTCAGTAAAGTGCTTCCCATATAAACATGAAGACTTAAATTTGATCTCCAATACTCACATTAAAACAACAACAACAAAACCACACACACACACACACACAAAAAAAAAAAAAAAAAAAAAAAAAAACAGGAATAGCCAGGCAGTAGAGGCACACTCCTTTAATCCTAACACACAGGAGGCTGAGGCAGGTGGATGGATAAGTTCAAGGACACCCTGGTCTACAGAGTGAGTTCCAAGACAGCCAGAGCTACCCAGAGAAACCCTGTCTCAAAACAACAACAACAAAGCAGGTATAAGTAGTTTGTGTTTGTAATCCCAGCACAGCAAGGTCAACCTAGGCTTCTTGGCAAGCTCCGGGTCCTGGTCAGAGTCTCTGTCTCAAAACATAAGGCAGAGCTGGCAAAGATGGCTTAGTGACTAAAGCTGCTTGGATCCACATGGTAAAAGGAAAGAAACTACCTCCCTGAGTTGATCTCTGACTCCACACGTGTATAGTGGCAAGTGTGCCTCAGACACACACATACACACACATACACCAGCTCTACTGACACAAGATTAAGTCCAGCTGCTTGAAGGACTATATAGAAAAGACTACAGCTATTACAAAGGACTATATAGAAAAGACTACAGCTATTACAAACCAAGGCTTTTTTCTCCATACTCCAATATCCTGTTTGTTTTCGGTGTGCTTTTTCCTGTAGAGAAGAATGTTGAGTCGATAGTCCTAACTTGGAGGATCTGCTGAAGCACTAACATTCCACACAGTTCAAATGGAGGAGAGACGTGAAAATTAGCCAAGCACGACACGAATGAGTTAGGGAGCAAAACAGGAGAGTATGCATACAAACTGTCATACAATAGTCTTGTCAGTGATAATTGTCATTATGACTAAATCTATGGCAGTATGGAATTAAATTACTCCTCTCTGATTGATAGGGACCATGAGTGAGATGGGCCTCCCAGCGTGGGTAGACCTCACCCAGTCTCATCAGCCATTGATTGAACACCAAAATTAAAAAAAAAAAAAAAAAAAAAAAAAAAAAAGCTGAGGAAAAAGAGATTTGCTCGCTATGCCTGGTTGCTCCTGCTGGAACACCAGACTTCTGCTCTCAACTGGGACTGAGACCGTTAGCCCTCCAGTTCACAGCGATGCGCCATTGGCTTGCCTGGACCACCAGGGTGCAGCTTGAAGAGCATTGAGTTTTTCAACCTTTCTAAGCATATGAACCATTTCCTTTTAGTGCAATAAAGTATGTGTGTGTATGCATACACACACACACACACACACATATATATATATGTATATATATATACACATATATACATAGTATTCTGTTTTTTCTAGAGAACCACTACACAGACTTTGGTCCTTAAAATGGCCCTAGAGGAACAGAATATACACAGTGATCTCTGGTATTGGTGGTAGAACCCTTAAAAGGTACAGCCTATTTAGAAGCCTATTTAGAGGGAACTGGGGACGTGCCCTCAAAGGGGATATCAGCAACGTATTCATTTTGACAAAACACCATAATGAAGCACATTAAGGGAGGAAGGAATTTTTTTTTTTTTTTTAGGTTCTGGCCTTCAGAAGATCCAGCACATCGTGGTGAGAAAGGCATGGTGACAGAAGGAACTCAGTCTTGCTCAGTGGAAACCTGAGGCAGGTGGACATGTCGCGGCTGAGCCGGGAGACAGAGAATAAGCATGCTAGAACCAGACCACATAAACCTCAAAGCCCATGCCTAGTGACCCACCTATACTAGCTAGGTCCCGGTGACCTATACTTAGGGACCTATACTAGCTAAGTCCCATGTATCAAAGGTTCCATAACCTGCTCAAACACTACCAAGGAGCAAGTACATGTTCAAGCCCATAAGCCTGTGAGGGACATGTCACTTAGGTCGCTATCTTACTTCTGTTTCCCAGCCACCAAGGAATCAGGCAGTTTTGTGCAGCTCTGGATGCCCTGGAAGCCCTCAGAACAGGCTCATACACATTTGGCCAACAAGCAGTGAACTGACCCCTCTGAAACTGTGGGCCAAAGTAAATCTTTCCTCCTTGAAAGCTGAATCTCTTATCGAATCTGTCACACTAATGCAATGTTACAGATGAAATTGGTTTTGTAAAATGATTAGATATAAACATGCTAACAACTCAATGTCTAGGACAGTGCTTCTCAACCTTCCTAATGCTGCGACCCTTTACTACAGTTCCTCGTGTTGTGGTGACCCCCATCCATGAAATTACTTTCTTTGCTACTTCATAACTGTAATTTTGCTGCTGTTATGACTTGTAATGTAAATATCTGTGTTTTCGATGGTTTTAAGCGACCCCCTGTGAAAGGGTCATTCTACCCCCAAAGGGGTTGCAACACAGGTCAAAAACCAGAATAAAGAAAGTTCTGGGGGTCTGAGGAGTGATCCAGCTGTAAACATTAAAAACAAACAAACAAACAAACAAACAAACTAGGGTCTGGAGAGATGGCTCAGTGGTTAAGAGCATTGACTGCTCTTTCAGGGGACTTGGGCTCATTTGCCAGCACTTGCATGACAGCTCACAACTGTAACTCCAAGATCTTCCCATAGACATACATATAGGCCAAACATCAGAGCACATAAAATAAAATTAAAAAAAAAATGTAAAAACATCTTCTACATTGAACACTGTTAATCAACTGCATTTAAAAAAAAAAAAAAAAAAAAACAAAAACATGGGGCTGGAGAGATGGCTCAGCGGCTAAGAGCACCAATTGCTCTTCCAGAGGTCGTGTGTTTAATCCCCAGCACCCTCATGGCAGCTCACAGTTCACTGTAACTCCAAGATATGATGCCCTCACACAGATGTACATACAGGCAAAACACCAATGCGCATAAAATAAAAATAGTTTTTTGTTGTTGTTGTTTTGTTTTTGTTTTTTTAAAAAAATGAAGAGTCAGGCAGTAGTGGCGCACACCTTTAATCCCAGAGCTCAGGAGGCAGAGGCAGGCAGATCTCTGTGAATTTGAGGCCAGCCTGGTCTACAAAGTAAATTCCAGGGCAGCCGGGGTTGTTAAGAGAAACTCTATTTCAAAAACAAAAGTCATGAAGGGCTGGAGCTGGAGCTCTGGTGATAGAGCACCTGCCCAGGAGACATGAGACCCTTGGGTCAATAATGCTTAGCAACACATAAAACAGCCATGGTGGCACATGTTTGCAACCCTTGAAGGGACTCTAGCTGGCCTGAGCATGGCAAACATGTCTCTGGCAGGCCTTACCCTTCCCTCTTTCTCTTTGCCGTGCTGAAAACCATTTAAAGGTAACCCCCAAGGTCTATTCTTTTATTTGACCTCTTCTTGAGGCTGACTATCAAAGTCCAGCTATCAAAGTGTTGAAGTCCAGCAACCAAAAGCCCCTTTGGCTCACCTAATTAAGCTTATCCAATCAAAATTAAACACCTCATCCTAATATGGGGCTTCCCTTTTTACTTTTATAAACCACCATGTACTATGGGCCATGGCTATCTCCTCTCTATCTAGAGTCAGTTCTTTGCTCCCACTCTGGAACAAATACACCCCACCCCTTGTTCCCTTCCCCTTCCTTCCTCATCCTCTATCTCCAGTCTTTGTCTCTTATTTCCTGTCCTTTGTCACTCTGCAGCAAATAAATCTCCTTTGTGCTGAGAACTTGGTCTCAGAGGTCCTGAGCCAAAACTGATCCCTTCAATCGTGGCATACAGGAGAACCAGGTGTTCAAGACCATCCTCAGCTTCGAACACAGCCTGGGCAATAAGAGACCCTCTCAAAGAGGTGGGGGAGGGAAGAGAAAAGACAGGAAAGGAAATATGAAGTTGAGTGTATATGGTACCGCCAAAAGCTCAGAATGGAATTGGGGAGATGGCTCAGTGGATAAAACTACCAGCTGTTCAGGCATGAGAACAGGAGTTCAAGTGTCCAGAACCCATCTTAAAAGGCTGGAGGTGGCTACACCCACCTGTAAGTCCTTACCTGGGAATATTAAGACAGCAGAATTGGGGCTGGAGAGATGGCTCATCGGTTAAGAGCACTGACTGCTCTTCAAGTGATTCCGAGTTCAATTCCCAGCAACCACATGGTGGCTCACAACCATCTGTAATGGGATCTGATGCCCTCTTCTGGTCTGTGTCCACAGACAGCAACGGTGTATTCACATACATAAAATAAATAAATCTTTAAAAAGAATGTTGCTTCTTCCTCCTGGGAAAACATGGCTACCTTAAAAAAAAAAAAAAAAGATAGAAGGATCCCTGGGACTTCAGGTTCAGTGAAATACTGTATTTCAAGGGATAAGACAATAATAGAACAGGAAACCCCACATGGTCCTCCTCTGGCTTCTCTACACAACACACACACACATATATATGAACATACTGTGTACACACATACACACACAAGAAAAAAAATTCAGGCCGGGCGATGGTGGCGCACGCCTTTAATCCCAGCACTTGGGAGGCAGAGGCAGGCTGATTTCTGAGTTCGAGGCCAGCCTGGTCTACAGAGTGAGTTCCAGGATAGCCAGGGCTACACAGAGAAACCCTGTCTCGAAAAACCAAAAAAAAAAAAAAAAAAAAAGACAGCTGAAAAGACACCAAGGCCTACCCCAGCATGGGTGATAGCTCACAAAGCTGGAAACCTGGAAACACTGCACAGACTACAGGCAGCTCAACAGATTAGACAGCCTTTTACAAGTGTCTCCAGTTGAAACTTCCAGGTAGCTTGGCTGGTTTCTACTTCTTCCAGGCAGTCAATCTGTTGTCAAGAGTCTTCGTTGTTTCATTGTAGCTTGGCTTGTCTGAATCTTTTTTTGGAGCTTGGCTTCCTTCCATCTAAGGGGGACTCTCAGCTTTTCACTGCTTACTGTGGCAGGCAGGAGCCTAGTGAATCTGGTCAGTTTTAGGGACTTCCTGATGCTATGTTGAGTTTTGTTAAGAACTTCCTTGCAGGATAGAATGTTTCAATCTTGGTGGAAACTGTTATATAACAGAAGTCCTCAAGAACTCAAATTAACAGTTCCTGGGATAAATGGCCTACAGTAGTGGTTCCCAACCTTCCTAATGCTGTGACCTTTAAAATACCCCTCATGTTTTGGGGACCTGCTAACAGTAAAATTATCTTCATTGCTACTTCATAACTGTAATTGTGCTACTTTTATGAATTATAATGCAGGATACTTTTATGAACATGGTATGCAGGCTTCTGTGTGTACCCTGAAGGAAATTTACCTCCTCCTGTAGGTGTAGGCTGAGAGTAATGAAAACCCTGGGACTGGCTGGATTCTGAGGCAAACTGAATTCCAGCCTCCAAGTGTGTCTACTGTTAAAGTAAGGTCACTGACTGGGGAAAGGAAAAAGGCAGTCATTTGGAATGTATTTATATAGGAGCACCTTGAGCAGGAACACTGAGACATCTACCCTGACGTGTCTTCCTCACTAGGGGCCCCTCCATCAAAAAGAATTAGTTCTCCAGTGGTCTGTTCTTTAGTGGTCTGTCTACTCACCTCATCACCGCCAGCTCAGGCAGGTAACTGAGAATTGCTTGAGAGACCCTGGAGTGGCCTCCCTTGGGTCAGATCCTGTGCAGAATCCTGTTCATCCTTCTCAGGACCAAGTCCGCTCTCCCTCTTTGCTTTGCTAAGACTGAAGCTCCGGCAAGCCACTTAAAGGTGAAGTACAACATACGAACCATGAAGAGGTGTGTCAATTTAAAAGAAAGGAAGGAAGGAAGGAAGGAAGGAAGGAAGGAAGGAAGGAAGGAAGGAAGGAAGGAAAAAAACCAAAACCAAACAAACAAACAACAAATGCTTAAGCTTACTAGTAAGCGATACATAGGCAGAAACGGAACACTGCGTGTGATGGGATACTGAGAACGTTAAGCTGGAAGGAACACAAAGTGGAACGTATTGACAAAGCTCACTACACAGCGATTCTGCTGCCTTTCTTTCCCTTCCTTCCTTCTTCCTCTTTCTTTGTAGGTGTGCATGAGTGTACACACAGATGTGTTAGAGATTGGATCCAGAACCTTACACTTGCTAGAAAAGCTCTCTGCCACCAATGTACACTCTCCATACACCCCCCCCCCATGTACACCCTCCAACCCCATTCTGCCTTCAGTGCTGCAGTTTGCTTGGGCAGCTCAAACATGGACCAAAATGAGACCCAGATGGAGCAAGCTAAAAAGAAAAACAAAACAAACAAACAAACAAAAAAAAAAAAAAAAAAAAGGAAGAAAAGAAAAAAATAAATAAAAAAAAAAAGCCATGCCTCGGGTTACTGTAAAAGAAAGCACCAAATTGCCTAGAGAGATTGGAACATTGGCCCAAGCATGTGATTTCAAATGAAACCCACACTATAAGGGCACAAAGGAGTATGCCATTACTAGAAGAAATAAAGCTGTGGGAACCCCCCAGCATCCTTGTTCTTCACTATAGACCAGAGCTTCTAAACAGGGGCTGTCATCACAGAATTGGGAATCCTAATACAGTGCGAACACAGCCGAATTCCTCCTTCCTACCCAGGTGGCTTGACCACCAAGGTGAAGAGGAAGCAGTTTCCCCAGTAGAAGACAGTGAAGACAGCCATCAGAATGTTGGGACTCATCCAGACATTTGGTGTTGGTGGTAGATCATGTTCTTAGAAGTAAAATGGGAAGGACTGCCATGTCCTGCTCATTTCTGGGGACTGTTCTGTCTGGGACTGCAAGAGAGTAAAGAAACACAGGAGGAGGTAAGTCTCCTTTAGGGTACACACAGGTGACTCGAGATAGGAGTGCCCAGGCTGTCTGATGAAGAAGTGACCCCTAGACGTTCAGCATGCGTATTATATATAGAGAGGAACAAGGTTTATTTAGCTCATGATGTCGGCAGGAGTAGTCAGTCTCTGTAGGGAACAGTCTTCAGGCTGTAAATAACCCGGGAGAGAAAGCGACAGTGGATGCACACGTCCACATTTGAACAGAGGAAGGCCTCGCCTGAGGAAGGCCTTGACACTGCCTTGGGGTTGAGGCACCGGGATTCTTGATACGGCCATATCCATGTTAACTGTATATGTTCTGTATATGTTCAGTCTGGGCTTCACTTCCCCCTACAAATCATGTGACCTATATAAGCAGGAAGTTGTAGGGGAAATGATCACAAGTCTACCGTGAATCCTAACAGCATGAAGTACAGCCCCTCAGTGAATGCTTGACTTCAGCCAGTTTATAGACCCAGAGTCCCACTGAGAAAAGGGGAGAGCTGGTCCCCTTAAGGAAGGTCCTATTTCAGCTGAATCTTTGGGGGCTGGAGAGCTGGCTCAAAGATTAAGAACATGTGTTGCTCTTGTGGAGGACCTGGGTTCAATTCCTGCACCCTCATGGCAACTCAACAACCAGCTGTAACTCCAGCTTCAAGATATCTGACACCTTCTTCAGACCACCAGAGGCATGAAGCATACAGGTGTTAAACAGATACACACATGCAAAACACTCATCCCACATAAATAAATTAACAAACTGAATTTTTATTATTTTGTTTTTGTTTGTTTGTTTGTTTTGAGACAAGGTTTCTTCATGTAGCTTTGGATGTTGTTGGAACTCCCTGGCCTCAAACTCAGAAATCCACCTGCCCCCGACTCTGAGTGCTGGGATTAAAGGCATGTGCCACCACCACCTGGCATATACTGAAATTTTATATTGTAACTTTACCTGTATTCCTCAAAAAGACCTATATTCCTTTTTTTTTTTAATGATTTATTTATTTTATGTATGTGAGTACACTGTTGCTCTCTACAGATACCCCCAAAAGAGGGCACTGGATCCCATTACAGATGGTTATTAGCCACCAGGTGGTTGCTGGGAATTGAACTCAGGACTCTGGAAGAGCAGTCAGTGCTCTTAACCTCTGAGCCATCTCTCCAGCCCCACCTAGTCTTTTGCCAGAGAAAATTAGGAAGAATGAAATAAATAGATATTTCTTGAGTGAGTGAGTGAAATAAATAAATATTTCTGGATTGACTGAACCTGGCAATCAGCTGATATTGCTTCAGTTTGACAGTATATCACGGTGGCCACCACTGAGGCGCGGAGCTACCAGAGGCCGGGTCATCAGTGAAATCTTGGCTCGGCTCTGCCTCCTAGTTGGCCATTATCCCGTCTTGTTATTTTCTGGTTCTAGAATGCATCCTTGAAGTAGACACACTCAGCATCTCCCAGGATCCCCACACTGCTTCTGTCCCTGAGAAGTCAGGGTTCTGAGGGTAGGAAAAGGCAAGCAGAAGCCACTAGAACGCCCCATTAAGGAAGCAGTAGCGGCCGGGCGGTGGTGGCGCACGCCTTTAATCCCAGCACTTGGGAGGCAGAGGCAGGCGGATTTCTGAGTTCGAGGCCAGCCTGGTCTACAGAGTGAGTTCCAGGACAGCCAGTGCTACAACAGAGAAACCCTGTCTCGAAAAACCAAAAAAAAAAAAAAGAAAAAAAAAAAAAAAAAAAAAAAAAGGAAGCAATAGCTTACACCTTTAATCCCAGCACTCGGAAGGCAGAGGCAGGCAGATCTCTGTAAGTTCAAGGCCAGCCCTATCTATACAATGAGTTCTAGGATAGCTAGGACTGTTATACAGAGAAATCCTGTCTCAAAAAATCAAAAGAAATTAAAGCAGTAGTTTTCAAAAAGCAGCTTTAAGCCTACTACAGGGTCTTGAAGGTAGCATGTGACCTGAACGGACTGTCCATCAAGAACTGAGTGTGTTGGAGTGTGTTGGCCGGGCAGTGGTGGCGCACGCCTTTAATCCCAGCACTTGGGAGGCAGAGGCAGGCGGATTTCTGAGTTCGAGGCCAGCCTGGTCTACAGAGTGAGTTCCAGGACAGCCAGGGCTATACAGAGAAACCCTGTCTCGAAAAACCAAAACAAAACAAAGAACTGAGTGTGTTCAGGCCACCGAGATGGCTTAGCAGATTGAGACACCTATTGTCAAGACTTGCAGTTTGATCCCCAGGATCTACAAGGTAGAAAGTGAGATTTAATCTCTCTCAAGTTATCCTCTGAACCCCACATGCCTGCTGTGGCATGCTTGCATCCAGACACATAAACACACACAGGGATACAAAATAAATAAAATTAGTTTTAAGTTATCTTAGGGGCTGGAGAGATGGCTCCGAGGTTTAGAGCACTTGTTGCTCTTGGTGAAGACTCATGTTCAGTTCTAAGCACCTTCATCAGAACCGTCAAAAATTCCAGCTCCAGGGTACCTGACATCCTCTTCTGACCCCCAAGTAACGTATGAACATGGTGCATTTCCAAACATCCAGGCAAAAATATTATAAACTATAAAATAAATAGAATATTTTACAAAAGATATTATAAAAACAACCCAAAATATCTAGCTCAGTGGGTAGAGGCACTTGCCAAGCCTGACCGCCTGAGTGCTGGGATTACAAGTCTGTGTCAGGCCGGGCGGTGGTGGCGCACGCCTTTAATCCCAGCACTTGGGAGGCAGAGGCAGGCGGATTTCTGAGTTTGAGGCCAGCCTGGTCTACAGAGTGAGTTCCAGGACAGCCAGGGCTACACAGAAAAACCCTGTCTCGAAAAACCAAAAAAAAAAAAAAAAAAAAAAAAAAAAAAAAAACCAAGTCTGTGTCACCACGTCTGACAGGAAATAAGACTCCTTTCAAGAAAAGACATGGTAAATAGATTTTTCCAGACTTATTTCATCTCATGATTTAAGGTGAAATGGGGTCACCTAAAGTGAAAATGTCCCATTCCATTCCTATGGTTTTACAGTTTTTTTCTGGTAGTTTATAACAGTTTGTTAAATTATAAATTAATGGACGAGTTTTAATGAGAACAATTGTCTAATGTGGCATTATCCCTTCTTTCCTTCTTTCCTAGGCTGGCCTTGAACTCACTAATAGCAGCGGATGACCCTGAGCTCCTGACCTTTTTGCCTCTACCATCTTGTGCTGGGGACTGGACCTGGGGCTTTATGCTAGGTAGACAAGATCTTCTACCACTGAGCTAAATCCCCAACCCCCAGCCCCAGCGCTGGGGTTACAAGTGTGCACCATTCATGCCTAGTTTGCATCTGTTTCACTGAAAGATGTGGTATTTTGAAAGACTGTTATAACTCTAAACTAAATATCCATCTTCGTACATCCTCGAGAGAGAAAACCAAGGAAGTGAAGAGGATGCTTTGAGACCGCCTTATGATAAGCATTTTGTCTAGAGCTGTCCTGGGAATCTAAACGATGAATTAGTTTCTCCTTTACTTTGACAACATTCATTCAAAAACATGACAACTGGGTTTCTTCCTATTTTACACAAATAACTTTAATTGTGTTTGTGTTAAACAAACTCAAGAAATTCGCTTCCTCCGAATGAGAGAAGGGACCGTGTGTCCTGCTTCCTCTCCCAGTAAATGGATGCCATTGAAGTCACTGGCTCCTTAATTCAAAAAGAATTTGTTCTTTTCATGAGTATTGCTGAAAACATCAAAATTTTGGGTGACCGTGTTCTTGCAATTAAGATTCTTATGTAAGATTAGAGAGGATAAAAAATACACTTAAGCAAGCACTGGAAACCACTTGCTTTTAATTTTTCACTCTGCGTCAAAAATGGGAGGAACTCAATTAAGTGGACCAAGCAGTTCGATTAAAGAAATTAGCTCTCTCTTATTGGACAAAATTTGAGACATGAGGACATGAGGACAATGAGGACAATGAGGTGTGGTGGTGCATGCTTGTAATGCTCTCACTCTGGAAGCAGAGGCAGAAGAATCAGGAGTTCAAGACCAGCCTTGGGTGTTTAGCCAGGTCAAAGACAGCTTGGGCTACTTCAGTCTCTGTCTCGAACAAACAAACACACAGGACTTCTTGTTAGACATTACAATAATATAGTCTCTTAACTCAGGGAAGTAATGAGTGAAAACTACATTAATGTCCAACATGGTGACACACCTTTAGTCCCAGCACTCAGGAGACGGAAGCAGGTGGGTGAGTCTCAGGGCATTTAAAAGACGTGGCTTGCCTTTCTTGTCTGCTTTTGCATTTTGCAGTTCCGGGCACCAAAACTCAATGGGTAAAACGGCTGGGAGCTGGTATGACTCTAGGCCCAGCAGCAATCCACACTAGTAGTCTCCCTCAGTATGCATCACTAAAATATGTTGGCTGCCCTTAAGAGGAACTTGATGATTTACAGGCTGGAGTGTAACTCAGTAGTAATAATATATGCTTAGTATATACGGGGCCCTGGGTTCAATCCTCAGTACTACCTCAAAAAGTTAATTTTAGGGGAAAAAGTTAATTTGGAGCTAAGAATGCAGATCAGTGGTAAAGGGGTCTCTTAGTATGCACAGGGTCTTAGGTTTAAGCCTTAATACCGTAAAAATAATAATAATAATAAATTTTAGTGACAGGCAAGGTCATGTCAAGCCTAATATTTGGGAGACTGAGACAGGAGGATTACAAGTTGGAGACCAAACTAGGTCATATAGTAAAAGCCTGTCTTTAAAACAAACAAAAAAAAATAAATACATTTACACAATTAAAAAACAACATTTTTGAGTTCATATAGATGTTGTTTCTATTACATGTATTTATTTGTGTGTATGTGTCTGTCTGTGTGTGTGTGTGTGTATGAATATACTTTCAGAGATCAAAGACAATCGTGGAAATCAGTTCTCTGATTCCACCATGGGGGTCTCAGGGATCAAATGCAGCTCATCAGCCTTGTGGACAAGCACCTTAACCCACTGAGGCATCTCACCAGCTCTGTCTTTTACTACTATTTATTGAAAAGGAGTTATTTCTCTACTTGCACCTTAGTGAAAAATCAATTGACCATACAATTACAGGTCTATTTCTGGACTCAGTTTTGTTCCAGTAATCTATATTCCTTTCCTTACATTAACGACCCATGGACTCATGTAGTTTCAGGTGTGGCCATGCACAGTCAACATAATTATGTTAGACTTTCTTCTTCTTCTTCTTCTTCTTCTTCTTCTTCTTCTTCTTCTTCTTCTTCTTCTTCTTCTCTTCTTCTTCTTCCTTCTCCTTTTCTTTCTCCTCTTTCTCTTCTTCTTCCTCCTCCTCCTCTTCTTCTTCTTGTGTTCCAGGGACAGAGCATGGTGATAGAGGTTTCATGTATTTCTGGTAGCTTCTCCTTGCTGTGCTTCCCTGCAATGTATGTATGCCAGTCCGTCTCCACTAAGAGCCTCCCCATCCAAGAAGGCCTACTAACTCTGGCCTCCCACTGTCTCTACTGTGTTCTGCCTTTAGTGATCTACAGGGCCTGGTCTTTGGCAAACCATAGCAGCACTAACCTTCGCTGAGAGTCTCTGCCGTCTATCTTTTACCTTTCTTGCTCTACTGAGTCTGTGTCACCACCAGCTTCATCTTCTCCATGCTTGGCTACTTAATACCAGACAGCAATTCAAGTCTTTATCCCAGCCAGCCACGGGCAGGGGCAAAGAGAAACTAAGTCAGAACATCCAGTAATGAAAGATGGACCATTTAAAAAAAAAAAATCAGAAGTTTGGCCTGGTGGCAAAGGCCTTTAACCTCAATACTCAGGAGGCAGAGGCAGATGGATCTCTGTGAGTTCGAGGCCAGCCTGGTCTGCAAAGTGAAAGTGAGTTCCAGGACACCCAGGGTTGGTTATACTGAGAAACCCTATCTTGAAAAACCAAACCAGCCGGGCGTTGGTGGCGCACGCCTTTAATCCCAGCACTTGGGAGGCAGAGGCAGGTGGATTTCTGAGTTCGAGGCCAGCCTGGTCTACAGAGTGAGTTCCAGGACAGCCAGGACTACACAGAGAAACCCTGTCTCGAAAAACCAAAAAAAAAAAAAAAAAAAAAAAAACCAAACCAAACAAAACAAAACCAAAAAAACCCAAAAAACAAAAAACCTAAAAAACCCAAACCAAACCAACCAACCAAGCAAACAAGCAAACAAAAAAACCACCACCACCACCACCAAAAGCAATCAGGTATTTTTTTTTTTTTTTTTTTTTTTTTTGGTTTTTCGAGACAGGGTTTCTCTGTGTAGCCCGGGCTGTCCTGGAACTCACTCTGTAGACCAGGCTGGCCTCGAACTCAGAAATCCGCCTGCCTCTGCCTCCCAAGTGCTGGGATTAAAGGCGTGCGCCACCACCGCCCGGCCAGGTATTATTAATAGTCCAACTTTTCCTTCTTTTTTTATTTTCCGAGACAGGGTGTCTCTGTGTAGCCCGGGCTGTCCTGGAACTCACTCTGTAGACCAGGCTGGCCTCAAACTTAGAAATCCGCCTGTCTCTGCCTCCCAAGTGAGGGGATTAAAGGTGTGTGCCACCACTGCCCAGCCAACTTTTCCTTCTTAAAAATGGTTTTTGAAAACTCAGAAAGAAAACAGTCATTGTGAATATTCTTCCTTTATTTCTTCTTTTCTTTCTTGTTTAAGATAAGTTCTCTAGTAGCTATGGCTAACCTCAAACTAGTCCTTGAACGTCTTTGTAAAACTCTTTAAGAATTACGTGCGTAGCCGGGCGGTGGTGGCGCACGCCTTTAATCCCAGCACTTGGGAGGCAGAGGCAGGCGGATTTCTGAGTTCGAGGCCAGCCTGGTCTACAGAGTGAGTTCCAGGACAGCCAGGGCTACCAGAGAAACCCTGTCTCGAAAAACCTATTAAAAAAAAAAAAAAAAAAAAAAAAGAATTACGTGGGGTGTACACACTGGCATGCATGGGCCAGAGGGCAGCGTTCAGGAGTCAGTTTTCTCCTTCCACCCAGTGAGTCCTGGGGATCGAATTCAGGTCATCTGGCAAGTACACCTTCACTCACTGCCGGGCTTACAGCCCCGACCTTGAACTTCTGCTCATCCTGCCTCCACCTGCCAAGGGCTGGGATTACAGGTATGCACCCTCATGCCTGGTTTTTCCTTTTAGATATTTATGTTCTTTGCTTTGTTATATATATTTTGAAATGAATCTGTCAGTTTTAATAAAAAGCCTGTTGGGGTTTTAATTATTATTGTGTTGGATCTATAGGTTAATTAAGGGGCTGGAGTAGAGTCCAGCGGAGAGTGCTTGTCTGGCTTGTGAGCAGTTCTAAGTTTGATTCCCAGCACTGCAATACACGAAAACCAAAAGCCTAATATTGATGGACTTGGGAGAAATGCTATCGTCCAATCACAAATACAGTTTATTTCTTCATTTATTTAGGATTTCTTTAAAATTTTTTTCAGATTATTTCTCTCTTCTTCTTCTTCTTCTTCTTCTTCTTCTTCTTCTTCTTCTTCTTCTTCTTCTTCTTCTTTTTGGTTTTTCGAGACAGGGTTTCTCTGTATAGCCCTGGCTGTCCTGGAACTCACTCTGTAGACCAGGCTGGCCTCGAACTCAGAAATCCGCCTGCCTCTGCCTCCCAAGTGCTGGGATTAAGGGCGTGAGCCATCATCTCCCCACCTTCTTTTTCTTTTTAAGATTTATTTATTTATGAATATGAGCACACTGTAGCTGTCTTCAGACACACCAGAAGAGGGCATCAGATCCAATTACAGATTGTTGTGAGTCCCCATGTGGTTGCTGGGAATTGAACTCAGGACCTCTGGAAGAGCAGTTGGTGCTCTTAACCACTGAGTCATCTCTCCAGCACCCCTTCTCCTCCTCTCTCTCTCCCTCCTCCTCCTCCTCCTCCTCCTCCTCTTCTCCCTCCTCCTCTCCCTCCTCTCTCTTAATCATCATCATCACTACCAACAGGCTCTCACTATGTAGCCATGGCTGGCCTGGAACTTGCTATGTAGACCAAGCTGGCCTCAAATTCACAGAGATCTGCTTGCTTCTGCCTCTGGAGAAGAGAATGGCTTGCAAGGTGTGCGGCAGCATATTTCTATCATTTATTTAGTTGGTTAGTCTTGACACAAAGTCTTATAAGTAATTCAGGCTAGCCTTGAAGTTGCTATGCAATCAATAATGACCCTGAGCTCCTGATCCTCTTGCTTCTATCTCTCAAGTGTTTATTAGCTACTTTTTCTGTTGCTGTAATACAATACCATGACCAAAACAGACTTAAGAAACAAAGTTTATTTGGCTAACAGTTGCAGAGGGCTCGAGTCCATCATAGCAGAGAAGGCATGGTATGACATCAGGAGCAGGAAGGATCACTTTTACCACATGGAGGAAACAGTGAGAGAGAGAACAGTCATAAAAATTCTTTTCACACACATGGATTGTTTTGTGTTGGTCTCTCACGTGCCATGACACACATGTAGAGTTCAGAGAACAACTTTTGGTTTCATCATTGGGTCTTAGAGATTGAACTCAGGTCATCAGGCTTGGTGGCAAGTGCCTTCATCTGTTGAGCTATCTCTTCAACTGTGGTGCTTTAAATAAGACTACCTCCCATAAGTTTATATATTTGAATGCTTGGTCACTGGGGAGTAGCATTATTTGAGGATTAGAAACTGTGGCCTTGTTAGAATAGGTGTGGCCTTGCTGGAGGAATTATGTCACTGGGGTGAAGGGGTTTTGAGGTTTTAAAAAGCCACCAAGCCCAGTTTCTCTGCTTCTCTGCCTGCGGATCAGACTGTAGCTCTAAGCTATGGTTCCAGCACCTGCCTTCCTGCTGCCATGCTCCTAGCCATGATGATAACGGACTAACTGTCCAAAACTGTAAGCAAGTTCCAAATAAGTGCTTCCTCTTATAAGAGTTGCCTTGGTCATGGTGTCTCTTCACAGCAATAGAACAGTAACCAAGAAAAGGCCAAATTTTAATTTTTAAAGAAGTTTTTTTTTTTAAGGTTTATTTATTTTATTTATTTGAGTACACTGTAGCTGTCATCAGACACACCAGAAGAGGGCATCGGATCCATTACAGATGATTGTGAGCTACTATGTGGTTGCTGGGAATGGAACTCAGGACCTCTGGAAGAGCAGTCAGTGCTCTTAAATGCTGATCCATCTGTCCAGCCCCCAAATTTTAATTTCTGTAGCTATATAAATGTGATGATCTGAATATGTTCACAGTTAAAAACAAATCCAACTACACTATAAAGTGAGCATTGCATCTCTGTCAGCCATCAGAAGATGCTTGTTCTGTTCCTTTCAACCATTTTAGGAGCATTCTGCTTTGATATGGATTACTTGACAAGTTCTTTTGAGACTCTCTTCCTTCCTTCCTTCCTTCTCCTTCCTTCCTTCCTTCCTTTCTTTCTTTCTTTCTTTTCTTTCTTTCTTTCTTTCTTCTTTCTTTTCTCTTCTTCTCTTTCTTTCTTCTTTTCTTTCTTTCTTTCTTTCTTTCTCTCTCTTTTCGATAGAATTTCTCTGTGAAGCTCTGGCTGTCTTGGACCTTTTCTGTAGACCAAGCTGGCTTCAAACTCAGAGGTCTGCTTGCCTCTGCCTCCTGAGTGCTGGGATTAAAGTTGTACGCCACACTGTCAGGCTGAGATGTACTTCTTAGACGTTCTTGGGATCAGCTGATAGTGACCTCCTCTTCTAAAACGGGTGTGCTCTTCACACTTGTGGATTGGGCTGGAGAGTTGGCTCAGTAATTAAGAGCACTGGCTATTCTTCCAGAGGACCCAGGTTCAATTCCCAGCATCAACATGGTGACATACATTGTAACTCCACCTCTAGAAGATTAAATGTCGTGCCTTCTGGCCTCTGAAGGCACCAGGTATGCATGTGGCATACATATGAAATGGAAACTTCTGGTTTCTTTGGAATGTCAGTTACATTAAATGATGTTTTCCTGGGGCACACAGGTGAAAGGATGTTTTGCTACAGCAAACACGTGAAATGATGCATGATATATAGAAGGAATGTAATTAAGACCCCAGAGAGTGGGACCTCAAGCATTGGTTTGCTTTGCTCCTTACATTGCATTGCTGAGCTTTGCTTGTGGTGACTTCATAGAGAGCAACTCGCCAAAGAACTCGTTAGGCTCCTGAGGCTTCTTGCCACTTCCTCGGGCTGGTTGGTGAGCCTCGGGGTTTCCTCTGGATTGAACTGCAGTTGCTGATTCCTGTTTGGGGTTTGCTAGAAGACTGGACTGAGTACCACGAAGACTGGAATCATCCCAAAGAAACAGGCCCGCTTCCCTTGTATCCTAATAATCTTCCTTTTCCACTACCTTTGATGGGTGCTGGACTAGCGGGGAAGTTGAACCCTTATTAAAGTAGGCTGAGAAAACTTTATGACTACCTACGTGCACATACATGTAGGCAAAGCATCCATAAAAGTCAAACATGATAATGATGATGACGATGAAACCTTGTGTGGGATCTTGGAGCTAAGCTCTTCTTGCTGTATTGCTACCCCACTCCTCAAAACACCGAAAAGGAGCTGCAGAGATTTTTGTTGCAGGGACAAAATTTTAGAAACAGGCCATATTTGTTAATTTGCTCTCTTATCTCGTTAAAGAGAACATCACTCTGATCAAGAAAGCAGTAGCGCCGGGCGGTGGTGGCGCACGCCTTTAATCCCAGCACTTGGGAGGCAGAGGCAGGCGGATTTCTGAGTTCGAGGCCAGCCTGGTCTACCAAGTGAGTTCCAGGACAGCCAGGGCTATACAGAGAAACCCTGTCTCGAAAAACCAAAAAAAGCAAAAAAAAAAAAAAAAAAAAAAAAAAAGAAAGCAGTAGCTTTTACATCCAGTCTTTCTTCTTCCGCAACAGTTCCTGGGATGAGTCAGTGCCTTCGCTTTTTTAACCAAATGAAGCGGGCCCGGCAAGCTCTTCGTTTCTTCCTGAGCCACCGCCCACTGCGGGCCCTGGATCCCCACCCATCAAGAGCCTCTTGACTCCTCCCCTTCCTCCTCAAGGCGGGGCAGTCCAGTTTCATCGCGCGTTGGGTATGGAACCGCTGTCTGTCTCTCCCTTCCTATTCTAGTTTTTCTTCTTTCCTGTACCATCATCCCTGTTCTTAAGTGGGATTTGAAGAGTGAATTGACAGGGTGTTTGCATCTCAAGCTCCAAGAGCCACAGGCTTTAAAAAAAAGAAACACTTATTGCTTGCTTCTTGGGATTGACATGTTATGAAATTCGTAAACTCAGGACAGAGAACTTTTTTTTTTTTTTTTTTGGTTTTTTCGAGACAGGGTTTCTCTGTATAGCCCTGGCTGTCCTGGAACTCACTCTGTAGACCAGGCTAGCCTCGAACTCAGAAATCCGCCTGCCTCTGCCTCCCAAGTGCTGGGATTAAAGACGTGCGCCACCACCGCCCGGCTGACAGAGAACTTTTTATTGTTATGTATGTGTGGCCTGTGTGAGTGTGGACCCGGAAGGTCATTCGTGGAGGTCAGAGGACTTTTGGGAGTCAGCTCTCTCCTTCCATCGTGGGTTATAGGGATCAAACTCAGATCATCAAGCAGCAAGAGCCATATCGCTAACCTGAGAACAATTACTTTTCTTAATTAAAATTTGTTTTAGTATTTCATACATAAGTACTGTTAATTACGTCATTTCCAACCATTTCTCTCCCCTCTTCAAAAAAATTTTTTAACAAATATTTTATGTTTACAGCATTCTGCCTGCATGTATGCCTGCAGGCCAGAAGAGGGCACCAGATCTCATTATAGATGGTTACGAGCCACCTTCCGGTTGCTGGGAATTCAATCCAAGACCTCTGAAAGAGCAGTCAGTGCTCTAAATCGCTGAACCATCTCTCCAGCTACTTCCCCCTGCCCCTTCAAATTTAGTTTCCCCAATTTCCTCTCAAATTCAAAATTCTGAGAGAGAGAGAGTGTGTGTGTGTGTGTGTTGTGTATGTAAAACCTGCCGAGAGTCATTTAGTGATGCTTCTACACGTGTTTAGGGCTGACCACTTGGTACTGACTAACCTATCAGAAGGCTTGTCCTTGAAGAAAACATATTCCCTTTTCTCAGCTGCCACTGATTGCCTATAGCGCTTCATCTAGGAGTAGGTCCTCGTCCACACTATCATGTCAACGGGTGGTGTCATTTTGCAGGTCTTATTTAAGCAATCACATTGTTGATTTCATGGGAGTGGCATCCCTGTCATATCTAGAAGATAAAATCTTGCAGCAGGCTTCCTGGTCCTTTGGCCCTTACAATGTTTACAATGTTTCCACTCTTTCTTGTTCCATTTTCTCTGAGCCTTAGGTGTAGGGGTTGCATTGCAGATGCTCCATGTGGGCTGGACAGCTCTCAGTCGCTTATTCTCTGCACTGTGACCAGCTGTGGGTCTCTGTAATCATCTTCTCTCTCTTTTTTTTTTTTTTTTTTTTTTTTTTGGTTTTTCGAGACAGGGTTTCTCTGTGTAGCCCTGGCTGTCCTGGAACTCACTCTATAGACCAGGCTGGCCTCGAACTCAGAAATCCGCCTGCCTCTGCCTCCCAAGTGCTGGGATTAAAGGCGTCCGTCACCACCGCCCGGCTCTGTAATCATCTTCATCTGCAGCAAAAAGCAGCTTCTTTGATGAAGGGTAAGAACTGTGCCCATCTAAAGTTTCTAATGTACCTATCCATTGAGTCCTACAATTTATTTCAACCCCTAGGATCCACTGTAACAAGTAACAAGTCATTTTAAAACGTTACTCTGTCTGGGTGTGGTGGAGCACGCCTTTAATCCCAGTTCTGAGAGGTAGAGGAAGGAGGATATCTGTGAATTCAAGGCCAGTCTGGTCTACAGAGTTCCAGGACAGGGTTACACAGGAAAACTGTCTCAAAAAACTAAAAAATACGGCAGATGACAGGTGTGTACCACCATGCCTGGCAGCATCAGCTTTTTATTTATTTATTTATTTTATGCAGGGTCTCTCTACATAATCCTGGCTGTCTCAGAATTCACTACGTAGCCCAGGCTGGCCTCAGATTTAGAGATCCACCTGCCTCTGTCTGAGTGCTGGTATTAAATGTGTGCGCCACTGACACTGGCAAGTGAAATGCAATCAGAAAGCAGAGAGAGCTAGCCAGGAATGATCTGTGGCTTTTGAAACTTCGAAGCCTGCCCACAGTGACACACTTCCGTTAGCAAGGCCATACCTCCTAAGCCTTCCCCCAAACCACCACCGGCTAGGACCAAGTATTCAAATGTTGGAGACATGAGGGACATCTTTCAAACCAGCATACTGTGACTCTCTAATGACCCGAGTTCAGATCCCCTGATCCTATGTTTCAAAGAGAATCAGCCTCCTGAAACTTGTCCTCTGACCTCCATGTATACACCTACCCACATAATACAATAAATTAAAAATTTATTAAAACTTCATAAACCTCTGTTTGCAGGGAATGGGAGGCAGAGATACTGGAACCAGTTTGGAGCGGTGGGGCTGGTGTGGTGGGATGCTTGTTGATGGCAGCGAGTAACCACGGTGCTGGGCCTGGTCACCTCTGGAAGGTCATTTTTGTAGATTTTGATACATAGATACTGCGCTTCTCTTGTGACTTTATTCCTACATGCTTTTGGTTGTGACTAAAACACAACAATTACAGTAATTTCCTTTTTGACTCACTCATTGCTGTTTTAGACACTATTCTATTGTTTTGAGGATATACCATGGCCAAGGAGACATACTAGAATTCTTCTCTGAAACCTCATGGGCCAGGCCCTACAGCTCAAATCACCCTCAGCACCACTGTCTTCCATGCTGCTAGGATGGCCCACAATTCTTTTTCTAGTACAAAGTCCCAATGTGTTCCTTATTCCTCCAAAAGCATAGTCAGGCCTATCACAGCAACACCCCAGTTTCTGGTACAAACTTCTTAGTTCAGGGTTTCCATTGCTGTGAAGAGACACCATGGTCATGGCAACTCTTCTAAAGGTCATTTAACTGGGGCTGGCTTACAGTTCAGAGGTTTACTCCATTATCATCATGGCACATCTGCTGTCTCTGATAAGACTTCCATGGACTGATTACAAGGATTACCAGACTGCCATGTCTGCCCAGACATATGGTCCTCAAGCTTACACAGAAAATGGCCTCCATGGAATCACAGAGAGTGACATTATATGAAGTGTGGTCTTCTTAGAGTAGGTGTGGCTTTGCTGGAGGAAATGTGTCATAGGGGGTGGGCTTTGAGGTTTCAGAAGCTCAACTGAGGCCTAGTGGCTTACTCTGTCTTCCTGCTGCCTCTGGATCTGGGTGTGGAACTCTCGGCTACCTCTCCAGCATCGTGTGCCTGCATGTTGCCATGGTCCCCACCATGCCAACAATGGACTAAACCTCTGAATGTTTTCCCTTATAATAGATGCCGTGGCTGCAGTCTCTTCACAGCAATGGAAATCCTAACTAAGATACTAGGTGTCATGGAAAAGTAGGAAGACTTTAAAATCCTAAAACCAGGGCTGGAGAGATGGCTAAGGAGAGGACCTGAGATCATATCACACACCAACAGTAGGTAGCTCCTGTAACTCTAGCGCCAGAGCACCTCGTCATGTACACACGTGCAAGCACAAATGAAAAAAACCAACCAACCACCTAAACAAAAAAAAATCCTAAAACCAATTTAATACTTGTGAGGTAGAAGAAAGCCAGCCCCAGCTACAAAGTACATTTGATACTAGTCTGGGCTAAAAGAAATCCTATCTCAAAAAACAAACAAACCAAACCAAAAAAAAAACCTTCTAAAATGAAGACTCTCACATAGCTTTGTACGCTAACACTTTAAATGTTTGTAGTTGTGGGGTACAGTTTTAGATCGTTTTTCTTTTTGTTGACTCGGGGTTTCTCTATATAGCCTTGGCTGTCCCTAGAACTTGCTCTCTAGACCAGATTGGCCTTTAACTCAGAGATCTGCCTGGCCTGCCTCCTCAGTGTGGAATCAAAGGAATGTGCCTCCACTCCTGGCTTCTAGAAGATTTTCAAATAAATTACTTTATGGATTTTCTTTTCTAGATGGGTCCTGCTTTGTAGCCCGATCTTCTGGCATTAGCATCCTCAGTGCTGGGATTACAGGCACATGCCATCATCCATTCTAAGGATTTCTCTATTACACTCCCCCACGAACAACACTTGCACAAACTCCTTAGCTTCTGTGTAAGAAGTTACAACTGGGGAGTGTATCCAGGGCTTTTCCACTTCTCTGTTGCTACAGTGGCAAAGCTGACTGGGGGCAACTGAGGCAGAGCCACCGGTGTCCCAAAGCCTTCTAGGTTGAAGCATGCACATTTTCAATGGACCGCCTGACTCTGTGCTGTACTGCAGTGTGACCAAACCACCTTACAGCTTAATAAAACAAACTCACAACACTCATTCACTCAGCAAGCCCCACTGTGTGCCCTGAGCTTGACTGTCTGCTTTGTTCCAAGTCCAGGAAGCACGGGAAAGAAGAGAACTAGAAACACTACTCTCTTTCAAATGGGTAAGACAAACATCTGAGGGAGAAGATCTCTGAAACTAATCTTGAATTTACTCTTTAGCTTAGACTGGCCTTGAACTCACATATCAAGTTCCACTCTAGTAAAAAAAGAATCCTTTTGAAAAAATACATGCTATAAAGAACCTGGGTCAAGCACTTGGCTGCAGTGATGACACACAGCCGTCTAACTCATCATCTAGGAGAATAAAGTAAGTGCTCTGTGCACGGCAGAGCATCTGTGCACTGCAGAGCATCCACGCATGGCAGAGCATCCGCGCACGGCAGAGCACCTGCATTTCCCATCCCACCAGAAACCTCGCCGTTTCTGCTTTCAGGGTGTCAGGGACTCTCATAAATAATGGGACGCTGATAAAATAATCCTGGCTTCCTAACCACCTGAACTGGACAGGAAAACTTGTTTACTAGGCCACAGTGCACACGAAATGAATACTAGTAAGTGGTCCATGCATCTACAGATCTAGGGGAAATTACAGCCTGTGTTTTGAGCTTGCTACTGATCACTCTGACCAGGCAAATGGATTTGGGAGCAGCCCAGGGCTGTCCCCAGACAATGTGGACTAGAGTCCCAGCGTGAGCCCTATCTGGTACCCTCATTTTTCACAGTAAGGAGAGGTCATGCTGTTTTCCTTTTGTAAGCTCTGACATGAAGCAAACTGCCTAGGAAGGCGTATACTTAGGGTTATAAAAAATAACTTGTAAGACACAAAACATTCAGTTAAAAGTTATTTATTCAAAAATATTTTCTACTAACTTTTTTTTTTGAGACAGGGTTTCTCTGGCTGTCCTGGTACTCAACCTGTAGACCAGGCTGGCCTTGAACTCAAGAGATCCTCCTGCCTCTGCCTCTGAAGATCTGGGATTAAAGGTATGCACCACCATGCCCAGCGTTTTCTACTAATTTCTGATTCTGTATCAAATTAAGATAGGGAATGATGTGACACAGAATAACTGCTCAGAACCCCTATACAGAATATAATCACCTCATTATCTACACAGTGACAAATTCAAGTCACTTACTTCACAAAAGATTCATCATTGGTATATAGTACTCCATAACAAAATATTTTATAAAGTTTATCTTCATATTTCAGTTAGGAGTTAGCTAATATAAAATGATATAGGCTTTAAAAATCATCCAAACAATAACTTAATTGATTTTCTCCCAAATTTTAAGGACATAATTGTGAAAGTCTCTTTACTGCCCTTAAGTTAAGGACCACTTGAGGGCTGGGGGCGTAGTCAGTGACAGAGTGCTCGCCGAGCAGGAGCAAGGCCCTGAGTGCCACACCAGCACCTGAGACTGTGGTGCATTTTCAGTGGCTAAAATCTGCTGGAGATGTGACACATTTCCTACAGGTTCATGGCTTTTGAGGCCAGGTGTGGTGTTGAATATCTTAAATCCCAGCAATCAGGAAACTGAGGCAGGTAGACCTCTGTGAGCTCCAGGCCGGGGGTTACTTAGAACCTGTCTCAAAAAAGAAAGAAAGAAAGAAAGAAAGAAAGAAAGAGAGAGGAAGGAAGGAGAGGAAGGAAGGAAGGAAGAAGGAAAGAAAGGAAGGAAGAAAGAAGAAAGAAGAAGAAGAAAGAAAGAAAGAAAGAAAGAAAGAAAGAAAGAAAGCTTTGGAAGCACGTATATTCAAGGGAAACCCTTCAGTATTCTTAGCACTAAGTCCACCGGAGAAGCAGTTTCTCTTCATTCTTTTTCCTCAAGAGCTAGGGATAAACCCAGGACTGTCCGCACCAGCCAGGCTGCAGCTGCTCAGCCAGCCCCAGCTCTGGGCCTCTTGATAGTTTAAGAAGTCAGTCTTTTCTCAACAGTTTCCTGGTAAGCAATAAACCGTCTCAAATTCATCTTCACGTTGTCGAGAACACACAGCTGATCTGGACTGTATTTGCCCCTCCCTTCTTTCCGTATCTGGTGAGAAAGAGTCAGAGATAATGAAAACATATCATCTAATTTGTTATCTATTAGTAATTCACTTAAGTAAAGTAACTATTTTATAAACAAGACATTTCAAAGAATATAGTCAAAGTTTTCCTCCAGATTAAATAGAACATGGAACATGAAAAAGAGAAAAATGAAATGTGGCCGTCTTTTTCCTTTTACATTTTCACTGAGGAAGGATCTCTCAATCAAACACAGAGCTTGCTGATTTGGCGAGCCTCACTAGCCAGCTTGTTCTTGGGATCATCTGTCTCTACCTTCTGAAGCTGAGATTCTACCTAGCATTTTGGTGGGTAAACGTTGATCTACAATCTTAACTCCTGGTTTTCACACTTGCATGGTGAGTCCTCTAACCACTGAACGGTCTCTCCAACTTGAATAAACACATTAGAATTACAGTTACAAGCCAACTGCACATCTTTGATCCCAATACTCAGTGATAGAGGCAGATGAATCTTTGTGAGTTTGAGGCTAGCCTGATCTACATGGTGAGTTCCAGGACAGCAGGGTTACATAGAGAAACCGTATCTCAAAGAAAAAAAAGAGAGAAATAGAAAGAAAAAAACACAACAAAGGAAGGAAAAAAGTTCTAGAAATAAGAACTATGAATAAAAAGACTGAAGTTTATGGAAATCAAATCATAGCCCACCCCTAATCTTTTTTTAAAAAGGTATTTTTTATTTACCTTTAATTAAAAACGATTTATTTTTATTTGCAGGACACTTTGCTTACACGTGCGTTTGTGTACCACATGAATGCCTGGTGCCCACAGAGGTCAGACTAGGACAGTGGCTCCCCTGGAACTGGAGTTAAGATGGCTGTAAGCCACCATGTGGATACTGAGAGTTGAAGCTGGACCTTTGCAAGAGCAGCACGTGCTCTAAACCACTGAGCACCTCTCAACCTTTTATTTTATGTGTATGGATGTTTTGCTTGCATGCATGTCTGTGCACTACATACCTGCAGTACCCACAAAGGTCAGAGGAGGGTGCCCGATTCCCTGGAATTGGAGTTAAGTTGTAAGTAGCCATGTGAGAGCTGAGACTCCAGCCCAGGTCCTCTCAAAGAGCAGCCATTGCTCTTAACAGCGACCATCGCTCCAGCCCTCATTTCTAGTCTTAAGCACCAATTCTTAAGACTTCCTACAGAATGGGCTGGTGGGGTCCCTACTGGTATCTCTACTAAGTTTCTGATCTAGAGGCCAGGAGCTGGGGGCTAAGAATCCACATTCTGCCACACTATATTAAATGAGATTAACTCAGAATTTAAAAAAAAGAAAAAAAAAAATCCACATTCTGAACAAGACAGCGGGGGATGCTGTGGGTACTGGGAGGGGAGGGCACTTCTGAGACGCTTGTGGCTTTAGACAAACTCTCTACTCCACCACATGGAGTTGTACTCAAATGCAACTGAAGCTTCTAATGCCTCCCTTTTACAGAAATGTATCTATCTCCATTTTACACAAACAGGCTTTGTTTTAAAATTGTAGGTCATGTATAGTTACTTGTCAAGCATCGATAAGGTCCTGGATTCCATTTCCAGTAATATAAACCAAAACCAAAATAAAAAACCTCAAACCTCACGCTGTAGGCTGGCCTCTGGCTACAAAGAAAGGTCACTATGGCTCTCTACTGCAGAGAAAAACAAAACTGCAACAGTAGGACACAGTACTGCAGCAATGCATGCTCAACAGGAAAGCCAGCCCCATCAATGGCTCCCAATCTTCAGGTTGCTCTCCCAGTTCAGTTTCCACAAAGCACTACCTTCTGCAGAGTTTTGTTCTTACTCTATTTTTCGGTGCTGAGGATTAAACTCTGGGTCTCACAAATGCTAAACACATATTCTACTCTGAGCCACATTTCCCACCCCCACTCATTTATCTTCTGAGATTGGATCTTACTGTGCACCCAGGCTGGCCAGGGACTCAGGATTCACCTCCAAGTTCTGGGATTAGAGGCTGGCACCAGCACATCCGTCTGGGAGGTTTGATCACTCTGCCTAATCTGCTTTGCTGGCAGCTGTGGAGAACGTAGTAAACTTTGTTCTCCTTATCTTAAAAGCTCCTTCTGCAGAAATCTAAGGCTTTTTATGAACAATGTAGAAACCATGCACTGGTATAAAAATAGGTCTTAAATAATATTAAGCAAAAACACGAGAAAATGTAGCTATGTTATGCTATTTTTGGGGGGATAAGAAAGGAAGAAATCCTAGGTACATTTGTCTCTGCTTAAAGCAATACCACTCAATGGGGCTGTAGAGATGGCTCAGAGAGTAAAGAGCACTGGTTGCTCTTCCAGAGATCCTGGGTTTGATTCCTAGCACTGATCTGGTAGCTCAGAGCCATCTGTAAGTTCAGTGCTGGGTGATCTGACACCATCTTCTGGCTTTCATGGGCACTCACATACCCACTGTACAGACATATGCACAGGCAAAAATGTCCATATAAAAATAAATGTATCTCAAAGGAAAAAATTCAATTGATTTTAGGGGTGCTGGGGATGTAGCTCAGGGGTACAGTGCTTGCCTAGCATATGTGACTCCTAAAAGGAAGGATAAAGAGACAGATGGAGAAAAGAAAGGAAAAGAAAACAACCAACCCTCTAAAATGGAAAGTCAAGTTTGTTCCTAAAATTCCTAGGCATTGGCATAACTCAAGGGTAGAGCACACACACACAGATCAATTGTGTTCAATTCCCAGCACCAAAAAAATAAATAAAAACAAAGCTCTTGGTTGCTCTCATTGCGCTAATACAATAGCTGCCATGTTCCCCAGACAGAGCACCCTGAAGATGCCTTCTCTCCCCAAGTTAGAAATACCCACAACAAAGCTAACACATAAAGCACATGATAGCATATAAAAGGAGTTTAAAAAGTGCTTCGAAGGCATTTCTACATAACACAGCTCTGTTAACGCCATGAGGAACTTGTCAAGGTGCCACTCCGGCTCCATCCAATTACTGAAATCCAGCACCATTCTGAGGAACTGTGACAGCCAACAAGCATTTCACTGAGTGCTACAGATGGATGTGCTGGGGCTAACCACTGAACTAAACAGGAATTACTCACACACACCTCCAAGCTGCATGGCCCTTCTTCCCAGAGCTGCTGAGACCTGGGCATTTATAAAGAAAGCAATACAAACCTTCATTTTGAAGACTGGCTGGAATTCTTTCAAAGCTGCTAACAATTTAATTTGAACTGAAGCCTTTTCAGCTTCTTCACCATCTGCAAAAACATCAAAGAGGGCATCCAAAGCCTCTCCTGTTACCACAAGGGAAGGGTCTTTGGTGGTGACTTCCAGCAGAAAGCACCCAATGGTCTACAAAAAGCAAACAGAGGGTACTGAAGGTCAGGCTCCAAAATGATTGATGGCAAATGTGCCAACAGCTCCCGTGTTCTACTTCATATAAAGACACCAGGGAAGAAGGGAAACCCTTAAAGGTCTGAAGACGTTACACATTGCTACAAATATGCCACGCATAATATGATCAAGATAAGCTAATATGCTATAGTTTATATCACCAAATCAAGTGAACTGAGATCCATAAATGATATGAAAATTTGATTCTGGAAATTAGTGACGTTTTCCTTCTGGCTTCTCATTTGTAACAATAATCACTACCACCCTGGATCCTGGAACTCAGGAGGAGAGGCAGGCAGAGCTCTGTGAGGCCAGCCTAGTCTACAGAGTGAGTTCCAGGGCAATCACATAGTGAGACTCTGTCTCAAAAAACCAAGAAAGAAACAAAACAACAATCACAAGATTAAAGCGACACTCTCATTTTACTTCACGGTGTTTTTTTGGTTTTGACACATGGTCTCATGTCACTTAGTCTGGCTGGCCTCAGATTCATTACAGTCAGGGCTGGCCCTGAACTTCTGATGCTCCTGCTTCTCCCTCCCATGTGCTGGGAAGACAGAAAAGTGCCACCAAGCCTGGCCTCTGTGTACTTTTAACGTATGTTCTTTTCCCTCCACAATTAGTTAGCTTATGATGAGAACATTCCCAATCTGCAAAGGCCTCTTCCGGAATAGTCTGATTATAGTGTGGCTGTTCTGTGGGGGTGGGACATGTAACCTGTCCTAAGTGTGGGGAATGAAGACTGTCAGAATATGGGGTCCAAAGTCCACCAGTACCATGCAAGTCAGTTTCAACCTCTCTGGGCTCTAATTTTCTCCTTGTAATGTAAGCAGTGCAGATAACCTCTATGACAGTATTAGGCTTAATATCCTAGAGTGTACTATGAAGCATACATCCCATATGTGAAGTAGTCTTATTAAAAAGGATGGCCACGGGGGAGGGTAGGTACAGCTGGAGAGAGGACGTAGGGGAATATAATCAAGAAGCATTGTATACACAGACAAATGTCCAGAAATTAAAAAGAATGAAACCAAAGGCATTGGAGCTAACTTCTCGTTTGCAGGGAAGGCAGTGGACAGGGGAACAGGACTAAGCAACAAGATCCAGTCTCTGCAACTGTTAGGAGCAGGGGGTGCAGAGGAGCAGGGGTGCTAAGGTAAACGTTTTTTTAGCAAGAGAGATGAAGATCTCAAGAAATACATAGCTTAGGGGCTTCACTTGCAAAAATAGAACCTCTAAGGATTATCTTCCAGACAGTTGGAAAGCACTGAATATGAGACAGGTATTAGACTGTTAGCTGTACACTGCATAAGAATGGCAGTTACATGGAGAAACTGTCTCTATTTATAACAGGTCCATATTGAAGCAACAGGGGCTCCTTCCTCTCAGATGACTACCGCTTCTGTCAGGCTGACTGAAAACTAGCTAGGACAGTCAGTATGCTGCGGGAACTCCCAGAGTGCAGACATGCCAGGCTGCTCATAGTGTGATGTAAGGCTTGCTATGTGGTGCTTCTCACAGTGGATCTTATCTGAGCTAGCAGAATAAAACACACAAACATTTAACACCACAGCAAAGCCAAAAATCACCTTTAAAAATTCCATATTTGGACTTACCCTGAAGACAAATTTATTTTCAAGAAAGCACCTCAGGAGAAAAGTTAAATAGAAACGAGGCTTGCCTTTTCAAGTACTTATTAAAGCCAAAGGGCACATTCTAATATTCATTAGCAATTTCTTTATACAGTTTGTTCTTATCATGAATTCCTTCCCATTTCTACTTAACTGAGCATTTAAGTTATAAACAAATTGTTTACCTTCAGAGTTTCAAGTGTGCCATCTTCTTTGGCTAGGACGCTGCCAGTGATCCCCAAAATACTGACCACATTCACTCTAACCCCAATGCTACTACTATGAATGCCTTCTCTGCATAGCGTCATCAGCTGCTCAGGTGTCATACACTGTTGAGAGAAAGGAAATATTCACAGGCATTTATTATTTATGTATATATGAGTGTTCATGTGTGTGGGTTGTGTAACAGTTTTCTCTGACATTGAAACATTCCATCTTACAGGGAAGCTCTTTAAACAGGAAGGTTTAAACACTTGAAATAGCTTCAGGAAGTCCCTGAATCTGATCAAATTCACTAGACCCCTCTCTGCCAGAGTAAGCAAAAAGCCGAGCATCCCTCTCAGATACAAGGGAGGCAAGCTGCAAAGACAACACACAGGCAAGCTGAGAGGGAAAGATTCTCAGGGGAGAAAAGCTGCAAAAACTCTTGGACTAGTCCAGTGCCTAGAAGAAGCAGGAACCAGCTGAGCTGCCAGGAGGAGGTTTAGACCAACTGAGTCACTTGGAAAGGATACTGGTCAACCTACTGAGCTGCAGACTGAAGTGTGTGCCAGGTGCTGGGTGGGTTTTGGTGATGCTGCTGTTTTCTATTCCTGTGAGTAACCCCTGTGAATATTCAATATTCAATATTCCTGTGAATAGTCAATAATCTCATTGGTTCACCAAGTTAGACTTTGTTGGTAAACATACTTTGGTTTGTCATCAGCTCCGTATCTGAGCTGAATAGACTTGGATACTGCATCTCCTCAGGGAAAGTTTTGTCGCACAACAGTGGGCATCTATGTGCAGGTGTTCATGCACCTGTGTGTAATGTATGAAGGTCCAAGGCTGATGCTGAGAGCCTTCCTGAATTATACTCTATCTGATTCATGGAGGCCAGCTCTTCCACTTGAACCCAGAGCTTGCCAGTACAGCTACTGAGACTAGTTTGCTCCGGGTATGCCATCTCTACCTTCAGAGCTCCAGAATTACAGGCAGCCCACCCGCCCACCCACACAGCGTTTATATGGATTCCAGAGATCTAGACTCGCATAAGTACAGGGGAGGGAAAAACTGAGGGCTCCTACATAGGGTTCATGTCCAGAGAATAGGTGCCAACTGGAAGGAGTTCCTATTAACATGTATCAAGTTTTGAATCAAAAAGAATAACTCAGCTGGTGTGGTAGTCAAGACCACAGGCTACAAATAGTGCCAGCACTTAGGATGGGCAGTAGAATCAGTTCAAGGCCAGCCTGGGCTATATAATGGAATCTTATCTCAAAATAAATAAATGGGTATAAAACTCTGAGCTCACAACGAGACTAAAAGAAAGCATGTGTGAAACATGGGTTCAGTCTCAGCAACAAACAGATAATATGAGGAGCAGGGAGGAGAAAAGGGAGATGGAGAGAACACTGCAAGTTGTATTTAGAGATTGTCAGGGTATCATTCACCAATGAGATAAAGGGTCAGACAGTTTTACTTTTAAGAAAGCCCATCAGGAAAAAGTCAAATGAGTACTTAATACATAGTTTATTAAAGCCCAAGGGCACATTCTAAAAACTTCATTAGCATTTTCTTTCTACAATAGCTTATCATGTATTCCTTTCCATTTATATTTATTTATAGGACATTATCTTTATAATTTTGACACAAACTATGCCAAATTTACTAAATGGTCAATGAGATGATGTCTTATTTGCAGAAGAAATCTACCTAACAGTACTGTACAAAGACAAGAAAGCTGGGCGTCTCTAGTGTGCAACCTCCTCACAGGACCTAGGCAGCAAGGACTACCTGCTGCTGAAACCTTTGAATGAACATGCTAAGACACGATCTGTGATTTAAAGACTGAAATACATAGAGCAATATGAATTTTTCTTGCTGAAAAATTATAAACCTGAATCTAATTAGATGTAGGCCTTAATACAGATAGGAGATGGAGAGTATTAAAAACACACTATCAGACATATCATTCAAATCTGACATCTGAGAACAATAACAGGATTCCTCCATGAATAAATGGTGCAGGGGAAGGAAGCTGGGTAAGGACACCATGACAGACTAAGAGCCACGAGATAGGAATATACAAAAATTACTAACTGTATGTACACTTTTAAAATAAAATGTATAGTATATAAAATCACATCTTTACAAAGCTGTTTTAAAAAAAAAACATATCAAACTTGCTTAAATAGTAACTTAACATTTAAAATTACGTTCTTATTATTGTGTCTGCACCTGGAAATGTGCCGTGGCTCATGCGGAGACTAGGGAGCAACTCTGGGGTCAGGTCTCCTTCCTCTTTTACGTGGGACTCAGGGATGCAGGCTTGCCAGAAGGACATTTACTCACTGAGCCATCATGTCAGTCCCTTCTTTTGTTTTTTTAAAGATATTGTCTTATAGATAACTAGATAGACAGACAGACAGACAGACAGACAGACACTGTAGTGGATGTGAGAGCAGAGACAGGTGGGTCTCTGTAATTTTGAGGTCAGCCTGGTCTATCTCCAGTTCTAGGGAATCTGACACTCTCACACAGACATACAGGCAAAACACCAATGCACGTAAAACAAAAATAAATAATTTTTAAAAATATTATATTTATTTATTTAATTTATATAAGTACACTGTAGCTGTCTTCAGACACAGCAGAAGAGGGCATTGGATTCCATTACAGATGACTGTGAGCCACCATGTGGTTGCTGGGAACTAAACTTAGGGCCTCTGGAAGAGCAGCCAGAGTTCTTAATCACTGGGCCACCTCTCCAGCCCCCATTAAATAATTTTTTTAAAAAGCAAAAAAATAGACTCCTATCTTGTAGTGTACGCTGACCTTGCACTCATGGTCACCTTCTGACTTCTGAATCCCCAGGGTTGCAATTACAGGTGTGAGCTGCCACATCCAGTTTAAGATACAGAACAAAAAAAGACAGTGCTAAGGCAGTCTGCAGAAAATGAACTGTTTTGGCTCTGGAGTGATAATATTGGGATTTCAGCTTTTAAAAACATAACAGTCTGTCAGACGTACAAAAATACTCCGAGAGAAGTTTCAAGATGCAGGGGAAGCAGAGCGCATCGATCCCGCCTTTAATGGCAGCACTTGGGAGGTGGAGATGGACATTTAGGCCAGCCTGGTCTATTCACTGAGTTCCAGAATAGCCTGAGGTACATAGTGAGATCCTGTCTTTGTTTTTAAAAGAAAAAAAAAGTTCACAAAAAATGCAGAGAAACAAACCAAATAACGAGGCTGGGCACTATACTGCTGGGGACTTGACGGAAGTACACTCGGCCTTTGGAATCTCCTTGATAAAAAGTGACAGGTAAAACCATAAGTCACCTGCCAAGAGAGGAGCACTTCCCTGTCCTCTCACAAAGTTCCTCTGTATCTCCGCATCTCTTCTAGCAGGGGCCCCTCCCCTTTGGTTAACGTGCTTCCAAAACACAGAATCTTTTCACGCTTCTCCCAAGAAGTTTATAATATCTTACCTGTGGAATGTTCTTGGAGGCCATTGTTTGCAAAAGGGCCCTCAAAGCACTACTTATGGCTTCTAGAAAATCAGCATGTTTAGCAAAATCTAAAACACAAAAGGTTCCACAAAACACAAAGATGAAGTGCAAGTTTTCTCCTCTAGAAGAACTATTTTGTAGGAAAAGAAACAGGTTTAAAACAAAGTATGCAAATGTTAGCTTACACGGTTATTTATTTCATCTTAGGTGGATGAGTGTTTGGTCTTCCTGTATGTCTGTGCACCATGAGTGCAATGCCCAGGGAGGTCAGAAGGGGGCATTAGATACATCAGAGTGAGTTGTGTTATGTGTCTCCCTGTGGCTGGGTTTTGGAACAAGGACAGTTAGATGCTTACTAACTGAGCCATCTTGCAGATCCCCAACAAAAGCATTCTTGAAATATTTAAGCCAGATGTTTACTTAATGGTCTCTGTACACTTTGAAGTAAGTCTGAAAGAAGACTGTGGTAGGGACAGGCAGTGACTTACAGAGGCCCTGACTTAAGAGGCTGGGCTTTCACTAGACCAATACTTGGCCCAGAATAAACCTGGTTTTGGGGGAGTTTCATCTCTCAGAAGTCTCCACTGCAGTGCTGGCAGACTGTGGGAGAGTCATCTTCTACACTAGTGCTCTCTTGGCCTCCTCAGTCTTGCTCTTCTCCTACTGTACTTTCCTATGCATGACAAACAGGGCATTAGCAATAAACAACTGAGCTGGCCCAGTTATGGCAGGGACAAATGAGAACTGCCCAGTGAGTGACCCATTTGGTACATTAGGATCATACTTTCTACAGATGCACAGCAAGTATGCCCGGTCTGTGCCATCTGACACCTCACCATTTACCTCCCACAAGCAGAGTCTGATTTCCTTTTCTTAAACATGGGTATGACTTTATCTTCTTCAACCACACCTACGACAGGACAAGTCATAACAAGCAATGTGACTTTCAGCTGACTCATAGGTGTGTGGTTTTTCCTCAGACTAGAAACCCAGCCAATTGTTTTGAAAAGGTTCAGGTCACATATGAATGCCCTGTCGGGTGATTCTAGCACCAGGTGTTCACAGTAAGTGAACAAATCTTAAATAATTCTAGCTCATGGCCTTTAAGTTTTCCACTGCAGACTCTAGTCTAGTTTCCACCTCAGCAACAGTGACACTGCCCAGATGATCTTGTTAACTTGTGTGTACACAGGGAGCTCCTGTGCAGGACGTCTCCTAGAAACCCTGCTGCATAGCAGGACATAACCATCACTCAACCATCATCATAACAATCAAGACATAACCACTGAAAATACCTTCAGACATTGCCAAGTGTCCCTTGAGAGAGAAGCAACTACCCATAATAGTCACTGCCTAGACATTGTGGAATGGTGACAAACCACCTTCACCATTCTGCCTAAATTCCACCCAGAGAGACTTTTGAGAATACCAACGATAAGACAGGAGGGTATCAAGAATTCATAGTGTCAAGAGATCCTTCCACCTCAGGCTCCAGAGAAGCAAGAGACTGAAGGTACACTAATCATACCTATTGCTTTAGCCATAAAGTTTGTGGGAGATCTGATAAATAGCACCAGATACCATGGCTTATTGCTCTGTTGTGCCTGGGACATTGTCCTATTTCTGATACCTCCTTCTTAGGTTGCCTGGCAAAGAGACAAGCAGCTTCCCACATTTTACTTCCCTCCCTCCCTCCCTCCTTCTTTCCTTCCGACAGGATTTCTTTGTATAGCCCTGAATGTCCTGGAACTCACTTTGTAGACTAGGCTGACCTCACAGTCACAGAGATTCTCCTGCCTCTATTTCCCAAGTGCTGGGATTAAAGGTGTGTGCTGCCCAGCTCCACAATTTTCTTAACACAGAGTCTCCCTACAGTCCATGCTGGCTTCAAACTATCAATTCTCCTGTCTCAGCCTCACAAGCACCAAGATTTCAAAGATGCAACTTGATGCTAGGTGCATAGCATAAGACTTTTTATTTATTATTACTGTATGTGTGTGTGTGTGTGTGTGTGTGTGTGTACAGAAGTACAGGTGCACATGTGCACACACCCATGGAGATCAAAGGAGACCCCTTTCTTTCCATGCTGGAATCCAGAGATCTACCTTGGGCCGTCAGACTTTCACAGGAAGTGCTTTTTACCTAATAAGTCATCCTATCTGCCCCCCAACAAACTTAACCAAGGTTCATTTTATCTTTTGGGCTTTTCAGTTTTAGATACTATAGGTCCCAAAGAAGGGAGTTCCTGTGATTAGCACAGCACAGATAACCAACCAGCTTTGGATCAGACACACCTTGGACAAACTCCTGCATGACATGTGATCTGTGCCAGCTCATTTTGATCCTAGGTTAAATGCTCTCGCCAGAGTCCCTTTACCTTTAACACAGCCCCTCACACTATTCTGCCCTTATTTTTTGCAACCACATGGTGGCTCACAACCAGCTATAATGGGATCTGACGCCCTCTCTTGGCATACAGGTTCTACATGCAGATAGAGCACTTAATATACAGAAAATAAATAAAAACATAAAGAAAAAGCACAAGCTGCACAACGGTCTCACTGCAGTTTCTCTATTCGCTAAAGCCTGGTATGCAATGGAGGCTCCACAGCTGACGTGAAGGCATCGCTATTAGTATTCAAGAGTCTTCATGTGCCTGGTCTACACAGTGAGCTGCAGGACACACAGAGACACTGTCGCAAACACAAAAGAAACCTCCTGAATAATACAACAGTGCCACTTGCATCCTAAGGCAACTAAGCCTCATCAATCGGAGGGAAGTCATACCTAGTATTAAAAACCCGCCAAGAACCACGACTGGGGAGGTAGTGGCCCTAGAGGTGACCTTATTTTTACCATATTACCAAAGCCATCTGCATAAATAAGTGCAGCTCTCTCACCGGAAAGCTTCTTTCTGCAGCAGGCAGTAACTAGCAGAGACCTACAACTACACAAATGCAGAGAGTGAGTGACCCCACAGCAAAGGCTCAGGAAACATCACAGAGGAGGGGGAAGGAGAGCCTGGAAAAGCCTGAGGACCAGGAGGACTGCTGCACGAGAGTTTCTAGAGCAGGACAGGGATGCTGCTCCTACCAACTCAGCAAAATGGCTGCCGAAGGCAGGAGAACAAATTTTTCTTCCTGTTTTGTTTGTTTTTACAGAGATAAGACCATAATCCTACCTGGTCAGCCCCAGCACAGGCAGGTAGGGCAGCAATGACCTGACAGGGCCAGAGGGATGTGTGTCTACGTTCATGTGTGCTTGTAATAGGAATAAATATAGAAGGGGGGTCAAAGAGGGTGACAGGGGAAAGACAGGAGGAACTGGGTAGAAACAATGCAGATATAGTATACTCGTGTATGAAATCCTCAAATTAATTTTTAGGAGTAAAGACTCAAATATCCTAATGAGAGATTTGATACTTATGACATTAAACACACACAAGCATGTGTGCGCGCACGCACACACACCACACACACACACACACCTCCCTACTGGCACACCTTGACTGCCACTGGCAGTGATAATATGTGGCTGAATGTATCTTGGAAAGGTTTCTGCAGGTTAAATACAGTAACATTCCATTTACAACATGGCTATAACAGCCCAAGTTCCATTCTTAAAGCTCTGCTATGTCCACATAGTCTTTCACAGTAATGTCTAGATATTTATTTACCTGGCTGAGAAAACAGGAGTTGTGACAGGTGCTGAGCAAGTGTCTGAAGAGCTGGGGCTCCACCGAGATGGTCTATGTCTAGGAGAGACACAAGACTCTGGAGACACATAAGGGCTCTACACTGAATAGTGTTCATTCTGCAAAGAAAAGAAAGAATCTAAAGTTGACACACTGGAATTCTATGGGCCTACTGATTTGTATTGTTGTTGTTGTTGATTACGGCATTGCATCTTGCTTTACACTCCCAAGCTAGCCTGGAGCTCACTACGAAATCTACGGTGTCTTTGAATTTGTGACCCTCTTGAATATTGCGATTAGAGTCACAAGCTTCAAGTCTGGCTCAGTGTCAATTTTTAATCTAAGCTTCAGATTCTGTCTACGAGTACCTGTAAGTTCAAGGAGATTGAGGAGATCTGAGGCAGTCACAGAGAGCAATGTGAGCTGCTCATCTGCCAACCAGAGTGCCTGAGCCTAGCAGGGCTCTGAGCATAACTCATTTGTGAGTCACGAGTCTCTCTATTCAGCCTTGTACAGGAAACTTCTTACTTTTATTTTCCTATTTTCATTTATAGTTTGCTGTTCCGGGGACTGATCCCATGGTACCATACATGACAGACAAGCACTCTGCTTTACAGGTTGCTCAGGCAGAGCTTGAACTTGTGACCGTCTGGCCTCACTTAAGCCTTGGGCAGCTGAGATTACAGACTCCCAGCCCAGGACTGCTTTCTTCCTTTCTTCAGTAGCTTCCTTAGGCAGCCACTAGATGTGTGTCCCTAAATAGTTCAGTGTTGCCTAGCTGTGCGGTTTGTGAAGATGGAGCCAACGTGTACACGCTCTGTGTTGTATTCACTCAGCGTATCACAGGAAGTTCTGCGGTGCTGAGGGTGGATCCAGTTCAGATCCTCTCTACTGCTTGCTGAATGTCAACTTCTTACACAACTGACCAGGACGGACATCAAAGTTCTCTCCAAGCTGGGGCAACCACGTCCCACATGCCGTGAACATTCACTCTCACAGCAGTATTCCAGCACATAAGGGATACAAGCTGCGGCAGGTTACATATCAAGGGAGGTCTTGGGGGCATTTTCTAGTCAATATTTCAACATTTCACATAATGACAAAATGATAAATGTGTCTGAAAATCCAAAGTTTCTTACTTCCTAATCAAAGGTTTCCAAGTAGGGTTCTTAGAACATATGTCAACTGCAACACTGTTTGGGAAAGATGTTTTCTCAAAAACCTAGGTTTGAAAGGAAAACAGGAAAAAATAAAAGGGAGGTCATCTTAAAACAGGATTTCTCTGTAAAAGTCAGACTTGTTATTTACAAGTTCAGATGGTCAGGACAGAATTACATGTGTGTCAATTCTGCTCTACACCCAAGCCGCCAGCGCCACGGTGAACAGTTCACACCAGCCATGCCCACGCCCCAACCGGAGACCAGGATGAAACCACTTACCTTCTCTGGAATGAGGCAGTTGGTAAGGGCGGAGTGAATCTCATGGGACAGGCACAAAGGGGACATCAGCTGCCCACTGCACTCACTGAAGGAGTTTTCCATAAAGGCTTCGCTTTCATCACTACTAGAAAGCTCCTCCCACTCATCATCCGAGGGATCTGAGGAGAGGGCAAACCAGATGTAACTGGGGTATCAAAGAAACTCCCATGGAGGCTGCTCCTGGTGTGGGAGTGGGAGGTAGAATGGGGAAACGGACAGTGTAAGCTGGGAGCAAACCTTCACTGCAGCACATGTTGACAATAACTTCCAGAGCGGTCTGCTGAGCTGTCAGCAATGCCATGGTCTCTCTAAGCTCCTTGTCAGTAGGCTGAAAAAAAAAAATCAAGTATTTTTTGTATTAGTTTCCTTGATTAGAGTCTACAGGACAATTTCTGCACTTGGAATAGAGTATATGGAGGTTGGAGTAGGTGGAGGAAAAGCTACAGGAATGCAAATCAGTACCGCGATTTCCTCTTGGTCCACTAGAGCAAATCTTTGTTAACTGTGTTCCATCTATCACAGGGCTGTATAGTTGTAAAGAACAGGTATCTATCTTGAATCTTGACTGTATGCGTTACGAAGCAGCTCAGCACAGTCAGACTAAACAAAAGATTGTTTCAGACATCTGATGCCATCTTCTTGGAAAGATACATTCACCATATACTTCCAGTCAGGCATGGGGGCACATACCTATTCCAGCACTTAAGTGACAGTCAGGAAAATTATCTCAAGATTGAGGCCAGTCTGGTCTATGGAGTAAGTTTCAGGCCAGCCTGGGCTATATATTGACATCTTGTCTCAAAAACAAATAAACATACCTACAAACACTATTAACAAGCCTTAAATTAACAGTGCTTGACAAATAGCAGACAGCCTTGATTCCTCATTTTCTATGAAAAATAAAATATAAAGTAACTCTTTTAAAATTGGGGTGAAAAAGATTGGAGGGGAAAAAAAGATGAGCATGGTGGTACATGCCTTTAATCCCAGCATGCACTTGCGAGGCAGGGGTGGAGCTGGGAGTGCCAGGTCAGCCTGGTCTACAGAGTGAGTTCCAGGACAGCCTGATCTATATAGAGACTCAGTCATTAAAACCAAAATAGAAAATAACAACAAAAAAGATTGGTGGGGGAAAAAGGCTACAGAGATGGCTCAGTGTCGAGAACCCCCAAGGCTCCTGCAGAGGACAATTTGTTCAGCACACATTAGAGCTGACACCCCCTGTAACTCCATCTCTGAGAAAACCCCATGCTCTTTTCTGACCTCCATGGCCACCCCTACCCATTTGCACATGAACACAAACAAATAAAACTTAAGAAGAAAAGATAGAAAAAGACATTTTTCTCTAAAGACATTAACAATTAACATTTCTTAAAATGAACAATATAAATTTATAAACGTGAATTCTTAAATCGTCTGTAAAAATGCAATCAGCCACACTGATATCCTAGAATGGGGGGAATAAGGTTTAAAATACATGTACTTTATTGTTTGTTTACAAATTCCCATTGCCTTTTTTTTTTTTTTCTTTTTCTTTTTTTGGTTTTTTGAGACAGGGTTTCTCTGTATAGCCCTGGCTGTCCTGGAACTCACTTGGTAGACCAGGCTGGCCTCGAACTCAGAAATCCGCCTGCCTCTGCCTCCCAAGTGCTGGGATTAAAGGCGTGCGCCACCACCGCCCGGCCTCCCATTGCCTTTTTAATGATTAAATAAAGTATAGTAGATCACTAAGAGGATCTACTATAATTGCCCAAGCATTCCATAGACATGAATATTTCAGACTATATTCAGTCATCAATACCTGCAGGTTCTGTATTCATGGAGTTAACAACCATACATCGTTTTTCTTCCTATTATATTGTAGTGGCAGGGGAAGGAAAAACTCAAACTTCAGGGCTCAACCTTTCAGTCTCAGCCTAAGTATCTGGGAATGCAGATATAACCCACTATGGCAGCCAACCAAACCAAGACCACAAATACCTGGGACATCTGTCCTTGACAGTATTCCATAAGTAATGTAGTGTGTGTGTGTGTGTGTGTGTGTGTGTAGTGATATGAGGGCAGGACAGGGGATGTAACTCAGTGGTGGAGTATTTGCCAAGAATGTGCAAAGCCCCCGGCTCTTATCCTCAGCATTGAAGTAAGTTAGCGAAACAAAAATCCCCTCTTATCCAACATTGTATTACAGTTGTTAAGAATTCAAAGATGGCGCCAGGCATAGAATGGTAGAATGCTTGCCTATCATGTACAAAGCCCGTGTATGATATTCAACACTGCACAACCTGGGGATGGTGGCACATGTCTATAATCATGGCACTTGAATGAAGTGGAGACAGGAGGATTAGAAATTACAGGTTATGCTCTGGCTACACAGCAAAATTTGAAACTACCTGGATACACGAGGCCCTGTATTAAAAGAAAACAAAACCAAAAAAATCCTAATCTAAAGCTGACTAAAAGGCGAGGGAGAATGTAAGTGAATGTAAATAATAAAACACTTCATATGAGGGACTTAGCAACTGAAGATTTGGAACCTGGGGTGGGGTGGGGGGCTAAGTTAGACCCAATTCCCTATGAATATGCATTTAAATATCTTATTTCCTTAGACTTACGGGGTCCAAAGTTAAAAATATGTCTATAGGTCTTACAATACATTACCATTTTCCTTACCAGAATGTTTGAGCTCACTTAAAATGCAACTAATAAGCCAGGCATGGTGACACACACCTTTAATCCCAGCACTAAGGAAGCAGAAACAGATGCATCTCTGGGAGTGTGAGGCCAGCCTCGTCTATACAGCAAGTTCCAGGAAGGCCAGAACTACATGGTGACACTGTTTCCAACAAACAAAAAATAAAATCTCAACAACAAATCCCTTGTTTAGGAATTAAACTTCAACTTTTGGCCTGTGTTATCTAACAAAAATGAAGGATGACCGAGGGAAGGCACAGACCATTCTAATGGCAATCCCTGGAGTACACAGTCCATTTTCTACTACCACTATGTATAAAAGCCATTTCTATTCAGGTTTGTGCGTGTGATGTTCAGCTAAGCTAAGACTAGACTGTCACTAAATAGATTTGCTATGGATTCTCTCTACCTGAAATGTATACATATCCATGTTAGAGAAGACTCTGAGATTTCCTTCCCTTATGTAACTGCTCTTCAGGGCAGTCCTCTACTTCTTAGTGTTCTCAAACTGACAGAGATGTCATGGTGTCTCAGTAATCAGGAGAAGGGACAACTGAGGAGGTACAGACGGAATAAAGAAGTAGACTGGATAAACTATTATCCTGGAAGTGAAGGAGGAATCCTCTTATTTCAGCATGTGTTAGAAACTGCTCTTTTCTCTGCGTATTTGTGTTATGCTTTAAATTTAATGGTGCAATTTAAAGTTTTAAATAGACAGGATTAAAGTGCAATCAACTGGGCAGTATGGAGGACCTCAGCTTACCGAGTGTACGATGCCTAGTGCTCTACTGGTATCTAAACACTGGCCGGCGAACTGACTTGTATGTTAATTATACAGGGTAATGAGTTAAAACTTTAAAAGCAGCTTCTGTAGGAGCTGAGCATGGTGGTGCACACCTTTAATTCCAGTACTTGGCAGATAGAGGCAGGTGGATTGTGGACAGCCTGGTTCACAGAGTTCCAGGACAGCCAAGGCTATCTGGAGAAACCGTGTCACAAAAACCAAACCAAAACAAAAAAAGTTTTGGTTTTTTTTTGCTTTGAGAAAACACTGTATTTTATAAGCTCAAGATTTTATTTCTCTCCTTCCCTTCTTCTTTTTCACTGTGTCTGTTTTAAACAATTAGCATGCATTCTACCAGGACATTACTCTCAGCTCTTCCGTGTGCATGCCTGTAAGTAATGTGGGCACATGAGTGGGCACACACAGGGTAAAGCAGGCTTTCTCTCTCCCAGCCTGTAGGGAGCAGAGAGAGCCCTGAGTGGATGTGTGTTGACATGGTCACTGCCATGTCAAGCTCAGAACCTCAGGCCCTTGGAGAAGCTGCAAAGCCTTTCCTTCTGACCGTGTGTGGGTGGTGACAGTGTCTTGGGAAAATGTCCACCATAGCTTTCTGGCCCAAGGACTTCTCTGTTACAGAGACTAGAGACTGCTCCTACCAAGATTAGCTAAACGTGTGTTCTTGTTTATCTGTATGTAATAACCCTACCTCCTTGCTCAACTGTATGTAATAATCCCATCTCTGTCCAACTCTATATAATAAACATGAGATTCTGGGGTATTACAGTTTCTTCAGCTGAGAGCCCAGGTAACTGGATCCAGCTTTCTGTCAATGTATCTGTCTTTCCTTCATTCCTTCAGTACTCCAATCAGGTCTGTCCTTAGAGCCATGCTGGATGCTGTAACAGGGTGTCTCACTGAATCACAAGCCTACTCACTGTTCTGGCCAGCCTGGGTGGCCACTGAGCTCTGAGGGTCACCCGTCTACATCTGCTAATACTGGAGTTGCCAGCACATGCAGTCATGCCTGGCTTTTTTTTTTTTTTCCCTTGTGTAAATTCTGGGTATTTGAGCTGAAGTCTTCATGCTTACAGAGAGAACACTCTTACCCAATGAGCCATCTCCCAGCCTGCAGTACCTCTGTTTTTAAAATAATACTTAAGGAAATACATCTGGCTAACATGAATGCTCAGATCTGTATTCCCCGGAGGGCAGTAAACGTTAAAACTAATTGCTAATTGTTTCTAAGCAATGACATTTCTACCTCCATCTGGTCAGAGGGGTGTTTCTCCTCCTCTTACTCCTTTTAGGAGCTTCCTGGAAGTAAGAAGAGTCACACATGAATGCTGCTATCTGACTCCTAGCATTTCAGATTCTTTACAGTTCCCTACTAAGTTAATAGGAATTTCCACTTCTGAAGCTGAGTGTGGTAACCCAGGACTCCAGAGGTAAAGAAAGAATTTGAAGCCAGCTGGGGCTACACAGGCAGACTGTTTCAAAACCACCTCAACATCTGATGTGCAGATTGGGTAGATAGAAAAGCAGTATGCCTGAATCCTTTAGGACAAGGAAGAATACCAGAGCACCTGCTGAGCACCAATCACACTCCTAACTTCTATGCATGGATACAACACCAAGTGCATCCCAGGTCAAGTGCAGTCAGCCATCCTGTGTGCTCCCAAGAAACACTAAAAGACTTCCTCACAGGTGCCTCTCTTTGGACACTGCCCTGGTTTTCAATGAGGCTGAGGCAAGTGACAAGTGAGTGAGAGGGTTAAATGTGAGGTTCCACTATGTGTCCCATGTCCAAAGAGGAGCTGCTATGACTCTTATGGCATTGTCTGGTCTGTAGGAAACTTAAGGATAGGATGGCCTTCTGCCTTCTGCATATACTCCCACTGAACACAAGGCTTGGGTTGTTCCCATTGAAGTGTTCTAGGTATAAAAAGCTTGATTCCTTCAAAGCACTAAGATTTAATGAATTACGCAGGCTAGAGAGATGGCTCAGTGGTTAAATGCTCCTGCTGCCAAGCCTAATCTGAGTTGATTCTCCAGGTCCCACGTGGAAGCGAAAGAGGACTGACACCTGCAAGTTGCCCTTTGACCTCCACACACATTCTATGGCATAAACTTAGCCTTCCCAATAAAAGTAAAAATCTAATAATTAAAAAGATCCATAAAACTATGCTTTGTAAGTCTTCAGGAATGTAAGAGCTAGGCAGGGTGGTAAACATTCATAACCCCCCCCTACTAGGGCTGCTAAAACAAATAGGCAAGCAGATAAAATCTATAAGAAAATATGTTTATTTTGAGCTATATTCTATTTCAAGAATTATAAGTAATATTAACTAATCAGAACTGTAAGATGTTGAATTAAGACAATTAATTCCAATTAACTTCATGTGAACTGGGACAAGCCACCCCTATCACTGTCCCATGAGAGAATGTGGACTGTATTCTCCTAGCCAAGGCTTGTCAACTTTCCTTTGCAGCCTCCTGTTCTTCCTGCCTTCATGCTCCCTCCATCCAGCTGAGTGACTCTCTAAATGTTACCCTGTCTTCACGATTCTCTTACTTCCCCATTTCGACAGCTCAGTTGGCCCTGTGTCATCTCCAACAGCCTCCTCCTTTGCTCTCCCATCTGGTATTAATCATACGCACCAGGCTTACAGAAACAATTTGGGAATTTGGTAACAATTCTACCACCATTTGTAGCATCGGGGTAATATAACCATAGGCTTATGAGTCTGTCTTCTTTAAAAAAAAAAAAAAGGGATTTCCCCAGTGCAGAAACACGACTGAAGAGTCTCATCTGTACCTAGTACACGAATACACATGAGCAGCACAGGAAGCATGTATCTTTCCTACTGGGTCTTGTCTGTCTTCCTAAACATTCTCTCCTCCAGGCAAAAACACTCTCCCAAAGCATGGGTCCACCTACACTTTCTCAGCTCCAGTCACTGGCAGCTGTGCACCCTGCCCATCACACGAGCACCAAGCACACTGCACATCCCCCAACCTCTTCTGCTCAGCAACAGTGGCGGACTGGAGGCTTGGCCCGGTTCTCTGCTAAAGATAGGTAAAATAAAAGAGATAAGAATTCAATCAAAAGGGTAAATAGAGTAAAGTCAGCGTGAACATTGTCTGAGGGGACGGGAAGACAGGCTGCTATTTCTAAAGTGCACTGAAAGCTCCCACACAGAAAGGCTTCATTTAGACAGGAGATACTGGTTTTTGTTTCTTCTACATGGGTACATTTCTAATGTTACAATGAGAATCAACAGGAAAATAAAACTCTTACTGAAAAATTGCCTAATACTTTTTTGCATGCTAAGGAAACCTGTTGAAGGAAACTGACGTATTAATTCATGTTACAGGGTTGGAGAGATGGCTTAGCAGTTAAGAGAACTAACTGTTCTTTCAGAGGGCCATGTTCAATTCCCAGCACCCACATGGCAGCTCACAACTGTAATTCCAAGATTTGACATTCTCACACAGACATACATGCAGGCAAAGCACTAATTCACATAAAATAAAAAATAAAATGTATTAATTCATATCGAACATCGATCTGACTCACCGGAAGTAAATCGGAAATAAATGTTTTCCTTCTGAGTTTTCTTTTATGAGGGACTTCTTCCATTTCATCATCTTCAACCAAGTCATCACCATTAGCACTTGCTAGTATGTCCTCACTCTCTGCGGCAGCCTTTAGCCGCTGGGTTTCAGCTTCCTTCATCTGAATGACCGTGTCGCCAGTATTCACACCCAGAACTTCAGACAAGGCATTTAGGATGGCATTTATGATTTCTGCCTGACTCTTAGATGGAATAATGTCCTTTAGGTTCCAGATCGTGCCTGAAAAAACATAAACATGAAGACAAAGAAATTGCCTATGGAATCTTTATTAAAAATGGGTTCTAACACCCATCAGGAAATACACAGACTGATTCTGGTATAATAAAAGGAAATGATAAAGAGTAAAAACAAGAATTTTTACTAATTGAACTAATTTACTAATTATAACTAACTGAACAACATATAACAGTGAAGGAAATGCAGTTTCCACAGGGCTGAGTCTTTAGCTCTGGTGTAATTCCAACCCCACTGCCTGTTCATTCCACCTTGGCACACACTTTTCTCTAGTGTAGAACTTGCACACCCTGAGACACTGATCAAGTTTCTCTGAGAACGCCAGGAGGTGCCTTGTTTTCTCCCATGTCACCTAAGCCGTTCTTCTCAGCAGCTTTATATTACAAGTGTACTGGGATGTATTAATCTTCCAAAATCATACACAGAATACAGACAGCAAGTTCTTGGCTTTTTCCTAACAAAATAAAATAGTGCTTCTAAGAAGAAATCAGAATAATTTTTTAAAGCAAGGTCTGGGGATGTAGCTCAGTTGGTAGAATGCTTGCCTAGCATGCGCAAAGCCCTGGGTTCAACCCAAGGACTGTAAATCAGGGGTGGTGCTGTACACCAGTAAGAACAGCATTCAGGAGGTGGAGGCAGGAGGATCAGAAGTTCCAGGTCAATTTCAGTTATAACAGAAGTTGTAACTAGGCCATACATAAGACCCCATCTCCAAAAAAATTATAAAATGAAAACGCCACCTAGGCATAACTAAAAATACTGAGAGCAGAGGGTGGAAGGCATCAGTAATGATCACTGTGACGTGATTAACAATAGCAAAAAGATTAACCCAGGTACCCATCTGAGGACAAATAGACAAACGGAGAATGGCTTCCAATACAGGCAGTGCTACAAAGAGACCCTGTCTCAAAAAGCCAAAACCAACCAAACAAAACCCAAAGAGTAGCAAACACAGGCAGGCACACACACACAGGAATACTACTCAGCATTCAAAAAGAAGCAAACGGCAGAGTGCTTGACTAGCACACAGCCTTGGGTTTGCTCCCCAACATAGCATAAGTTGGATGTGGTGACACACACTCACATTCCTAGCACTCAAGGTGTAGGAGCTTGCTGTCATCACACTATACAGTAGAGCTGAGGCCAAGCTGGGCTACAGAAGGCCCTGTTTCAAAACCTAAGAAGAAACAGTACTAATTCACATCACTATGTAGAGAGCCTTGAAAACCTTAGGCTAAGGGAAATAAATTAGCCATAGAGGGACTAGTATAAATGATTCTATTTCTGCAAGGTTTTCACCAGAGTCAAATCTACAGAATCAGGAAGCAGAATGGTGGTGTCCAGAGCTAGGGAGGGGGAGCAGGGTCAGGAAAAGTTCTCATGGAGTGGTACAGTCAGTTTTCAGGATGAAGAGTATTATAAAGTATATGCTACTCAACTAACCATCGGATCACTTCAGATTTCTGTATTCAGAGACACTGGGGCCAAAAAAGGTGGGACTAAGAACTCATGGAAGAGCAAGTAGTGGGTCATGGCTTAGTTGACCTAAGTGAACTGTGAACTCAATGGGTCATGTGTGAAAAAGGGGAAAGCTGGGCTGCAGAGATGGCTCAGCAGTTAAGAGCACTGATTCCAAAGGACTTCAACTCCCAGCACCCATAGAGCAGCTCACAACTATTCTAACTCCAGTTCCAGGGGACCCAACACCCTCAAACAGACATACATGCAAGCAAACCACCAATGCACATAAAATAAAAATAAATAAATCATTAAAAAAAACCGTGAGAGGAAAGTCTAACTACGGCATTTCTATATTAGACATAGTTTGTTAAACTGGATGGGGCTGGAGAGATGGCTCAGGGGTTAAGGGCACTGGCTGTTCTTTCAGAGGGTCAGTGTTCATTTTTCAGCACCCATATGGAAGCTAAAAACTGTCTATAACTCTAGTTCCAGGGGATCCAATGCCCTCTTCTGATCCCTAGGCTCCTTCAAACATGTGAAATAAATTCACACAACCATACACACATATACATAAAAAGAAGATAACCCAGTAGTGGCACACGACTTTAATCCCAGTACTCTGAAGGCAGAGGCAGTCAGATTTCTGAGTTTAAGGCCACTCTAGTCTACAAAGATTGCTAAGATAGTTCCAAGACAGTCATGGCCACAGAGAAACCCTGTCTCGAAGCACCAAACAAACAAACAAAACAACAACAAAAAACGGAAAGAAAAAAAGATGATTTTTTAGAAAATGGAAACATCTGTTCCAGGAGGCTTCACACAATCAGTTAGGGGTCTTTGCTCTAACACTAGGATGTCCTCAGACCAGACAGGCTAGAGCTGGGGAAGACTGAATCCTGGCCTCTGCGTCTATCTATTACAATTATCACTTCATTTGAGTAAACCTTACCTGCCACTAGTGTCTTTAGAAGAATGTATTCCATAGAGGTGACAGGACAAAGCAAAGCAGACTCCAGTACACGAAGTGCTGTGCCATCAAAAGATTTCAGGAGCTCTGGGTTATCTTCCGTGACTGTCTGCAAACAATAAGCTATAAGACAAGAACCAACAATTTAGAAACCTGTCAATTGTTCAAGAAAATTTACACCTGTATAACTCATACAAAAATGTGCATTTCTACGACTTTTAGACACATCAGCTTCCTTAGGTACATAGGCTTTACTTCAAGGATGATACATGGAAAAGAGGCCACAGTGCTAGAGAGCTCCATCTCTCTTCTTGAAATTTCTAAATCTTCCCCCCCCCCCGAAACCCTAAAAAAACAGGGTTTCTCTGTGTAGCCCTGGCTGTCCTGTAGCTCATTCTGTAGACAATGATAGTCTAGAACTCAGAGATCTACCTGCCTCTGCAGTACTGGATTAAAGATGTATGTCACCGTCACCAACTACATTTTCATTCTTTATAAAACTATACTTTAATAAACTATAACTTAAATTTAAGTAATTGTAGCAATGCTGAATTACTATAAATATCTACAGTTTATCTTCAGTTTATACACTTATCATAGGCTAGGAGCAAAAAGTTGATGACCAAGTACTAGTTCATGCTTAATAGTTCTGTTGCCAAGAACAAATCTAACTCTATACACTAGGGTTATTTAAGAAAACAGTGGCAGAGTGTGGTGGTACATGCCTTTAACACCAGTGCTCTTTTGTTTGTTTGTAAGATTTATTCATTTATTTTATGTATATAAGTACACTGTAACTCTCTTCAGACACACCAGAATAAGGCATTGGATCCCATTACAGATGGTTGTGAACTACCTTGTAGTTGCTGGGAATTGAACTCAGGACCTCTGGAAGAGCAGTCAGTGCTTTTAACTGGTGAGCCATCTCTCGAGCCAACACCAGTATTCTTTAATCCCAGCCTTTAGAAGGATATCTGTGAGTTTGAGGCTAGCTTGGTCTACATAATTCCAGGGCAGCCAGGGCTACCATAGAAAGACCCTATCTCAAAAAACAAACAAACAAAAAATAAAAACCAACAACCAAAAGCCAAGATAATGGATTACAACATTCATTCTAGAAATGAACTGAAAGCATAAAAACAACTGATGTACTGATCAGCGATGACACATGGCTTTAATCCTAGCACTCAGGAGGAAGCTGGTAGAACTCCTTGAGTTCAAGGCCAGCCTGGTCAGCCTGGCTGACAGATTGAGGACAGCCAAAGTTACACAAAGAAACCCTGTATCAAAAAACCAAACCAAATAAACAAATCAGGAAAAAGTCTGTGGTACAGGGCTTTAATTCTAGCAATCAGGAGTTACTGACAGGTGGATCCCTGAGTTCCAGACCAGCCTGACCTATAGAGTGAGTTCTAGGATAGCCAGGGCTGCCCAGAGAAACCCTGTCTCAAAACTCAAAAACAAATAAACAAACAAAAACACCCACCTACCCACACCCACACACAAAAAACAAAAAATAAAAATAAAAAACAAACTCAAAACAAACAAAATAACCCAAAACAAAACTGAGATCACACAAAAGGTTTTGACAGAAGAGACCTCTGAAGTACAAAAAGGAAAATAAAGCCAAATTAGTTTCCTTTGAGCTACTTATTCCAAAAAAATGTAAATTTTGAAATTACAAATTAGATTGTATTTATCCAAATGAATCAAAGCATATGGTAGTGGGGCTGGAGAGATGGCTTAGCAGTTAAAAAAAGCACTTACTGTTCTTACAAGAGACTTGGGTTCAGTTCCTTGCACACAATCATTTGTAACTTTAATTTCCAGGGGATCCAACTCCCTCTTCTAACCTCTAAGGGCATCAGGCAAGCATATATGCATACACACAAACTAAATAAATCTAAAATAAAAAAATATAACCCATGGTACAGCTATGACACATATCAATACTTATACTTACTTCTAAATGCACTGTGTTACAAGGGACTAATGCCAGTCACTTTAGCACAAGACAAGACAGAGAGCTGGGGTGATAGCTCTGGGACTGAGTTTGCCCAGCATGAGCAAGGCTCTGGGATGGACCCCCAGCACAGTACAGCAAACCACCACCTCCACAGCCAAACAACAACAAAAGCCAAGAGAACCGAAGAATGCTACTGTAAACATAACTTCAAAAAATTATTCTGGACAGAACAGAACCCTATGAGTTCACTGTATTATATGTGAGCCTTGCTTTACTTATTAAACATGTGTTTATAAAGATCACCAATCTAGCTAAATACAGAAAGAAAACACTAGTATACACTTCGAAATGACTTTATGAGGATCCACTGTGAAAAAAGTATATTAGAACAAAAAGAACCAGTGAGATGGCTTAGTGGGCAAAAGTGCTTCCCTCCAAAGTCTGACAACCTGAGTTCTGCCTCTGGAGCCCTACAGTAAAGAGAACTGACTTCTTTCTTTTTTGTTTTTCTGACAGGGTCTCACTATGTAGCTCTAGCTATCCTGGAACTCACTGTGTGGATACACCTGTCTCTGCCTCCCAGGTGCACAGTGCTGCCACCAAGCCTGAGATTCTTGTTAAAGCTGTCCTGTGCCCTCCATACACACTCTCTGTGTGTGTGCGTGCTATCACCCACAGTAGTAATGAAAGAGCTGGGGGTGGGGGAAATGCAGAATCTTTAATACTTTAAAGGCACAAAAGTACTTTTTTAATTTTTAAAAATGCATCCATTGATTTGATTGATTGATTGACTGACTGATTTGTGAGCACAGGCTGTACGCCACAGTGCACAGACACAGACTAGTTGTTCTCTTCTATCACGTGGGATCTGGAGACCAAACTCAAGTTGTTGGGCTTGCACTGCAAGTCTTTTACCCATAAAGCTATTTTGCTGGCCCAAGCTATTGTGTTTTCTTTTTAAAAGCTTTTTTTTTCTTTTAGATTTTTAGATATACTTTTAATTGTGGTGTGTGTGTGTGTGTGTGTGCCTGCCTGTATGCTGCGTGCCTGTCTATCTGCCTGCCTGTGGGTATGGGCATCAAATCCCCTAGAGCTGGAATTGAAGGCAGCTGTGCTGGGGTCTACACTCAGGCTCTGGAAGAGTAGTGCATGCTCTTAGCCATTAAACCACCTCTCCAGACCACCCCTATACTTTCTTCTAAAACCAATGAACTAACCTGCCTGAAATTCTCGTCTTAGAAATGAAAACTGGCTTAAGATTAAGACACTTACTCATTCCCAGTTTCTAAAGCCCACTGATTCACAGTACTGACCCTACAGACTCCATCTTACAAACTGATCTTTGCAAGTTTCCAGTAGTACTTACTCCACTATTTTACTTTTGTTTCCCTCTTTTGGTCTCCTCTCTCTCTAAAAAATCTCTGAGAGCTGGGCATAGTAGTGCACGCCTTTAACAGCAGCACTGAGGAGGTAGGTGAGTTTAATGCCAGCCTGGTCTGCATAACAGGTTGCAAGCCAGTCAGGGCTTAAAAAGAGCAGGTGCTCAGCAGTGAAGTGCTCAGTGCCCTTACAGTTCCCAGTGCCCACATCTGACAGCTCACAGCTGCCTGCTAACTCCAGCTCCTAGGGATCCCATGCCCTGTTCTGGCCTTCGAGGGCAGCCCCCAGCATATATACATCCCTTTAATAAGAAAAAAAGTATCTACTGAACCTAGGAGAAGCAGAGCTAAGAGGAATACACTTCTTCCTTCTCCAGAAATATGCATAATTAAAGGAGAACTGGGCAGAGAAAAAAAAAATCTTTTAAGTGTTTCTCTGTACTCAGAATTCTTCCCAGCTGCCCACTCTCTGGTTCTGCCTCTTCCTGCTGCTGAGCTCAGGATTCTCGATGGCTCTCTACCCCAACACAGAGAATATAGGAAGCTAAAGGCAACTGCTATATACTCCATGTCCCCAGCTCCCATGAAAGGGACAGGCCTAATTGAAAGTCCAATCATCTCTTTTACAGCTCCCTACCCTCCCAGCCCCTGTTCCCCCACAACAGCAACAACAAAAAACTATCAGCTTTTTTCAGAAATAAGAGAAAGTGATATAAAACGCTTAAGTTTGGCATGAAGGCCTAGGAAATACAGGTTTTTGTTTCTTAGAAAATAGAGATGAAAACTTTAAGAATAAAGGTTTATAAGAAAAAAGACACGATGCCAGGCAGTGTTGGCACATGCCTTTAATCCCAGTACTTGGAAGGCAGAGGCAGGTGGATCTCTGTGAGTTAGAGGCCAGCCTGGTCTACAGAGTGAGTTCCTGGTCAGCCACAACCTTGCTTTGAAAAGAACAAAACAAACATACAAATGAACGAACGAACGAATGAACAAACAAACGAACAAAAAAGGCCAGGCTTGGTGGGTGGCATACACTTTTGATCCTGGCACCCAGAAGTCAGATCTCTAAGCGTTAGAGGTTAGCCTGATCTATACTGCAAGTTCCAGACCAGCCAGAGCTAAGCAGTAAGATCCTATCTCAAAAACAAAACAAATAAAACAAAACAAAGAGACAAACCAAACCTTGCAGAATTGGATAAGTAAAGTATTAGCCATGGATTTAAAGAAATCCCAGACAATACATCTAGCAACAGTAGGAGTGTTAGCAGACACACTGTGCCTGCGCACGGCAACACAGGAATAACAAATGAGCACTTTCTTCACTTACCTACGGAGACAGCCAGGTCAACACTGGTGGGGAACCTACGTAAGTACTGTAACACAAGCTCCAAACACCCTTCTTTGTTGAATATAGATACTGCTCTACTACTGCATTCACTAAATCGAAGGGGAAAAATAAGTTTTACTATTCATATTTTAACATGAAGAAATCAACCACAGAAGTTTATGAAAAAAAAAATAATTATGCTTTATAAAACCAAAGATCAGGAGTCAAAACACCCACCACTTTTATAAAGAAAAAAATGTCCACTCTTATTTATTGTACATGACAACCTATCAGGGCTTCATTCTCTTCACACTGGGACTTCTTAGTCAATCTCTCCTTACAGAAGGTTCGAGCTGTACAAACCCTCAGATACAATCACTCATCCAACGTCCCATTTTACAGACTTGAGAACCCTGGGCCCCCAGGTGAGGCCGTCCATATGCAGCCCACTAACCTGTGCGCGGGGGCACCCTGCCCAGCCCTCAGTCCCTTGTGTATAGACTGTCCTTTGTCCACTACCACTCGATAATAATGCATTCAAATAAGGACAAAGGCCTCTATCACATGAAAAGCAACATTTTTAATTGAAAAATCACGTTCTATGAACTCCTAGACTGCAATTATAATTTCAACAAGAAGAATTTTCAATTTTCAGAGAAATTACTCTAGTATTAGTTTTGAAACCACAGAACTTCCTTAAATAAAGTTATCAACATTACTAATAAGCATATACACTAAATACAGGTTAAAAGAATGAATAATTTTACTCATGTTTCTAGAATATAATCTCAATGTACATATAATACACATAATATACTAACAGAGATAACAGGTGACTTATGCAATCAAAAATATATTTTCTGTTAGCTATCTCTTTAGTTATTTCAGCACTAAACTATAGCCAAGAAGGCAAAGCATCTACCAGTAAAGAAATGTAAAGAGTGAAACAAAATTCTAAGAGTGACGGTAACTGTAGGTGGTAAAGTCTGGACTCAGAGGGACTCAAGACAATAAGGTCACTTTGGAGATAGAAATATTAGGCCAGTGGTTCTCAACCTGTGCACCATGACCCCTTCAGAGGTCACAGAGCAGGTATCCTGCCTATCAGATATTTACATTACGATTCCTAACAGTAGCAAAATTAGTATGAAACAGTAACAAAACAATTTTATGGTTGGGGGGTCACAACATGAGGACCTGTATTAAAGGGTTGCAGCGTTAGGAAGGTCAAGAACCTCTGTATTACGCTCTCTTCAAAGAAAATATTCTTAAACGTCCCAGTTCAAGCCACCTGTTGTGGCTCACACCTATAAGCCCAGGACGTGGGAAATAAAATCAAAAGAGTCAGGAATTCAAGGTCTTTTGCTACGTGGCAAGTCCTAGGCTAACCTGGCCTACACCTGTCTCAAAAAATAAAAATAGCTGAGAAGTTGGCTCAGCAGTGAAGAGTAAGTGTTGTTTTTGTAAAGACCCAGATTTATGTCCAGCAACATTATCAGACCGCTCATAACAGACTCCAGATCTCTGGCCTGGAAGGGCACCAGCATTCACCTGTATGTACCCACACATGTATGTAACTTAAAAATATATTAAAAATTCAAGCCCAGTGATCTTCTAGTGACTGGAGATACAAAACAGTGGCATAACATGTTCAGTGCTTAGCAGTCATGCAGACAACAAAATTATAGTAAGTAAATGATTTGTGGTGCACATAAAAACACCAGTTGCTCATGTACCCTTTCCTATAGCCAGTTTGCAATCTCAGCAGCCAGAAGATCAAGAAACGGGGATCATGAGTTCAAGACCAGTCAAAGTTACATAGTGAGATACTGGGGGTAAAGGGAGCCAGGGAGTGAAGGAAGGGATGAACAAAAAAGGAAAAACTAAAAAGAAAAGGGGAAAAAAAGCCTTTTTCTCAAACCTTCGCTGGTATTTCTGGTGGGACAGAATGTAACTACTGGTTTAAGATGAAGTTACAAGCTGACTCAGACTGGTATGCAAGCAACTTTTCAAGATCTACCTCAACGTTAAAGTCTAAGAAACACTGCTTTTAGGTCAGAACTTCAATTGTTCCCAAATGAACATAAGAAACTATAATTCTGCTATATTTACAGACATAAAGCCAAGCTTAGAAAGTTCTTCTAGGCTTTGTTTCTGGCTACTCTCACTGGCAGTCGTGCTCCACTCTAACCTAACCAGTGTCAGCAACAGGGAAAAGAAGTGGCCTTGTTCCTACTCAGCCCCAGAGAGTTCCTCTGGGAATCTACTTCCTATTCAAACAGTCACTACCAGAGCAGTGGACAAAGGCATCAGCCAGTGTTTGTGGTCTCCTTACATTCCAGATCCCAAGGCGGCTGTACACTGTGCTGATTAGGAGAATGAATCTCGTCACCAGGTAGTCCTACCTGCTAAAGTACGTGCATTTGTGGGCGGATCCTACAGTGTAACAGACAGCACCACAGCCTGGGCAGTGACACAATAGGAGACTGCTGTTGGAGAGCACTTACCATACATTCCATAGCACATTCACAGCCTCATTAGCTATGCTCTCTATGGGATTTCTCTCATCGGCTTTCTCCTGTGGAGACATCTCATTTGAATCCAGTCCAGAGCTACACTGCAACCAAACATCATGATTAGCACCCAGGTTCAAAAGAATAATGAAGCAAAAAAGCTCATAGTAGTAAAGAATTATAACCTCAAAAACACCAGAGATTACAGTGGTTAATAATTACATCAAATGGTTCTAGGTACAAGTCTCAAAATGGGACATCCCTTGGGCATGGAGAAACGACTCAGCAGTTAAGAGCACTGTCTGTCTGTCCAGAGGAAGGCTGGACCTTGCAGGAGACCTGGGCTCAGTTCTCAGTATCCATATCAACTGGTACACTGGTCTAACACCCTCTGCTGGCCTCTGAAGGCACCTGATATACAGCATTCACTCACACAGACACAGACAAACAAAAGCAGAATAAAAACTAAAAAAAAAAATACATCCCTTTAGCAAGGTCGGTCATCAAGGCATGATGTTACGCGTCCACACTTTACATGGGTAAAGTGCTGACGCAAAGCAAATAAATAAATTTATATTAAAAAAACAGACAGAATGACAAAGAAATACAAGAGCTAATATCTGTACAGCACCCCCTAAGTCCTATTCTGAGCTTTATACAAACATTAACAAGTTAATCCTCACAACAAACTTGAGGCAGCTCAACTATTAACCTTTATCTCCCAATATACATAGAAAAATATGATAAAAGAGGCTCCTGAGGACACAGCTGAGTGTACGGTAAAGCTGGGTTTCAGCTGCAGACAGTCTAGCCTCCGACTGGCACCCTTGACCTCTGTGCAGGACTGCTTCCTAGCACAGAACAGGGCACTCTCTAAAAGGTCTTCTGGGTCTTAGACTTCTTATGGGGAGAATGCCCTCTGCATGGAAGGAGGTTCTACAGCATCCCTGATCGCTACCCAACAGTATGCCAGCAGCACGGTGCCCAAAGTCCCCACGTGGCACATCACCTGCAGCGCAGCATCACTACTCGAAAGGGAGCAGGACCTCACAGCATTAGTGAAAGTCGGTTCTATGTAGGAAGGTGGAAGAAAGGCATGGCAGGCTGAGGAACTAAAGGAGTCCAGTCCTTAACCAATGAGCTGCATCATGTAACATGAATGTACATGTAACACGTAACAATGAGAGTACGACATAATCTTTGTAAGTTCACAATGTCTGTGCCTTGGACCTATCATCATTGTATAAACTGGTTTAAGAATACCTGGCTTGGATTTGGATATAGCTGGGTGGCAGTAAAGCACCTGCCTGGTGGTAGGCACAAAGATCTGAGTTCCATTTCCTCACCACAGAAAAGAAAGGGAAAAGCGACCTGTCTCACAGGACCGCTATGAAGATTAAATGATAGACATACATGAGTGAACAACCAGGGAAGGGGCTTGAATTCTAAAGGGGTAAGTGTGCATATCTTTAGAAAGGGTTCTTCTAATCAAAAGGTGGCAGAGACACAAGCAATAGAGATGGGTATTAGTGAGGCCTTTGTACTTAGTTTCCAGGGAAAGAAATGAAATCGTTGCAGGGTGTTTAAAGGAACACATGACACCAAAGTACTGAAAAATAAAAAACAAACACACAAACAAAACCCTCCTAAGTCATCACTCAGGCTATGTTAAATGCCACATACCTCTCTCAGTAGTGCCACCAGGGGTGTCATGATATCCTTTGCCACCATGTCATCACAAACGTCAAAACCTCCACAAGCACTGAGGTTTCTACATTAAGAAATGTAAACACATTTTACTTTCAAATCACATCTCACAAAATGCTGCTAAGTCCTGTATGTTTAAGCACAGTTAAGGTTTCCCACAGAAAGCTGTATTTGTCACATGCTGGAGAACAAGCCTACAGATTTTCAACTGTCTTGGTCCTCAGCACATCAAATAACTCTGTCATTGTCTTACACTGTTCTGTTGCTTTCAAGAGGCAACACGACTAAGGCAACCCTTATAAAGGAAGCATTTATCGGCGCCTTGATTACAGTCTCAGAGGCTCAGTCCGCTGTCGTGGTGGAGCATGGACACGTATGGCACTGGGGCAGTAGTTGAGAGCTATATCTTGATCATAGACAGAGATGTTGGGCCTGGTGTGGGCTTTCTGAAACCTCAAATCCCACCCTCAGTGACATACCTCCTCTGACAAACCCACACCTACTCCAACAAGGCCATACCTCCTAATCTTTCTTAAACAGTAACAGTCGTGACTAAGCATTCAAATACTAAGCAGTCCCTCATGAGCCTATGAGGGACATTCTTATTCAAACCATCATATCCCTAATAGTAATCTCTGTAATTACTACTAGTTGTATTTATACATATGTGCATTATTTGGTTAATAATAATATATTATTAACATTAATTTTACTCAATAGACTTAAGATTTATTTATTTATCTGGCTGGTTGGTTTTTTTTTTTTTTTTTTTTTTTTTTTGTTTCGAGACAGGGTTTCTCTGTGTAGCCCTGGCTGTCCTGGAACTCACTCTGCAGACCAGGCTGGCTTCGAACTCAGAAATCCACCTGCCTCTGCCTCCCAAGTGCTGGGATTAAAGGCGTGCGCCACCACCGCCCGGTGTTCCCGGCGGTTGGTTGGTTTTTTTAAGACAGGGCTTCCAAGTGTAACAGCCCTGGCTGTTCTGGAACTCACTAAGTTGGGTTCTTGAACTTGCTTACTCCAGTGACTGGCACACAGGCACTCCATCCAATATTTACTAGACTGAAACAATACATACAGGCACATCTGTAAGAGCACAAATACTAACTTTCTGCCCCCTCTACAGTTCATTCTACACAGTCATCAGAGTGGCTTCTATTTTGTTTTGGTTTTGGTTTTTTTTGAGATAGGGCTTCTCTGTGTAGCCCTGGCTCTCCTGAAACTTATTCTGTAGACCAGGCTGGCCTCAAACTCAGAGATCCCCCTGCCTCTGCCTCCCTAGTGCTGGAATTAAAGGCCTGTGCCATCATGCTACAAAGTCTCAATTTTATTTAAATTTAGCCCATTTTTTATGGCTCCTGCCTTTGGTGTTTCAGTTAAAAACTCTAGATCAGCTGGAGTTTTCTCCTCAGGTATTTTAGGAGTTTTAAATTTTGCATCTTACCTTCAGAGGTGAGGCCCCTTAGTTCATACAATAAGTGAATGGCTTTTTCAAAACATATATTACACCACTCCAGTTTCTAAACCCCTCACCTCAGGGGCCTCAGCACATACAATCCCCACCTTTTCTCCTCGGACACACATGTCAATCTGCACTCTGCCTCCTTTCTCTGCCGTTGCTGCTCCTCCCATAAAGAATGCAAACACCCTGTTTTTCCATGCCTGCTTCTCTGATGTTCTGGTCTGTTTATAAATGACATCTAGAGGGTACCTCAATTTGACTCCCCCTTGTCCCGAAATGCACTCTCTCCTTTAAATAGCACTTCTCACTAATACTGTTTTGTCTTTTCGATAATTCCCAGACACCCTCTCAGTGGAATTCCTGCAAAGACATCTTACATGCTGAAATGTAAGTTGGAACCCTATGGAGGGTTTTGAGACAGGGGAAATGTGCATGAGGTTTGAGGGTTGGTGAAGCAGCCAGGTGGATACAAAGAAATGTGTGTGATCAGTGGGCCCCGGGTCCTTCGGAGCAGGAACTCACATCTCCATCCACGGCAAACCTGAACTAACCGGCAGGTTATTCTCCCTCCAGAAGTAGAGAATGCATCGGGTGAGGGTGTACTAGGTTTGTTTGCTCGCAGGGACACTGCCTGGGTCCTTCTCGGACTCACCTCAGGGCTCCGGCTGCCGTCTCCCTTACGGCCAGACTAGAGTCCAGCAGCAGTGGCCCCAGCCGGCGCACAGCATCCCGGCGGGCTAGGTCCGGGAGTGCGGGCCGCTGCTGCACTAGCCGGGCCAGTCCCGCGCAGGCGCACTCGCGGACCTCGGCGCTCGGGTGCTGGAGCTGCGGGAACCAAGACGTCAGAGTCGCGTAGTGAGCACGCGCGCTGCAGCCCCTCTCTCCTGGCCACCCTGCCGCCCGCCGCAAGCCGCCCGAGCTTGGCCAAGCCCTCGTCCCACCTTCTCCAGAAACTCCGCCGCGGGCCCATCGTCCTCCTCGTCCCCAGTTCCGTTCGCCGTGGCAGCCGCCTCGGCCTGACAGCTATCGATAGGGGAGAACTGAGGTCGCTTGAAGCGCTTCGTCCGACTCTTACCCATGGCGACAGAGGCCGCGGTGATAGATCAGAAGAGGAAGACTGCAGTAGCAGTCGATAGGGGCCCGCCGGGTCGGTGGAGACTTCTAGTCTCCTACCTTACTTGGCGGTTATACTTAGATGATCCGATGTGACGGCCGGAGCACACATGGAAAAGCAGCACGCTTGCGCAGGGGGCGGGAGCAGGAAGTGCGCGTGCGTGTAATCTGACGTGGGCGGAGCCATCCCTGACAGTGGGTGGAGCCTTTGGTTTTCCAGGGAAGGTTAACAACCCGACCTCCTTTCCATCATACAAATGCAAGGCTTCTACAGAAATTCAACTGTACAAAAGACAAGCTCGGCCGGATGGTGGTGGCTCTTGACTTTAATCCCAGCTCTTTCTTTACCATTCTTAGGAGCCGTTCCCCAGCCATTCCATAGGTGATAGACAGTTTTAGAAGGAGCCTAGTGACTTTCAGCCAGGCCATTTTATTGTGCTAGGGACCGAGACAACCAACATAAAAAAACGTTTCTCATAAAATATTCGTCTAACAATTTTTTAAAAGTATGTGTGATATATGGGTAGGCACACATGCCGCCTCATTCGTGTGGAGATCAGAGGACTCCCTTGAGAACATAGTTCCTTCCATCAATTTTTACTTGAGTTCCAGGAATCAAACTCAGGTTTTCGGGTTTGCATGGCAAATGCCTTTACTTGCTGAGTTATTTTTATCCTTTCTTTTTTAAAAGGTTACCTATTTTTCCAGACATTTGTTGGCCATCCGTATTTTTGTAATATAGCCTTTTTCTTTTTTTCTTTTTTGAGACAGGGTTTCTCTGTGTAGTCCTGGCTGTCCTGGAACTCACTCTGTAGACCAGGCAGGCCTCGAACTCAGAAATCCACCTGCCTCTGCCTCCCAAATGCTGGGATTAAAGGTGTGCACCACCACGGCCCGGCTGTAATATAGCCTTCTTAAAAGAGACTCTGAAGTATATTTTCTAAAAACTTTTAGTGGAGTCATGTAGTTGTAAAATCCACTTCAGATTTTGACATCATGGCATTCTGTTTCATGCTACTAGCACCTTCTCTATAAACCAGGGAGCTTCCTCAGTCTTCCTGGAGCTCTGTTGGACTAGTCTTAGGCTGGGCAACCGTAGCTTAAGTTTAGCATATTCCTGGGCATATTCTCAGATCATTTAAAATCCTTTTGTAAGAGGCAGGCGGATTTCTGAGTTCGGGCCAGCCTGGTCTACAGAGTGATTCCAGGACAGCCAAGGCTACACAGAAAAACCTGTCTCGAAAAACAAAAAAAAAAAAAAAAATCCTTTTGTAATAGGTAGGGATGTATTCTGGAGAGATGGGAGATATTTTAAAAATGCCCAATTTATAGGGCTTGATCTATTGTCTTCATTCTCTTTGCTGTCCCAGCAGACACATTATCACAGGCCTGCCATGTATTTTGTGTGGCAGTATCTCTCTTTGGATTGTCCAGTACTGTCATCAAATGTGTGCCGGTAAGGGGCAGGGAATGAGTCTCAGCAAATGAGTGATTGCCTAGCAAGTGCCAGGCGCTGTGTTCCAGCAACAGAGTTTCTATAATGTACAAACAGAAAAGCTATCCCTATATGCTGTCCCTGCTAGCCTGGGAGCTCCGTGCAGAGAAGGTGCATTGATAGTCTGTATTAGCAGTGTGGAATAAGGCTCTAAAGCATCTGCTCCCTCAACCTGCTACTGCCATGTCTCACACTGCCCTACACTGTGATTAGGTAGTCATCAAAGAATTTCAAGACCAGTAGTCATCTGAAAAAAATAAGCCAAGATACTCCTCTGGTTCCAGATTCACCACTAAGATCCATATGATCAAGGAGAGGCTTCTCTATTCACAAAGTTTGCGAAACATCAAAAGGAGTAAGAGCCATTTTGATTGTTTCAAAAAAGAAACTTACTCTTGAAAGAGAAGTTGCATTGATTGCCTCTGAACCGTCTGGAATTAGCCCGTTGCTCTCACTTTCATTTCCTTATCACTGTGCTGAGGAACCTGTGGTGATTATGTAAATGCTGACAACTCTGAAAAAGTTGCTGTTGAATGCTCTGCTGCCCAGTCCATTCCACAGGATTCATTCATGAGCAAGTCTATCTGCTCATGTCAAAGTGCTTACTTGCTGTGCCTTAGGGACTCTAGAAATAAATAGCTAGACCCTGGTCCTGACATCATGGGTTTTACAGAACACTGTAGCTCTAGGCTGCCTTTAACGAAGTTACTGAACATGTGCACTTTTAATAATTGTCCTAGCTGGGTGTAGTTGCACACATCCATTAATCTCAGCACTTTGGGGTAGAGGCAGGAGGATCTCTGTGCGTTCAAAGCCAGCCTGATCTACATAGTGAGCTCTAGGACAGCCAATGTTACATAGTGAAACCTGGTCTTAAAAAAACAAAACAAAACAAACAAACCAAAAGAATAATTATCCTGAGGCTGCAGAGATGGCTCAGCACTGGCTGCTCTTGCAGAGCACATAGACCGAGGTTACATGTATATGCAGTCAAATCTCTTCTAGGGGAGAAGAGCCAGGTTTTAATCAAACACTCAAAGCTGTCCCTACTCTCAGTACTAAGAGCCTTAAAATCTTCTTTGGCTTTATAGTCTTGGAGAAATTCTCAATCCAAGTCTGTAAGAGCAATGTAACAAATCCTGTGTTTCCTAAGCAAAAGCCAATCACTATTAGACCACGAATAAGGCATGAGGAAGGCTAATAGTCTAGAACTGCCATACCAGCAACTGTGTTTGGTCTACAAGACAGAATTACAATAAGACAGGAGCTGGAGACAGCTCAGTGGGTAAGAGCAGTAAGAGCCCTGGCTGTTCTTGTAGAGGTTTGGGGTTCAATTCCTGGTTCCCACATCGTGGCTCATAACCATCTGTAACTCCAATTCCAGGGGATTTGATGTTCCTTTCCTACTTTCACAGGCCCTAGACACACAAGTGGTACACAGATATACATGAAGGAAGAACTCTCATACACATAAAGCTGAAACTCGAGTAAAATACTAATTTGGAATTAGCTTGTATCTGATATTACAGAATATGTTTATATTTTTTCTAGTTGCAGACACAGTAAACCAAAGAAAATCTCTAACCACTAGTTATATATAAAGTATTTATTTTTATGCACATATTTACCTACAAAATTTACAGAAAATGAATGAATGCAGAACATATAGAACACCCTCTTAGATAGTTCTTAGAAGCAGAGGGTTTTATTGCTGCAATTCAGAGAATGCAATTTTATACACAGGAAAGTCAAGATGAACACATTAAGTTAAATGGCAGCTTTGTTAAACGTTTTTGTCCTATTATTCAAATTTAGTTTAATGTTGGATGAAATTTAAAATATTGTTCATGAAATAATTTAACCTTTCAAAATCTTCTAATAAACAGGTAAAAGGCACCTCTAGTTCTTTAAGCATTTACAGCAATCCTGACAGTTTCATTTAAGGGCTCCCATAGTACACGTGGCTGTTGTGCATACATAGTATGCCACCAACGCTCTCCAGCAGTGAGAGCTGCAGGCTCTGCTTTGAGTTGTGGTTCTGTGTTCTGCGATGGGCTGGGCCCATCAGCTACACCACGATGGTACTAATGTAACTACCACAGCATAAAATCCAGTCACCTAAAAAGGACCGTCAAATTCCCAGACAATACATAATTTTTTAACTTGTACATTCAGAAGACTTTGGGGTGTTTTTACAATTGTTTTTTCTAAAAAAGTAATTTAGTGTTAAATGAAAACAATTTACTGAAAAATATAATAGTTGCCAGAATCCAGTATCGGGCTTAACAAAAATTGTCGAAACATGTATACATTTTTCAACATAATGGAGATGAGATTTGCTCAGTCTAAGTGGAATCTGATGTGGTTCCTGCAGCGCAATGGGGAGAGGCGTTAAGAATGAAAGGCACATGTAATAGCCAGTTTAAGGAGCTGTGGAGATGTCAAGCCGATGGTCCTGAAATACTGGTGCAGGAGAACAGAGTCCAAACATCTTCCTCTTGCTTTAACATTGGCATTGATTTGCTATTTACAGTAGTTTGCAAAAATACATTATAAAAACTGAAGGAGGTTTGGTTTCTAAGTTTAACTTAGTAATACACACATACTTCATCTGCAGAGTTCTGTGCAGGGGCTGAAGTGCTGAAGTGACACTAATACTGAACTCAGGTAATCAAAGGTACTGAGGCGCTGAGAGCTCGCCGGCATCATCAAGATCATCTGGGCAAATATTGCACGCTTCTTGTCAGTTGCTGCTAAACTGTCACATGTCCAACTCCAAAAGGAATCCTTTATGGCATTTGCTGTGTCGCTTACTTGAGGAAAGACTGGTTCAGGTTCCCTAGCCGTAGTGCAGACTGTCATTGAACATGGGGTCTAGGTTTCAAAATTAGCTTGCCTGTCTGTAGAAAGAAAGGGAAAAAGAAGTGAGTTCACAATTCTACTTAAAATACTACCAGCTATTTATGAACTTTTAAAAGCATTTTAGGACTATTGTATCAGGAAAAGGCACTTGTTGCCAAGGTTGATAACCTGAGCTCAGCCCCCAAACCAATATGATAGAAACAAAGAACTGACTACTCCATAGCTTTCTCTTTTCAGGGGCACTGTGGCTTGCACACTCAATTCATTCATTAATAAATAAAAAGGTAAAAACATTTCTTTTAAAAGAGGTATTTGGTAGAGCCGGTGAGATGGCTCAGCCAGCAGAGGGTCCTACTGACAAGTCTGACCACCTTAGTTCAATCCCAGGGCCCAAATGTGGAAGGAGATAATGATTCCTATGAGTTGTCCTCTGATCTCCCCTGCCTCCCAAATGCTGGGAATAACACTGCACCACTACACCCAGCAACATCCACACTTGTCCTGATGTTTGTTAATTGTCAAATGCTTCATGGTGACACTGTCCAGTTAGGCTGCCACTAGCCTTATGCAGGTGAGTACCTGAAATGGAATTAGTTTAAATAGAGATGTTTTATAAAAGACAGAAATGTTGAGGAAAATACCAAAAAAGGGGGAGTGTGAGGGCAATAAGAAGAAAAAAATACACTAAATAGAAACTGCAGCTTTTAGAGATTTGGTGAATTTTTTGTTTGTTTGAGACAGGGTTTCACTATACAGCCTTAGCTGACCTGGACTGGCCGTGAACTCACAGAGATCTACTTGGCTCTGCCTCCCAAGTGCTGGGATTTATATATCTTATTAAACTAAATTTTATTTACAATACATAAAATTATTTGGACAAAATGCTTCTTTCCAATGCTATTTATTAAGGAATAAATGCTTTTATTCCTTAAGTTAAAAAGTAAGCTAAAGGGCTGGGTGGTGGTGGCGCACGCCTTTGATCCCAGCACTTGGGAGGCAGAGGCAGTCGGACCTCCAGGTTCAAGTCAAGCATGTTCTACAGAGCATGTTCCAGGACCTCCTGGGCTACACAGAGAAACCGTGTTTTGAAAAACAAACGAACAAACAAACAAAAAGTAAACTAAGAAGCTGATGACACTGCTCAGCAGTTAAGAGCAAACATGGCTGCAGGTTGAGATGGTGCATGATTTTAATCCCTACACTTCAGAGGAAGGGGCAGGAGGATCGCTATGAGTTTTGAGGCCAGCCTGGTCTACAAATCTAGGATAGCCAAGGTTGTTACAGAGAAACCCTGTCTTGAAAAGCAAACAAACAAAACAACAACAACAAAAACAAAAGAGCCAACATGATGGCTCACAACTATGTATAACTCTAGTTCCAGGTACGAACGTGGTGCACAGACAAATATGCAGGCAGAATACCTGTACACATAACAATAAATCCTGAAGGCTGAAGAGATGGTTTAGTGGTTAAGAACACTAGCTCTTGTTCTTCCAGAAGACACAGGTTCAATTCCCAGCACCCACAGGGCAGCTCACAACTGTCTGTAACTCCAATTCCAGGGATCTAACATCTTCACACAGACATACATTCAGGCAAAACACCAATGCACATAAAATTAAAATGATAATAAAAATAAATCTTAAAAAAAAAAAAAAACCCAACAGTCAGGGATATGAATACTCACATACTTCTAGTGGTCAGAATATTCTAAGAAATATTCTTGGTCTTTTTGGTTTCGTTTGGGTTTTTTGAGACAGAATCTCTTTGTATGTAGCCCTGGCTGTCCTAAAACTTGCTCTGTTGACCAGACTGGCCTCAAACTAAGAGATCTGCCTGACTCTGCCTCCCTAGTGCTGGGATTAAAGGCGTGCGCCACCATCTAACTAAGAAATGCTTTGTAGAGCTGAGCCACATATATAAAAACTAAGTTGTAACAGTAATAATAAAGTAGAGACCATATAATCCAGACTTTTCTTTTTAAGGGTTTATCTGAAAAAAGCTAGATTCGGTTGAAAGATTTACACAGATGTGTTAGTAAACTGTTGTTTGGGTGTCTACTGTGTGCCAGGGACCATGTGAAGTGCTAAAAGATTTAGAAATAAACGACTCAAAGCAGCTTCTACCACAGTGCAATTTAATTCCAGTGGGAAACAAACACACACAGTATGAAGGATGGGAAAACAACTGTATGTCAGATAGGAGGTTAATTTACAAGGCAACCAGTATGTAGCTAGACATAGCAAAGACTTCAACTGAGATAATTTGGGTAGAGAAATGAGCCTGGGACTTTGCATGCAGTTAATGGCCAATAATTAGCAACTCTTAAATCCTAATGTTGGGTCAACATGTTCCTTTACTAGAAGCTAATAAGAATACACAACAAAATGTAAAAACATGATTAATCAGGAACTAAGACATGAGACACACAAGTCTGAGACCAGCTTCAATAACATAGTAAATTCCAGGCTAGCCTAGGCTACAAGTCAAAACCCTGTCTCAAACTAAAAAATAAAAATGAAAAAGATGCAACTGTCAACACTACTACTTTGTCTGGCACCACTCACTACCTATAGTTGTCCCAAAAGGCTCAAGTGTTAAAGGCTTGGCTTCTAGCCATCGGCATGTTAAAGTACCTGAGTAACAAGGGGACACTGTCATCAATGGAGTAAACCACTGGTACATTCATAGCCAAGGCGAGTGGGGCCTAGTCAGAAGATACAGGTCACCAAGGGGAGAGACTTCGAAAGGTATATTTTGTTTATGGAACTTACAATGTAAACCAGGCTTGCCTCTGCCTCCTGAGTGCTGGAGTCAAAAGTGTGTGACAATAAGCCTGGCTAAAAGATTTCAGGTATAATCTTGTTTTGTTCAGACAGTTCCTGCTTTTTTTAGTCAGTACTTTTTATCTTCAGGCTAATCTCAAATTTGTATACTGCTAAGAAGAGCCTTGAACTTTGATTTTCCTGCTTTCACCTTTAAGTGCTGGGATCACAGGTGTCCACGTCCTGCCTGGTTTCCTGTGGTGCTGAAGATCAAACCCAAGGCTTCACAGACAGTAAGCATTCTACCAGCTCAGGCTCTGCCTTCACTCTTGACTCTCTCAGTTCCCTAGTGCTGAGGCTACAGGTGTGTGCCACCATGCCTGATCTAAAGAACCCAGAGGTCTGCTTTGCTAAAACCAAACATGTCAGTACTGCCTCCCCATTTTTGTTTCTTTGAAAGAGTTTCACTATGTAGAACAGGGTGGCTTTGAACTTGAAGTAATCCTCTTGCTTTCCAAGGGTAGAGATTATAAACGTCAGCAATCACACCTGGCTACAGGTCTATTTATTCTAATGGAAATACTTACATCATCACAAGACATGTTGTATTCTGCTAATACCGTTCGACATCGAGCAGCTATACTGAACCAGTGTGGTCAAAGGAAAAGTCTCAATGCAAGTCAAACTTCTGTGATGGTCTAGATATGAAATGTTGCTCCAAAAGGCTCAAGTGTTAAAAGATTGGCCCTGAGCCATTGGCATATTGGAGTAACTGAATAACAAAGGGACAAGCGTCAGCAAAAAAGTAAACCACAGGTACATCATAGCCAAGGGGGTAGGGCTTAGTCAGAGGACACAGGTCACTGAAGGGTGACTTTGAAAGGCATAACTTGTTCCTGAACCTTTCACTTTGTTTTACCCATGCTCCCTGACATGACACACTGCCTTACCACAGCCAAAACACAACTGGGCCAGCCAATCATGGTCTGAACCCATAAAAATCAGGAGTCAAGACAAATCTCAGGTATTGGATCCATGGGATGGAACTTGATTAACACAGCTTCTAACAACCACTTAGGTACCAGGGAAGGTTCTTCAGCTTAGTTACGATAACAAGATTCAACTCATGGTAAAGGATACATTGATGGTGCAACTACTCTTTTGTGTATTCCAGCAAAGAACAGGCCTATCAGAGTTATACAGCTAATAGTGAAAAACGGATGGTTCCATAATGACGTGAAGAAGGACACCTGTAAAAGAAAAGTGTGAGATATAAAGTCTCAGGATATTGATTCCTACCTCCCTAACTATACAGACATTTGCAATGTGTTATCATCTCAACCACAAAGGCATGAAGACTTCCAACAACTCTAGTTCTCTTTACTGTGCTGTGAAAACAAACTCATACTTGATCTTTTTAGTATGGTAAGATAACAGCAATATATATCACTCGTGCCAAACTCTAAACCGTTTCAAATTCATTCCTAAAAATGAGCCTTCACACAAAACACACACACACACACACACACACACACACACACACACAGAGAGAGAGAGAGAGAGAGAAAGAGAGAGAGAGAGAGAGAGAGAGAGAGAGAGAGAGAGAGAGAAGAACACAAGAAAGGGGTTTCTCTGTGTAGTCCTGGCTGTCCTGGATTCCCTTCTGTAGAACAAGCTGGCCTCAGTGATCACCTGCCTCTGTGGGATTAAAGGAGTAGCATTGGCCTTCAGTCTCAATGAAAACACAGATTAAATTTGATTTATTTATCTCCCTGTCAAAAAGCTTCCTCAAGGTACACAATTTTAATTTTGACACTCAGGAGGTAGAGGAAGGTAGGTCTCTGTGAGTTCAAGGCCAGCCTGGTCTATATAGGTAGTTCTAGGATAGCTGCATGGTGAGACATTGTCTCAAAAAATTTTAAAACCAACCAATAAAAGCTTCCTTAAGAGAATCGGACCTGCTGTGTCATCCATAACCTGGTCACACACTAATTTCCCTCTCCTGCCCCATCCTCCACACATAAGCTACCTTCCTTGTTAGCTTAATGTTTACAGCTTCTCCACCACCTTTGCTTGAAATAAATAAATGAAGCTTATTTGAAAATTTTTTTTAAAAACGCTGTTTTTAAAGCTACTTGAATAAAAAATGATGAAAACTATGACATTTTTTAAAATGAAATTGCCTTTGAAGCAGCTCCGATTCTAATGGCCACAGGTCACTGACGTGGGAAAACTGGCTAGTAGGAACCTATAAAGCACTAGATCTCAAGAGAAAGAGAAAGGGCTTCATTTAGATCTGGGCATAATGAAATGGCTGCAGGAGAGTAGGAACCACAACTCTACAACTATGTAGAGGGGACAAGAGTCCACCAGGATCCATGCTTGGAACAAGAAGGACACCAAAGGCAGAAGGCTGGGAAATAAAAATGACCAAGAAGGAAAAGATGAACATGTAGAGTGTCTAGAGAAAGAAAGCAAATGGACGGATAACTACACAGAAGAAACACTCAAGGGAAACACACCACTTCCCCACATGAGATACCTCACAGATTAGGAGAGAGAGGTAAATACACATACACATTCAAGATAAAGAAAAGCACTAGGCATATATGATCAATAAGAGTGAATTAAAGAACAAGACTGAAAACACTAGGAGGGAAATATTCCTGAGATGAGGTGATGCTGAAGACAAACTAAGTCCAGAGATCTTTCTTTGCTTTCTGTTTTGTGAGACAGAGTCTTTTTGCAATCTCTGGGTTTACTGGCTGCAAGATGGTTGGCTGGTAAAAGTGCTTGCCACCAAGCCTGATAACCTGAGCTCAATCCTCAGGACCCACAGGCTGGAAGAAGAGAGCTAACAAGCTGTCCTCTGATCTCCACAAGAGTGGCAAACTCTCAGTCTGAGCCCTTCTCCTCCTTTTCTAAATAGATAAATAAATAAGTGTAATTTAAGGAAATCTGAGGGTTTTTTTCTGTTTTGTTTTTGTTGACAAGGTTCCTCCATATGTCCCTAGCTCTTCTGGAACTTACTCTGTGAACCAGGCTGACCTCAAATTCAGAGATCCATCTGCCTCTGCCTCCCAAGCGCTGGCATTAAAGGGTGTGCCACCACTGCCTGACTGAAACTCTGAGGTTTGACTTCAAGATGGAGTCTATACAATGTTAGCACATAAAGTATTTTGTATTTTATGTGTGCCTATGTGTACAGTCTATGTGTGTGAACTCACTTGCCTGTGTGTGGAGGCCATAGGTTGGCACAGGGTTCTTCCTCCATTACCCTTCAACTTATGTTTTAAGACAAGGTCTCTCACTGAACCGAAGTTCACTGATTTGGCTAAACGGCTGACCAGCCAGCCCTGAGATCCTCCATTCATACCAACCCTGTCCTCCCAGCACCAGGGTTAGACTCAGACTGTCACATCTGGCTTTTCCATGGCTGTCAGTCTTGAGCTCAGGTCCACATGCTTACACAGTAGGCACTCTGCCCACTCAGACACCTCTTCAAGCCCAATACTTGATATTCTGGAAGTTGTTGGGGTTTTTTCCTGTGTTATTCAGCAACAATGCCTTACCATAGCCCAAGCTGGCCTGTGTCTTAAACCTCCTGGTTCAGTCTGCCATGATGCCAAGATTCCAGGACCACACCACCGCACCTGGCTGTATGTTTTATTTTAATTAGGTCAGTTGTTTGAGCCTCTTTCCCTCCATGGCAACAATCAATGACATCGAAACAGCAGTTTCTCCTTTCAGGAGTTTGCAATATCATTCCTTTCCCCTGGCTTTTGTATTCACACCTCCTGCTTCAGACACAATTGCTGGTTAGAACTCTCATCAGGTTTGGGGTTATTAAATACTGAAGTAAAAAGAGCCAACCCTAAGGCTAATAGCTATCTTCTCACCTAATTTAAAAAATTACATTAACTACATAGTTTTGGGCCTATTTCCGATTACATTTAATTCTTCATTTTATTAAGATCTCAACTAGCTGAAATCAGCTTATATTTTTCTCAATTAGAAGTAGACTCATTTCCCAAGACAGAATTTTTCAATCTTCTTGCCAACCTCCTTCCACCCTTCCCCTGCAATGAGTACCAAGTGCAGCCTTCAGACCAGAGTTCTCTAAGTGAACTCACAGGAGAGTCATCTGTCTGCAATAAAGCTCCCTCCGTTACCATAGAACTCCAACACCAACCTTCCCCGCTTCCTGACCTTTCTCGACATCCCCCCTTTAGTGGACAGTCAGGGAGGCTACATGCTAAACAGTGCCCCTGGCTGCTGGGACTGCCACCTAGACAGATGGCCAAAGCCTTCTTAGGCTCTCCTCTGTATAATGTAAAAAGACAACACAGAACAACAGATGTAGTCTACTCAATTATAACTTTAAAAGAGAGGGCTTTTTTTTTTTTTTTTTAAGATTTCTGAAAATTATGAGACTGAACTGAACAGCTGGGGAGAGGTAATCACTGAAAAACCTGAGAGTCACTGGATGTGGTGGCATGTGCCTCTAATCCCAGCATTTGGGAAGCGAAGGCAGAGGCCGGTGCATCTCTGTAAGTTTGAGGCTAGCTTGGTCTACACAGCAAGTTCTAGGACTACACAGTGAGATCCTGTCTTGAAAGAAGAAAAGAAGAAAAAAAGAAGAGAAAAGGAACAACATAAAACAAAAACAAAAGAAAAAAAAACCAAGACTGCCCGTTTTCTAATAAAAAAGGACTGAGCTTGAAATTAAGGCACTAGGAGAAAGAGACAGAAACTTCAGAAACATTTTATCAGCTTTCATCAAATAATCCTTCAAGAGCTAACATTATGAAATTCGATATTGCATTTGGTATAGTGAAGCTCCTACCCAGTGCCCAGTGGGAGACCTCTCGGTGTTTCCTATATTAAACTCCAGGCAAGAAATGTGCAAGGACTAATGCAGAAAAAGAAAAGCTTTAGGGGTTAGCCGTGCTCTCTTCAATGACAATGAAAACACAGAATTACCTGTGACTCTGTGGATCAGGTCACTTAGAGATCAATTTATAATTCAATTCTGTCAACTCCAATGAGCACCATGGCCTAGAAATCAGTGACTTGGTTTCTTTCCTGATTTTGGCCACTTGGTCTAATGTCTATCAGTTTATCAGTGTTTATCAGTTATATTTGTAATTTTTTTTTTTTTTTTTTGGCATGTCATCTCAAATGCTTTTTGGAATGAAGAAAGGCATCAACAGACAATTCACTTAACTGCAATTTTAAAAAGCTGGTACTAATGACAGGAGATGAAGAAAACCGAAGGAAAAATATATTCATGTGGAAGAGAAAAATTCAAAAAATACATTAAGAAATAACAAAGGGAGTAAATTTTCTTAGGTCCTTTCCCTTATAAAGATAAGTAACTCACAACAGCCAACTGGAGCTTCCCTTAAGCAAGTGATTACAGGGATGTTGTTAATATAAGGTTAACATCATTAGTACAGGTACAGGCACCTTGGCATGTTGCACAATTAGCATCACTACATCCAGTATCTCATTTAATCTGCTCAAGATTTTAAAACAAAATTTCTACCTTTTGTGTCTCAGGATCTATTAACCAGTTCCAGGCACCAGTAGCTGTGCAGACAGACACCACTATAAGAAGCACTGGTGAGAGATAAACACAAAATCAGTAAGCAGACACACCCTCCTCCCCTTCCTGTCTTGATACCACTTCTAGCAGTGCCTAAGAGACACAGCCAAAGACTGCAACACTTGACGGAAGTGGATCAAGAGTCAGACTTGCCATTTGAGGGACTCTCTTCAACATTCTGAACGCTGGCAACTGAAGGACAACAGCAACTTTCTGCTTCTTGTTTAGAATTCATGAGAATGAAGATTAATACAATTAAAACCAAGAAGCCAGATGGCAATATTTTAACATAAGACCCTCATGTTCAACATGAGACGTCCATTGTGGTTTTGAGCTGATTTTGCTGAGCTTGTAAACTCCAATTGGAAAGGAAAAGAAAATCCCTATTTTCTAATGTAACACACAAACAAAGGCTCCTTTCTGAAGCACACAGCAGCCCAGTGGGTTCGAACTGAGGAGCTGTGCCATGCAGACTACTGCTGCTTAGTTAACCAAAGGTCAGTGCTGGTGAATGTGGAGCACACCAATCAGTACTGATTTTTTTAAAGGGATTGAAAGAAAGGACTTAAGGGCTAATAGAAACCAGAAAGGGTTTAGTTTTTTCCCACCAAGGTTTTTTTTCTCTCTCTGTGTATGTGTATGTTCACATGTGCGTGCCATGGTGCACATGTGAAGATCAGAGGTGTCTGTGGGAGTTGGTTCTCTCCCTACACCAGATGGCTCCTGGGGACTGAACTCAAGTAATCAGACAATACTTTTACCTGCTTAGCCATCTTGCCAGCTTGACCCACCTTAATCTAAATAGATTATAATTAAATTGAAGAAAAAGAATGAAAGGACACCAGGATTTAGCTAATGCTATGGAGCTAAAGATAGTTCTTTTATTTCAGTAATGCTTCATGGATTTACAAATGGGAAAGCATTTTCAGAGAACAGAAACAAAGTAAAATCTTAATCACCTGGAATTTCTAGAGATAGGGGTAATAAAAAAATCATTTTAAGTATTTAGTAATAGAATCAAAATTATCTCAGCTAAGAACAAATTAAACTCAATCCCTTATTCTATATTTCCAGAAATAAATATATTATACAGGTACTTTTATAGAAAATGACAAAACCAAAACCAAAGTATTAGAAAGGATCTCATACACATGCTTTTATTTCATTGGTACACTAGCCAAGCTGATGGCACTTGCGTGAAGCACATGGAAAGTAAATTTGTGTTATCATATGATGTCTTAAAAGACAGGGCAGCATTACACATATCTTAAAAAGCTTTCTAGTAATGGTTTGGGAGCAACTTCTTTGTAAACAAGAATAGCAAAATCACTACTTATGAATCTGACCAATCAAAACATAGAAGGTGGCTATAGCTTCAGAAAGAAAACTAATAAAACTCATTTAAAAGTCAAGATCCCTAACTTCAGCAGGGCTCTTTTAGTCCTGCAGCCTGAGCCAAACCTTGAATAACATGTCTTCCCAGGGCCGATGGCTCAACAGGTAAGAGCACTCGCTGCTATTGCAGAGGACCCAGGTTCAGCTCTCGGTACACGGTGGCTCACAACTGTCCTCACTCAGCTCCAGCTCTAGGAGATCCAGCACCCTTTCTGCCCTCCTTGGGTACTAGGCATGCACATGGTGGTGCACACACATACACGCAGGCAAAATGATCATACAGATTAAGATAAAAATTAAATCTTCCAAAAATATGGGGCTGGAGACTTGCTCAGCGGTTAAGAACACTTGTTATAGAGGACCTGGGTTTGATTCCCAGCACCACATGGAGGCTCACTATCTCCTCAGACACAGCTGTATATGTGGTGCATAGATGTACACAAAAGCAAAACGTTCATAAACATAAAACAATAAACATCTGAAAAAATTAACAAAACACCCCCAAAACAAAAATACCACACCTTTGTGTTGTCTCTGTGATTCACAAGAAGAGCATGTCTAACAAATATAAGACCCTGGATCTTAATCCCAGCATTGAAAACTAGGTTACATCTTGACTGTATTTGTAGGCAGAAATTAAATCTCAGTAGTTCATCTTCCTAAGACGAGCCCAAAGCTGAATGGTGTAACACATCTGTGGTCTCAACAACTGCAGAAGCAGAGGTAGGAGGATCACTGAATCTAGGAATTGGAGGCTAGCCTGAGCAAGGCAATGAGATCCCATATTCAAAATGATAAGGAGTGAAAGGAGGAGGGGAAGAGACAGCTTGGTCTCTGTACAGGAAGTGGAGCACTCTCCTGGATATCCTGGCTGTATTCGTTCACATTTCCCACTATGCCCCTTCCTTGGGCAGTAACTAGAATTCAGTCAAATCATACTTTCTGGCCTTCGAAATACTTAGGAACAGGCAGGGAAGGTCAAACTCTGTTCTGGGTCAGGCTTCAAAGCGCACCATCATACTGTATTAAAGTCCAACTAAGGAGGTCACTGAGATGGCCCATCTGGTACCAATGCCTGCCAACAAGCCTGATGACCTGCATTTGAACCCCCGGACCCACAAGCTGTCCTCTGGGCTGTGGCCTGTGAGTGAACCTGCATGTATGCACATATGTGCACAATAAACACATATGATTTTTTTTTAAAAATCACCTATGCAAAGTGTCATAACCTTTGTTTTTTAAAATATCTATGTAATTTTACATAGCTATATCCATATTTATCTGAGTGTATGTATATATGCTATATGTATGCAGAGCCTTCAGAGGTCAGAAGATGTGAGCCACCATATAGGTACTGAGAACCAAACTCAGGTCTTCTGCAAGAACAGTAGTAAGCACTCTTACTACCTCTCTCTCCAGTCCTATGCCATAACCTTTATACATATAATTGAATGCTTTTTTTTTTTTTAAAGCAAGAGCTTTGTGCCTGCTAAGCAAATGCTCTACCACTGAGTCATCCCAAGTCAAAATATTTTTTTCAAAAAAGATTTATTATTTTAAATTATGTATATTTGTATGTGTGTGTTCATAGGGGTTTGTATACATGTCTGCAGAACCTAAAGACGGTGTCAGATAGCCTGGAGCTAGAATTACAGGTAGCTGATCTAAGTGTGGGGACCTGAACCTGTGTCCTCTACAGGATCAGTGTGCACTCTGAGTCACCAAGCTTACAAATGGCTGATGTAAGTGAGGGGACCTGAACCTGTATCCTCTACAGGATCAGTGTGCACGCTGAGTCACCAGGCCACCACTCCAGCTCCAAAGTAGGATTTTTCTTAACAAAACTGTACTTTGATAGCTTGTAGGCAAATTGTGTGTTGCTTACGGAGTTTCTTATGTGTGGTGTGTACATATTCATGTATGTATTTACACTGTGCATGTGTGTGAACAGCCAGAAGTCAATGTACAACTTAATCCATGAAACAGAACAGCTCACTCAATCCAGAGCTCACACAGCACTAACATTTTTATCGTGCTTTTAATGAAAATTACAATTTCTAATAAAAAACATGTATCTTGAGGCTGGAGAAATGGCTTAACAGTTAAGAACACTGGCTGCTCTTCTAGAAGTTCAATTCCCAGCACCCACATGACAACTTACAACCGTCTGTAACTCCAGTCCTAGAGAATCTTTGGGGGATTTGACAGATGTAGTACACAAACATAAGTGCAGGCAAAACACCCATATACATAAAACAAAATAGGAATAATATTGGGAAGGGGGCAGCTGGAGAGACAGCTCAGAAGTTAAGAGCAATTGTTCTTACAGAGAACCTGGGGTTCAGTCCCCAGCACCCACACGATCGCTTACAATCACTAGCAACTCCAGTTGCAGGGTATATGGTACCCTCTTCTGGACTCTGCAGTACCAGGCATGCACTTAAAATTAAAAATTACGTGTTTTCATAGAAAAATAAAGATTCAACAATATAAAATAGTCTGTCCTTTTAGGGTAACCAGTCATAATTTCCCTTTTCTTTAAAAAATTATTTACTGTGTATGTAGCTGCATGATATGCATAGACATACATGCCACAGAGCACAAATGTGAAGGTCAGAAGAGAAGTTTGTGGAGTCTGCCCTCTCCTTCCCCCTTTAAATGGCTTCTCAAGATGCAACTAAGGCTTGCAGGCTTGAACTGCATTCACCAGAGCCATCTTGCCGGCTCATAATTTTCTTAAGAACTTCTTTGTCATACATTGTCAACAGCACTAAGTAATACATTTCAAAGTTGTCTAAACTCAGAAATCTTATAGCTTTAGTAAAACGAGGATTTACTAGTCAAAAGTTTTAAATGAAAGGGAGTCGTTCCTACTTAGGAATAAAGCTATCAACCGCACTTTATTTTTCCTTAGAACGCATTCAGCAACTTACTTCTCCAACGTCCAGTGGCAGGTTGCAAGCAATGAATATATTCAGTAAGTCTTCTTTCGAAAGCCTTGAGATCTAGGTAAAGAGAATTCAGTTCTCTACCTGCTCTTTCTAGTCTGAACTTGACAAAATGAAATTTTAGATCGATAAACTGCTAAGGTCTTGTACATTAAATTACTTGTGTCGTGCACTGTTTGCTTATAATGACAATTTTAAATACACAACAAAAACATCACTTTTCTTTCATCCAATTTCTGGAAAACGGTTGGTCTACTTTTAGAAGCTTGAAAACTGGTATGCTGGAAGACCAGCAGCAGCTTCAGAGAGAGCCAAAAGCTGAAACTGGGGGGGAGTTACAAATAAGAGGGGACAAAATCCAGCTTAATTCTAATTCTGTGGAACCAAGAACTTTCTGTTGAAACATCAAAATCCATGAGGTCTAATTGACTACAATTATCCGATTCAGGCCCTAACTCTTATCATGAATTGATGGCTATGTAGTTTGGGCTTACTAGACTTCCGTAGACAGATAGCGGGCTGTGCAAAAGATACTCCCTTTCCTCCTCGGAATGGGTTACCGGTGATCGTGCGGCCAGCAGCAGAGCGCCTACGTCTTCTGCTGTGACAGCGTACCTCTGAATGAAGTAGGGTGTTATTTCCACAGAGGTGTGTGTTTTTTTTTTTTTTTTTTAAAAAACAAAACAAAACTTTGGAAGGCCAAGAGCACTTCCAAATCCCGGCAATTACAGAAGCCAAGGAAGAAATTAGAGTTACGGCTCGTGAGGTTGCCAGACAAACTGGAAAATGAATTCGCACTCTACAACAAGCAAGGGCTCGTCAATGAGAAGGGCCCCCAGCCCCAGCGTGGGGAAGGCGGCACCCCTCCGCGGCCGTGCGCCCCGTGCCCCGAGCCGCGGCTCCGCCACGCCGCCCTTGTGACCTCCTCGGCCTCGGGACGGGACCGAGCGGACGACACACTCTACCTTCCGCCTGTTCCAGCGAGTTCATGTCGGGCGGCAGCTCCGGTCACCGCCGCAGCCCGGTCCTCATCGCAGCCCGCCCTCCCCGCCCCGCCGGCAGCGCCAACTCCCACCTCTAACCGCTCCCCTCAGCCCCTCCCCTTCGCACCGCCCATTTTCTAGAAACGTTGAGCTTATTGGGTACCTCTGCCAGACTCCTCAATTAAACTAGTTTTCTATTGGCTGATTTCAGCAAACGCCTTCGGGGACCCAGCGCTTGACGTTCAGCTGGAAGGGCCGAGAATAGCGAGCAGCCAGGCTAATATAGCCATGGCGCCGCCTCCTGCCTCGGGGAGGAACTGAAGTCTGTCCAAACACTTCATTTTTAAGCTTGGTTCCTTTCTTAGTTCTTAAAACAATGATTGAGCGCCCACTACCTTCTGAGCAATATTCTGGTTGCCAAGGAGAGATCACCAAGCTATACCCTGCCGTCAAGCAACTAAAGAGAAACTAAACTTTTTCAGCAGTAAGTAACTAGAAGCCCCACAAGTAGATTTCCTTGTTTATGATTCCTCTTTAGATATCCAATTCCTTAAAGGATTTCTTTCTTGGTTATTTTCTTCTCATGTCGTCCAATATAAAGAATGAACAATATGTCTCTAACTATAACAAAAATATGTACAGGGTTAGCAAAATTAACATTTGATTAAAATGTCCTGTTTATTTCCTGGTGGTCATTAATTCATTCAAGAGGTATTTATTGCATGGCAAGTTATGCATTGTGTTTATCCCATTTTACATTTATGACCAAGGTAGATAAGATTACATTCTTCACAGTAAAGGGTTGCAGGGAGCAATAAAAATGCAAGTAAGTAATTGATTTCAGATAACAGTAGTTCTATGGAGAAAGCAACAAATATTAAAAACAATTAGAAGGAGGTTTAAGAGTGTTGCAAGGACATTTGAGCTGAGAGCCCCAAGGTGACAGAAAAGAATCCAGCCGTACAGATCAGGACTGAGTATGTCTTTGAATAGCACCGCCATGTTTCCAAAATGTTACATTGAGTGTTTTACTCATCTTCAATCTTCCTCCTAACTCACTTATCAGCTCCTGACCCCTTTGTTTTATAGAATCCTCTACCATAGTAGCACTTTCTAAACTTTCCCACTAGGGAACCTTCTCTGGACCAAACCCTTTCCATGCATTATGTCATTTAAACTTCTAAGTCGACTTGTTTTGTATGTATTGTTTTTTTCAAACAAGGTTTCTCTGTATAACAACCCTGGCTGTCCCAGAACTCACTTTGTAGACTAAGCTAGCTTAGAACTCACAGAGATCTGCTGCCTCTCTGCCTTTCCAGTGCTGGGACTAAAGCTATGGTATCGTCATGCCCAGGTTTAAAATGTGTTTTTAATGTTATGGATCAAAACCTGTGTGTTATAAAATATACTTAATAGATGATGACATTTTGATGTTTTGAGACAGGGTTGATACATAATTCCTGGCTGTGTTGGAAGTCCCTGTGTAGACTAGGCAGATCTTGAATTCCAGAGATCTTCTTGCCTTTGCTGGGATCAAAGGCATGCTACATAACCATTACTTTTAAAAACTGAGGCAGCCGAATGTGGTGGTACCTGCATTTAATCCCAACACCCAGGAAGCAGAGGCAGGCAGATCTACCCAGGGAGCGAGACTCTGTCTTTGGTGGGGGGTAGGGGGGAAGAGGTTGTTTGTTTTGTTTTTCTTCAAGACAAGGTTTCTCTGTGTAGCCTTGGCTGTCTAGAAACTTGCTCTATAGACTGGTCTTGAACTCAGAGACATCCGCGTGCCTCTGCCTCCTGAGTGTTGGGATTAAAGGCGTGTGCCACCACCACCACCCAACTGAGACTCTGTCTAAAAAAGACCCAAACCAAACAAACAGCTACATCACTGGAAAAGAAGGAACTTTCGTTTCTCAGGAATTTTGTTTCAGGAGTGTGTTTACTTGTGTACATCTTATAGTATGTTCTCATTCAAATGTAAGACATTGTCGGGCAGTGGTGGCGCACGCCTGTAATCCCAGCGCTTGGGAGGCAGAGGCAGGCAGATTTCTGAGTTTGAGGCCAGCCTGGTCTACAGAGTGAGTTCCAGGACAGCCAGGGCTACATAGAGAAACCCTGTCTTGAAAAACCAAAAAAAAAAAAAAAAAAAAAAAAAAAAAAGTAAGACATCATACCTCACTGAAGATGCTTACAGTATGTTCTGTCAAACTGTAAGGCATTCATACCTCATTAAGGGATCCAGTAAGAAAAAAGACTAGAAACTGTAGGAGTTTTAAAGCATATATCCAGACGTCAGTTCTAGAGAATGAGAAAAATAAAAACGTGTTTACTCAAGTCTTAAATTATGATCATAGCCTGAATGTAAACTCTCTCATCCTGATTTTTTTTTTAAGGAAGGAAGGATTTATTTTGTCCTGCAATTTGCAAATGTCAACATTTACCAGGTGTGGTGACCCATGCCTGCAGAAGCAGGCAGATCTCTGTGAGTTCAAGGCCAGTCTGCTCTACAAAGCAAGTTCCAGGAAACAAACAAACAAACAAACAAAAACCAAAAAATTATTTTATTTTATGTGTACATGTGTTTTGCCTGCATTATGTCATGGACCATATCCCTGGTGCCAGCAGGTGCCAGAAGAAGGTTTTCAAAAGGCCTGGATCTGGAGTTACAGGTGATTGTGAGCTGTGAACTGGGTACAGAGAATCAAACCTTGGTTCTCTAGAAGAACATCTAGAGGTCTTAGCCAGTGAGTTATCTCTATGTTCTAAAGAGTATTTTAAACTTTTATTTGCATGTTTATGCCACATGTGTATGGGTGCCAGAGGAACCCAAAAGTGGGTGCTGGATCCTCTGGAACCGAACTTGGAGGCAGTGTGGATGTTGCATACCGAACGTGAGTTTTCCACAAGAGTTGGGAACGCTTCTAACGCCTGAGCCACCTCTCCTGCCTCTTGGGTCAAAATTCAAATGTAAAGTGTTAATCAGGACAAGGAAGGCATGACACTGGGCACATGAGGCAGCCGGTGAAGTTATGTCATTGAGTTGGCTGAAGAGATGACCACTGGTATTCTGAACCTCCTTTGATGTCTTCTTCAATGTTCTATTTCTGCATCTCCAAGTCTAATCCATCTCATTTCGTTTTGGCACACAGCAGTACTCACAGAACGTCTATTTCTGTTGGGTGACACTCTTCCAGGAGAAGCACGAGCGAGTGTCTACTTGCCACAGATAAGGAACTGACAAGAGGGTGAAGCCAGGATAAACTCCAGAGTCAGTGTGGTGACCCGGTGAGCTCATCCAGGTATCTACAGGAGTGCGGATGTCTGTGTGTTGTGGGTATGTGCAGGAGTGTAAATACGCTCAGAGACCAGACCCTCCTAAGATGAGGGACACGGGATACTGTGAGAACCAAACTTACATCCTCTGAAAGAACAGGACACATTCTTAGCTGCTGAGCCGGGCCTCCAGCCCCATCACTGGCACATCTGAAAAACTAGATCTAACAATCTTTTGTCTCCAAAAGGACGCCACAGTGGTGAGCACACCCACAGACTGAGAGTCAGAGACAGGAAAGCCGTCCATCAAGCTGGGGTAGCTATTCGTGTGTTGGACAAAGTAGAACTCAAACTAGAATCAGTCGGAAGAGATAAAAGGTGGCCAGATAGTGTTAAAAACTTTTTTTAAAGTGATATATATTTTTTTTTAAAGATGGGGGCTGAAGAGATGGCTCAGTGGTTAAGATCACTGGCTGCTATTGCAAAAGATCCAGGTTCAATTCCAAGCACGCACATGGTGGCTTATAACTGTCTGTAACTCCAAATCCAGGGATCTAATGCCCACTTCTGTCCTTGAAGGGTATAAGACACACAAGTGGCTTAAAAACTTATATTCTTAAAAAAAAAAAAAAACAAAAAAACCAACCCTGTAACATCTAGAAGTGGATAAATTCCTAGACACTTATGGCCTACAAAAATTAAATTAAGACAGTACAAATAATTTAAATAGATTCATAACAAGCAAGGAGACAGAAGCAGTAATACGGAAAAGCCCATGACCACAGGAATTCACGGCCAAATTGTACCACACCTTTCAACAAGAGCTAACAGTAAAGCCCCTCAAACAGTTTCATGATACAGGAATGAAACAAAGCCTCCCAAGCACATCCTGTATAGCCATAATACCCCAATGCATGCTCCAAACACAGGAATAGAAGGAACCCTCCCAAACACATCCTGTAGAGCCGGCAGTACCACAAAACCCAAACATATAATAAGAACATGACAGCCGGGCGGTGGTGGCGCGCACCTTTAATCCCAGCACTTGGGTGGCAGAGGCAGGTGGATTTCTGAGTTCGAGGCCAGCCTGGTCTAAAAAGTGAGTTCCAGGACAGCCAGGGCTATACAGAGAAACCCTGTCTCGAAAAACAAACAAACAAAAAAACATGACAAAAAAGAGAATGATAGAGATGTTTCCTTGATGAATCCAAGCATGAAAATTCTTAGTAAGATCCTGGCAAACCAAATTCAAGACACCAAGTTGGTTTCAATCCAGAGACACAATGATACTTTGACATACAAAACCAGTAAGTTTAATTTGGCACATAAATCTTCTTCAGAACAGGGGAAAAAAAAAAAAACATGTTCAAGTCAGTCATGACGGTGCAGTGCACAGTTATGATCACAGCACTTGGGGGATGTGAGAGAATCTGGAGTTTAATGATATCTTCAACTATATAGCCAATGTGAGGCCAGCTTGGGATACATGAGATCCTGTCTCAAAAAAATACAGAAAAAAAATTCAGAAAGAAATCAATAGGATCATTTCAATTGATGCAGGAAAGTTCAGATCACTTCATGATAAAAATCTGAGAGAAACAAGGAATTGAAGGAGCATATTTATTGTCTGACAGATCTTTCCTGGGAAGAACCATGACTAAAGTGATAGAAAGCTCAGAAGACTCCCTTGAAGACAAAAATTTCACATACAATTAATAGAATTATTCCACAAAGAAGACCTTTTGTACAATGGGTATATGGTGGCCCTGGTACATTCTTATTCTCGAATAAGGTCACCATCACCATTGGTACATAGTGGAGGGTGTTTGCTAGTAGACCTAAAGATAGAAATGTATTAGAGTTATTATGAAATCATATTAAATCAGAAGTTAGTAGTATGGTAGAGAAAGCTCTACTGATATATTTCTACTCACCCAAGAAAGGGAAGCCACGTCAGAGCAACGTAATGATCATATCGAAGTCCAGCTTGGTACCAAAGGGGCTTTTCCTGGGATTACTAATCCCAAGTGAGGGATCCTTACAGGAGTAGGGATGACGCAAAGCAGCAGCTGCACTGCTGAGACGCCCGCCCCAGTACAGGTGAAGACTCAGAAACCTTCAGTGAGTACTGAAGCTGTCTGCACAGCTGTGGAGCTCGCAGGCCACTCCAAGGAAGAAATGCGAATGGCCAGAAGTAGTTGAATATATGTTCGATGTTCTTACCCAGCAGGGAAATGCAAAGCAGAACTAATTTGGAATTCTATTTCACTCCAGTCAGAAAGGTGGCTATCATCAAGAAGACGTGACAACGTGTGAAAAGGAAATTCTAAATCCTAGCCAATCCGTATAGAAGACACCCAATCCGGGTATTTTACTTACAAGCTGTAAGCCTAGATCGGTCAGGGTTTGGAGCTACTCTAACTTAGATCCCAGCCATGCATCCCTGGTTACTTGCTGTTTCTCCTGGCCCTGTGGCCATGGTCCATCTCCTCTCAAGGTGGCTTCTTCCTCTCCTCTTCTGTGTCCTTTCTTCCCTCCCTGTCTCTACCTGGGACCCTCAGCCAGGTGACTGGAAACCCTCCTATAGGATGAAATTCCTTCATCTGCTCTATGCTTCCTGCCAGAGCCCTCTGGATTTTCAAATGAAAGACACACACACACACACACACACACACACACACACACACCAGCTTAATTTTGATATGCCTTGACTAGCTCAATGGTTGGGCACTTCTAAGACTCCCCGCAGCCAGCAAACACTCTCCTTCGGCATTCCTGAATTAACACCTCCTAAATCTATATTTTATCTTTGCTGCACTGGCTCCTTCTGGGCATCCCCCTATCTTTGCTGCCAAGACTTGGTGCCTTTCCAGAGCCTCTTCTTGTACCCATTCAGCTTACCTTTCCTGGTGGTGTCTCCTTCTCAGCAACCTCTCTCTCCTTTCTTCCCTGGGACACATTCTGCTCTTTATCTGCCAGACATGTGTTGTTTATGATCACAACATGGGACGGACTCATTGACTTAATCCTGATTTGGGCGATTAAGACAACTTAGAACTTCCAACACTTCCTCTCTATTATTGCCACAGTTTTTATAGCATTAATGCAAAATAATTCTCACAAAATGTGTATTGGCTTCTGCAGGGCTCAATTGGCAGTATTTAGCTTTGAATACCAGCAGCACAACACCCCCCAATATGTTTTCTAGTGGAAGAATATTCTTTACTTTTACTTTATGTTTCTTGTTGATATTGCACTGTGTCCTGACTCTGGTCCTAAGGTATGCACCCATCACTTAGACTGGATCTAGGTGATTGGCAGCTCTGATGTGGTGGGTGCACGTCCAAGCTCAGGGCCTCTGCAAGAGCAGCGATATTTAATCACTGAGTCATTCTCCTCCTGATGCGGAGTTTTAATCATTCCCTTGGGAACGTAAACTTAGACACTTTAGAATCATGTAAGTTCCTCAAAACCTTGAGATGGAGCTGCTGCATGACCAGCTTGGTACAGATACACAATGGAGCTGCGCATACCCGCTGTGGACAGATACAAATGAGTTGCTGCATGACCAGCGTGGACAATCAAATGGAGCTGCTGCATGACCAGCTGTGGGACAATACACAATGGAGCTGCTGATGACCAGCTGTGGACAGTACAATGGAGTGCTGCTGACCAGCTGTGGTACACATACACAATGGAGCTGCTGCATGACCCAGCTGTGGACAATACACAATGGAGCTGCTGATGACCCAGCTGTGGTACAGACACAATGGAGTGCTGATGACCAGCTGTGGGACAGATACACAATGGAGTGCTGCATGACCCAGCTGTGGGACAGATACACAATGGAGCTGCTGCATGACCCAGCTGTGGTACAATACACAATGGAGCTGCTGCATGACCAGCTGTGGACAATACAAATGGGTTGCTGCATGATCCAGCTGTGGTACAGAGACACAATGGAGTGCTGCATGACCCAGCTGTGGTACAGAGACACAATGGAGCTGCTGCATGACCCAGCTGTGGACACATACACAATGGAGCTGCTGCATGACCAGCTGTGGTACGAGACACAATGGAGCTGCTGCATGACCCAGCTGTGGACAGAGACACAATGGAGTGCTGTATGATCCAGCTGTGGTACAGAGACACAATGGTAGTTGCTGCATGACCCAGCTGTGGTGACAGATACACAATGGAGCCTGCATGACCAGCTGTGTACCTACACAAGGCTGCGCATGACCCAGCTGTGGACAGTCTCAGAAATGGAGTTGCTGCATGATCCAGCTGTGAGTACAGAGACACAATGGAGCTGCTGCATGACCCAGCTGTGGTACAGATGACACAATGGAGCTGCTGCATGACCCAGCTGTGGGACAGATGACACAATGGAGTGCTGCATGACCCAGCTGTGGACAGATACACAATGGAGCTGCTGCATGACCCAGCTGTGGTACAGAGACACAATGGAGCTGCTGCATGACCAGCTGTGGACAGATACACAATGGAGCTGCTGCATGACCCAGCTGTGGACAGATACACAATGGAGCTGCTGCATGACCCAGCTGTGGACAGATACACAATGGAGTGCTGCATGACCAGCTGTGGGACAGAGACACAATGGAGCTGCTGCATGACCCAGCTGTGGGACAGATACACAATGGAGCTGCTGCATGACCCAGCTGTGGGACAGAACAATGGAGCTGCTGCATGACCAGCTGTGGACAGATACAAATGGAGCTGCTGCATGACCAGCTGTGGTACAGATACACAATGGAGCTGCTGCATGACCCAGCTGTGGGACAGATACACAATGGAGTTGCTGCATGACCCAGCTGTGGTACAGATACACAATGGAGCTGCTGCATGATCCAGCTGTGGTACAGATACACAATGGAACTGCTGCATGACCCAGCTGTGGTACAGATACAGAAATGGAGTTGCTGCATGACCCAGCTGTGGTACAGATACACAATGGAGCTGCTGCATGACCCAGCTGTGGTACAGAGACACAATGGAGCTGCTGCATGACCCAGCTGTGGACAGATACACAATGGAGCTGCTGCATGACCCAGCTGTGGTTCAGAGACACAATGGAGCTGCTGCATGATCCAGCTGTGGTACAGATACACAATGGAGCTGCTGTGTGACCCAGCTGTGGTACAGATACACAATGGAGCTGCTGCATGATCCAGCTGTGGTACAGATACACAATGGAGCTGCTGTGTGACCCAGCTGTGGTACAGATACACAATGGAATTTCATATGAGTGTAGAGAAATTGAAAACATGTTTGTAAGAAATGGGTACAACTGAAAATCATGTCAATCAATATTAACCAGACCTAGGAAGACAAACATTGCATCTTTCCTTCCATGTAGGGCCTAGATTTACAAGAGTGGGGTGTGTATTTGTGTATGCATGTGTGTGAATGCATGTGTGTGTGTTCTAGTCCTGTAAGTAGAAAAGTGATCATGAAAGGAAAGAGATTTTTTTTTTTTTGAGACAGGTTTTCTTTGTGTAGCATTAGGAAAGACTTATTTTTTAAAAGGTTTATTTAGCTTATTTTGTGCGAATGGTGTTTTGCCTGCATGTTAATTTTGTGCCTTCAGGGGCCAAAAGAGGGTATCAGATTCCCTAGTACAGGCATTATAGATGATTGTGAGCCACCATAAGGGTTCTGGGAAGTGAATCCAGGTTCTCTGTAAAAGTGCAGCAAGTGCTCTTGTCTGTCTGTCTTTCTTTCTTTCTTTCTCTCTCTCTTTCTTTCTTTCTTTCTTTTTTTTTTTTTTTGTTGTTGTTGTTTGTTTTTTGTTTTTTTTTTTCGAGACAGGGTTTGTGGGTCAACGGAGAGGCTGCCTGGAGACTTCCACACGGTGGGGGACCCGCATACAGAAAGGTCTGGAGTTCCAGGAGGCTGGAGGCTTCAGCGACAGCAGGCCCAGCAGGCCCCAATGACACGAGGAAGTCCTTGGTTCCAAAAGGGTTTATGGTCATGGTGGATGGTGGATGGATCTGGATGTATCCCCCCAAACTCAGGGCAGACCTGAGTTAAGTAGGGAGGGAGAAAGAAGGAGGTTCTGGGGGCGGTTTAATTGGCTCCACCCTCTGGCCTTCATTAGTATGTAAATCTCTAGGGCCTGAGGCCTGTAGTCACACCCTCTACCTGTGCACTTTGGGAGGGGCTGTAATGTCCTACGTGACTGAACAATGTAGGTCCATGGAGATTAGACTCCTTGTCAGACCCTGGGTTCTGGGGACGTAGCTGAACTCTGCCTTTCTCCCTTGGAGTCTCGGGGTTCTAGCCCATGCCCAGCCAAGAACCAGGATACCCTTACGCAGTCCCACAAGGGTTTCTCTGTGTAGCCCTGGCTGTCCTGTAACTCACTCTGTAGACCAGGCTGGCCTTGAACTCAGAAATACAGCAAGCGCTCTTAACCACTACGAATTTCTCCAGCCCAGAAGGTGGGGACCTTAAGGAAGGGATGACAAAGAGAGGCTCATGTGATAGACAAGCAGAAGGAGGGCACCGAGGAGGGGAAAGACTAAGAACACAGTTTAAGGACATACATGTTTGGAAACGCCATAATGCATCACATCACAATGTAAGATACTCACCTAATATGTTTTTTTAAAGATGAAAAACAAAAGGCCTTAAACATCACTGAGAGGAAGTCAAACAGCTTCTTGGAAGGATAGTCAATACAATAATGAGCAGTTGTCTCTTACCAGAGTGTGGCAATTGCCTTTGGTGATGCTGGCTCATCCCATACCCTTTAAACCTCACACTGATAAGTCCATGGGCTGTTTCAGAAATGAATTTGTCTATTGCTGAGTTCATTATTCTCCCCACACCCTCTTGTCCTCTTTCCCTCCCTCCATCCACTACTATTAGCACTTCCGCTTTTCTCTATGTACTTCTCAATCTATAACAAAAATTAAAATCCAAATAATCAGGAACTTGGAGCCTTTAGAAGGTTAACAAGTAAAACTGTCGCCTCCTGATCTAACCAGCGAACAGAAGACAACGGACACGGGAACTTCTTCTCAGCATCCTTTATTCAGGAAACCTTAATGTTCAAAAAGCCCTCGCACCCTCGTTCCCCGCCCTTAAATCTCTGTCTCCTCCAACCAGAATCTGCCACGAAGTCATTCCGGATTGGTGCTGAGCCCATACGTCACATGGCCTGATCTTATGTACAAGCAATATACACGCGCAGTAACGCCAGATCTACATGCCCTGATCATGGTGCAGCAATGCCCAAGCTAGGGCTGGCAGATTGCCAGCCATCATCTTGTGACACCGGTTCTCCACATAAAACAAGAGAGCTACCCACTAGGTAGGCTAGGTCACAGTCAAGGCTTACCCACACTAGACAAGTGAAGGACTACCAATAGCCACTTCACTTTGCCAACTGAAGGAAATGAAAATTCAGATACTAGCTGAATTTAAATTACTTTAGATATGCGGCATAGACATAAATGGCAAAAAAACCCAAACAAACAAACAAAAAGCAAACAACCCTCCTCTAACTCTATAGCTAGTATATATTCTTCCCTCTCAGAGTTTCCTAGTACTTCCATCACACGGTGTTGTACAGACCTTCTTCCTCGCCCTCAGTAGAAACTTTATGATGATTCTGTATCTCATAACTATTTCTTCTCAGTGATTTTCTTTGTCTTTTTACCCTTGAATACATATCCATATTTTCAAATTCGGTATCTGTCCACATTCGAAGCTGCTCTACTTCATCTGATCAACGATTTCGTCAGATATTAATATTATCCATTTCTTGTAAAACAGCTTCAGCAGTATTTCAAATCTCTTTTTCCTGGACTGACAACTTTTTCTGACTTCCATGTCACCATCTCCATCTCCTTTCTTTTCCCCTCGAAGGGGGTGGCTTTGAAGTGACAAGCTTCTATGTCCGTTTGGTAATGTAGCACGAGGCTGAGAAGTTAACCTAGAATACAAATATATTTAATACACAAATGTATCAATATTTGTTTAGATAAGAAATGAATAATGCATGGCAGGCGCCCGACCTTTGGCTTAGCTCGCCAAAGGTCAGGCGCCCCACCAGCCGGTCGTTGTGGGGTGTCTCTCGCCTGGTGTGGGGGCCGTGGGCAGCTGTGGCAGCTGCAAGGGCGGCAGAGGCTGAACGGCCTGCTGCAAGCCGAGCAGGAAGCGCCCACAGTCAGTGCTCTTAACTGCTGAGCCACCTCTCCAGCCCAGAGTCATCTGGTTTTTTAACATCATTGTTTTACATTCATGATATGAAAAGGGGCTTTTGTCCTAGATGATGAAAGGAGGTTTCAACTAGCCTAGAATGGTAGGAGCAGTGAGACTCTCTAAGAATAGAGACATAAGCCTTAAAATTGCAAGCCAGCCCTGGGCCTCAAGAGCTACTGAGTGTCTCAGGGACAGGCTGGCTACAAGAGAGTGAACAAGGACACATTCCTAAGAGAAATGTGGGCTAGATAAGAGTAGATGAGTAAGTGTGTGATGGGCAGCCAAGAAACCCCCTTGTCCTGTCTAATCTGTTTGCTTCACTCCCCAAGGCCCTGCTGCAGGTGGCTTCAAGGACTCGTAATCTAACCAGATGGTCTACCAAAACTGCTGATGTTCAAAATTGTTTATAACCAATCATGTGCAGCCGCACCAAAGCTCGCCACACTCCCCGATCCCTTCCTATAAAAACTTTATGCTTTTGAGATCCTGGGTCGACTTCCCTACCTCCTGCGTGAGGTGGAGTCAGTCCAGAGCTCTGCCATATTACACTGCCTCGTGTGTTTTGCATCAAGATGGTCTCTTGTGAGTTCTTGGGTGGGCTCTCCCGGGACTTGAGTGAGGGACTCCCTACGGGGGAACTTTCAATGAGTTCTTGAATATGTTTGAAGATGTGTGGTTTGACTGAGGCTTTTCCCACACCATGAGCATTGATGTGGTTTTATTTCTTGGCATGTTATTAAGTGCTTATCAAGATTAGTAAGATTCAAACTCCATCTAGTCCTTTTATCATGGTGGTTGCTGACTGTATAAGGTTTCTCTACAGTGTGACTTCTTTGGTATTTAACAAGCTAATCCTGAAGCTTTCCCTGCATTGCTGATGCTACAGATGCTTTCTCCTAGAGAAGGTCTGTAGGTCTCAGCAGCTCTGCTTTCCATATGCAGAATTCCTTTCTTCACTGGGAAATCTCTGTGCTTTGTCTCTGCTCTGTGTGCATTACCATGAACTTGTTTGCTTGCTGCTTTCTGGGGGACTTCTATTTGGGCTTTATTCTTTTTTTGTTGTTATTATTTTAAATTATATCTATGTGTGAGTGTCTGAATGTGGTGGAGATGTGTTCTGGGACATGGAGAAAAATAAATTCAGATGCCACTGTTCAGTCTTTGGTGTATGTCTGCTCAGGAAAGGCTAGCTAGCATTTGTTGAGCAGACACCATTTTCTCTTATTACGCCTTGCTTATTCATGAAGACTCCTACAAACTGGTCTTATAGACTCTAGTATGGCTTCCACAGTTCTTCATCCTGAGACACATCCTACAACTGAGATTCTGATGGCCTCAGCTCAAAGCCTGGGCCCTCTGCTACTCCTCCCAAGAGTGTTGCCCTCTTCCCAGCCCGTGGACTTCAAACCCATTCCTCCTTTGTTTAAATTCTCTCTGCAAGTAAGTGTTCTGCGAGGGCCACAGTGCTTCTTAGCTAAGTCTGTAGCTCCTTTGGTACAATTAGGAATTGCTCTAGTGTGAGTTCCAAGATCTGCTCTTTCCAGTGAGTCTCTGGTCTCCACCACAGACTGAATGATTCCTGCAGCTGGATGACAGCCCCCCCCCCCCTTTTTTTTTAAGATTTATTTATTTTATGCTTATGAGTACACTGTAGCTGTCTTTAGACACACCAGAAGAGGGCATCAGATCCCATTACAGATGGTTGTGAGCCATCATGTGATTGCTGGAAACTGAACTCAGAACCTTTGGAAAAGTGCTCTTAACCTCTGAGTTATCACTCCAGCCCCGGATGACAACCTTATACAATCTGGCTGCTCTGTGATAACTAAAGTGCCAGCAAGAGTTCTTTGGTTCAAGCCTGTCTGTCTGAGAGGGACATTTTCTAATTTGAATGGACCTCGCTGCTGTTCTCCCCAGGACAGTTAATCCCAGGAGGCAGAGGCAGGTGTATCTGCAAGTTTGAGGCCAGCCTGGTCTACAGAGCAAATTCCAGGACAGCCATGGCTACACAGAGAAACCCTGTCCATGCTCTCAGACTTATTTATTTATTTATTTATTTATTATATATTTTTTTGGTTTTTCGAGACAGGGTTTCTCTGTATAGCCCTGGCTGTCCTGGAACTCACTCTGTAGACCAGGCTGGCCTCGAACTTAGAAATCTGCCTGCCTCTGCCTCCCAAGTGCTGGGATTAAAGGCGTGTGCCACCACCGCCCGGCCAGACTTATTTATTTTTAAGACTTATTTATTTTCCTTTTACATGTATGTTTTGCTTGTGTGTCCATGTATGTCTATGTGCTATTTGCTTGCAGTGTTCCAAGAAGTCAGAAGAGGGCATCAGATTTTGAGTTTCCACAAGGGTCCTGAGATTCAAACTGGGGTCCTGTGGACGAGCAGCCAGTGCTCTTAACCACTAAGTCATCTCTTTAGCTTTTCGTTGAATATTTTTAAAAAAAGAATAAATAAATTAATAGCTGTTTGTATTTCTTCTTTTGAGAACTGTCTGTTCAGATAATTTGGCTTATTACTAATAGGCATGTTTGTTTCTTTGATATTTAAAATGTGAAGTTCTTTATATATTCTAGTTATTACCCCTGAGTTTGAGGTCTATTTGGCAAAGATTTTTCCCCATTCTGTTGGCTATTTGCTCATTCCTTTGACGGTTTCTTCCATGGTGCAGAGCTTTTAAGTTTTATGTCAATTCTTTGGCTGTTTCCTGTATTGTTGGGGTTGTACTCAGGAATTTTTTTTTTCCCTACACTGTCATCCTAAGGTGTTACTCCTGTTTCCCTCTTAGCAGTTTCAATATTTCTGGTTTAAAAAAAGATTTCTGACTTGTCTGAGTTGGGTTTTATGTACTGTGAGTGATATGGGTCTAATTTCATTCCTGTGCAATGGATAGCCAGTTTTGCCAGTGCTATTTGTTAGAAAAAGGTATCTTTTATCTAGGGCATATTTTTGACATTTTGTCAAAAACTACATGTTCATAGCTGTGAGTTTATCTCTGAATCTTCTGCTATGTCCCAATCTTCTGCTTGTGTCTGTGTCTGTTTTTGTGCTGATCCACGTTGAGGACTATATCTCAATTTTTAGGAGTGGTGGGAAAAAGCCACATGATTACCTCAACTGTTGCAGAAAAATGTGTGATGGTGTTAGAGTTCGCTGAAGGAAGACCCCACACTCAAATAGTATGTAGGAACAACGAGCGTTTATTTTGTGGAAATATCCAGCATGCTGGGGTCACCACCACATCGAAATGGTGCTGACCCTAGACAAAGGCATGCAGGTCTTCTTATAGGGAAGCTGGGGGTGGGGGGAGAAAGAGGGAAAGGCGGGACCACACTCTCTAGAAGGACTAGGTAGTCTCTAATGTGATTGGTAGGGGCCAAAGCCCTGACATTCATAGGATTTTGATTGGCTACTATGTTAGGGTTAGGTAATTGTAAAGGTTTGTATATGCTAGGCCCAGAGAGTGGCACTATTAGAAGGTGTGGCCTTGTTGGAGTGGGTGTGGCCCTGTTAGAGTAGGTGTGTCACTGTGGATGCGAGCTATAAGAAACTCCTCCTAGCTGCCAGGAAGTCAGTCTTCATATGAAGATGTAGAACTCTCAGCTCCTCCTGCACCATGCCTGCTTGATGTTGCCCTGCTCCCACCTTGATGATAATGGACCGAACTTCTAAACCTATAAGCCAGCCCCAGTTAAATGTTGTCCTTGGTCATGGTGTCTGTTCACAGCAGTAACACCCTCACTAAGACAGTAATCTAAAACTTCATTGGTGTCAGGATGCCCCAGATGGACTGCATTCCTGCATCAGGAATGATTAAATTCTGGATGGGCTGCCCAGCACAAATGGCCTATCCTGGGATAAGCTATCTCGCATTCATGTGTCTCTCTCTAGGCTGTTCTTCAGGTCGGGGATTTTATTGTCTTGTTCCTGGACTTCAACAGTAATCCAACAATGTTTCAAAAACAGGAAACAAAAACAAAGTGCCAGGCCTGCAAGTTGGCTCAGAGTGTAATTACCTTAACACAGAGTAGGCATAGTGCGTGCTTTTCATCACGGGTTTTAGCACAGCAGCAGAAGATAGCTAATGCAGTAGGGATAGAAAGGAAGGGTATGTCCTTAGCATGATCAAGGGCGTATATACAACATATATATAGTGAACCTCTTATCTATGGTGATTGTCCACATGCTTTCCTCCAAGAGGGAAAAGAGAAGGGTTCCTACTGGGTTTTTGAAACCAGGTTTCACTGTGTAGCCCTGGCTGTACCGGAACTCACCAGGCTGGCCTTGAGCTGAGAGATCTGTCTGCCTCTGCCTCCCGAGTGCTGGGATAAAGGCATGTGCCACCACCACCCACCTGAGTTTCTACTCTTAACACATTAAACAGTTACTGATGTGTCCAGGTGTTTCTTTGCATGCCTGTCTGTGTGGCATGTGCGTGCCTGGTGCCCAGGGAGATCAAAAGAGGGAGTCACCCTGTGAGTGACGGGACTAGAACAGCCCAATCCTTAAGCAGCCAGGGCTTTAACCACTAAGCCATCTCCCCAGCCCCTACTCTCAGCATTTTTTGTTCAGCTTTGTGCTAGAGGTGCAAGCTGGGGCAGTTAGATGAAGAAGAAGGAGGATGAGGATGAGGAAGAGAAAGAGGGGAGAGGAGGAGAAGGAGAAGAAGGAAAAGGAGAAGGACAAGGAGAAGAAGAAACAACTAGTTGCCTGCTAGGTTAATAGATTCTAAAAGGTTTCTAATCTATTGTCACAAGATGTTAGTTCTGACACAGAGGTGGACAAGGAATGGCTTTTTAGAGGTCCAGAATTTAGCCCAAGGCAGTTATTAACCTCCAGACTTGCAACATTCCGACCTCTCCACAGACTGAAACTCCAGTCAGCCTGCAGACACGGATTCCTTTCAGTGTTCATTCACAAACACAGCTTCTTTCCAGAGGTTTTTATTTACAATAGCGAGCTCTTGTCTATGTTTGTTTTTGAGAAAGGGTCTTCCTATATTAGTGGTTCTCAACTTCAAGGCTGCAACCCTTTAACACAGCTCCTCATGTGGTGGTGACCCCCAACCATACAATTATTTTCATTGCTACTTCATATCTGTAATTTTGCTACTGTTATTGAAATGACAACATAAACCCCATTTGTCTTCATTTAAGGACCAGGCTTGATTTCAAAAAAGGCTGTAAGGCACCAACTTCAGAAGTAGACCCATAAGTCCCAGAAACTAAGTCATAAGACACCAGCTCTGGGAACAGACCATAAAATCCAGAAGAAGATCATAAAACCCCCTCCCAAAGAACAAGCTGGGATAACCACAGAAAATGGGGAAATATCTCAGAATGGGCCATCTGCATTGGGTAGCCCTATTTTATCAGACAGTTGAGTGTTCATGATGTAGGAATGCAGATCACTGATCACTTGTGACCCCCAGCCCAGCACCCACCAATGAAAGTTTTGATTACCTAATCCTTCTAGAGAGTTCTCTCAGTTCTCTATAAGGAGGCTGGTGTGCCTTTGTCTGGGGTCACCATTTTAGAGAATGATCGCCCCCACATGCTGGTTGTTTCTGTAGAATAAACACTCTCTGTTTTTGCATATTATCTGAGTCTGGGCTCTTCCTTCAGTGATTTTCAAACCCTTGTATTATGAATCATAAGTAAATATGTATGTATACGCAGGCTATCTGATCTGGGACTCCAAAGGGGTCATGACCCACATGCTGGGAAACATTGCTCTAGATAGGCCTGGCTGTCCTAGAGCCCACTTTGTAAATCATGATGGCCTCAAACTTGCAGGGATGCCTCTGTCTCTGGAGTGCTGGGATTAAAGGCCTGCTCCAACACCTTTGGTTTCTAAGACCTTGTCTTGGGCAGAGGCAGGAGGAGCTCTGTGAGTTCAAGGCTCAAGAGAAAAATTAAATTTAAAAATTGATTTAATTTAAAAACTTAAAGCCTAGCATGATAAGAGTTGTATATTTTTGTTGTGTATAGCTGTCACAATAAAAGAGCACAGGGAGATGGCACAATAAATATTTGATGACTTTCCCAGTTTACAAACAGAAAGTGTAGCTTAAGTTCAGCTGCAGCAGCTGGGAGGAGGGTCTGAGACTTGCTGGGACGTTCTTTTACACTCCTCCTGAGGTTCACGTCTCAAAGACAATCATAACCTCCTGGGAGGAGGCTGAGGGAGGGACAGGAAAAAAAATCCCCAGGGCAGGAGTTCCTGACCAGGTGAGTGCGGCTGGCAGCCTGCTTCTGTCTTCTTTCATAGTTGGTGACTGTCCTGTCACTTACTAGCCCCTGATTCCAGGTGGGTCTGCTGCCCTTTCTTGGTTCTTCCTCACAGCATGGGAAGGTTAGAGCAGCTCAGGAGTTGTGTGAGGAAATGGGAGGGATGTCATGTGCTGAGAATCCAGCCTGGACCCATAGTTTCAATCTCAACTATTATTTAATCATATTGTGCGTGTGTGTGTGTGTGTGTGTGTGTGTGTGTGTGTATGCTCTCTGGGGATTACTCATTGTAGGCAAATACCACTGAGCTACAGGCCCAACCCTTTCTTTTGTTGTACATTTTTATAAGAATTTATTTATGTATTTGAAAATATTTGCTGGACAGTGGTGTTACACACCTTTAATCCCAGCATTCAGGAGGCAGAGGCAAAAGGATCTCTGAGTTTGAAGCTGACCTGGTCTAAGAGTTCCAGAACAGCCCCTGGGATACACAGAAACTTGGTCTCAAAAAAAACCAAAAAGTTTTTAAAATTTTTATAAAATAATAATAAAATAATAAATATTTTAAAATATTTAATTATATATATATATAATATATATATCTCCCATATGTGTACCTGTAGAGATTAGAAGAGTGTATTCTCTAGGAACATAGGTTACAGATGACTTTAAGTATGTATATATTAGGTGCTGGGTTACCTGGCTCTGCAAGAATAGTAGGTGCTCTTAACCAGTGAAGCACACTCTTTCCTTTCTCTCCACCCCCAACCACCCCTGGTATTGGAAGTCCTGCCTTAACTCTCCCCAGCTGTACTGATTAGCTCTTATTAACCAATCATTGACAGAAAACAATGTTTTATAAAATATGAGTCAGGAAATGCTTCATAATCATGACAATACCAAAATCTGAACTGCGGGTGTAGAAATCAGCATTTGAATACACTGTGCAGAAAAACATTCCCCTAACTGCTGACCTGTTTCTTTTTTAATTTATCCCTATTGTCAATTATTATTATTACTTTGAAGCTAGTTGTCATGTCTCCCAAGCTGACCTCAGAATTGCTGCATAGCTGAGCATGGACTTGAGGTCCTGATTCTACCTACGGGCCTCTCCAAAGTGTCGGGATTGCAGGTCTGAGCCCCCACAGCTTATGAACTGCAGAGGACTGAGCTCTGTCTGTGCATGCCAAGCCAGGACTCTTCCAGCTAAACTCACCCCCAGTCCTGCTCCCCAGCCCCACCCCCCAACCTAGCCTGGAACTCACTGTGTAGCCCTGTCTGGTTTGAACTTGTGATGCCCCTGGTTGGGATTATACATCCGAGCCACCATGCCTGGCTTTTCTTTCTTTCTCTTAGGAATCATGAATGGAGTCATAGTTGGCTACTAGAGTATACGCTGCTTTCTTCATTTTTAATAAGGCATGGATATCTTTCCACTTTGCTCAAGTAGATATTTAATGAGTCCCCAAGTGATAGGCATTAATTTCCTAGAAATAGTTTGCTATTAAAAACAAAGATGAAAATGAATTGCATTTGTCAGGGTTCTCCAAAGGGTGCAACAAATTGTGTGTGTGTGTGTGTGTGTGTGTGTGTGTGTGTGTGTGTGGTGTGTGTGTGAAAAGAAACTGCTTATGTTTGTGGAGGCTCACGTCCTTAGAGTCATCAGGGTAGCTCTCAGGCAACAGACCCATGGAGAAGCCGATCTTGTTGCAGTTCAGATGTGAAAGCCTTTTAGAAGCTTCCCTTTTTCTTGGGGGATGAGGTATACCTGTATTATGCTAGACAATTTGCTTCATTTAAAATATACTGATTTACAAAAAGATCTTAGAATCATCAGGACTAGTGTTTGATCCACTAATCCTTGGCGCAGCTAAGTTGTCGTGCAAAATAAATCATATTCATGTAAAATAAGTAGTTCTTACTCACAATTCAGAGTCAAACCCCAACCTTCCTGCTTCTATTTCACTCACCCAGGTCCTTGTCCCCTTGGTCCCTGCTCACTTCCCACACTGTAAAGATCAGAGCTGAGTGTGCTGGTACCCAGTTATAATCCCCAAACTCGAGACAGATGAGGAGCCAATGACAGACCATTAATGATTCCACCAAAGTTCAACTTGGCGGACCAGTATTTATTGGCGGTACTTACTGGCGTGTCTGTGAGGGGTAACTTTCTAGTTTGCTGGGTAAAGAGCTTCCAAGGTTGTGCAAGAACTTGAATTTAATCATTTTACTAAAAGGGGAGTGGTCGTGGAAGTAATTGTCTTATGTAAACTTTTTCTTACATTTATGCTTTCTGGACATGGTATTAGTTGATGCTTACAATGGTTCACACAACAGCCAGTCTTCAGAACTAAACTGACCACGAATTCATCAGTATTGCAAAGGAAAAACAAAACAAAATAACCCTAGCAACCCGCCCCTACTCCTCCAAAGGAGAAAACAAGCAGGCAAAAGCTTCACTCCCATGCATGTTGGCTTCACCCCTCCAGAGTGAGAACAGTGAGCATCCTCAGAGATGAAAAACTTGGCTTGGGTGTGTTTGCCCCATGTGTGCGCACGAGTGCGTGTGTGTGTGTGGTGTGTGTGTGTGTGTGTGTGTGGTGTGTGTGTGTGTGTGGGTGTGTCTGTGTGTGTGATGTGTGTGTATTCGTGTGTGTAGTGTGTCTGTGTGTATGTTTGCATGTGTCTGTGTGTGGTGTGTGTGTGTGGTGTGTCTGTGTGTGGTGTGTATGTGTGTGTAGTATGTCTTTGTGTATGTATGCATGTGTGTGTGCCTGCCTTTATAGGCCGTGTGTCCAGTATGTTTTAACTGTGGTTGGTGGTCTTTGGATTAGTGTCATTGTCTTTTGAGATGATGTCTCACTTTGTAGCCAGTTCTACCTGGTCTGGAATCACTGTGTAGACCAGTCTGGTCTTTAGATCCGGCTTGCCTCTACCTCTTCAGTGCCAGGATAAAGGCACACACCCCATGCCTAGCGTTGTCATCTCTTTTAATAGAACTGCAGCTCTTGGGTGCAGAAATTCTGTCTTTTCTGCCATACACTCAACCTTATGAATAGCCGTGTGGAGTACACAAAAACTGAATGTATCTCTAAAAAGCGAGAGAGGGAATTGGATTGCAGACAAAAAAGGAAAAGAAAAGAAAGACAAAGCCAGAGGGGGAAAGGTATTGGAGAGGAATGGCTGAGAAAGGGGAAAAAAAAAAACACAAGAAAAGAAAAGGGGGCCTGGGGCAGGTCACATGCCTTCTGTGCCTGTTTTCTCACTGTTGAAGTTGAAACAGACAAGGATGGGGCTGTGGAGTCAACAGAGCAAGTAAAGACACCTGACAATGGATGGTCGGTCCCCAGGACTCGATAAAAGAAGGAACCGAGTTGCAAGTTGTTCTCTGATCTCCATACCAGTGCTGTGGCACTCGAGCACACCCCAACCCCAATAAGCAAATGCAAAAAGAAGAAAAAAGTGCTTTGAAAAAGGCAGCATGCTCTCTACCTGATATTTTGATGGTTTTTAAGAGACCGGTATAGGTCTAGAGCACACCAGACCGTTGTTCTGTGTGTGTGTGTGTGTGTTTGCTGTGTGTGTGTTTGTGTGTGTGTGTTACTGTCGCTGTAATTGTACTTCTGTGATGATGTGCTATTATCCTGATTGCCTGACGTTTGAATTTTGTATCTGTGGTGCTGAGATGGAACCCGGGACCTTCTTGGATTAAGGTGTACCGCATTGCCACATTCTCAGTTTAATACTCTGTGAATTTATCCCCAGTAAAGGAGGGCAGAGTAGATAGAAATTGCTTTCTTCGTTCTTCTCTCAGCCTTGATTTCGGATGTCTGAGGCTTAGTATTTGGCCAGCCTGGGGGTCAGGGGTTGATTCTGAGGTTTCCCTCTGAAAGAGGTCTTTCAATAATTAAAGAGTGTTTAGTGAGCATGGTATTGCAGGCCTTCAGTCCTAGCTGAGGGAGGCGGATCTCTGAGTGCAAGGCCAGCTGGGTCTACATAGGGAGTTTAGGACAGCTGGGGCTACATAGTATGACCCTGTCTGAAGAAAGAAGGAGAAACTGGCACGATTGGCCTTTGTTTTATGGTATAATGCCTGGGAGGGTATTTGACTCTAGAAAGTGCCTTCCAACAGCTGTTTTTAATCTTTATATCTTAGATGTGACCTCAGCGACAGAAGCTAGGACCGGCTGCCCTGACTTTCCTATAATGTAAAAGTGGGATCAGCTCAGTGCTGCCCTCTGTCGAGAATTTGCAGGAATCTCTTATTTGCTGTTAAGAGAGGTGTCACTCTGCAAACTCTGGTGACAGTGAACTGACTGTCTTTTATACATGTGACCTGACAGCTCAGTAATTTTCTGTTTTACTTCTAAAGAGTGGTAAGGAAGATCATTACAATTTTGTCTGCTGAAAGTTTTATGTTTTAAACATTTATTTACTTGGCATGTATAGGTGTGTGGGCCCATGAGTGTGTGGCTGTCAGAGGTTGGTTCTTCCATCATACGTCACGGAACTCAACTGTCGGGTTTGATGGTGGCATACTACATCTTTACCCTCTGAGCCCTTCTTTTTTTTTTTTTTTTTTTTTGGTTTTTCAAGACAGGGTTTCTCTGTGTAGCCCGGGCTGTCCTGGAACTCACTCTGTAGACCAGGCTGGCCTCGAACTCAGAGATCCGCCTGCCTCTGCCTCCCAAGTGCTGGGATTAAAGGCGTGCGCCACCACCGCCCAGCCCCTCTGAGCCTTCTAAACGGCCCACATCTTGGTTAGTGAATATGTATTTTAACTAAAAGCTAGGAGTTGCAGACTTAGCTCAGTAGTTGATGGAATTTGATTGGCTAAAAAAAGTCTTAACTAGCTACCTTGGGCTTTCTTGTCTAACTTATAAGTCTGAGTTTATTACTAATTGTTTTTGTAGTTGGCGTTTGCTTTAGCATAATGTTTTTGAAGTTCAGCCATTTTGCAGCATGTTGTCAGAACTTAGTTTCTTTTTGTTGTACTTTGGTTTCTCTTTGTGTTTTTTCCCCCTTTTCAAGATAGGGTTTCTCTGTGTAGCCCTGGCTGTCCTGGAACTCACTCTGTAGACCAGGCTAGCATCAAACTCAGAGATCCACCTGCCTCTCTGCCTCTGACCTTGAGAGTGCTGGATTAAAGATGTTCACCACCATCCCCTGTCCTGGTTTTCCTTTACTTTCCTTGCCTTTTCTTTCTTTTTTTTTTTCTTTTTTGTCTTTTTTCTCCTGTTTTTTTTTGAAGTGGGGTTGCCTTATGCTGGTTCTGCACTTCTAGTCTCAAGTGAGGCTCACATAGCCAAATGGTATTTGTTGCCTTGTCATGTCCACCCTTTAAAAAAATTAATTAATTTTAATGCATTCACAAGTTGATGGGCATCTAAATTGTTCCACTTGTAGCTATTGTGACTAATGCTGCTGTGAACTTTGACATATGGGCCTTTGTATGGTCCTCTGTTTCATTTCCCTTGGAAAAGTAAGAGTGGAGTCATACAGTAAGGTTAAGGCCATATGGTTAAAGGTCATATGGTAAAGTTGAGTTTGCCTTTTTGGGAACTGCCACACTACTTTTGAAGCTCTTATTCCATTTTATATTCCCACCAGTAATCTATGAGGGTCCTGAGTGTGTTGTGTTCTCATCAATGCTTTTTGGGCTAGGGAGAGCACCCAGGGCCTTGTGCATGCTTAGGGCATTGAGCTACACCGCCCACCCCAATATCTATCTTCTTTATTACTGCCATCTTAGCAGGACTGAAGAAGTATGTTATCATTGAGGTTTGGTTTGTTTCTCTTATGGTTTGTTGTCCTAGTGAGCATTAACTGTCACATTGACACAGCCTAGATTCACTTGGGGAAAGAAAAGATCCGCAGTTGAAATTGTCTTTATCATATTGGTCTTTGGACATATCTCTTGAGGAACTGTCTTGTTTAATTAATATGGGAAGGCCCAGCCCACTGTGGGCAACACCATTCCCTAGGCAGGTGTCCTAGGCTAAGAAAGCTAGCTAAGCATGAGCCTGTGAGTGAGACACCAAGCAATGTTCCTGCATGGTTCCTGCCTCTCAAGTTCCTAACCTGACTTCTCTCAGTTATGGATTATGACTTGGAAGCCTAAGCATGGAGACCCTTCTCTCCCCAAGAAGCTTTTGGTCAGCAACAGAAGGAAACTATAACAATTTTTTTTGTGTGTGTGGTAAAACAGTATCTGCCATTTTAGCATATTTAACACCCCCTCCATCTATCATATTTAACAATGTAAATATTTAACAACATATTTAAGCCAAGAACTGGGTATTATTCAAATCACATTGTCTGTTATTATTGAATTTGTAGGAGCTCTCTATGTTTACTGTATTAATATAGATTTCTTTTCAAAATTACAAGTCTCAGATATTTTCCTGATAATATCTTTTAAAACATAAAGATTAAAATTTTAGTTAATGTTTCACTTGTCACTTTTTTTTTTCCTTTTCCTTTTGCACTACTGGGGATTGAAACCAAGGGGCTTTTTTTTTCTTTTCTGTCTTCCCCCTACCCCTCCCCACCCCTTACATTCTAGGCAGACTCTCTGTCACTGAGCTATACCTCACCCTTGACTTTTGAGACAAAATTTCACTATGTAGATCAGGTTGGTCTTGAACACACACTCAGTCTTCCTGCCATAGTCACCTGAATGCTGGGATTATGACATAAGCCATCATACCTGATTGCCGTCCGTGTTTGTTTGTTTTGTCAAGACTCTGCTTTGCTTTGCCTTTCTTTAATCTTGTCCTGGATTTTTATACCCAGGTAAAATAGTCTAGGTGGTAAGGGGTGGGAAAGAGGTGTTCCTTGGTTACAGGAGGTATAGCAACAATGTAAAGAAATGGAGAGGATATCACAAACTCTGTCTGAGCCTGTTAGATTGTGTCAGTTTGGGAGGAACACTGATGGAAACAGAGGACTCGAGCTGAGCTGATTGTCCTCACAGAACTCCATGCTCATGAACTCCATGGCTGTTCCTACTTAGGTTCTTTTGCCATTTTGGAGATTGCTGCTGAAAATTCAGCTCAGGGGTCCCCTTTGTTAGAAAAGCATTCCCTGATCTTCCTGGCTTGCTTTTGTGTTCATGCACCAAAAAGATGTTTGTGTATTTGCCAGGGCCAGTGCAGCAGAGGGTGGAGCCTAGGATTCCTGGAAGAGGAGTAACTGCACATAGAGAGATGCACAGGCTCTGTGGGTTCCTTATGTGTGGGGAAGGGAGGAGCTCTATTATAGTTTGGTGTATTTAAGGGCAGAGGGAGTTGCTGAGGGTGTCAGGCCTTATCTAGGGTCTTAGAGATCAGAAGAGCCCAGAGCTACTTTCCCAAAAAGCACCTAAAGATTGTTTTTTTCTCCTGACTGTCAGCTTGCCCTACAGTATTCCACAGATGAGGGAAGTCAAGCAGATTAACTGAGTTACAGGTTGCCTTGGATTTAGGCTTGTGTAGTGACATATTTTACTCTCTTAAACTATATTCATTGCCAGTTCAGCTTAATATTTAAGTGTCAGGGGTGCATATGGCGCTGGATGTTATTAAACTATTTTATGCCGGGCGGTGGTGGCGCACGCCTTTAATCTCTGCACTTGGGAGGCAGAGGCAGGCGGATTTCTGAGTTCGAGGCCAGCCTGGTCTACAGAGTGAGTTCCAGGACAGCCCGGGCTACACAGAGAAACCCTGTCTCGAAAAAACCAAAAAAAAAAAAAAAAAAACCTATTTTATTTTATATATTTAAGTGTTTTACCTGCATGTATGTAAATGTACCACATGCATGCAATGTCTGAAGAGGTCAGAAGATATGTCCCCAGGTTTGATTCCCAGGACCCCCATGGAGGCTCACAACTGTCTGTAATTTCAGTTCTAGAGGCACTGTTCTGACTTCTACAGGTATTTCATGCGTTTGGTACATTTACATACACGCAGGTGATCACTCATACACAATAAATTAAAAATAAATAAATCTTTTAAAATTCATTTCAGGACTCCAGCCAGTAGTATTGCTCTGCCCTCATTCAGAGTGGCTCTAACCATGTCCTTTAATCTAATCTAGAAACTTCCTTACAGACATGTCTAGTGGCTTGTTTCCATGGTGATCCTGAGTTCGATCAAGCTGACAGTCAAGACTGACCACCATAAGCACTAACCCTAAACATCATGTGCTCCCCTCCCAAAGGCCCTGTATCCTGACACTGTGCCTGTGAGGGAGCATACAAACCTTCAAAGAGCACCAACATCCCTTTTCGGATGTAATGCTGGAGTAACAGTAACGAGCACATGGAACAGTTGGGTCCCTCTCACATTGCTGCTGGAGATGTAAAATGGAGCTGCCTCTGGAAACTAGCCTGGCAATGTCTCAAAAACAAACATAGTTATTCTTTGAAAAATGCACTAATGTATGTGTATATATGTCTCTGAGTGTATACGCCAGATATGTGTAGGTGCCCTCAGAGGCCAGAAGGGGGCATAGGACTCCCTGGACCTGGAATTCTAGGCAGTTGTGAGGTGTCCTAAATGTGTGCTAGGGAATGGAACTTGGGTCCTCTGGAAGAACAGTGGTTGCTTTTAACTGCTGAGCCATCTCTCTAGTCCCAACATGCAGTTATGTTATAACTGGGTTACTGTAAGAGTAATTCTATTGCTAAGAATATACTCAAGAATATCGAGATGGGTGTGGTTGCATATGCATGTGGGAGGCGCAGGCAGGTGATCTCTGTGAGTGTGAGGCCAGCCTGGTCTACATAGGACTAATATAGCCACAGCTATGTAGACATTCCCTGTCTCAAGAAGAAGAGGAGGAGGAGGGAGAAGGAAAGGAGGGAGAAGGAAAGAAGAAAGAAAAGAAAAAACAGGTTCATATAAGCCATGACAACAAGTATTCATAACAACTTTATTCATAATAGCCAAAAAGTGGAAACAACCAAATGCCTGTCAGGTGGTGAGTGCAAAATGGTGTACCCAAGCAGTGGCGTCTCCCTCAGCCACAGAAAGTTAAGGGTTCTGCATTCCACAGTGTGGACAGTCCTAAGTGTGCTGAGTGGAAGAAGTCAGGCTCACAAAAACAGGACATGCTCTTCATTTCTGTGAAATGTCCAGAATAGAAAACTCCTGGAGATAGACTAACAGTTGGAGGCTGAGAGGAGGGAAAAGTAGAGAGTGGCCATTGAATTTCTTCTTGTGGTGGTCACACAACTGTGAACGGACTAAAAAATACCACAAAATTCCCCTTCCGCCCATGCTGAGGATTGAGCTCAGAGCTTTCTCTCATGTTGGACAAACACTGGACCACTAACTAGGTAGCACAAGAGCCCTCCATCTTCTGGGTACTGGGCTTACAGAGGGGTCTATCTCAAGTAACAATCTCAAGCATGAAATAAATGAATGTCTCAAGAAGTGTATTTTAATGGAAAAGGGTTCTGTAGTGTTTGTTTTTATTTCATATCAAGCTTCATTGTTTCTGCCTTTTAGTCTTAGGATTTTGTCATCTCTTAGGAATCAGTTGGTTAAGGAAAAAATCTCTGCTGGCTCTAAGTAATAGGTATCTTATGGTGCTTTGGCAACATGGCTTTTCTGTCACCCTTGTCTAGCAGCATGTGGCACTGAAGGGAGGGAGAGGATGCAGCAAAGGGGAGCTACAGTCAGTGAGATCAAGCTCAGGTTTTCGTTAAATCTTTTGGGGTGTTGAAGATTAAACCTGGGACCTTGTAATACTAGTTAAGTGTGCACCCTCAGTTTAGAAAATTACACATTGCCCCTGTGGTTCTGAGCTTATACTCACTGTTCTGCAGTCTCTGAGAGCTTTGCATCTTTCCTAGATAATTCATTGATTTAAACATTTTTTTTTATTGTCTCTTGTAGAGAACTAGAGTGTGTAAAGTGTTCCTGGCTGACTATCTCTTTGTTTTTGCTTTGAGTTGACAGTTACCGACTGGGAGCATGGGCTAGGAGCAAGCAGTGCTACTTGTGAAAGTTGCACTGTTGTGTTGACATGGTGAAAACGGTCTTCTAACTCAACCATCGGAGTATCTTATTAGGACCTAAGTTGTCTTCTTTGCTCATACACCATTTAGGACATGGAACACCTTCAGTAGCTAAAAAGTAAAGTTTAATATTTTTTAAATGTGTGTCTTGCTTATTTTTTATGCATTCTGGGGTAAAAAAAAAATAGCAAAATTAGTTGAAGTCAAGTGCAGGTATCAAGATTTAACTTTGATAACAAGTTTCTGATTTTGTAGTGCCAGGGAAGTGTTAGTGAGCCCCCCCCGCACCCCCCATCCACAAAACCAGACAGGAGCCTGTGAGATGCAACTCACAGCAGGTCTTTTTCTATCCCAGGGCCCCTCAGCTCACCACATACATTCAGGACCAGGATGGTTTTTGGTGGAGAGAGGAGCCTCAAATATCTATTGGGGCAAGGCTTTATAGGAAACAGCAAGTGGGCGGTAAATGTGCAAGCATCTAATTGGAAAGCTACTATGGCCTTTAGTGTAACTGGGTGGTGCTGGGAATCAAATCGTAAATTTAATTTCTATTTCCTTCTGCATTGGTGCTTGTTAGGCAGGGGATGGGCTTGTAACCTGGGGGTGCAGATCTGTTGGGGTAACAACCTGGAGACACAGGTCTTGTTGCGGGTGAGCCTAGAGACTGGAGCTGGGCTCAGGTTTTGTTGTGGGTAACTTGGAAACTAATGCTAGGTACCGGCCTTTTAGTTTGTCTGAGTTCAAGTTCTCTAAAGTGGAACCTGAATTTAAAAGACTTGGCCTCTCAATTTCACTGTGATTAAGTCCATAAAATTATTAAATAAAAAGTTATTAAATATATTTTTATTTCATTTTCTGGTTGCAAAAGTAGCACATGGTTTTTTATTTATTTTTGTTTTCAAACAAACTATTTGGGAATAATTGCATTCTCACAAGAAGCTGAAAGAAATACTTCGTAAATATATTCACAATGCTGTGGTGTGTGGTATGAAGCAAGCCTCAATCCTGGGTAGCCCATCCCTGTGTATTCTCCAAGGTTAAACTGTGTTTTACACTTGTTTTGATTTTGCTAGTGAAGGCCAGAAACTGTCAGTTCTGTTTCTGTGTTTGAAGGGAGTCAGTAAACTTCGTTGTTTATGAATGGCCATTAACTTTCCACCTTTGCAAATGTCAGAATAGCTCCTATCAAGTTTTTACATTTCTCCTTCTTTGTTTTTAAAAATTAAAAAACAAGTCTATATGCATGTCTTTGTGCATGTGTGTGGGTGCTTGTGGAGGCGGAGGCATTGGATCCCCTGGAACTAGTGGGTGGGGAGCCACCTGACATGGGTGCTAGGAATTTAACTGAGGCCCTCTGGAAGAGCACTCCTTCTCTGTTTTAACATTTTAGCCACATATATTAATTGCACAAAACCCAAGGTTGCTTGTAATATTTCCATACCTCTGTGTAATAGACTTGGATCATACCTTATCCTGTGTTTTCTCTCCCTTCTCTCCCCCACCTCCTATTCTTCCTTATTCATCTCATTCTACTTTTATGACCTATTTTTTTTTTCTTCTAAATTTGACAGGAGAGAGAAAACTTGTAATCCTTTTCTGAGTCTGGTTTATTTAGCTGCAATAGAAGATCTCCAGTTGTTTCATCTTCCTTCCTGAAATCACATTCTCTTTTCCTTTGTGTGTATGTGGCTGTGAAGGTGTGTGTGGTTGTGCGTACATGCAGGCATGTGTCATTCTCACGAGCCGTCTATCTTATGTTGAGAGCCTCACTAGACTCAGGCTTGAAATTAGGCTAGGATAGCTAGCTGGCCAGCAAGCCCTAGGAAGATATCTGGTTTTTGCCTCCTCTGTGCTGGAATTACAGGTAGGGGCTAACACACACACACACACACACACACACACACACACACACACCCCACACATCCATCCACCCCATTTGATTAATTCTGTCAAACTTAGATCCTCACAACATGGCAAGCACTTTCCTACTGAGCTATCTCCGTTGCTATGTGGTTAATTCTGGTTGTTAAGTTGACATGCCTGAGAAGTGGGAGTCGGATTGGCCTCTGGGCATGTCTTTGGGGCATTTTCTTGATTGTTAAATGATGCAGGAGGTCCTGACCCACTGTGGGTGTGATCTACTCCTGTGCAGGTGGGCCTAGGCTGTGTAAGAAAGCCAGCTAAATGGGAACAGGAAAAGTGAGTCAGTGAGCCGTGGTCCCCATAGTCTTGGCTTTTGTTCCACCTCCAGGTTCTGAGTGATACACTGTGATATGGAAATGTAAACCAAATAAATCCTTCCTTCCTCCAGGTTGCTTTTTTTTTGGGGGGGGGCGGTGTGCAGCGATCGTTTATTGATGGTATTTCAGAGAGTGGGGAGGGCTCCCGAGGCCCCTCCTGTTGTTACGGGGGCCTGGGAAGGGATTGTGAGGGAGATGCTCAGTGCTGGGGACAGGGACTCCTCAGCAACCAAGGGCCTCTCTCTTACTCTCAGTGTCCTTGCTGGGGTGGGTGGTCCAGGGCGTCTTACTTCTTGGAGGCCATGTAGGCCATGAGGTCCACAACCCTGCTGCCGTAGCCGTATTCATTGTCATACCAGGAAATGAGCTTTACGAAGTTGTCATTGAGAGCAATGCCAGCCCCAGCATCAAAGGTGGAAGAGTAGGAGCTGCTGTTGAAGTCACAGGAGACAACCTGGTCCTCAGTGTAGCCCAGGATACCCTTCAGTGGGCCCTCAGATGCCTGCTTCACCACCTTCTTGATGTCATCATACCTGGCAGGTTTCTCCAGGCAGCATGTCAGATCCACAACAGATACATTGGGGGTAGGAACACGGAAGGCCATGCCAGTGAGCTTCCCATTCAGCTCTGGGATGACCTTGCCCACAGCCTTGGCAGCATCAGTGGATGCAGGGATGATGTTCTGGGCTGCCCCACGGCCATCACGCCACAGCTTTCCAGAGGGGCCATCCACAGTCTTCTGAGTGGCAGTGATGGCCTAGACCATGGTCATGAGCCCTTCCACAATGCCAAAGTTGTCATGGATGACCTTGGTCAGGGGAGCTAAGCAGTTGGTGGTGCAAGATGCATTGCTGACAATCTTGAGCGAGTTGTCATATTTCTCATGCTTCCCACCCATCACAAACATGGGGGCATCAGCAGAAGGGGCGGAGATGATGACCCTTTTGGCCCCACCCTTCAAGTGGGCCCCGGCCTTCTCCATGGTGGTGAAGACGCCAATAGACTCCACGTCATACTCAGCACCAGCATCACCCCATTTGATGTTAGTGGGATCTCGCTCCTGGAAGATGGTGATGGGCTTCCCGTTGATGACAAACTTCCCATTCTCAGCCTTGACTGTGCCGTTGAATTTGCCATGGGTGGAGTCATACTGGAACATGTAGACCATGTAGTTGAGGTCAATGAAGGGGTCGTTGATGGCAACAATCTCCACTTTGCCAGATGCAGAGCAGAAGGCAGCCCTGGTAACCAGGCGCCCAATACAGCCAAATCCGTTCACATTGACCTTCACAATTTTGTCTATGGGATGAGGCTGGCACTACAGAAGAAGATGCTGCGATCTCTGGAACAGGGAGGATCAGAGCTCCAGGTTGCTTTTAGTCCGGGTTTTATCACAGAGATCGAGAGGAAGAGAGAGAGAGAACTTCATGGAGTCAGTTCTATGTTTTTGAGAGTTCCAAGGATCAGATTCAGGTTACCAGGCTTTTGTGGTAAGGACTCTTCCTGCTGAGCCATCATGGTGGCCCTATTTGTACTTTTGAAATTGTCTGTATAGTTCATTGGCCTATTTTTTTAAAAAAAGATTATATTTATTTTATGTATATGGATATTTTGTCTGTACATCAGAAGAGGTCATTGGATCCTATGGGACTACAATTATAGATGGTTGTGAGCCACCATGTGGGTACTGGGACTTGAACTTATGATCTCTGAAAGAACAGCTGGTGCTCTTAACTGAGCCATCTTTTAAGCCCCCTTATTTGCATATACATAGGTTGGTGTCTTAGGGTTTGGTTTTTGTTTTCTGGTAAAGTGCAGAGTACTTTCCTATAATCAAAGAACTAGAACATAGGCATGGGACTCCTTTGACCAAAAACTCAATTGAACATAGCCTAGTCCTGGTACTGGAAGCTTCACTGGTGACAAGAGCTGACCAGTTGGGCCTCTGTCTCCTCCATTATTTGGCAATTTTATTTAGATCATCTTCATACATGTGTTTATTTTAGGAAGTTTCTTCTGTTTTAGTTTTCCACACTGTCCTTCAAATGGCCCTTAATTTTAACTGTCTCTTCCTGTTTTCCTTCCTTCATCCCTCTTCTGATAATCTTGGTCCTCCTATTCCAGCCCTTCCCTATCCATCCATAACTATCCTATCTCCCTTTCTTAGTGAGATCTCTCTTTACTCCGTTTGTCTCTTACTCCATACCGAACCTCGGCAGTTCTATGGATCGTAGCTTGGTTATTAGTGACTTAACAGCTAATGTCCACATGTAAGTGAATACATACTGTACTTGTCTTTCTGGGTCTTGGATACCTCACTCAGGATTTTGTTTGTTTGTTTGTTCCATCCATTTAGTTGCAAATTTTATGATGTCACTTTTTTAAAAAAAAAAACTGAGTTATACTCCATTGTGTAAATGAACCACATTTTCCTTATCCATTCTTTTGTTGAGGGACATGCAGATTGTTTCTAATTTCTGGCTATTATGAATAGAGCAGCAATGAATATGGTTGGGCAAGTGTCTTGTGGTAGGATGAAGCATTCTTTGGCTCTTTTCCTGCACTGGTCAATTTTATTGTCAACTTGAGTCATCCGTCAGGAGGGAACCCCAATTAAGAAAATGCCTCCATAAGGTTTGGCTGTAAGCAAGCCTGTAGAGCATTTTCTTTATTAGTAACTGATGTGGGAGGGACAGCCCACTGTGGGTGGAGTCATCCTCTAGACATGTGGTCCTGGGGTTCATAAGAAAGCAGGCTGAGCAAGCTGTGGAGAGCAAGCTAGTGAGCAGTACCCCTCAAAGATCTCTGCATCAGCTCCTGTCTCTAGACTCTACCCTGGTTGAGTTCCTGTCTTAATTTCCTTCAGTGATGGACTGTGCTTCAGGGATGGATTATACATCACTCATGGTCATGGTGTTTCATCATAATAGTAGTAACCTAAATTATGTCAAAGCCCAAGAATAGTATAATCGGATCTTGAGGTAGATCGATTCCCATCTTCCTGAGGAGCCATCACCTCATTGATTTCTATAGTGACTCTGCAAGTTTACACTCTCAGCAGCAATAGGTGAGTGTCCCCCGGTTCCACATCCTGCTAGCATGTGCTGTCGCTTGTGTTATTTTGATCTTTGCCATTCCTATTGCTGTAAGATGAGATCTCAAAAGTAGTTTTGATTTGCATTTCCCTGATGGCTAAGGGTGTTGGACATTTCTTTAAGTGTTTCTCAGCCTATTGATATCCCTCTATTAAGAATCCTCTGTTTAGATCTATATCCCGTGTTTAGGTTGGGTTATTTTTTTTCTTGATATCTAGATGTGATGGCTTGTATATTCTTGGCCTAGGGAGTGACACTATTAGGAGGTGTGACCTTGTTGGAGTAGGTGTGACCTTGTTGGAATAGGTGTGTCACTGTGGTGTGGGCTTTAAGACCCTTATCCTAGTTGTCTAGAAGCCAGTCTTTTCCTAGCAGCTTACAGATGAAGATGTAGAACTCTTAGCCCCTCCTGCACCATGCCTGCCTGGATGATGCTATACTCCCATGTTGATGATAATGGACTGAACCTCTGAACCTGTAAGCTAGCCCCAATTAAATGTCCTTATAATAGTTGCCTTGGTTATAGTGTCTGCTAACAGCAGTAAAACTCTAAGACACTGGTTTTTAAAGTTCTTTATATATTTTGGATAGTAGCCCTCTATTGGTCAGATATGTAGTTGGTAAAAATCTTTTCCCATAGGCTGCTGCTTTGTCTGAATGACAGTGTCCTTTGCCATGCAGAAGCTCTCCAGTTTCATGAGGTCCCATTTATTAATTGTCGATCTTAGTGCCTGTGCTAACAGTGTTGTGTTCGAGAAGTCCTCTTGTGTGCTGATGAGTTCAAGACTATGTTCCATTTTTTTTTTTTTTTTTTTTTTGAGACAAGGTTTCTCTGTATAGCCTGGGCCGTCCTGGAACTCACTCTGTAGACCAGGCTGGCTTCCAACTCAGAAATTCACCTGCCTCTGCTTCCCAAGTGCTGGGATTAAAGCGTGCGCCACCACTGCCCAGCTGTCCATTTTCTCTTTGGTCAGGTTCAGTGCATCTGGTTTTATGTTGAGGTTTTATCCATCTGAAGTTGAGTTTGGGGTGGAGTGCTAAGTCCATTTGCACTCTCCTACATGCAGACATCCAGTTGGACAAGCACCATTTGTTGAAAATACTGTCTTTTTTCTAGTGTGTATTTTTGGCTTTATTAAAAAAATCAGGTGTTCATAGGATTTACGTCTGGGTCTTCGGTTCTATTCCATTGATCACATGTCTGGTTTTGTGCCAATACTCATGCTGTTTTTATTACTACAGCTCTGTGATACGACTTGGAATCAGGGATAATGATACTGTTATGTTCTGTAATGCAGTATTATGAAGTATAATTGTAGCAGAGGGAGGGAGGCAGGCCTAGTATAAAGGAAGTTAACTGGGGGAGGGAGAGAAGGGACCTTGAAAAAGAATAGTGACACAGAAAGGGTTGGGGGGACACAGAAAGGGAGAAAGAGAGAGCTAGAGAGTGAGAGAGTGAGAGAGTGAGGGGGAGAGAGAGAGCAGGGGGAGGGATTAGGATGGAAAGAGAGAGAGTGTAGAGTGTGGACTACTGATTTTTTTATATCAGTAAAATGACTTAATTTTATATCCAGCTACTTTGCTGAAAGTGTTTATCAGCTGTAGGAGTTTTCTGGTGGATTCTTTTTTAGAGTCATTTACTATACTATCATATCATCTATAAATAAGGATACTTCAACTTCTTTCTTTCCAACTTGTATCCCCTTGATCTTCTTCAGTAATCCTATTGCTCTAGCTAAGAGTACTATATTGAATAGGTGTGGAGAGAATGGACAACCTTTTCTTTTCCTGATTTTAGTGAAATTGCTTTTGTGTTTCTTTCTAAGTCAATGTTGGCTATAGGCTTGCTGTAAATTGCTTTTATTATATTTAGATATGTCCTATGTATCCTTAATCTCTACAGGACTTTTATCATGAAGGGGTGTTGGATTAATTTTTTTTTAATTATTTATTTTATGTATAGAGTACACTGTAGCTGTCTTCAGACAGACCAGAAGAGGGCATCAGATTCCATTACAGATGG